>CM042144.1:57493209-57635709 GCA_023376005.1 Doryteuthis pealeii | reverse complement strand
CGTCCATTTTTCTATCGTGTTTTGTCTGTATACTGCATTGAATAGTCTAAGTAATATGTCATCAAATTTCCTTATTTTCCCGACCTCAAGGGGTATTTCATCGAGGTCCACAGTCTTTCTATTTTTTTAGTTTTCTAAGTACTTCATTAAGTTCTTCCATCGTAAAGTCTCCTAGCCTTATGTCTAGTTGGTTATTCATTATTTTGGGGGTATTGTTTTCTATGATTTTAGGGGGCGTTCCTAACAGTTTCTGGAAGTGGACTTTTCATTTCTGGAGTTTATCTTTTTGCTGCATGCCTTCAACTTTGATCTAGAGATACTTTTCCTTCCATTAACTTTATTTACGGTTAGCCATGTTAATTGCGACTTTATGTCGTCTACTGCAAGTCTGATTTTATTTATTTGTTCTTGGATGTATTCTATCTGTTCTAACTGAAATATATAAAAAGGACAGGAAGAACAACATACAAGTACTCCAATGTTATTTTAAAATCAACCCAGCACAAAGAGACTATAGAAAGAGAATGATTCAAATTTGAAATTACACTAAAAATGTTTGCTCAGTGGTTACATAGTTTCGGTTACAGACACACATATCTATAATATCCATTATAAGATGATATCCCTATTCTCTTAGTAATGCTTTCTTTAATTCATGACCATTGACAATCCCTTTTCAGACCTGTTTGGCAGGGTGTATAATATAATGATTATATTCTTTTCAGATGGGCAAGATGCATTTCAAGAGGGATGTCCTGGGTATGATACTAAAATGTATTTGGTGTTAAGGCTTCAATTTCGGAGATCTACATAGTGTGGAATACTCCTTTATTGCCTTTACACCCGGGTCTACTTTAACCCGGAGTAGGAGTACATGTTATGGTCCCATGTATTGCTTCAAATAGATCTGTTAGTTATTAGTATTATATAGGAATGCGTAGAACCATATAACTGTGTGCAAACAAATGATTATTATACAATAGAATCATTAATGTTAGTAATACTTGTGTTACGATTTTATGGGCCATTCTTTAGGCTTCAAACAAGAGCGCTTGTCCAGCGGAAATCTTTGGTAAAGAATCCTTTGATTGTTCCTTGGTGCTCCTCAGTATTGCAAGTCCTTCGTTAATGATTGCAAATGGACGTCTCTCAGTATCAGTGATCAAGTAGTCAACCAGCCACGCATTCGGGCTGTTGATTGGCTGGGGTTTAAACCACGTGACATCGCTTAGTCTATAAATTCAAGTGGTGTATTGTAGCACGGCTTATATACCCAAAATAATCCAACAACTTGAAACATGTAAATGTGTGGAAATTATTTGTATTGAGAATAATTACTTGAGAGTTACAATTGTTTACAAAGGATTATTGTTATTAGTTACTGTTAGGGGAGATAACTCTCCCTAACGAAGTTAACACTGGTATGCGCAGTCGCAAATCAGAGACAGCAATGAAGAATATAGCTGAAGTGTTTATCCAACTCATCCTACTGTATTCTCGGTCAGTGAGAAAAATAAAATAAAAACAATATTGTTATATGTTAAACATATTTAACTATTTTTATTGAATTTTGTTATTCCTACATCTTGGGAGATAACAGTTACTTAAAACCATATAATTGTACAAATTATCAGAATAAGCCGACTTCATTCCCTGTAGGGGGTATTCTGGGTATGATACTATATTGCATTTGGTAGTGAGGTTCTAATTCTGGAGCTTTGGGTAATATGGAGTCACCATTTCATTGCCATTACTCCCAGGTTCGCTCAAACATGCAGTAGTAGTACCTGTTAGGGTGCCATCTATGGGTCAAAATGCTTTAAAATTATTTTATGTCTTGTGGTAAACAACGAAAGACATTAAAGTGTCAAGGTAGAAAACTCAAAGCAATATTCCTTTAACATAGAAAATGTACAAAAAAATGATAAGTTAATGGGACGAAGTATGAATCAATATTTGTAACAGAACTGTAAGAAATAGACTGAATTAAATGGAATTTACATACGAAACAATAAAAGGAAAACCAGTGTTACGATATTTGTGGCCATTTTTAGGCGTCAGGTGAGAGCACTATACTGTGGAAATCCCTTATGTTAAGCAGAGCGGGATATTTAGTGAAGAAACCTTTTGTTGTTTCTTGGTGTCCCTTAGTGTTGGGTATGATCCTTTGGTTGTTTCTTGGTGTCCCTTACGTTGAGCAAATACATTGGTTGCAGGTCCGTTCGTCAATGTCGAATAACGTGCAAATGAACGGCTTTCAATATAGGTGATTAAATAGGTAACTAACCACATATTCGAGCTCTTGATTGGCTGGGTTTAATCCACGTAACCACGCCGAGTCTATAAGTTTAAGTGGCGGTTTCCAGCACACCTTATATAGTGAAAGAATCTAACAACCAGTACTAACACCTAAACAGAAATAGAAGTATGTTAAAGTGGGCTAATCAGAAACAATCATGACAATTGGATGAAGTTGCTCTACTTGGTTCTAAAATGAAGAAAGATCTGAGTGTAGCACTTTGATTTAGTGCTTTTCAGTTTGTTTCACTGGCATGCATATGATATACAATCTGAGATGATTTGTTTTTGTTTGTAATGTAAATTATTTATTTAGAGTAAGGTTTTAGTTACAAGGGACATTGTACTAGTTATTGTTAATCTTAATACTGGAGACTATAAGTCTGTAATTAACTTTGTGTTAGTATTGTGATTGTTCTAGTTGTTTATTTCAAACAAAAGAATTGTCAAGGGTTAACCAGGTCAAGGAGATGATGGGGGGAATTTTATATATATATATATATATATATATATATATATATATAGTCAAGTTGAAGTTTTGAAAGACACAGTTGAAGTTTTGGAGTTGAAGTCGAAAGACAGTCGACTTGGTTGAGTTTGCAGAGGGGGGAGTTGGGCAGAGTTGATCCGAGGCGAGCATTTGGGCTCTCTTCCCCCTATTCGACTGGACCCAACGATGATAGAGTAGCAGAATAGAACCGCCTGGTGCCATAATCTCTTCCTAACCACTTGGACTATCACTCTAACCTGCCTTGTTTGTCTCTCTTTGTTTGATGCTGTTGTTTTACTAATGACATATGGGTGCGTTCCCGGACGATAAGACGGCCAGTGTCAGGTATCGATCTGGGAGACTGCTATTGGTGGTGATCGATATTCTTCCAGACGACCTGAACAAGAATGGTGAAAGGACGACGGGCGCGAACTCAAACACGAGACGCGTGGGACTCTATGTTTCATATGATGAATCGTTATTGGCTCTTTAACTGATTCAGTAATCACATAATCAGTCATCGACTATGTCCGTATATATTATCAGCAGTAATATGAATATCTAAAAATCGACTCCTGGTGATTCATTTTTGTTTTGTGTACCCAAACTTAACGGACGGGCGCCAGTCTCACTGAGAGCTTATCCATTATTATTGTTTCTGATATGCACTGTTCTATGCTGTCTGAAAAATAATGATGTGAGTGAGTTAGCAAGAAGAAGCAAACAAAGATGTGAAAAGAAAAGGAAAAATATCCTCCAGCATTAATAATGTTTGAGATGACTTTTATTAAAATTCAATGAATTTTTTTTTCATCATTTTTTTTTTTCAACTATGTTATATTTTTTTTTTTTTTTTTTTTTTTTTTAAATTTCATTTTGTTCATAACCTACAAAAATCCTAGAGAATTAAACAAAAAATGGAGGCAAAGAAATAGAATCCAGATAACTCCAGTGCCTGTTTCTGATTTCCCACAATGCAATGCACCTAATGAACAATCAGTAAACTCTTTATTGGATAAAAAATATAGGTCACAGAACGAGGTGGATAAAACATTGTTAAAAAGAAAATCAAAACAACAAAAATTTTGACATTTCTTTATCTAAGAATTTACATTTGTAAATGACTTTGTGATTTGTTGAGTTGAAAGCTGTAATTCCCATACATTTGTAGGAACAATAAAGTTTAACTAGGATATAATTACAGATATAGACGAGGATAAAGTTTATGCAATTGTTACATAGTCATTCTCTTGATAGATGGCATGCAAATCAAAATAATGTAATGTGGTTATTTGTTTATCTACTTATCTTCTTGTTGCATCTCAAACTACCTTTCGTATAGATCGGCGCTCAAAGTAAATTATTCTCATTCCGATAACCATGACTGGGTACAAATGTTAAATTATGTTAAGTATTCTATTTTATTTTTGCCTGTAGTCAGGATTGAACTTGCAGCCTTCAAATTATTGTCACTTAGAACTGTATTAACTCAATCCTTATATCCATTGCGCCATTTGTACAACTGGATACATGGCTCCAGAGTACATGAATGTTCCTGAGTTCGACAAGAAATAACTGAAGAAGGCTGCATGACACATTGACCGAAACGTTGTGTATATAACAATAAAGATAAGGACAACAGTAAAAAAAACTAAATAATACAGAATACTAGAATATTGTAATAAAGTAAATAAGTAAAGTCGTCGGGGCGGGCTAATGTCGGTATCGGCCAGACTACGACGGAGTCTATCCCCTTTCACTAGCACTAGACCAAGGAGATTATTTTAGCATCTGAGGTGGAGCGCCACACCTACCATCAGCTCCTTACTTTACCGCACAGATCCCTGTGCAACTCATTCGCTGAGTTGGCGAGGGCCGGTATCGAACCAAGAACCTTGTGATTCCTAGCCGAACACTCTACCGACTGAGAATATTATAATAAATTATCTATGTTTTTTAATAATAACCTGTTTACATTTTTTAATAATTTATTTATCTATTTATTCATTATAGTGTACAATACATTTAAGGTGCAATTGTTGCCATTGGTTTACAAGTAGTATGTTAGACATTTTTTATCAAGAAAATCCGCCTGTAAAGAAATGCAAGGAATGATCTATCTGAGATGGGCGAAACCAAAATTTAAACGGGCAGACAGGAGCGTACATAACTACAAAATCCGATGCTCACAAAAAAAAAAAAAAAAAAAAAAAAAAACATCAATGAGTAATAATCCATGGCCGGCAAAATCTAATGAGACCTTCATCAAGATCAGCTGATAAAAGAGAAGACAAGAAGGCAGGAATAAACGAGGCGACTAGGAGGGATAGGAAGAGTGCGCGTAGAGATGCGTAGGCACACGAGGATGTGCGCGTATGTGAAGATATTTCGCACTATTTTCATCATATCGCGGAGAAATACAAAGATTCGGCTCACCAAAATACACACATATGTAAATAAATTGATATTCCCTGCATTTCTTAACAGGCTGATGAAAAGTAGCTAACATGCTGCTTGGAAACCAATGGTAACAATTGAACTCAAATGCATTTTACACTATAGTGAATAAGTAAATACAGCTCTTACACCCGTAATCGAGTACTTAATTTTCAATTTTCCAATATTATAAAAAGACTACCAATATATATATATATATATATATATATATATATATATATATATACTCACCATCATTAAGTGATGCTGATATCATGGATTCCCTTGACCCTTCTCACCATCCATCCCTATCAACACCGCTTGGTAGGATATCTAGACTGCATCCAGTGTCCATGCAGAGCTGATGAATGTAAGTCTATGATGGTCGATTAACTCAGGTGTGTACATATGTAGGACTCCAAAGGAGAATGTCGCTTGTGAGTTCGTCACTACTTCTCTAGCAGTGACCAGCATGTTCGTTTTACTTGAATGGTTTGTGAGATTGGAGGTAAGTGGTCGTACAGTTACTGTTTTATCAGGTAATCCTTCCAGGATTTATTCAAAACAGTATAATATCAGTAATAGTGCATATCATCTATTCGATCATTAGACAAAGTGATTGGTCTGAAGATCGTAGAGGTGAGAAACTGATAGCACTGTTGACTTTATGTCTACGCTATCCTGCGGGCAGGGTAATTGAAAGTCATTGGGGTGGATGAAGGCGTTTACAGTTATTATAGGGGAATTTTTGTTTTGATGTGTTTGAGAGATTCTGTAATTTTTGCGTTTTTCGTGTACTTTTTCTTAGTTATGATTTGTCTACTTTCATTTTGTTGATTTTGTGCTTTATCCGCTTTTCCTTAATTTTTTATCATTCATATATATATATCATAATCATCATTATGTCGCGCTGTCAGCGCGGATATCCATAACAATCTCTCTCCATCCATCCCTATCGCTCATCATTCTCGGGAGGTCCTCTATGTAGCATCCTGTATCCGCACAGAGCTGATCAATGTACGTCTTTGCTGGTCGGCCCACACTGGTGTGCCCATGTATTGGCTTCCACGGGAGGACGTCGCTTATGAGTTCGTCCTTGCTTCTCCAGCAGTGTCCCGCGTGTCTTCTCCGTCTTACTCGGATGGTTTGGGTGATATGTGGCAGGTTACCGTACAGCTGTTTTCTCGTAGGGTGTTGTTTCCACGTCTTGTTCAGGATCACCCGCAGCATTAACGTGCAGCTCCCATCTAGTTTATTCTCTAGTCGCTTAGTTAGGGTCCAGGTGGTGCAGCCATACAGCAGCACTGATACGACAACGGCCTGGAAGAACTGTCTCTTTAACTTGTCTGTGAGATTGGATTTCCATATGACCGATAATTTATTTATAGCGGCCCATGCCTTTCCTATACGTGCATTAACGTCGTTTTCTGTGGAGGAGATGTTACTGCCTAAGTATCTGATATATATATATATATATATATATATATATATATATATAGAGAGAGAGAGAGAGAGAGAGAGAGAGAGAGAGGGAGGGGGTGATTTGGTTTGGTTTATTTGTTTTAATGGTATACCAACCTTCGTGGTTTATTCAATACCAAAGCCATCCTTATAGAAAAACAGTAGGCGTACTATTTAACCCATAGCTTGTGAGATGTGGGGGTACCTACCATTCCAAATGTAATTAGTCCAAAAGTGAAGGTAATAGTGCAACTTAAGTTCATCTTACTTACTACGATGTTGCAGTTCAGTGCATTAGCCACTACGCCACTTAGACTTCCCCTTCCCCACCCAGAGAAACATTTACCTGTTAAGTTGGTCTTCGTATTTTTTCACTTCAACTATCGACAGGACTAAAATAAACTGACCTCAAGGTTTCGTTTCTTTGTTTAATGGCACATTAACTTTCCTGGGTTATTTAATGCTAAAGTCATTCTTGTAGAAGAACAGTAGTGGTATTATTTAATCCATAGCTTGGGATATGATGGAGTTCATACCTTTTCCAAGGGCATTAGTCCAAAAGTGAACATAATCTTGCAACTGGAGTTCAGACTCACTTTACTTCAAAAACGTTAATGTTACTCGGCCCAGCACATTAAACACTATGCCAGGTGGACTCCACCACCACCCAGAAAGAGAGAAAGACAGAGAGAGAAAGACAGAGAGAGATTAATTATGAGAAAAATATTTCATTAAAAATCCAGTATTATTTTTAATCGTCTATATAGACCTTGGTGCATGGTGTAATGGCTACTGTTGTAGGAAATGGACACGTAGAGATGAATCCGGAACAAAGCTATTTGTATTTCACATAGTACTAATACTCTTGCATCTAAATGATTGATTGACTTTAAGATGCTTTCGATAGCATTTTTGGATTTTTTGTGTAAAAATGCTTTTACAAACCAATTTTTAGGAGTAGGTAAGCTCTAGAACTCATTTTGCATCTAAATATTCTCCCTCCAGCTATGAGTAAATAGTAGGGCATACTGAGTTCTTTAATCATAGGCAACCAGTCGAGGAAAAGAGAAAACTTTTAATTTAAATCTGTTTAACTCCGCTTAAGAAATTGACCTTGAGTCACGTCCTACTCATGTGGAGGGGTTGGTAAATAAGTATATAGATCTTGGTGCATGGTGCAATGGTTACTCGCATAGGAAATGAACACGGCAAGATGAGCTCAAATCCTGGATGCGGCTGTTTGAATTTCACATAGCACTAATACACTTGGGAAAGGTATGAATCCAACTATTCTCTCTCCAGTTATGGGTAAATAGTAGGGCAGACTAGGTTTTTAACCTTGGTTAGGCAATCAGTCTAGGAGATGGAAAACTCTGAATTCAATCTTGTTAAATTCCACTTAAGAAATAACCTTGTGTCAGATCCTACTCATGCAAAGAGGTTGGCAATTATGTATATGTATAATGAATATATATACTATTGATAATTCAATGCAAGCCTTACTGACAGAATTGTACTATTAAATGTATAAGTATATTATTATTACAACTGGCAAATGGGCAATTCAATGTCAAATCATCCAGAAAAAAGAAAAATTGTTACCCACTCCCTTCAATTTTTCTGAAATTTTGTACAGGTGTGGACTGTGTTAAAGTTAGACATTCCCAAAAATTTGAGCTTCCAATTTCAAAAATTTGCGGAGTTATGTCGATCTTTAGCTCTCCAAATTTGGTGAGTTTGTGAAAAATGGCAACTTTTTGTAATCTATTTTTGTCTGTAAAATGAGTTCTAGAGCTTACCTACTCCTAAAAATTGGTTTATAAAAGCATTTTTATCCAAAAATCCAAAAATGCTATTGAAAGCGTCTTAAAGTACACCAATTTTAAGTTATTGATGATTTCTGATTTTTTCATAGCAAGATCAATATCCCGGTGTGGCACTGAATCTAAGACAAAAACTTTATTATTATTTCACATATATTGAACATTATTTGTACCAAAAAGATAGTTTGGTGTTTGCCCAGAACCGAAGCTACAACATCAGTTAAAGTTTTGCAAATCAGAAATTATTAATAATTTAAAACTGGTTAATTCTCAGACTTTTTATAATATTTTTGGATTTCTTGGGTAAAAATACTTCAATAAACCAAATTTTAGGCGTAGGGAAGCTCTAGAACTCATTTTACATACAAAAATAGATTCTTTTTTGCAACCAACCACCCAAATTTGGAAAGTTAAATATCAACATAACTCCACCAATTTTCGGAATTGGAAGCTCAAATTTTGGGGATTGTTTAACCTTAAGAAAAATTAGCCTTCCTGTTCACACTGTAAACCACTATTTTGTTGTATACATAAAAACAGTTGCATGTTATTTGTATGCTGACCCGCCCCTCGGGTGGGGATTGCTATAACGGCATCGATCCTAGGGGTTTATTGCCCAACGCCTGAGGCGTCCCTCTTGAGGGGGAATGCCGACGGGATCGACACAATTTTTTCCAACTGCCACCCATGAGTCTCGGCTTGTGGGTGGCCCCACATAAAAACGAGACCTTGTGTCCAACCCAAACAAGTGGGGTATGAGGTAAATAAATGTAGATAAGGCCAACAGTATTAATAATGTAAAACAATTTTATTAATAATTGAGGTTTAAATAGAAATGAAATTATGAGAATATAAATAACTAAGGGAATTGTGACTTAAGTAGTGATATAGTTTCGGTTAGAGACAGAGAAACACACAATCTCCATTCTTGTTAAGTTTATTTAACTATACTCATTAATTCTTGTTCTATTTAGAAGCTTGTGAATTTTGAAATAGCTGTAAAATTCTGCTCGATTTTTTTTTTTTTCTATCTGTAGATCAAAGTGGCAAATCTTTTTCCACCTTTTTCATTTGAATTAAATGACATGAATAAAATATCGGACATTGCTCTGGTATTATTAGAATAATTTGCTTAAATGAACGAGATAGGAGGAAATTGTCTGCAAGTGCAATGCGATGGTTTCTATTGTCAACGCCATTCAAACACATCATTAAAACCCTTTCATTTTTGTCAATTTTGGTTGGGATTTTTTTTTACCTCTTGCCATAATATGAGCACCACTCATGCAAATATTCTGCAAATGCAATTAAAAAAAACTTTTTTCTTTCTTTTTTTCTTTTTATCACACCATCTTTTCACACTTTGTTAATATGGTTATCTGATGAGAGATCTTACTCTGTGATTTTTTTTTCTTTTATTTGTACTGCTCTTAAAAATTGGCACAAAAACTGAATTAACTTGTTGTTTTTTTTTGGCGTTTTTTTTTTTTGTTGTTTTTTGGTTTTTTTTAATAATGCAATCTTTGCTTTCCGCTGGGTTTTTTTTCTTTTTATTATAATTATTATTTTTATTAGTTTTGATTTTTAACAGTGTTTTTTCCACCTCATTTTGAAACCTATTTTTTTATCCAATGAAGAGTTTGCTGATTGTCCATTTGGTGCATTGCATTGTGGGAAATCAGAGACAGCTCTCTGGAGTTATTAGGATTATATTTCTTTGCATCCATTTTTTTTTTTTTTTTAGTCTTTTGTTTAATTCTCTAGAATTTTTGTAGATTATGAACAAAATGAAATGTTTTTAAAGACAAAAAAAGAAGAAGAAAAAGCTAATATAGAACAGTAAAATAAAAAACCTAATCTGAAATAATGAAAAACAAATTCATTGAATTTTAATAAAAATTCACCTCAAACATTAATGCTGGAGGATATTATTTTTTTCTTTTCTTTTCTTTTCTTTTTTTTCTTTTCACATTTTTATTTGCTTCTTCATCCCAATTCACCCACACCATTATTTTAATGACAGCATATCAGAAACAATAATAAAGGATAATCTCTCAGTGAGACTCAAACTCACGTCGCCTTTGGCCTAAAACAAGCCTTGTTATCTGTATGGTTTCTTTTTGTTTAATGTCATATCAACCTTCATGGATTATACCTAATGCCAAATTCATCCGAGTAGAACAGCATTAGTGGTACTATTAAACCCATAGCTGGGGGGATGAGGAGGTTGGTACCTTTCCCAGGGGTATCAGTCCAAAAGTAAATACAGTAGAGCAACTGGAGTTTGAACTCCTTTACTGTGATGTTGTAGTTCAGTATGGTAGCCATTATACCAAAGTTTCTTTTTGATATTTCTCTGAATTTTTGTGATGAGGTTTGATAATTAGCATTATTTGTATTATTCGGACTATTTTCCTCATCTTCATTGTTTTCTGTACTACATTTCGACTGATGTGCTCTCCAGCCTTCTTCAGGTATTTTTTGTCGGACTCAGGAACCTTCTCGGACTCAGGAACCATCTCAGACTCGGGAACCTTCTTATCATAATCAGGAAGGTTCCTGATTACGACAAGAAGGTTGCTGAAGTATTTTGGTAATAAAATAACCCTAGATGGGTTGACATACCAGTAAAATCAATCAATCAATATAATTCTCAACATCTTAATTATTATTATTTAAATAAATGAACTGTTTCTGTTTTGATTTTAATTCAATTCCTGAATATTCATGAACTATTTGTCTTCTGTAATATTAAAAATATTTTATACTATAATCTATAAAAAAACTGACATAGAAAAGACTTCCTTTTTGGTAAGTTTTGGTTTTGCCAATTTATCACTGCTGATATAGATATTTATATAACCTGTTCACAATAAGTAGAATTTGACACAATGTCACAACTATGGGGCATCCAATGAGGATTGAACTCACTATTTAGTAGTAATCGATCTGTAAGACTAGCTTTCGAACCATTACAATGTTTGCTTCAACTCAAACTCCTGTTATTTGTTTTATACTTACTTGTTTTATTGGTATCAAGATCTATGTTACCAGCCTTGCTCAGGTATTATAGTATCCAACTAAATTTAAGTATACACTTTTTACATTCTTCTGTACATTTTACAAGGTTTTCACTTCTCAGTCACCAAAGACTTGATGACAAACCTTTGTTCAAGCCTGGATTTACAGCCACTTTGAATAGCCTCAAAAAATATTTTTGTGAGATTAAAATGATTTTTGCTAGAAACCAATTCTAAACAATGATGAGTTTACATTTATGGAAAAAAAATTATGAAAAAATTTAATTTACTTTTTAGAAGAAAAAAAATCCCTTTATTTATTGAATGACCTTCACATATTTAAAAATTTCCCATATTTGTTGAATGACCCTCATACACGAAATTTCTATGAAATTTTCAAACTCTGGTAATTTTTGTCCCATTCTATCTTTCATATCCTTTCAGAAAACAATGATGTATCTGTCTCTTCATCATTATAATCACTAGCAAATATATGCACCCTCAGGGTGCAAGTATTTAAGTTTTAATGTAATAAAATATTGTATTAAATTAGAAAGGCTAATGAAACTAAATAAGAATACAGATAAAAAGATTTGAAACAGAGGGAGTATAATAAAAGATTTGAAACAGAGGGAGTATAATAAAAAATGGAACAACTGAAACTTACTCTTCCATCACTCTCGTCTTTCATTGTTATTTTTTTCTAATTTAAGTATTTAGTTAAAAGAGGAAGTAAATGATAAAATGACAGTTATTTTATCTTGTTAATGGATTTCATTTAAGATTCATTGAAGAAATGTTTGCTTATATTCATTAAAATAAAACCAAACAGTTAGAAATCAATAATACTAAGCACATATTTATTAAATTCGATTTTTTAATATTAATATGCAAATTAGCCTTCCCGTTTACACTGTAAACCGCTATTTTGTTGTATATATAAATATAATTGCATGTTGTCAGTATGTAGACATAGTTAACAGTATTAATAATGTTAGACAATTTTATTAATAATTGAGGTTAAATAAAAAATAAAATCATGGAGAATGTGATGTCAATAACTAAGAGAATTGTGACTTGGGTAGGAATATAGTTTCGGTTACAGACAGAAAAACACACAATCTCCATTATAATAAGATGTTGCACTGACAGGATGGATTCTCATGACTCTCTCTCAGTACTTTTCCCTATCAATCACCACTCCTGGCAAGTCCTCCTCACAACATCCAGTATCCCTACAGAGCTGATCAATGTAAATCTTTGCTGGTGTATCCATGTGTAGGTGTCCACTAGAGAACATCATTTAAAGTGAGTCTTCACTTCTCCAGTAGTGTCCAGTATGTCTTGTTCATCTTACTTGGATAGTCTGTGGGATAGAAGGTAAATGGTCATACAGCTGCTTTTTTATGGCATGCTGTTTCCAGCAGGTAATATCCTTATGTAGTTCCCATCTAGCTTCTTTTTTTTTCAAGGAGATAAAAACCAGTGTTATACTTTATTCTCAGTCTATTAATGTTTCAACATTAATAATGTGTATTCTTTATTGCTTAATACTTAATAATATACTTAATAATACTTAATAATTATATTATTAATTTTAATAAAATATAAAAAAATGTATTATTAAACCAAATAAAAATGTATATATATAGAAAAAATATAGATATATATAAAAGAAATAAAAGAAATTATATTATTAATCTTGATGAAATAAAAAAAAGAATATTTATCATTAATACTTAATAATATACTTATTATTTAATAATATACTTAATACTTTATAAGATAAATACTTAATACGTCATAATAATGTTATACTTTACTCTCAGTCTATTAATGTTTCAACATTAAGAGTGTGTATTCTTAATTGCTTAATACACTGTACTTTAAAATACTGAATTAATATTGTATATGCATAAGTGCTTAATAATACTTGCTACAAACTTTAAACTTTGTCAAAAAAAAACTTTAGTGATGAGATTTTGTTATTCTAACCATTTAAACCAGCATGAGCAAACTGCAGCCCATAAGTCACATGCAGCCCATGGTGCTTCTGTGGGGATTAAAAAAAAACGAAAATAAAATTAGAATTAAAAAGAACAAAAAAAACAACAAACTCCCATGAGGCCTTCACCAGAAGAACCCTCTGTGCATGTACGACAAAAAGGATTGACTCCCTACCCCTAAAAGAATATTTCAGCCATTCAAACTGGGGCCATGACTGGGTCTAGTTGGTCCTACTAGCCAGGGAAATTTTCCCTTGCTACAGGCAACTATGAACTGGTTAATAAAGCCTAAGTCATAAAGCCACCTTCTGCCTTTGTCTCTTTCCTTCCTCGTTCTTTGAATGCCTTCTTTTCAGCACAACCACCAAAAAGAGATGGGGTTAAAAGAAAACTTGAGGAACACGCAGCCAAGAATATCCAGATACTTTAAACCTGTAAAACACCCAAAACCACTTATACCCCATAATTCATTATGTCCCATACTTCCTCAATGGCCAACCTAAATATCCTAAAATGTGTTCTTAATTGTGCTTGCACATTATTTGAAATTAACTTAATTGTTATTAAGAACACATATTTTCGTGTTAAAACATGCAGTTGTATTAATTCAAACAAATTCATATTTTCAGTGTAGATTTACGGTGAAATGAAAATGGCCAACCAAAACAAACGGTTCCTCAAAGTGAAACATACAAGGGGAGGTTACTCTCATTTATGTAGCTAATGTTCAGATTGCCGTCCTATATGTTATATAGCTGAAGTAGCCAAACCACAGTTTGTAAGCAACAGCTCTTTGACCTTTAATATGTAGCTAATAAAAAATTCAACACTTTTCATTAGATGGATCTCTCTCTTGACTGTTAAGTGCAGTTAGATCAACTTATCAGCCAGATTTTAAATGATTTACAACCAAAATAGAGACTAACAAGACCACTAATAGCAGTAAATAGCATCTTTGATTGCCTGATATTTGTAGCATTGTACCTTTTGTCATAAAAATATCTATTAATAATAGAGATTAGGCCTCTATTTTTCTGTAACAAAAACTATGTTACTGCTTTATGCCACAATTACCAAAGTCGTCAATACATAAAATAAAGAACAGTTATTACTTATAAAATAAATAAAAGCTATTCCTTATAATTCAACTTTTGAATCCTTTACATTATAATAAATGAACTATATATATTATTTGAATAAATAAACTATATAAACTATGAAATTATTTTAAAAATTGTATTACTTTAAATGGAAAAAAGTTATTTGCAAAATTTGTAGTCAATTTTAAAAATCATTTTTTACTCTTGCCCTTTTTTCAATAACAAGAAGTTAACTAAAAGTTTACAAATAAATAAATACTTATGATCTTCTGTAAAATTTATGGGTAAAATATTCAAAATAATAATTTAATTAATAATTAATAGATAAGTTTAATTTCAAGTTGTCATATTTTTTTACTCCTTTAATAAATTTGATAATTTTACTTACTTATGATACAAACTCTCTGACATTGAATTTTTAACTCCCATCCCTCTCAGACAATATCTTTCAAAAATAAATTTTTACACCGACCAGAGGGCGTTTTTTTTTTGTTTTTTTTGTTTTGCTAGTAAATATAATAAAATTAATTTTGTAAAGTGGAAATCGGATTAGAATATTTTATTTTATTTATATTATTAGAATTTTTTAAAACATATTTGTGTTTTTGTGATTACTGAAACTAATACAAATTAACAGTTTAAAAACTGAATGCATGAATAAGAATTATAGCATTTAATATGCATTTCTTAAAATTCATATAAAACTTTTGAAACAAAATGTGTATGTAACTAAAATAGCATATGTGTAAATTTTGTTCATATCCTGAGGTTCTCAAATATCAGAGCTTTATCATTTGTAGCTCTTACATTAAGCAAGTTTGGTCACCTCTGTCATATAGTATGTTTGTATTATCAAGGAGTATTTTTCTAATGTAATTTGGAATAGGTTTGCCTTGCATTTTATGTAAGATTTTTGACAAAATTTTGGAAAAGTTTTATATAAAACTGAACCAAACTTTTAAATATCTTATAAGACAACAATAAAAAATTGTTACAACAAAACCTTGTATTTCTAATGAAACATGCCTAAGAGAAAGTTTGCTGCCTAAATGTAACATATTCAATAATTCATTTATAATTCATCTACAAATGTATGATTGGGTTAGAATTAATATATAAAATTTGACACATTTAGTTTAATTTAAGCTAATCTATTTTTTTTTAAATATTTCTTGAATGGTTTCTTTGTTTAATGACATATCAACCTTTGTGGATTATTCAATACCAAAGCCATATTTGTATATAATTACCAAACCTTCTACATGAGCAAGATGCAACACATGGTCAATTTCTTAAGCAGGTTTGAATTCAGAGTTTTCCTTCACCAAGACTGTTTGCCTAACTAAGATTAAAGAACCCAGATCACTTACTATTTACCCATATCTGGAGGGAAAATAGTTGGATGCATACCTTTCCTAAGAATATTAGTGCTATGGGGAAATGTGAAATGTAAAACCAGGCTGGATGAACAAAAGGTCTTATTTTTTGCATGGGGATTTTTATGGGGCATCCTGAGAAGATCAAACTCACTATTCAGTAGTAATGGATCTGCAAGACTAGCTGGCTAACCATTACACCACGTTTATTTCATTATTTTTTTTTCTACCCAGGAAATTACAAAAATAAAACAATTAACAACAAATTAAATATATATACCCATTCATTATCACCATATCTTGCTTTTTGATAATGAAGATTTGATTTATATTCATGAAGATAATTAAAGAATAAAAATTAAATAGTAACAGCATAGAATTTTTTTGCATCTAATATTTTAAATAGGAGACATTCATTTTTCTTTTCAGAGTGTCTGTGTACTTTTTTTCTGATACCCGAGGCCGGATCAATGCAAGATCTTTTTTACATAGGGATTTTAATGGGGTATCCTGCAAGGATCTAACTCATGATCTAGTAATAATGGATCTGCAAGACTAACCTTTTAACACCCCCACCTTCTACCCTGGCAACACCGAGTAGCCACTTCTAGTATATATATAAAATATATCCTATTCATCTCTCCAGGAAATTACAATGAGAAGGGTAAATAGAGGCTGACATTAGTTAGCCTCTCACTTTTTGAATTGCACACACATGCTCACTCAATCAACACTCCAATGTTAATTACAAAACTTGTAGTGAAATTTATAATACGAGGCCATTGACATCTCTACTCATCATCACCATCAGCTCATGTTAACAGCACGGATACCCATGACTCTCTCTCACCACCCATCCCTATCAGTCATCGCCCCTAGGTCTTTTGGATGACATCCAGATTCGGCACAGAGTTGATTGAATTTTCTGGTCGGGATATGCTGCCGTATCCATGTATAGGTGTCCATAGGAGAACGTCACTTATGAGTTTGTCCTTACTTTTCCATGATATATAATCATCATCATCATCATCATCAAGGTATGCCAACAGTATGGATTCCTTGTTTATAACTTGTAATGGTTCATAAACTGTAAGTTCTTGTTAGACCAGGTTTGGAGGAACAAAGAAAAAAGGATCGTATTCTAAAAATATACAAAGCCAGACTGACCGACACTAAAAATTCAAAACTCCCGCCAACTAACGGACATTCTGAGAACGGGGGAAGGGAAGATTTATAGTAGTAAAGAGCAGAAAGGCAGTGGCCAGCAAACAGACAAGTTCATGAATACTAATCCTCCTCGAACCGGGTGAACAAATACAAGTAAGCTTTAACACTAATAAGAATTTATAAAAAGGAAAATTCATCAAGCAAACCACACCTTTGTCACTTGTTGTTCATTTGATACAATTTATAATACACATATAAAGGACAATTTTTATTACGACTCAAACTTCTTCGTGATTATTTGTACTGTTTTGCTTGTTTCTTTAATGTTACATTTCACATAAAATTTACCTCCAACCAACATACAACAAACTCTTGGCAAGTCCTATGGACAGCTCCCATTGTCCATGCAGAAGTGATGAATGTAATTTTTGGACCAAGTATCCAATAGGCACCCCTCCTGGGAGCCGCCTCGAAAGTAACATGTGGCGAGAGAAACCACGAACGTAGTAGTTCGAAGCGTACACGACTGTGTTTGGCATGCAGAATGAGATCAGAGGCAAGTGGGGAGATTGAACTCACATTCTCCTGATCGTGAGTAGTGGCCTGATGCATGGGAATGGCTAAACTATCCAGAGTGGCCAGGATGTGAAGGATTGACACGTGCTGATTAGTGTCGCACGTGCTGGTCAGAGTAAGGAGCCCGGATGAACAGTGTAATTGTGTATTTATTTGACCAGCCCTCACAAACTGGGAGAAAAGCTGGCAGTAGCATTTTGGCTGTGGTGACGAGTGGACGAGAGACAAGATCTTTTGATAGTATTGGTGAGAAGAGTGCAGCATTGCTGGGAGAGTAAAATCGTTGAACTTAACTGTGCCCCCCAGAGAACATTCTTATTACAGAACACCTTTTGCTTTTCACTGTACACTTCCGGTTGTGGTACGAGAGATGCATGAAAAATAAACTTTATAAATTGTGTGATACTATTTCCGAACGACATCCTTTTATTCAAATAAACATTTTTTTTTTAATTTGTAACTAAAAACTATTTTCATTTAAATAAACATATCTGCATTCCTCTTCTGATTAAATAAAAATATTTTAATATAAAAATGTGTCTTTAATATAAAAACATGTCTTTTGTTTAAAGTTTTAAAAAATCCTATTGAATTAACAACAACAACATGAAATAATTAATTTTTTTTTATTAAAATCGAAAACTATTTTAGTATAAGATCGTGCCTTTGGGTTGTAAATATACATAAACAAACTTTAAAAAATCTTACAGTGAAATTCTAATGCAATAAAAAAATCGTCTGTTTGTAAACAAACAACCGGAATTTTACGGTGAAAAGCAAAAGGTGTTCCTTTCAAAACAGATCCCAGCTGGGGTGCCTATTGGTTACTTGGTCCTAATTTTTTGCTGTTGTATCCATGTGCAGGAATCCATAGGAGAAAGGCATTACATACTTCTCCAACATGTTTTGCTCTCTTTTCTTGAATGTTTTTTGAGATGAGAGGTAAATGGCCATGCTACTGGTTGGAGAAAAAACTAGGAACAACACAAGGATCCCACTTGCTGTTTTGAAAAAAACCCTGGTAGCAACAATCTACCATATAACATACTCAAAGAGTCTTTCTTATTATATAATTTCTTTTACAAAGCTAACATAAGAAATATAAATTAGATAATAGTTATTAATGTCATAGTCAGAATAATTGTATTTATTTAAATCAAATAAAAATAGGCAAGGAGTCAAAAAATAATTTGCTTCTTTTTAAAAATGCAGAATATTTACAGCTTATAAGAGAGTTATCTCTCTTAGATTTGTTGCCACAAAGTTAGCAGGAATTACCTCCCTTATTTATTTCAATTTTGGGTTGTTTTTTTGTTGTTGTTGCTGTTTTTGTTTGTTTTTTATGCCTTTTGTGATATGATTTTCTTTTCTTTATTTCGTTAGCTAACAATTATCGATCGAGAACGTATCGATCCGATGATAAAATCACTTCCGAGAATCGATATTGGTCAAATAAAGTGAAAATAAAGTGAAAATAAAAAAACTTCTTTAAGACACTAATTAACTTTTTTTTATCTTAATTGTAATTAACTATTCAACTGAAGTTAACTTGTTAATGAAGTTCTGTTTGGTCGTAAAGTAATCTTATCTTTTATTTATTGGTCAGTCCGTATTGAAATTTTGCCTAATTCAATACTGAATGTTTTTTTCTGTATTTGTCTATTCTATCTTGTAGAACAATGTCTGTTAGTTGAATATTGTTTCCTTGTACAGAATAAATGTGAGAACAATTCATGAGAAAGTAATAACTGTAGAATAAAAATGGACTGTCCCATTGAATAATGGGGGCTTCTACTGGAAGCACTAAACTATACAAGTTACCTTTCCCAATGGTATATAAGAGCCTAGCTTTTTAGAGTTTAGGGAACTTGTATTCACACTTAATACTGAAAAGTAATTGAGTGTTTGTTTTACAGTAGCTGACACCCCTTCAGCACTCTACCAAATGGACTGGCTCGTAGCCATAAAATAGCCTACGGTTAAAGTAGATTAACTAGCTGAATAATATTCGGACTGACTTTGCTGCGTTGGCTATACCGAACTGACCCTCCTTTTTTAGTGTGAGTTTGTCTTGTTAATTGTTGTACTTATTTTTTCTGTGTTTGTATGTATCCATTTAGCACCGGATGCTGCTGCTTAATAAATGTGTTAGGCACACCATTCATCTGTGTATCTTTCCACCTCATGATACAACTTTTTTCATACTGCTACTACTTTGTTGTTTTTATTTTGGGGGATTTTTTTTTTTTACAATAACAAGGATATTTTATTGCCTGAGTAAAATTAATAGAACAGAATACAAACATGACAAATGAGATACAAGAAAGAGCTTACAAAGAGTTATGTGAGACAAATGTCCTAATATGAAATGAAATGAGTCTTTTGTAGAGAAAGTATAAAAAATAAATACAAATTCTACCCCTGAGGTTTTAAGGGGAATAAGTACAGGTATTGCACAGAGAAAACTGGGTGTAGCTTTTAAAGAAAGGAACAAAAAACTTTTACTGCTACGAATGGGGGATTGGATTTACTTTACATTTACTCGAGAATATACACAAGATACAGACAATGCATAAAACAAGAATGGTAGTTCAAAGAGTTCACTGTCCAAGGATTAGATTTGGGGTTAAATCAAACTTAACGGACTTAAATTCCACCATCATATGTCACCCCACTGAAAGAAAAAAAATACCAAAAATCAGGGAATAAATCAAATTTAATCAAATTTTCAGTGTTGATTTATTAATAAATAAAAGATATAATGCACCAGTTATTTTATTTAAAAACTTTTACATTTTTTCAGGTCAGTTAACTTTGAACCATGTATCTTTAAAGTGTAACACAGATTCTCAAAGATACATGGTATATTTCAGTTTATGATAATTCAGAGATTCACATTTTGCAAAAACTTTTTTAGAAAACTTTATTTTATTAAATGAACCTGGGTGGTTTTTAGTTTTTATTTACTACATAAATATCCCACCCCCATATCAGAACTTAAGTGATGCTGTTCCAAAGTCGAGTTGTAGTAGTAGTAGCCGTCGTTAGTTCAGAAACAACATACGAAAGTTGTATAGTCAAAAAGGGGTTGTTTATTTATTTCTAGGCTCATGGGTTCTTTTTCAAAGAGAAGGAGAGTGAGAGAGTAAGGTCAAGCTATTCTATAGTAAATCACGTTCATGTGTGGTGTTCCTTGCCACGCTAGATATGTCTTGACAGAGCTCCAACAAACGCGTCCAACCCTCCTTGGGTCCAGCGAAAAAGAGGCTGAATTTTCATTACTTTCGTTTATAGTCCCGGTGGTGGGAGAAGGTCACATCCGCTTCAGCTCAAAACCCAGAACTTCCATTTTTATTTTTAAATCTAGTTCCAGGGTCATTGGTCGGTCAATGCCCCCACCCCCGATGAGTGTTTACCCTTCCAAACTTTAACCTCTTTTTCTTCTTATTTCTTTTTTCTTCTCTTTCTCCAGAAATCCAATTACCATTTTCTTTTCAATCCCCAAATTCCCATAGACCATAATAATTACACTACAGACATTATATGATAATGAAAACCATTACTGTGAGGGTGTTTGGCAAATCCATTAAAAGATCCACATCATTAATGTAAATTGCAAAGTGAAAACTTAAAATTAAGATAACTTCACTTTCTCTCCACCCCACTCTCTTTTTAAGCAGCTGAATAAGTTTTACAAAATATATAAAAAAACAATTTTGGAATTAGAAATAATGTCAACTCTAAATAAAATTCAGGCCCTGGTTAGCATCTGAAGTAAATTGTCAAGTGCTGTTTTAATTTTTTTCAACCTTTACTATATATATTTAAAAACTTTACGATATATATATATATATATATATATATATATATATATATATATATATAAATGCAGATGACTTTTTATATATATATATATATATATATATATATATATATATATATATATATATATATAAGAATGCAGATGACTTATATATATATATATAAATACAATATAAATACAATATAAATAAGAAATACAGATGACTTACCCATTGAAGTCACATAATGTACTATCAAAAACTTTACATCAGGTGACTTCACTGCCCTAACCGGCAAATTACAATTAGTAGAAATATCTCCTAAGTCCAGTATCATTTACATTATTAATTCTACTACAACAGGTAAGTCATCTGCATTTCTTAAATATTAGTTTATTTGAACATTTACACTCACCATTCATGCTTAAAGTATTTTAATTCTTTTTATTTTTTATAACAAAAATATGCAAAGCATACACAAAACACTTACAACTCAAAACAAAATATATATATATATATATAATGGACTCTCTCATCGATTTTCTACGTATGAGGGTTCACATATACAATGAACACCCACACAGTGATTTGTTTATAGTGGTGAAGGCTTGTGTTGGACCATCCACACTTTTTGGCACAGTCAATAGGAAAGAATTGGTGCATCAAGGGTTGCCACAAACCCAATCAACGATCGACCTCAGGAATTTTGAATTCAGAGTTATCCCTCTCCTAGACTGGTTACCTACCCAAGGCTGAAGGGCCCAGTCTGCCCTACTATCTAACCCATAGCTAGAGGGAGAATATATGGATTCATACCTTTCCCAAGGGTATTAGCGCTATGTGAAATGCCAACAGCTTCGTCTAGGAATTGAACTCGAATCGACGAGTCCATTGTCCACGACTCCCCCACGCACCTCCATATATATATATATATATATATATATATGTGAATGAAGGAATGAACTATTACCGCATGGCACAAATTGTTTTAATGAAAGGATTCAATTTGCAATGTATAATGTACTGTGTATTCTTTGTTACAATTTATGAGTATTTATTGTGAATGTGCCTGTAGCTAGAAATTTGAATTAGGGCCTTTAACTTAAAATCATGGGGTCCTATGGAATGTTACACACTTATAGCATTTAAAAACTTTCACCCCTTAAAAGGCACATGATTGGATGCGTGGGAATAGATTCTAGTTAGAACAGATATGACCCAGAAGTGTAGACGTGTTGTCAACTCCGGGGTCCATCTCCCCCTCCCCCGTGCTGAAATCATGGGCTCAGAAATAAAACTTGATCAAGAAACACCAAGTCTTGTTGTTAATTGAATGTTAAGACAATGACCAGTCAAGCCCAGCCTGTAAGAAGAATTAACAAAGAAAATCAACTCAGCTGAAAGCCCCCAGATCAGCCCAGACAAGATGGTGGCCAGACAAGTTTGATGAAGAAATAGACGCAGTAAGCAAAGAGTCAGTAACCAGAAGTGAAACAAGTAAAAACTATCATCACTATCACCATCTTTCATCAATCATCTCTCTGTCTCTCTATTATACAATCGACAACTCTCTCCTTGTTTATGTACTTGATGAGGAATAAGTATATAACATTCATTTTTAATACCATAGGCATGTAGGTATTTACCTAATGTAGACACCACTGGTAGAATGTGGCACAAGGTCACAAGTATGGGTCATTTTGAAAGACAAAGAAAGTAGAAAAAGTAAAAAAAGATGTGTATCTGATTGTGTAGCAATAAATCAGACACTGCTAAACTGTCTTCACAGTCTGCTTATAAAAAACACTAAAAGTTCCCTGAGAAAAAAAAAAAATGTGTTGTTCAAGCAATCCTCTGATTGGTCCAAAATTGTTATTAGATTTGAATTTATTTTTTGCCAAATTTTTGGCAGGTTCTTTTGGGAAACTGTCAGGTCATATTTAAGGTCTAATATGTTTTTTTTTGTTTGTTTTTTTTCAATATGTTTTTGTCTATGCATAATAGATTATTCATTCCATTAGTATATTATTTATCATGCTTTCCATCAGAAAAATTTGAATTATCGATGTGATGAGGACAAAGCTTTTGAGGCTGATTAATGTCTGTATTAATTCATATAAAAAGGATTTGGTGGCAGCCTTTCAACGTCTGACAAGACAATTTTGTCGATAAGGAATATCACCTTAATACATTCCCTTATCTCGATGAAATTGCCATTGCAGGAACCGCAATATGGTATTTACTTGGACCTATTACTGTAACATAATTTATGATCCGCTTATAAATTATGCATGTACCTGTAGTTAGAATATTTTGAACAAGGTCCATTAAATTAAAAATGACGGGGTCCATGGAAAGTTACCCAAAAGTTGTTTACAGGTAATAACTATTACCCCTTGAAAGCGCGTGATTGGGCACCATGAGAATAAGTTTTAGTTCAGTTAGATGCGACCCGATTTCTGAGGAGGTGGACGTTATTGCTGCCGCTCTTATGGGTCAGTCTCACCGCGGTGGATGTATATGGGCTGGGTTCTGGAAATAAAGTTTTATTAAGAAAGAACCAAGTCTTGTTTGTTAATTGAATATTAAAACAGGAGATGACAGCCCAAAGAAATCAACAAAGAAAACCATCCCTTAACAAGAAGCCCACCAGATCAACAAGAGAAGAACATGGTGGTCAATGAGTTAGAACCAGTAGAAGTAGTAACCAGTAAACAGAATATTAAAAATTATGACTATCATCTATTATTTATCTGTCTGTCTCTCTCTCTATCCAATTATATACACCTGAATAAAGGGCTATATAATATTACCAGTATCAAATAACCTAATAAAAATTAAATTAAATTAGATTAAAAAATAAATCTTTATGAATAAATTTGAATTTCTGTGTGTGTTTTCACATCAATTCTAACATAAAAATGATTTAATAAAAATAATAAGAAGAAGAAGAATTTTTTTAAAAAAGAGAACGTATCAACTGGTGGACTTTGCAGTCCCAGCAGATCACAGGGTGAAGCTGAAGGAAAAGGAAAAGTTCGATAAATACCCGGACCTTGCCAGAGAATTGAAAAAGCTGTGGAACATGAGAGTGAAAGTGATACCAATTGTAGTTGATGCACTTGGAATGGTCCCAATAAACTTGGAAAAAAGACTGGAGGATCTAGAAATCAGAGGAAGAATTGAGACCATCCAGACTACTGCATTGCTGCAATCGGCTAGAATACTCAGAAGAGTCCTGAAGACCTGAGGAGACTTGTTGTCACTCAGACTCCAGTGAAATACCATCAGCTAATGCTGATGGCAAAAACTCAAAAGGAGTGAAAATAATAATAATAATATCTTTTTCAGCTAGTATATTAAATCTGAGACCTGTCAGCTGTTCCTTATAAACATTCATCTTAATTCCATTATAACATGTCTGTTATATACCTCTTGTTGGAATATTTTAGATATAAGGTGTGCTACAATACACTGCTTGAATTTATAGACTAAGCGGTGTCACGTGGTTTAAACCTCAGCCAATCAACAGCCCAAATGCATGGCTGGTTGACTACTTAATCACTGATACTGAGAGACGTCCATTTGCAATTATTAATGAAGGACTTGCAATACTGAGGAGCACCAAGGAACAACCAAAGGATTCTTTACCAAAGATTTCTGCTGGACAAGTGCTCTTGAAGCCTAAAGGATGGCCCATAAAAGCATAACACCCCTTTATTTGGGTGTATATAATCAGAAGAGAGACAGATAGATAGATAGAGATAGGGTAGCGATTGATGATAAGGGTCTTACTTTTTAACCCTGCTTCTACAGGTTACTGCTTGTCGGACACCATGTTCTTCTATAGTTGATCTGGTGGGATTCTGTTAAGAGTTGGTTCTCTTTGTTGACTTCTTCAGGCTGTCATCTCATGTTTTTGATATTCTATTAACAAACAAGACTTGGTTGTTTTCTTGATCAAGCTTCATTTCCAAACTCAGCCCGTGATCATCTGCTGCTGCGAGAAAGGACATCTGAGCAGCGTGTAGCTGTCACTGTTTTTAGGCTGATTCCAGCAGTAAACAAATTTTGCCCTGTCATTGGCATCATGTCCGGTTTTAGGCCTCCCCTTCCCACTTCCTCCTCCAACCCCAAATAAAGTACCCCATGACCCTGATCACCCTCCTGGTAAAAATGGTTACCTTATAAAAAATAGTTCTTGGGTTTTTAATAACCCCTATTATATGTGTAAGTGCATTTTCTGAGATTGTTTGGAGTGCTTATTTTGCCTTTGTGTTTTATGATGAGTAACTCACTGCTGTTTGTGCAGTGAAATAAAAAAGGGTTTTAAATAAAAGATAAAGTCTTGGATTGAGTAGGAATTTTTGGTATTGTCTAGTCTAAAAGAGTGCTGGCAAAAATCTTTCTTTCCGTTGAGATGGTCACTTGAGCAAGTCAAGCTTTTTGAGGCTCCGATTGTGAGCAACTTTGGCGGTAGTTTTGAAACCGCAATTCTTAGAACCACTAAGATATTTGGTCCCTTTAATGTGCAAGTCCCTAAGTGCCAGCAAAGGTATTTAAGTCCTCCATTCGCTTCTCTGAAACTGCATTTATTTACATGTTGTTATTTTGGTTTAATTTGTAATTCCTCAAAATGAGAAATTTCCTTTTCCCCTGTTAAATTATTGTTTGTGCCTTTTGTGGCATTTGAGTTCTAAATACCCCAAACCCCCCTTCATATGTGTAATTTGTAATTCATAGTTTTTGCTTTAAATGTTTTTATAGTTGGAATTTTCTGTAATTACTTGACGTAAACCTTTCTTGGTAATTGTGTTTTATCCTTTTGTGTAATATTTGTCTATTTTATTGTATTTGTATTTTATTGTATTTTGTGTGATATTGTGACTTATTTGAATTTTCGTTTAATTCACAGTTTTCACGACATTCACTGTATGAAAAAATAAAGATTAAAAAAAAATAACTATTTTTGAACTACGGTGTTGTCTGTACGTCCTTGAGCGCACGGTGCGAAGCAACTTCTTTGTAAAGACACGGAAAACCAAATTTGTTGTCAGCAAAATTGTGGGACTGCCATTAACACAGCGACCTACAGGTCCATCTACTATAAAATCTGCGTTGCATCTGAAACTAATTCCCATACTTCTATAATAGCGCATCTTTAAGGGGTCAAGTAAAAAGGTTACTAACCTGCCAATGACAGTTGGGTAACTTTCCACAGGACCTCGTTATTCTAAGTCTAACAGGCTCAATTCAAAATTTCTAATTGCATGTACGTTCATAATTTATAAGCTGCTCAGAAATTATATAACATGTCCATGTGTAGGTGTTCACAGGAAAACATCACTTATGTGTTCATTCTTACCTATGCATAGACTTGTTGTGTCGCAGTGTGCAGGTTTTATATCATGTTGTCAATTTACATAAGGATGTCATTGAACTGAGAGAAAGTCCTCATTCACATATCAAATGATAATGTAAAGTTTTGAACAAAGTCCAACTATCATTTTTCTGGGAGAGGGAGGGGTCATAAGAGATAATCTCTTTACTTCTTAAAGGTCCCCAAAAAATAGTATCATCATCATCATCATCATCATCATCATCATCAAGTTATGCTGACAGCATGGTTTCTCTTGACTTTTTTTGCCATCACTCCTGTCACCCCTGGTAGGTCTTCAATTTGGCATCTAGGGTCTGCACATAGCTCTTGTTTATAAGTTTTAGCTGGTTGGCCAAAAGTGTTGTCTCCATACGTAGATGTCCACAAGAGAAAGTCACTTATGAGTTCATCCTTACTTCTCCAGCTGTGCCCAGCATGTCTTATTAATCTTACTTAAATGTTTTGTGTGAGAAAAGGTAACTAGACCATATAGGTGCTGTTTGTGGGGTGCTACTTTGTGGGGTGCTGCTTTCTGGATTTGTTCAAGATAGCATGCAGCATTCTTGTGTAGTTATCATCTAGCTTTCCCTCTAAGTGTTTTGTTAAAGACCAAGTAGTGCAGCTATACAGTAGTAGTGATACAGCTACATCTTTGGAGAATTCCCGTTTTATCGTATCAGAGAGATTAGATTTCCATATGATCAATAACCTGTTGATAGCAGTTCATACCTTTCCTTTACATATATTTATTCATATATGACAAATTACACAGTCCACCCTGTCAGTTGGGCCAGAATACAGCTGAACTGCAAAAGGGTAAAACCCTCCCCCCAATGGAGCCATCTGTTGGCCGTAGGTGGTAATTCATGATGCTTAAGTATGGAATCCTGGTGGTTGAGTAGTCCATGACATGCAACACTCCACTTTGATCCTTACTTAGGCTAGATGGGCGATCGGAGAGGCTCCCTCTGAACAATCAGCTGGTCAAACCCTATCATCTATATGATTGTCCCAACTCCTTTGCCTTTATGGCAAGCCCCAACCCTTTTTATCATATAGAAGACGGTGGCTGAGGGTTTTAATGTCCCGGGTTTTATGTTAAACTGCATCTAGTTGTGAGGTTCCAATTCTGGAGCTCTTGGGAATGTGGAGTTTCACTTCATTGCCATTACTTTTTTAACTCAATGTTTTTTGTTCTATTTAACCTATCGATGGGACCCTAACGGGTTCTACCTCTCTGTGGTGGACCTGGGAGCAATGGTGATGAAGTGGCGCTCCATATTACCCAGACCTCCAGAACTGGAACCTTAGTTAGAGTTTAACGTCATACCCAGGACATAAAGAATCTCAGCCACTGCCTTCTAGCACCCCTATGATAAAAAAGGTTGGGGCTTGCCTTAAGGGCAATAGGGTTTGGACAATCATATAGGTGTTAGAGATTGACGTGACCAGCCAATTAATCGGAGGGAGCCTTTCCAACTGCCCATCTAGCCTAAGTAAGGGTCAAAAGTGGGGTGTTGCATGTCATGGACAGCTCATCCACCAGTAATTTGTTTCTAAGCATCACAGCTTGCCACCTACAGCTAACAGGTGGCCTTATTGGGGGGTTTTCTTACCCCTCTACAGGGGTGCAGTCGGTGTATAATAAAGCCCCATCAACAGGGCTTGATACATTGAAATGATTCATCAGTTTTTACTTGCTTCTTTTTTTTTTTTTTTTTCAATTCTTTTTTAACTGACTCAATTGAATATGTTTATAATAGGTATACCCAATTTGTTTTACAA
Source organism: Doryteuthis pealeii (assembly GCA_023376005.1). Lineage (NCBI taxonomy): Eukaryota > Metazoa > Mollusca > Cephalopoda > Myopsida > Loliginidae > Doryteuthis > Doryteuthis pealeii. Next base: position 57,606,991 of record CM042144.1, on the reverse strand, counting down.
AATAAATTTAACCCCCCGATTGAAAATTTTTTATAAAAAATCATGGAATTATCTGATTTTAATGAAATATTCAGTGTTGATTTTGTATGAATTTTACGGCCATATTTGAACAAAATTGACAGAAAAAATAGTTTTAAATGTATTAAAAATAAATTACCTGTGTAATATTATTTTGATTTTTCTTATTGATGTTACTACTTTTCAACTTAGACAAAAATTGACCTTAAATAATCGATTTAATTAATTTTTATTCATTTTTAAAATGAAAAACAGACGAAAAATTGGGTATGCCTAGTTTATAATCATACACTTTCTATTAGCCATGTCTGTTTCCGAGGTGGGGTAAAAAAAAAAAAGCACAAAATGGAAGGAGAGTGATTTGTCTTTTAGAATAGACCAGACAAGTTATCTAAATAACTTTCTAATAAAAACAATCTACAATACGTGTTACCTAGCATGGACACATGTGTGACACCAATTTTTGTTTATGTCTGCTTGCCTATTTGCAGTGACTGCTGGTGAATACTCTAGCTGCTGCCACCACCCACAAATGTTGACTACTGCTGCAAGCCTTACACTTTTACAGGAAGTTAATGAACAAATCAAACAAGTACAAACAGGGTGTCCATTTCATTTGGTTGGTAACTTTTTTACCAACCAGACAGCATTTATTACTGTTGATATTTTTTTAAATGAATAATAAACTTAATAAAAGTAAATAAACAAGAAAAAAATAGCCATGAAATATTATTTACTAGTTATGAAACAACATTATTTACACTAGCAAATATATGCACTGCACCCTCTGGGTGCAAGTATTTAAGTTTTAATGTAATAGAATATATTAAATTATAAAGGCTAATTAAACTTAATAAGAATGCAGATTAAAAGATTTGAAATAGAAGGGGTTATATAATTGAAAAATAGAACAACTTTGAAATTAACTTTTACATCATTTCCATCTTTCATTGCGAAATTTTCCTAAATTTAACTATTTAGTTAAAATAGTGTAGCAAGATGGGGATATTATCCTGACTTTTGTGAGCTAGAACTACTATATTAGAAAAGGAGGAAGAAGGAAATAAGTGAGAGATGATAAAGGTTTAAAAAATAGTGATGAGCAAAACAGGATGAATGATGGTTTGACCGTAGCGTGACCCCGAATGGAGAATTGAGTGTCAACCGGAAGTTTCGGGTGTTGACCGGAAGTCACGTGGTGACGTGGAACAACCAAGAGAGGGACCGGTCTCTTTTCGATTTGGGACAGCATAGGGTTAAGACGTGCCCTTGGTCCCGTGTGGAATGACGGTAGTTTAATAGTTCTCTCTCTCTTTCTCTCTGCCTTTCCTCCTCTCTGATACGAACCCACGAGACGAGCCTACTCTGGAAATAAAGGCTAGCAGTTGTGACTACATATTTCTCGTGTTGTAATTTTTATCAACAAGAAGACATTTTTAGTACCGTGAATATATCGCCACCACCACCGCCCCATTATGTATATCGCTTTGGGTACTGTGACCAGATATACAACAACATTACAGATATCGTTTTAGTACTCGGAAAAAAGACACAACGTTAAAATAGGAGGTAAAGAATAAAATGACACTTATTTCTTCTTGTTAATCAACTTCTTTTAAGATTTATCTCCGAGACTTTTGCTCATATTCATTAAGATAAAACCAAACAATTTGAAATCAAAAATACTAAGCACATATTTATTGAAATCAAATTTTTAATATCAATATGTAAATTAGCCTTTCAGTTTACACTGTAAACAGCTATTTTGTTGTAGATATATATACAATTGCATGTTAATAGAATATTGATAAGGCTAACAGTATTATTAACATAAAACAATTTTATTGATAAATGAGCTTTAAATAAAAATAAAATTATTGAGAATATGATGTAAAAAAACTGAGGGAATTGTGAATTGAGTAATGATATAGTTTTGGTTACAAACACACAATCACTATTATAATAAGATGTAATATTTTCTTGTGTCGAGTCCACTTTGACACAAGGTTAACTGAGAGATGAAAATGTCTCTGTCTCAGCTGACAAGCATCAGATCTTGTTTTAAAGTATACTGCAACTAAAAGTGAAGGCACATGGTATAATCGAAGAAAATGGATAGGGTAAACTGAGTTCAAATCCTGGACGAGGCTATTTGCATTTCATATAGCACTAATACCCAGAGGAAAGGTATGCAATCCAACTATTCTCCCTCCAGCTATGGGTAAATAGTAGGACAGTGTGAATTTTTTAATACTGTTTATGCGACCAGTCTAGGAGAAGGAAAACTCTGAATTCTGAGTACAAATCCTGGACAAGGCTGTTTGTGTTTCACATAGCACTAATACCCTTGGCTGGGGCTTTAGAATACACTGACTGCACCGCTGCAGAGGGGTAAGATCCCCCTAATGGAACCACCTGTTGGCAGTGGTTGGTGACCCGTGATGCTTAAAGAGAATCCTTGTTGCTGAGCTGCTCATGACATGGTTCTTACTTAGACTAGACGGACGGTTGGAGAGGCCTCCTCCAATAAATCAGCTAGTCACATCAAGCTCTAGTACCTATATGATTGTCCCAACCCTGTCGACTCCAACACATGGACACACTAATGTAGGCTGACCAACAAAAACTTACATCAATCAGCTCTGTATGGACTCTGGATGCCATGGAGAAGACCTGCCAGGAGCAATGAACGATAGGGATGAGTGTCAAGAGAGTCAAGAGAGTCAAGAGAATTTGTACTGTGTGACATGATGATGATGATGATGATGATGATTCTTAATTTATTAAAATAAACTGACCTAGTCAGGTCAGTTTATTTTAATAAATAATAAATGGCAGTGGATATAGTTAAAGCCCTGTCAGCAGGGCTTTAACTATATCCACTGCAGAAGGGTAAGCCCCTCCCCTCCCGCCTACAACTGTGTGTAAATTCTTTGTATTAGATAGAATATCATCAGATCGTGTTGACAACACAGGCTGTTGGCAAAAAGAATTTATGAAATAACTACACAAAAAAAATGTAAATATAAATGTACAATATACATGATTCTCTAAACGTTAGGCATAAAATAACCCCAGATGGGTTAACATACCATTAAAATCAATCAAATATGAGAAGAAAAATGTCAGTGATGGGCATAGGAAGACTATGTTGCTTCTTTGTAAACACAGATTTTTATTGAAATCTAATTAGCCAGTCCTGTTTTTTGAATATTAGTTTAACATGTATATAAAATTTCATTATGATCGGATCACTGGTGTAGTCACCGACTGGTTATATATAGACAGGCAGAAATTGCCATTTATGTAGTAAATGATATTAAAAGAAAATATTCAAACTTGCAATCCTAAAAACCTAACCTGATAGATTGAAATAGTTCATCAGTTTTTACTTGCTTCTTTTTTTTTAAATTCTTTTTTAACTGAATAATATAATAAATAATTTAGATAAATTCCATAAAAAATTACCGAAAAACAATCACAGTAATTAAAACTTGGGAATCCAAAATTTCAGGATTGTAGGTCCATTTCAGTTCAGAATTGGACTGATTCTAAAATGGTATGATATGTTTGGCTACATCCTTTAGGTGGAAAGTTGAAAAAATGTTACACACAAACACACTGACATTTGCATTTATTATTAGAGATCATTCTGATAAAGATATCTAATAATTCAAGAAATATGATGGAAAGATGAGAACTGAGTTGTTAGAATTAACAATTTATTCAAATAAATGCATGCAGGGGACTTGCAAGATTTTGATGACAGATAGGGACAGGTGGCAAGAAAAAGACATGGCAACCTGTCAGCATGATGATGATGATGATGATGATGATGATGTCGTTTTTTTTAAATGTTCATGAATCAACATAGAATTGTTGGATTGTTTCAAAATCAATGTTTACTTTTATCAAAAATCTACCAATAATAATGTGTCAAATGAAAATGATTGTAATAAGTAATTGAGAGTTACGTCCCTTACTTTATGATTACCTCCCCTTTGGGAATACTAGACAATATAGATTTTTAATAAGTGTACCAATTATTCTAAATAGAATAAAGCTTTCCAAAGTCTATAGGTGTTATTGTTTGTCATTACAATGATGTGATCTCATTTTTTTTCATTTTTTTTCTCTAGGCTCATCTAGCTATTGTCTAAACATTTTTTTTTTTTAATTTGGCACAAATATTGACGGATAATCCCATCATTAAAAAAAAGTAATACAGAATCCAAAAAGTCGAAAACGTTTTATAATCATCCGTTTTTATAAATTTATAAGTTTTTATAAATATCTAAATTTTTATCAATACTTTTATAAATGATTTTTCATTAATGAATCATCATCATCTATTCATACTAACAGCACAGATACACATGATCTTCTCTCACCAACCATCCCTATTGGCCATCGTACCTAGCAGATCCTCTGCACAACATCCAGAATTCATACAAGGCTGATTGATGAAGGTTTTTTTTCTGGTTGGTACCAACTTATGATGGTTAATGCTATGGCTTCTTCAGCATGTCTTGTTTGTCTTACTTAAATGGTTTGTGAGATAGGGAGCAAGTGGCCATATAACTACTTTCTTGTGAGATGCTGCTTCCAAGATTTTTTCAAAACAGCACACAGTATCTTTGTGTAGTTCCATTTTGCTTTTTCTCCAAGGGTTTTATTAGAGTCCAAGTAGTGCAGCCATATAGTAGCACTGACACAGCTACAGCGTGGAAAAATTCTTATTTCATCTTATCAGAAAGAAAGCTCTTTAATGATATTATTACCCCACTCAACGTTCTTTCAAAACAAAACACTTTATGGGGTAGGAAGAGGTTTTGGGGGTTTTAAGGTTTAAAGCTGGCTGGATATTCTCGGTGCATGTTCTTATGGTTTTTGCTTTAACCCCATCTCATTTGGTGGTCACGCTGGAAAGGAAGGAGTTTAAAGAACGAAAAGAAAGAGACAGAGACAAAAGGTGATATTATGATTTAGGCTTTATTGACCAGTCATAGTTGCCTGTGGCAAGAGGATATCACTCTCTCCGAGGAAGTGACTACACATAGTTATGGCCTAATCTCCAATGGCCGAGATATTCTTTTGGGGGTGGGGAGTCAGTCCTTTTTGCTGCACATGCGCAAAGGGTTCTTCCAGTGAAGGCCCATGGGAGTTTGTTTTATTTTAATCTCCACAATAGTTTTAAATTTTAAAAAATTAGAATTTGAAATTTGAAATAAAAAAGTGGACATTTATAAATAAATTTATGGAGAAGATAACTCGTATACATGCATGCTGTAAAGTCAGAGATCATTTCAACATCACGATTACATTGTAAACAGGATTACTCCACCTTCTAAAATCAATATTTTGGCAGGAGTAATTCTTCTGAATGCTAAATATTCTGACAGTGATCTGGGACATGAAAGGACCCATCACTATTGATTTCCTTGAAAAATGTTCAACTGTAAACAGTGCTTCCTATTGCCAACTCTCCCTTATTCATTGAATGACACTTGTATAATTAAAATTGATATACCCACTGTTAGATAGAATCTAAAATGGCAATAACAATGTGCTCAATAAACACATGTTGTAAAATAAATAAAAGGGCAGAGCAAATATCACAATACTAAGATATATTAAGAGATGAAATGAACCCCCATCTCTGAGTTTTATCTCGCTCTCTTTCTCTCTCTCTCTCTCTCTCTCTCTCTCTCTCTCTCTCTCTCTATATATATATATATATATATATACATATGTGCGTGTGTGTGTGTGTGTGTCGATTTTTGACGTATGAGGGTTCATACACACAAGGAACATCCCCACAGGGATTTGTTTATAGTGGTGAAGGCTTGTGATGGACCATCCACACTTTTTGGCACAGTTGATAGGAAAGAATTGGTGTATCAAGGGTTGCCACAAACCCAATCAACGACCGACCTCAGGAATTTTGAATTCAGAGTTATCCTTCTCCTAGACTGGTTACCTACCCAAGGCTGAAGAGCCCAGTCTGCCCTACTATTTAACCCATAGCTGGAGGGAGAATATATGGATTCATACATTTCCCAAGGGTATTAGCACTATGTGAAATGCCAATAGCTTCGTCTAGGAATTGAACTCGAATCGACGAGCCCATTTTCCACGACTCTAACAACTAGCCCACGCACCTCCATATATATATATATATATATATAAGCATACACACAGGAATTGTAAGGTTCTGCGTTCTATATTTGTCCTCACCAACACAGCACATGAGTAGCACAGCTTGGGTAATCTGATCCATGTGGTAAAGCATTTGGGATTTGCCGATAGGTGTGGTGCTCCATGTCAGCAAAAAAACAATTTACTTGGTCTAGCACCAGCAAAAAGTGCATAGACTCCTTCGATGTTCAGTTAATACCAACAATATGCGACTTAGATGACTTTACTATATATATATATATATATATCTAATATATCAAGAAAAATGAAAAAACACAGGTTTAAATGGGTTAAGTGGTGAGTTTATTGGCCGACGCTGCAGTGTTTCGATCTATTAATTAGATCATCTTAACCCATTTAAACCTGTGTTTTTTCATTTTTCTTGATATATTACATACCGTCGGATTCACTTCCTTTCTTCACATATATATATATATATATATATATATATCGAGAAAGAGAGAAAGAGAGAGAGAGAGAGATTTAAGTTAAGATAGTACAGACACAGTAAACAGTGGATGGTGACTCTCAGTTTCTTGCCTATGCAATCATAGATAGCTAGATAGACACAAAGGTCATTCCATAAATAAGGTGCTCCACTAAATAAACAGGTGCTCCACATTCCTCAGACCTCCATAACTGGAACCCCACTGTCAGATAGAGTTTAATGTCATACCCAGGACATGAAGACCCTCAGCCACTGCCTTCTAGCACATATATGATAAAAGAGTTGGGGCTTGCAATAAGGGAAATAGGGTTGGGAAAATCATATAGGTGCTAGGGCTTGATGTGACCAGCCAATTGATTGGAGGGGGCTTCTCTGACTGCCTGTCTAGCCTATGTAAGGGCCAAAATTGGAGTAATTGTTGCATGTCATGGACTGCTCAGCCACCAGGATTACATCCTTAATCATCACGAGTCGCCACCCACAGCCAACAGGTGGCCCCATTGGGGTGTAGTCTTACCCCTCTGCAGAGGTGCAGTCTGTGTAATATAAAGCCCCAGCCAACAGGGCTATTCTTAGTAGTCTGTAAAGAAGGTCATGTTGACAGTCTTCTGGGACATGAAAGGATCCATCATTATTGATTTCTTTTAAAAAAAAGTAAATGGTGTAATGGTTAGAGTCATAGGAAATGGACTCGTCAACCCAAATTCGAATCCTAGATGAAGCTACAGTTCACATAGCTATAATAACCTTGGGAAATATATGAATCCAACTCCCTCCAGCTATGGGTAAAATAGTAGGGCAGACTGGGCTCTTTAACCTTGGATAAGGCAACCAGTCTAGAAGAAGGAAAACTCTGAATTCAAACCTGTTAAATCTGCTGGGGGTGGGGTCACTACTAGAATAGGCTCAGTCCTAATTAGTGATCTATTTTTTTTTAATTTTAAAAGTGCTTCCTATTGCCAATTCCTTATGCAAGATTCAACTTATCTGTTAAATGATTCTTGTAGATTTAAAATCAGCATTAAACACTTTTTTAAAAACTTTTTTTTATCTTTTGTGTGTTTGTGTTTCTACATATGTTTACATTTCTATCAATTACTTTTTGTTTTGTTTTGGGATTTGTTTTTTTTGTTTTTGTTTGGATTGATTTGTTTCAATTTCTTTCTTTTCTTTTTTTTCTTTTTTCCAGGTTTTAATCTGCTCAAGTGGAAATGAAAATGCATTTTGGCTGATCTAATCAAAATTCATTATTCCTATGAAACGTAGTTAATCATCATTAAAGCAATATTAAATCCATCAGATGAGATTTCAAGAATTAAGTAGGCACTCATTGTATCATTGTTGTTCTTTTTTGGTGTTTATTCACTGTTTACTTGCAAATACAGAATCTGAATCTGAATCACTGCTACATAGTTAAGAAAAGGATGGAAGGAGCATTGGCCTCTTTATGAACTCAGATAAAATGGAGTTCCTGTGTTTTAAACAAGATGGAGGCATCTCCACAATAGATGCTAAGCCTTAAAAATTAGTAGACCAGTTCACATACCTAGATAGTAATATCTCATCTACAGAAATCAATGTCAATATACACATTGAAAAGGAATGGGCTTCTATAGACAGATTATTGATCATATGGAAATCTGATCTCTCTGATAAGATGAAGCAAAAATTCTTCCAAGATTTAGTTGTGTTAGTGCTACTATATGCGCCACCAGCTGGAGTCTTACAAAATGTTAAGAGAAAAGGTTAGATGAGAACTACACAAGGATGTTGCATGCTGTCTTGAATTAATCCTGGAAGCAGCACCCCACAAAAAGGTAGCAGCATGACCACTTACCCCCTATCACACAAGTAAGATGAACAAGACATGATGGACACTGCTGTAAAATCAAGGACAAACTCATAAGTGATGTTCTCCTGTGGATACCAACACATGGACACACCAGTGTGGGCCTGTTACATAATCTATGAATAGATTATTGTCAAATTCCTGTATTTCTGAAGGGATGGCCCCTTTTCATATCACAGGCAGGACTTTCCATGGAATATTACAGAAAGCCCGCGAAATGCCTGAAGTCACGTGGGACCTGGTTGGCTCTCAGTTTCAGCTTGGACGTCAGGCAGATAAGATGTTTCTGCCTTAGTTGGAGCTCACTACACACGCGCGCTATGTTAGTTAGAGAAATATGTTTAGTTAAGCAAATAAAAGCTTACATAAATAATATGGTTTTGTGGTTGATGAATGTCTTGGCAACAAGACTGATCTAGAAGAAGAAATGAATTAAGTGTGACCGACCACCAAGACAAAGTCCAGACGCTAGAAGATGAACGTAAGATAACAAAGATGAGCAGAAGAAGAATAGAAGTAAAGAAAGGGTATACAACAGGCCAACCAGAAAAAAACTTACATCAATCAGCTCAGTGTAGATTCTGGATGCCATGCAAAAGACCTGTCAGGAGCAATGACCAAGAGGGATAGGTGGTGAGAGAGAGTCATGGGAATATATGCTAGCAGTGCAACTTGTTGATGATGATTCTCTGTTTAATTCTATAAACTGACCCAACCTGCTGGTAGGGCTTTAAATATACTGATTATATCCTTTACAGAGGAGTAAGATTCACCCACCCAAAAAAAGAGGTGTCCTGGGTATAAACACTAAACTGCATCTGATGGGTAGACTTTAGTTCTGGAGATTAGAACACCTTCATTGCCATTACTCCCACATCCACTCAGAGTGGTAATACCTGTTAGTGTCCTATCTTTGAGTCAAATAGATCAGTTTAAAAATTATTAGTATTGCATAAGAATACTTGAAACCATAAAACTATGTGTAAATTGTTTGTATTAAGAGTGATTGCTTGGAGCTATAATTGTTTACTAAAGATTATCATTATTATTATTATTAGTTACTTGAAACCATGTAACAGTTTTAAAACAAATGATTATTATTAAATAGAAATGGTAACTTGAAACCATATAATTGTGTATTAGTATTACGAGTGGGTCGGGTTAGTATTACTAGTGGGTCAGGTTAGCTCAGTCGGTAGAGCGTTCGGCTAGAAACCACAAGGTTCCTAGTTCGATACCGGTCCTCGCCAACTCAGCGTATGAGTAGCAAAGGGATCTGTGCAGTAAAGTAAGGAGCTGACGGTAGGTGTGGCGCTCCACCTCAGATGCTAAAATAATCTCCTTGGTCTAGCGCAAATGAAAAGGGGATAGACTCCCTCGCTGATTGGCTGATACCAACTTTAGGCCGCCCCGACGACTTTTTATTACTAGTATTAGATAGTGTAGTAGCCTGGGTATAATACTGGTATGGAATTTACCCCACAGATACTGGTAGAAGTGAACACCATCTATTGTATGATTGTTAGACAAAATGTTATCATTAGATCCTTGTGGTTTACACATGTTATTAGATGAGCCTTAAGAGTTAATCTGTAGTCATCCTAAAGTAGAATACAAGATATTACCAATAGAAATACTTCAAGTGATACAATTTTGTGAAAATTATTTGTATTAGATAGAATATAACTGTGTATAAAATAGTTTAAAAAATACTTACAGAAAAAAATGTAAATATATACATATATAAATATATACACAATTCCCTAAACTTTAGGCATAAAATAACCCCAGCATATTGTTAAAATCAGTCAAACATCTAAGAAAAATGTTGGAGATTGTCATAGGAAGACTATTTGCTTATTTGTATCTCTCTCTCTCTCTCTCTCTCTCTCTCTCTCTCTCTCTCTCTCTCTCTCTCTCTCTCTCTCTATATATATATTATATATATATATATATATATATATATATATTTGGAGGATATGTGCTTAATTGAAGGCATACCTAATTTTGAAAATTAATTAGTAAATAATTAATGAATTTAGGCGGGCATATATGTTCAAATGTAAGGCTAATCAAATCGAGAAAATGTCAATCCCTGTATGTACATTTCGACCTATTAGGTCTCATCAGCAAGGTTATAGACATGGGAGACTGCTCCGTGTGTGACTCGAAACCTTGACTGCCAGAATTGGAACTTCTCCAGAATTGAAACTTCACCACTAAATGCAGTTTAACATCATGCCCATGACACAAAGACCCTCAGCCATTGCCTTCTAGCACATTTATCTTAAAAAGGGTTAGAGGTTTGCCATAAGAGCACTAGGGTTTGGATAATAAATAAATAAATAAATATTCTGCTCCTTTCATTATCATCATCACATCATGCTGACAGCACAGATCTCCTTGATTCTTCCTCACCTCCCATCTCTATGCAGAGCTGATTGATGTAAACTTTGCTGGCTGACCCACACTGGTGTGTCCATCTGCAGGTGTAGGGATAACAAGAGGTTTGGGCATTTTAAAGGTTTTAAGGTAGCTGGATATTCTTAGTGCGTGTTCTTTGGGTTTTTGCTTTTAACCCAATCTCATTTGGTGGTCGCACTGAATTCAAGGAACGAAAAGAAAGAGACAGAGACAAAAGGTGGTTTTATGATTTAGGCTTTATTGACTGGACATAGTCATCCATGGCAAGGGGATATCCCTCTGGCCGAGAAAGCGACTACACACAGTTAAGGTCTAAACTCCAATGGCTGAGATATTCTTTTTGGGGGTCAGGAGTCAGTCCTTTTTGTCGCAAATGCACAAAGGGTTCTTCCGGTGAAGGCTCATGGGAGTTTGTTGTTTTTTTATTCTAATTTTATTTTAGTTTTATTTTAATCCCCACAGTTGGCCACTGGAGAACTTACAAGTCACTTATGAGTTTGTCCTTACTTCTCCAGCAGTGTCCAGCATGTCTTGTTTGTCTTACTCAAATAGTTTGTGTGATCAGAGGCAAGTGACTGTACAGCTGCTGGTTTTTGGGGGGGTTGGGTTTTTTTTTGGGGGGGTGCTTCCAGGATTTGTTCTAGACACCACTCAGCATTATTGTACAGTTCCATCTAGCTTTTTCTCCAATTATTTCATTTGAGTCCAAGCACCATGTTTCCCTGAAAACAAGACAACGCTTGTATTAATTTTCCCTCCAAAATATAACACTAGAGCTTATTTTTGTGGGATGTCTTACTTTTCATATATCAAAAAATGACATTAAGAAGTACAAAATTACAAAATTTCTAAATAAACAGAAATTACAAAAAATTATCTACATTTATTTACCATTAATAAACTCATTAACGACAATTCATTAAAAAATAATCATATCATCATCCTCTAGAATGTTATTGCTTTCAGCTAGGGTTTATTTCAGTGGAGGGGGGGGCTTATATTAAAAACATCCTGAAAAACCATGCTAGGTCTTATTTTGCAGGTAGGTCTTATTTTTGGGGAAACACAATGTATTCAAATTTAATGATTGTTTGGTTTGTTTTGTTTTACGGCATATCAACCTCAGTGGGTCATTTAATGCCAGCAAAGTTTTTTAAATGAATTCATTCTTAAGTGGATACTCAACTTTTTTTATAAGCATATTTTTCTATTTAACACATAGGTGGGACCCTAACAGGTACTACCACTCCGGGTCAGAGTGGACCAGGGAGCAATGATGATGAAGGGGTGCACCACATTCCCCAAATCTCCACAACTGGAACCTCACCATCAGATAGAGTTTAACGTCATTCCTAGGACATGTAGACCCTCAGCCACCACTTTCTAGCACTCATATGATAAAAAGGGTTGGGCTTGCCATTAGGGCAATAGGGTTGGGGTAATCGTATAAGTGCTAGGGCTTGACGTGACCAGCCGATTGATTGGAGGGGGCCTCTCCGACCGACCGTCTAGCCTAAGTAAGGGCCTAAGTGGAGTGTTGCAAGTGATAGACTGCTCATCCACCAAGACTCCGACCTTAAGCATCATGGGTCGCCACCCACGGCCAACAGGTGGCCCCATTTGGGGGAGTCTTACCCCTCTGCAGAGGTGCAGTCAGTGCATTCTAACACCCCAGACAACCAGGTGGTTTGATGATTGTGATGTTAACTCTGATTAATGGATCTATAACACAAATAAGTTGAATGATGGTCCAGTATATACAGTAGAAAGTTGAGAACTCACAAACTATAACTTAGAATAACTGAATAAACGATGTCACAGACTCTCAGCTATTGATGATTGATAAAAAATCTCAGTGGCATTGTGGAAAACTGACAGGAGCTTACTAAAGAGACTGAAAGGTAAATTGTTTATTTAAGCCAAAATGTTTTTATAGTATAATATTTATCATATTTAAGTGGAAAATAATCATGACAGACAGCTACATACAAGATGAATGTAAATTGGATGCTAAAAATATGTACTTGTCTTTGTTAAATAGAACCCAGCTGGCTCCATGGTCATGTCAAGCCCTAGCACCTATATGATTGTCCCAACTCTATTGCCCTTATGGCAAGCCCCAACCCTTTTTATCATATGGGTGCTAGAAGGCAGTGGCTGAGGGTCTTCAAGTCCTGGGTATGACGTTAAATGATGGTGAGATTCCAGTTCAGGAGGTCTGGGGAATGTGGAGTACCCCTTCATCACCATTGCTCCCTGATCCCCTCTGACCCAGAGGGGTAGTACCTGTTAGAGTCCCATCTATGGATTAAATAGAAAAATGTGTTTATAAAAAAAATTGAGTATCCATTAATAATGAATTTATTTCAAAACTTTGTCAGTATTAAATGACCCACTGAAGTTGATATGCCATAAAACAAACCAAACCAAACCATACCTTTGCTAAATAACAGACAATGATATAGATACATGCAGTTAGGTTTCTGGATCATATGACCATTAGGCACCCCTTTTGCAATCTCGATTCATAAGGACGTGTTTTTCATTTACACCGCCAACATCTGGTTGTTTGTTAACAGACGATTTTTAGAGGGTTGTTTTTTTAATTATAATACTAACCCCTAACCCTAACCCTAAACCCTAAACCCTAACAAACAACTGGATTTTGACGGTATAAATGAAAAACATGTCCTTATAAATCAAGATCACAAAAAGGGTGCCTAAAGGTCATATGGTCCAAGTTTATTGGCTGAGTTGGTGCCAGTTTAGCATTAGTATATCTAATTACATAATGTATGGAAAGAAAGAATAAATAAGCTCATTTATACATATAGGAACATTTCTTACATCCAAAAAGTATTAAGAATACACAAATATGTTCCAACAGATTAAATGGGCACATATTATTCCATAAACAAGCATTATATGAAAGGGGTAAAAAAACGGTATAAAGTCATCTTAATTAAATTGTTTGATGATCACAGCTATGTGGACTTTATGTTTCAATGATGAAGTTAATTTTTTTTAAATTATTATTTTAACAAACACTGAAAAGGAAATTTGAAAACAGAAATCAGTGAGACAGAAAAATCATATCAACAAGACTGTTGTGATGTTAGTCCCAACAGTAAAAAGAAGTCAAGTCGAGATAGGGTAAAATAAGACAAGTGTATTTACAATCATGGTACATGTACGACTAGCTTGTCGTTAACGGGAATAGTACTACCTTTCCACTCGGTGTCTCACTATTTATAGTGAGAACCGGTGTCTATTCTCCACTGTAGGAACGGCCGGTACAACAAAGACTAGATATGAAATCTTCAAACTTTTAAAAATCAGACTGGTAGATGTAAAAAGATGCTGAAATAAATTAAGATTTTCGTCTGAACTAAGATACTCATATATTCCTTTATTTACATGTATATAAAATTAAAATTAGAACACTCACCATTAGAGTAAATCTAAAACAACAGTAAAATCAGTAAAACTATGGCAGTTTATTATAACAGTGTGGCGTTATTTTCGGATTTGCCTGGGGAGTTGTCTGCCCGTTTAGTTTCGCTGGTTCCCGCTAGGGGCCTTTGATATTTAAGCGGCTAGTTTGAACATCTCTCCCTCTCTCTCTTTGCCTGCCGACCTACGAGACGACACTATGGGTTAGACTCTGTCTACCCCCTTCTCGTTGGGGCTTCGGCCCTTAACACTGGCTACTCACTGCTAGTAAGTATCGTATACGATATATGACTATCCTTTAGTCATGAATCCGTAACTATGTTTTTATGTACATTTAGGTATCTCTTTGATACCTAAATATCTTGTATTTGACCATTCATGAATGTGTCATTATCTCTACTCTTGTATATGTATTTATATTACTTATGTATGTATGTTTATGTACACCTCTATGTATTATGTACCCTGTTAATTCTTGTGCTGTGTATAAAATGTTTTGTCTATCAACTTTTGTCGGAGTTTTATCTTCAAGTTTATCACTTTGAATTTTACAACAGTATACATGAAATCTATACTACTACACCTGACAGAAATTATGGAATTATGAAATTATGGCATCTACACCAATGATCCAATCATGATAAATCCTTACACACATGTTAAGCTAATATTCAGGAACAGGAATGGCTAATTGCATTTAAATAAATAATTAATAATAATGATTTTTTACATATAGTGATCAGGTGCACCACAACTCACAAAGGCTCATATATAGTACATAGAATAATGTACTAATGTCAGGAACATGAAGAGCGTACTGTAATAATATACATTTATGTGTTTGCATGTGTGTGTGCATTTGTGTATGGAGGAGGGATATCAGGTATATTTTTGTCAAATTACAGGAAGCATGGAGGTTTTGAAAGATGCAGTGTTTCGACAGCCTACAACAGATGTAGGCAGTTTATTCCATGCCTCAGCAATTCTGAGCATGAAAAAATGTTTCTTAAAGTCATGTGAGCTATGCTGTTTTCTTACTTTGTTGGCATGCCCACATGTGTTAGAAAACAGAGATCAAAAAGGTGCTCAAGGTTGTTGTTGGTAAAACCTTATGAGCATTTACCAAGTCAGTTGCCAGACGCCGGAGTTTCAACGAATCCATTCCCAGGGCAACAAGACATTCAGAATATGGTGGATGCCTGATCATGGGTATTTGTTTGGTTGCACATCTCTGTACAGTTTAATGGAACCCCTTAGGATCATCTTTACAATGGAGGAGGAAAGAGAAGACATTTCAGTGAGAAAGGGGGGAAGAGGAATTGTAACAGTTATTCCTATTTCCTCTCTGTCACTGTTTACAATAATTTACTACTACCACCACAGGTACTACTATTATTACTACTACCAATATATCAGATAACTCTGCTACTAAAATATAATTTAAACAAACTTTAAATTAAATTATTCAAATTAATGGTATTGTTGGGTTAGTAAAATTGTAATTCCTGTGTATAGAGTTAAGTTAGGGAGAGGCTTTCTGTGATTGGATATACCAATCATGTGATGAGCCCAGAAGTTTTGGCACAAAATACCAAAATACCCTCAGACAGACCCTGGACCACAAGAGAGTGACTTTAAAACCTCTCCAAGAAATCACCCTAAGATACCAGATATCTTCACCAGCATGCCAGTAAGTCCCTCAAATTCAACTTTATACACAGGAAGGACTTTATATTGTTACTCATCATTTTATTTGCTCGTTAATAAATTGTTAGAATTATACTAAGTTTTAATTCATTTATTTGTTGCTGTTAGCCTTAGAATTGAATGTTATACTAACATAATAGTACATTTTCCCTTTCTCTCACTGTTTACTGTAATTCTTGAATGTTTCATTTAATACCACTACTACTACTAATACTACTGCTGCTACTACTGATATTTTGTGTGTGTGTGTGTGTGTGTGTGTGTGTGTGTGTGTGTTTGCTTTAGGAATACATAATACAAGATAATTCCATGGATTTATTTAAATGTAATTTTTGTCAAGTTTAGTCTTTTTAGACTGAGAGCACCATTACCAAAAATACACTTATATTTTTGGATTAGCAAAAATTATACTGATGTTTAAAAACTGAATAATATTTCTTTGGGGCAAATAATATTACCATAAATTGAATAAATCAATTTAAAGTGCTTGGGGAAAATGTAGTTTAAATATTAAATGAGACTGACTGAACATCTTTATTCATTCAAACTAAAATAAATGTTGATTCAGTCAAAGATAGATAATGATAAATATTAATTATCATGTTCTTGAGCAGGGCTGCCAGTAAAAGAAAAAGAAAAAAAACTAAAGGAGAGCATTCCTTAAGTGGAAATTTGGAACTCAAAGGTCAAGTGACAAAAATCCCTTGCGTGGTAGAAAATAATTGAATTCATTATTTGTCAGAATTATTTTTAATCAAAGAATCAGAACATTTGTTAGGCTATAGTAACTTTGTTGTATGTTGGCTGGAGATAAATTTTATGTGAAATATAACATTAAAGAAACAGTACAAATAATCACAAAGAAGTTTGAGTCATAACAAAAATTGTCCTTTATATGTGTATTATAAATTATATCAAATGAACAACAAGTTACAAAAATGTGGTTTGTTAATGAATTTTCCTTTTTATAAATTCTTATTAGTGTTAAAGCTTACCTGTACTTGTTCACCCGGTTCAAGGAAGATTGGTATTCATGAACTTGTCTGTTCTCTGTCCACTGCCTTTCTGCTCTCCACTAATATATATCTTCCCTTCCCCCACTCTCAGAATGTCTGTTTGTTGGTGGGAGTTTTGAACTTTTGGCATCGGTCAAGCTGGCTTTGTATATTTTTAGAATACGATCCTTTTTTTCTTTGTTCCTTAAACTTGGTCTAACAAGAATCTACAGCTTATAAACCCTTACAACTTCTTAAATAGACCAAGTATAGAGATGAATATGATATGGGAACCAAAATAATTAAAAAGGTTAGATTTTATTTTTTATTAAATGCAATGTGAGTAAAGGTAAAAAGTCATACATAATCATAAAGGTAAATATTCTTGGTAAAAAGAACATTAGATTTATGAGTTCAAAAAATTGCAATTAGTAGTAAATAATTAATTATCATGTTCATTCGGAATTGTCTGGTTGGACACATGGTGCAACGGATATAAGAGTTAAATTAATACAGTTCTAAGTGACAATCATCTGTAGGTTGCTGGTTCAATCCTGACTATGGGCAATAATAACATTGAATACTTAACGTAACACTTTGCAATGACAAACAATAACACTGATAGACATTGGAAAGCTTTATTCTACTTAGAATAATTGGTACACTTATTGAGAGTTTATATAGTCTAGTATTCCCTAGAGAGTTCTCCAAAGGGGAGGTAATCATGAAATAGGGGAGGTAACTCTCAATTACTTATTACACACTTGTACCCAGTCATAGTTAGCAGAATGAGAACATTCTACCCTAATGGATTGAATAAAGGGTTCAGTTTGAAGTTCCATAAAAGTTCCCAAGTTTGACAAGAAACAGCTTTAACAATAAAGATGAGGACAACGGTCCAAAAAATTCAAATAATACAAATTGAATATATATTCTTTATTTTTATTTGTCTGAAATATTGTTGAATCATTTCTATGTTCGGATAGACAAAGTCTTGACACTAGTAGTGTAGTGTGAGCAGTCTTCCCTAATGGAGTATAAGGAGCACCTGAAGAAGGTTGGAAGGTACAATAGCCAAATTGTTGTATATTTATATTTCACAATAAAAATGAGTACAACAGTCCAAAAATTCAAAATAATTCTTTATTTTTATTTTTATTCTTAATGTTTTACTTTTTTTTTAAATTTTATTCTATTTTTTTTTCTATTTTTTTTTTTCTATACCAACACATGTTACTTTACATATGAAAAAGTTTAAGCATTGATTTTCTTAACATATTGAAATGAGAAAGAAGATAATTTCAATAGTCTTCTATATTTAATAAGCAACACAAAATGCAGACTTTGTAGTAGACACATGATACTACAGATTTCAATTTCTTAGTTTTGAGGTAAAATTTACATCTATATATATAAAAGAAAGATTCTGTATGTCTGTTAGTATTTTTTTTTTTTTTTGTACAACAACCAAGCTCATGTTCTTTTATGAAGGAAAATTGGTGGAGACCAGCAAAGACCAAAGTTCAATAAAATCCATACCCTATTTTTATATGACTAGGGGTTAAAAAAAACTTTTCCCCATTTTCCATAAGAAAAACTAAATAAAAATATAATAAAAGTATGAATCAATAATCTATTGAAAAATTAATTTTGAAAAATGATTGAAAAATTAAACAAATTGATAAAAGATAGAACATAATAAAAAGTAAATAAAAGACAAATAGAAGAAAAAATACACACATGAATAATACTAAAATAAACAAAATAAAAACAAAAATATATCTTATTATAGTGGAGATTGTGTGTTTTTCTGTATGTAACTGAAATAATAAAATTATGGAGAATGTGGTGTAAATAACTAAGGGAGTTGTGACTTGAGTAGTAATATAACTACTCAAGTCACAATTCCCTTAGTTATTTACGTCACATTCTCCATGATTTTATTTTTATCCAAACCTCAATTATTGATAAAATTGTTTTACATTGTTAATACTGTTGACAATATCTACATACTAACAACATGCAATCATCTTTATTTATACAACAAAATAGTGGTTTATAGTGTGAATGGGATGGGTAATTTGTATATTAATCTAACAAATTTGATTTTAATAAATATGTGCTTAGTATTATTGATTTCTAATTGTTTGGTTTTATCTTAATAAATATGAGTAAAAATCTCGGGGATAAATCCTAAAAGAAAATCCATTAACAAGAAGAAATAATTTTAATTTTATTCTTTACTTCCTATTTTAACTAGATAGTTAAATTAGGAAAATCTAGGAAGAGTAAGTTTCATTTGTTCTATTTTTTTTGTTATACCCCACTCTGTTTCAAATCTTTTTATCTGCATTCTTATTTAGTTTCATTAGCCTGTTTAATTTAATATGATATTTTATAACATTAAAACTTAAATACTTGCGTGGATATATTTGCTAGTAAAGAATAAAAGATGATGAAACAAATATTATTGAACCCATAGCTGGGTGGATGAGATGAAGGGTTTCATACCTTTCCCAAGGGTATTAGTCCAAAAGGGAACATAATAGCTTGACTGGAGTTCAAACTCACTTACTATGATGTTGCAGTTCTGTATGTTAGCCTCAACACAGCAAGGAACTCCCTTTAGATTTTAAATTGCTTTGTATTTACATTATACTTTACAAATTGAGTTGCAATTTTACCTGAACTTTCCTTTTTACACACTGTGAAATTTATTTCATGCTTAGAGGTTAGGGAATTGTGTTTATTGTGCATTCATATTTACAGTTTTTTGTGTTCAGTTTGGTTTGGTTTGTCTTTTTGTTTTTTTGTTTGATGCCACTGGGACCCGCCTCTTGTTGTTTTTTAAGAATTCTTTTTTTCAGAACTCTTTTTTCACATGACCCTATTGAATACAAATACTATTTTCAAACATATCAAAACAGGTACTACTGTTATATACCCCATTACTTGGGTGTATATAATGGGGAGAGAGACACAGATAGGTAGATTAGAGATAGAGATGATAAATGGTCTTACTTTCTTCATTCTGCTTGTTGACAAGCTACTTACTGCTTCTACTTCGTCTGCCATTTTCCCCCATCTATCTAGTGGGCTTACTTCTCTTCAAGGCTTCTGCTAGGGGTTGATCTTTTTTGTTGATTTCTTTGGGCTGTCATCTCTTGTTTTAAATTACTTAACAAGACTTGGTTGTTTTATGATAATAAAGGTTTATTTACAAACCCAGCCCATAATTCCACTGCAGGAGAGATGCCGACCCAGAGCGGCAAGCCACAGGTCCGCTCACTTCTGAAACCAGCGTTGCATCAAACTAAACTATAATTTATTCTCATGCCTGTACTGGAAGGTCAGTTGGAATCATTGTCATGCCAATCATAATCCCAACAGCTATGGAAAATTACCCACCTCTGTTTTTAAATTTAATGAACTTTATTCAAATATTCTAACTACAGGTATGTATATAATTCATAAGCTGTTTAAAAAATTATGTAACACTATCACTCCTGATCATAGTAATAATACTAATAATTATATGATTTCAAGAAATTATTTCTATTTTATAATTTTGATTACACATTTTATTAATTTCCCTGATTCCTGATCATTCTTTATACTATATACCCAAGGGGGTGCATCACAGAGATGAAATAAACATCCACCCAGAAGAACTCTCTGGTTTCAACTTGTCTGACTAAATTGTACTTTCCTAACAGTTGCCTGGTCACATGACTCTCTAAGCCACTGAGAGTCACATTCCAAATGAACTTGCAGTGATACTTTGTCAATCAAATTCTTTTGGTTGGTTGGTTGGTTGGTTGGTTTCTACAACATGTCATTCTTTGGGTTATTTTATGGCAAATATGTTTTTGCTTTATTCATTCTTGTTGGGTATTCAAAAATTTTTTTAACTGATGTTTTTTAGACACATTTTTTAAAACTTATTGTTTGTTCTATTTGATGCATAGATGGGATTCTAACACATATTACTACTCTGGGTCAGGGAGTAATGGCAATGAAGGGGTACTCTATACTGCCCAGAGCTCCAGAATTGGAACCTCACCACTAGATGCAATTTAACATCATACCCTGGATACCAGTCAAACACTCAGTGATTTTCCACTGTGTTACATTTAATTTCAAAATCTATACTACACTTCCTTACAAAATGATAACTATAAGTGCAGTCAAAAAACGTTCTGAAGTAAATTCATTTGGTGTAGATAAAGTATTAACCACCTCGATTATGTTGCTAGGTAAATACAAGTTAGGTCAATTAGTAATGACCTGGATGATAACTCCCTGATTAAAATTTCTCTGTGCCAGTCATACTTCAGCCTGATTTTCTGAGAAAAGATAGGCTGTCATTTCATCATGGTGTTAAGAAATGATTAAGAATTTATAAAGACAAACTCAATAAAAAAAAAACTCATGCACAACATGACATATTTACTTTGTATTTCATAAGAATATAAGGTATTATCTGTATTTCACAGCCTGTACCACATTTCCATGTAAATACACTCCTTAATTCTTAAGTTAAAATTAACAACTAAAAATAAAAACAAAATAATTTGTAGGGGTTAGAACTCTTCTGTGTCCAGGGGACAGGAAATAGGGAGAGTAACGTCCCTTGTCAGGTTGAGAGAAGGGCCTCTTAATTGGTTTTGGTATGAATGTGTGAGCCTCGTAGAATCGAGCTCTCATCGCTCAGTCAACTGTGACTGAAGAAAACCCCCTCAGTGAGGGAGCATAGCCGAATACACCACCTGAGCACACCCACAGTGAGGGAGATAAATAACTAAGTACTGTCTTTAAGCACTCATTATATTGTTGTATCTAGTTGTGTTTTTACATGTTAATAAAGTTCCTTAAAGGTACGTGTGCTTTCTCCTTGTTCCTTTAATTTGTGTACCTGTATATTATTCCTCATAGTCTGTGTAGTGAGATAGCCAATGGCATGTTATCTCATTTACATATGTGTATTACTGCAGGAGATATATAGAGACAGTTTAGGGGATTAGTGAGATTAGCTACGAGAAGCTGAGCCCAGAGCTAAGATTAAGCACGAATAAATACTGCTGCAACAAGGAACACGATATCACACCTCACATCAGTCTGATGGTTAGGCTCCAGTTCTGGAAAGTGATGAAATGAGACCGCGGTCACCATTACGAAGAACACCCCCAAGGATATTTAGGAGAAGTAATAGATCAACGAGGGGAATAAAACCTCTCCGTTTCAGGGAGGTGTAGTGAAATAGCCAATGGCATGTTATCTCATTTACATATGTGTATTACTGCAGGAGATATATAGAGACAGTTTAGGGGACTAGTGAGATTAGCTACGAGAAGCTGAGCCCAGTGCTAAGATTAAGCGCAAATAAATACTGCTGCAATAAGGAACATGAAACCACACCTCACATCAGTCTGAATACAGCTATTCCTACAAATTCAAATGTTTTAATGGAGGTATAAGAATAAAATGTGTGTTCTTATAATATGTTAGAAGGCACAGAGTAACCTTCCAATGTAGGTGAATATATATATATATATATATATATATATATATATATAGCGTGTGTCTAGGAACCACAAGGTTCCTGGTTCGATACCGGCCCTCACTAACTTAGCGTATGAGTAGCACAGGGATATGTGTGGAAAAGTAAGGAGCTGATGGTAGGTGTGGCACTCCACCTCAGATGCAAAAAACAATCTCCTTGGTCTAGCTCTAGTGAAAAGGGGATAGACTCCCTCGCTGTCTGGCTGATACCGACCTTAGGCAACCCCGACGACTTTACTTTACTTATATATATATATATGAATTAAATCCAAATAAAGAAGTAAAACATGACAATACAGACTTTATTGTCTGGGCACGTGGAGAATGACATACATAACATAGGTACAAAAACAGATAGGACTTAAGTCCTTTGAAAGTAAGAAAGAGTTCATGAAGAATAAGAGAATCACTTACTAATAGTTGGGGGGCGACTCCCCCCAGACCCCCCACCCCCACCCCACACTTAATGGACAGAGACACCATGCGTCTAGCCCATGTTTAGTGGATGCTAGAGCAAGAGAAAGTTTAAATACCCAGCCAGTAGTGTCACCTACTGGCACAACCCTCACAGTAAGGGAAGATAACCCTTCTGGAGACAAATCCATCCCAGCAGGGGCAGACAATCACTACAGAGGAAACAAAAATATTAGATTGAAGCACTAGTACTCATCATCAAAATAAATTAGAGAAAGTGGGTAGTTCCCATGGCATAATGGCTAACGTGCTGGATTGCAACATTGTAATAAACCAAAAAACAACTACTGTATATAATGAACACGAGTGAGTTTCCAGTTCTGGAGCTCTGGGGAGTGTGGAGTACCTCTTCATTGGCATTATTCTCAGGTGTTACGATTTTATGGGCCATTATTTAGGCTTTTGGTAAGAGCGCTTGTCCAGTGGAGATCCTCTGTGTTAAGTAGAGCATAGTTCCGATCTATGGGTAAATAATCCTTTGGTTGTTCCTTGGTGCTCCTCAGTCATGTAAGTCCTTCATTAATGATTGCAAATGGATATCTCTAGTATCAGTGATTAAGTAGTCAACTACATGACCTCGCTTAGTCTATAAATTTAAGTGGTGTATTGTAGCACACCTTATATACCAAAACTAGCAGCGGCTACCCAGCATTGCCTGGGTAGAGGGGGATTTTTTAAGTTAGTCCCGCAGATCCATTATTACTGAATCGTGAGTTGAATCCTCGTGGAATGCCCCATTTAAATCCCTATGTAAAAAAAAAATAGACCTTGCATTGATCCAGCTACTCTGAAAAGAAATGTTAATGTCTACTATCTAAAATATTAAATGAAAAAAAATCCATGTTTTTATCATTTAAATTTTATTTTTTAATTATTTTCACAAATATAAATCAAATCTCTATTATTTTTACTCAAGAACCAAGCCCTGGTGATATTTAATGTGTATATATATTTACTTTGTTGTTAATTGTTTTATTTTCGAAGTTTCCTCCGGACATACATATACAGACAACTGCCCTTTATATATGTATAGATAATCCAGCATCAGATCTACTCTTACCCAGAATGGTAGTACCTGTTAGGGTCACATCTATGTGTCAAATAGATTTGCTTAACAATATTATTCATATTCACAAGGGCTGTGTGAAAAAAGAGTTCTGAAAAAAAAGAGTTCTTAAAAAAACCACAGTGGGGGGTTGTATACCTCTTTACTTACTTCTTACTTCTATTCTTCTTCTAGCATCTCTTCTAGCGTCTGGACTTTGTCTTGGTGGTCGGTCGCACTTAACTCATTTCTTCTTCTAGATCAGTCTTGTTACCAAGACAACCACAAAACCATGTTATTTTCGTAAGCTTTTATTTACTTAACTAAACATTTCATGTAACTAAACATAGCGTGCGTATGCAGGTGAGTTCCAGTTAAGGCAGTACATCTTCTCTGCCTGATGTCCAAACAGAAACTGAGGACCCAACCAGGTACCACGTGACTTCATATATTTCGCGGGCTTTCTGTAATATTCCAGGGAAAGTCCCGCCCGTGATATGAAAAGGGGCCATCCCTTTAGAAATACAGGGGATTGACAATAATCTTATGCAACCGCAGAGATTATGTAACAGGGGGAGTCCCAGTGGCGTAAAACAAAGAAACCAAACCAAACCAAAAAAAAACAATACAAAAAACTGTAAATATCAACACAATTCCTTAACCTCTTGGAATAAAATAACCGTAGCTGGGTTGACATGCCATTAAAATCAATGAATTAATCAATCAATTAGTTAACCATTGAAACAAAAACCTTCCCAGAAATTGCCACTCAATTTGTTAAGTATAATATAAATATAAGACAATTTAAAATTTAAAGGGGGTGGGTCCCCATTGTGTAGTGGCTAACATGCTGGACTGTGACATTCTAGTAAACAAGTTCAAACTCCAGTCAGGTCATTTCATTTACTTTTGGGCTAATGTTGCATAGCTATTCTTTAAATTGATGTATACTCATCTTGTATACTTATCTTCAATTGATCTGGGTAGCTGTTATGTTATCTGCATAGCTGGATCTGTCTATCTGTTGATTTTGCTATCTTGAGAGAGAGAGAGAGAGAGAGAGAGAGAGAGAGAGAGAGAGGGAGAGAGAAGAGATAAAAATGGGACAAAGAGAGAAAAGAGAAGAAGCGATAAAGAGAGAGGGAGAGATATGAGATACATAATAGAGAGTAATGGAGAGAGAGGGGAGAGAGAGAGAGAGCAATAGAGGAGGGGAGAATAGGAAACAAACTGAGGGAAAGTGAGGAATATATAAAAAGAAAAACAGAGACAATAAGGGACAAAAGGAAAGAGTAAGTGTGTGTGAGAGAGAGAGAGAGAGAAGAGAGAGAGAGAGAGAGACAAAGAGAGGGAGAGACAGAGAGAGAGAGAGAGAGAGAGAGAGAGAGAGAGATGTAAAAACAGGGAAAGAAACAATAATGGACCAAGAGAAAGAAAGTGGTGAATATGCAAAGGTCTGGCTTTCTAGTCTTTCTGTTATATATACACATTCAACATCGGGTATATATAAATGGGGAGAGAGACAGAGAGATAGATTAGATGATAGTTGATATATGATATGATGATGATAGATGATGAGATGATAGTCTTACTTTGGTTATTTACCATAACTCCAACATAAACAAAGAGGAACCACTCTTGACTGATAAATTATTTATTTATTTTCCCATTAAACTAACCCTAAACCCTAACCCTAAACCCTAACCCCTAAACCCTAACCCTAACTCTAACCCCGTCTTCTTTTTTCCTAGTAGATCAATGAATAAATAAATAATTTATCAGCCAAGTTTATGTTAGAATTATAGGCAATAACCCTTACTTTTTAACTCTGCTTACTTCGTCAACTGGTTCTAACTCCTCACCATTTTCTCTGTTGATCTAGTGGGCTTCTGTTAAGGGTTGGTTCTTCTTCATTGATTTCTATGGGTTGTAATCTCTTGTTTTTAAATTAATTAATAAGACTTGGTTGTTTCTTAATAAAGCTTTTATTTTCAGAACCCAGCCCATGATCATCCACCATGGTGAGAAATGATATCAGAGCGGCAATCTACAGGTCCATCTCTGAAATCTGCATCACATCTCAAGTAATTAATTACATATCTAATGGCGCATCTTTAAGGGGTCAAGTAAAAAGGTTACTAACTGACAATGACTGTCGGGTAACTTTCCTCAGGACCCTGTTATTCTAAATCTAACAGGCCCTATATAAAATTTCTAACTACAGGTACGTTCTTAACTTATAAGCTTCTTATAAATTATTTAACATTTCTTCTGCCTTTGGTTTCTTGTTTGGATCTTGGGATTTCTGATCCTGTGTCCGTTTCTTAGTTCTTGATTAACAAACACAGGACTTTGTTGTTTTACTTAGAGCTCATATTTTATTTTATAAAACCCAGATCAAATCAAACAGGTGTGAGAAATGGTTACAAACAGACAGACTGCCATTGTGTCTGTCTCATTTGTCACCCAGCCAAATATGATTTTCCTAAACTAGGTTTCTTACGGCTCTGGTGAATTAGAGCTGAGTTCAAATACAGATAAAAATCCGTCAGTCAAATTACATGTATTTTTCCATGAAACTGCTAGTTTGGTTTAACTACACTACCATACACAATTGATAGGTACCTATCAATTATGTAATAGGAAAGGTATGAAACCTTTTATCTCTCAACGACCTCATCTATAGGTTAAATAATATCATTACTGTTCTTTTACAAGAATGCTTTTGGCAATAAATATAGAGGTTGATATGCCATTAAACAAAGAAACCAAACTAAACAATAGAAATTATGAGGGTGAGTCAAAAAGTAATGCCATTTTGTTTAGGACAGATATAATTATCAACACAGGAACATGTATCATATATCAAAAGGAAGCTGGTCCTCTGTGGATCACAACCCTTCTTCTCCACATAGTCACTGTTCCTCTCAATGTTTCACTGAATGAGAGCATGAATCCCTGCTGATAAAATTCTGTTGACTATTCTTTTAGCTACTTCTTCTCTACAGATTTGACTTCCTCATCACTGGAATAATGTTTGCCTCTCAAACCCTCTTTCATGGGACCGTAGATGATAGTCTGAAGGTGCTAAATCTGATGAATATGGAGGATGCAGTAAAGTTGTTCACCCAAATGAGGCAATTTTCTCCCTTGTCCTGATGCTTGCGTGTGGTCAAGTATTGTCTTGCAGAAGGAGGTCACTGTTGTATGGCAAGTTGGGTCTTACTCATCGGATTCTTGCTTTGAGCCTCGTTAGGGTCTCAATGTAGGCCTTAGTTTTATAAAAAATTCACATGAAATAAAGAAAATGGCATTACTTTTTAACTCCCCCTCATATTTATACTAATTATTTTTACTAATTATTATATTGTGTTAAATATATCATACAAAACAATGTCCAACTTCCACAGTAGTTGTATATATAAGAAATATATAAATAACACATATACAAAGTCTACTCTGAAAGAATTATAAATATTCAATTACAATCAGGAGATATTCTCTCCTCTCTCTCTCTCTCTCTCTCTCTCTCTCTCTCTCTCTCTCTCTGTCTCTCTTTCTATATATATATATGTATATATATCTGTTTACAGATTTGATTTCTTTGGTGATAGTAAAATATATACACAGATGTATGTATTTAAAACAGTTAAAACACCACTCCTTAATGGCAGCTGGTGATGGCCTAGAGGTTAATAGATCAGGCAGATGTAAAGTCAGTCGCTAGTCGGAGTTAGCTGTTGTGTCTAACCACACTGATGAGATGTGAAACATCGAAACATGATGTCTGTGGATGACATAGGAGCAACTTTGATAAACTTTCACCGCCAGCATAACGCAATGATTATCTGTTTACAGATTTGATCTCTCTGGTGATCGTAAAGTATATACACAGATGTATGTATTTAAAACAGTTAAAACACCACTTCTTAAACAGCAGCTAGCAATGGCATAGAGGTTAATGGATCGGACATGTGTAAAGTCAGTCGGGGTTTGCTTCTGGTCGGAGTTAGTTGTTGTGTCTAGCCATACTAAAGAGGCGTGTAATGCCGAAACACGTGTCTGTGGATTACTTATATATATTGTTATAGGTGATATACCCTATAGACTAATGGAAGGCGCCGACGGTTACTATAAGTAACAGGGACAATTATGGCTTGTAGAGTAAGTCAATGCGAGTCAGCTCGTAACTCTATTTGTCGGACGCAATTCCCACTTCTCTTTACTGTAATTGTCTACTCTTTTGTTAATAAATTTTCCGAAAAATTTGTTACCCGTCATTTTGTCTTATTTTGACCCCATGAAACCCCACAACATATATATATATATATATATATATATATATATATATATATATATCATTCTCTCTCTTTCTCACACACACACACACACGCACATGCACACACACACATGCAATCTCAATCTTTGTAATTTGAGTAAGTATTTACCCAACCCAATCATCACTGGTAAATGTGACACAAGGTCACAAGTATGGAGCATATAACAAGGATCGAACTTACTATTCATTAGTAATGGATCTAGTAGCTATTTACCCAACCCATTTGTTGTCACAGGCAGAATGTGACACAACATTGCACATATGTAGTATCCAGCAAGGATCGAACTCACTATTCCTTAGTAATGGATCTGCGAGACTAACTTGCAAGCCAATAACCCACAATGGGACACCTGTAGCTACTTAGCACTCCAAAACCTTTTTTTAAGATTTACTGAAAAAGAAAGTTTAATTTTCAATCCACTGTAATATTCCATAAACCAAGAGTTTCACTAAATCTAAAAGTAGAAAAAGACCCACATGTGTTATAATTTCCAAAAATAACATTTCTCTATTTTGCTACCAAAATCTACCGGATCCAAATATCAAACTATCCCCTTTCATTAGTCAGTGGCTGTCCAGTGATCACACAAGACAGACATTAGATACTCCAGACTAAACCAAAAATATCAGTCCAGTATTTCATGACAATAGCCAAGTTTTATCCTCAAGGAATTTGGAATTGATATGCAAGTAAGCAATTCAAAACAATGATTGATTTACTGTTTGTGTAATAACAAACGATAACACTGATAAACTTTGTAAAGCTTTATTCTACTTAAAATAATTGGTTAGTCTAGTATTCACTAGAGGGGCCGGGTTAGCTCAGTCGGTAGAGCATTCGGCTAGAAACCACAGGGTTCCTAGTTCGATACCGCCAACTCAGCGTATGAGTAGCACAGGGATCTGTGCGGAAAAGTAAGGAGCTGATGGTAGGTGTAGCGCTCCACCTCAGATGCTAAAACAATCTCCTTGGTCTAGTGCTATTGAAAAGGGGATAGACTCCCTCGCTGACTGGCTGATACCGACTTTAGGCCGCCCCGTCGACTTTACTATTCACTAGAGTGTTCTCCAAAGGGGTGGTAATCTTAAAATAGGGGAGATAACTCTCAATTATTTATTACAGATTGATTGATTTTAATGGCTTGTCAATCTCTCTGGGGTTATTTCATGCTTAGAAGTTAGGGAATCATGTACATTGTATATTTATATATATTATATTTTCGTGTAGTTGTTTCTTAAGAGAGTTTTTTTTTTTTTTGCACATATTGAATATGAATAATTTTGTGAGAGATCTATTTGACCCAGAGATGTGACTCTAACAGATACCATTTTGTGTCAGAATTGAATTGGGAGCAATGGCAATGAAGGGATACTCTACACTTCCCAGAGATCCAGGACAGGAGTCTAATTCAGTTTTGTGTCATACTCAGTAAACCCATTGTAATGAAAAATGATAACACCAATAGACTTTGGAAAGCTTTATTCTACTTAGAATAATTGATACACTTACTAAGAGCTTATATAGTCTAGTATCATGGAGGCACGTGGCCTAATCGTTAGAGTCATAGGAAATGGACTCATCGACCCGAGTTCCATTCCTGGATGAAGCTGTTTGAATTTCACATAGCACTAATACCCTTGGGAAAGGTATGAATCCAATTCTCCCTCCAGCTATGGGTAAATAGCAGGGCAGACTGGGCTCTTTAACCTTGGTTAGATAACCAGTCTAGGAGAAGGAAAATTGAATTCAAACCTGTTGAACTCCGCTCAAGAAATTGACCTTGTGTCACATCCTGCTCGTACGGAGGGGTTGGTAAATATATATATAGTCTAGTATACCCTAGAGATTTCAACAAAGGAGAGGTAATCATGATATAGGGGAGGTAACTCTCAATTACTTATTACATCCATTTTTGTTTCAGTGTTATGCAAGTTCCAAGTACTCAGACACACAACTTTGATGCAATGGGAGGTACTCTTATCTTAATGGTTATTGTCTTACCTCTCTGCAAGGGATAAAGTCAGCATTTGCCAAGCCCCGTTTTTGTTCTGGGTGAAACTGACAAGTTAGAACTGCTGTTTACATTAAAAGTTTGTATGCAACATCCCAGATTTAATCCAGGCTTATATCCAGGACACATCTCTGTTTACCTGTCTGAAGGGGATACAGTCAGTGTATTTTAAACCCTGCTAACAGGGTAACATTTAAAAAAAAAGGTATACTAAATATATTTATATACATTGTACACCTAAAATAATTAATAATAAAAAACATATTTTGTAAATTATTGCTAATTTCCAAAATAATACAATAGGTGGCGTTAGTATTTAGCCAGCAACCTGGGAATTCTGAATCCCTTCTTTCTTTTTCTCTCAAGCTGGCGACGAGTTCACATGGTTTAGGTGCCTGAGACCTCTAAACCTTAAGTGGGGGAGGGCTTTGACCCCCAACCAGCTACCAGTAAGTGATACTCCTTACGACACAAGTCCTACACCTATTTCCTCTACGTTTATGTATCTGCATGTTTATATCTTTGCCTTGAATGTATTTTCTCCGTTGCTCATGGAATAAATATTGTTATTATTCTACAACTTTGTCGGAATATTTTATGTACTCACTTGTTCCCATGTTGGGAGGTTACTCTAAGCCTTCCAACTTTAGTATAAGAACTTTATATCTCATACAGAATTTTAGTATTTCAATATGAAAATTATTACTATGTTTATAGCTCCAATAAAAATGGGATGTGTAAATTTATGGTTAGTTTATATAAGTTGGGGCCAGGTTAGCTCAGTCGGTAGAGCATTCGGCTAGAGACTACAAGGTTCCTAGTTTGATACCTAGTTAGAGGTTACTCTAAGCCTTCCAACTTTAGTATAAGAACTTTATATCTCATACAGAATTTTAGTATTTCAATATGAAAATTATTACTATGTTTATAGCTCCAATAAAAATGGGATGTGTAAATTTATGGTTAGTTTATATAAGTTGGGGCCAGGTTAGCTCAGTCGGTAGAGCATTCGGCTAGAGACTACAAGGTTCCTAGTTTGATACCTAGTTAGAGGTTACTCTAAGCCTTCCAACTTTAGTATAAGAACTTTATATCTCATACAGAATTTTAGTATTTCAATATGAAAATTATTACTATGTTTATAGCTCCAATAAAAATGGGATGTGTAAATTTATGGTTAGTTTATATAAGTTGGGGCCAGGTTAGCTCAGTCGGTAGAGCATTCGGCTAGAGACTACAAGGTTCCTAGTTTGATACCTAGTTAGAGGTTACTCTAAGCCTTCCAACTTTAGTATAAGAACTTTATATCTCATACAGAATTTTAGTATTTCAATATGAAAATTATTACTATGTTTATAGCTCCAATAAAAATGGGATGTGTAAATTTATGGTTAGTTTATATAAGTTGGGGCCAGGTTAGCTCAGTCGGTAGAGCATTCGGCTAGAGACCACAAGGTTCCTAGTTCGATACCGGTCCTCGCCAACTCAGCATATGAGTAGCACAGGGATCTGTGCAGTAAAATAAGGAGCTGATGGTAAGTGTGGCGCTCCACCTCAGATGCTAAAACCATCTCCTTGGTCTAGCACTATTGAAAAGGGGATAGACTCCCTCGCTGACTGGCTGATGCCGACTTTAGGCCGCCCCGTCGAGTTTACTTACTTTTTATATAAGTTAGAATTATTTCTGAAGGTAGGTTTTCAACTAGTATCCTTGACATTCCAGCAGTAGGGGTTCCCTCTTAATACTAATGGTCAGTGTATTGTCCATCTGTAATGGTAATGCTGATTGTCCATGACAGATATCAATTCATAAGGAATGAATGATTCAACCTTAAACATCTCCATCCATTATTCACCATTGTTAGACAAACAGACTGAAGTCAGCTTGGCATCTTGGGCAGTGAAGACCAGCAGTGCTTTCAAGTCGTTATCAGAGGGCTCTTGGGTATCAGTACGTTTGATTAATAGGATGCTTTATACATATGCTTGGTGATTCTTTGGAAAGAAAATATCTACCAGATTGATGTGTTTCTATTATATGCTATACAAAGATAAATAAGAAAGGAGTTTTTACGACAACGCCACAAAAGAGGAAGCCATTTTGAAAATCGTTTATATATCAAGTTATGTTGAGGAACCAGTTATATTGTCACAACTTGGTGGATCAGTAAAGGGAAGATTTAAACTTTATGTTAAATGTGGATCTGATAAAAATAAAATTAACTAACGAAAGTCAAAAATGTAAGAATACATTTTAATCATATTAAATTATATGATTACATAAATGATAGTAAAATCATTATACCTACTAGCAAAAATATGCACCCTTGGAAATGTCAGAACCTTTCTTGATGTTTTTACATGTTAAAATCTAACTTAGATTTTTATAGAGACATAATAAGGGTGATTATTCTCAAGTAATGTCTTCAAAAATATGCACCCTTGGAAATGTCAGAACCTTTCTTGATATTTTTACATGTTAAAATCTAACTTAGATTTTTATAGAGACATAATAAGGGTGATTATTCTCAAGTAATGTCTTCAAAAATATGCACCCTTGGAAATGTCAGAACCTTTCTTGATATTTTTACATGTTAAAATCTAACTTAGATTTTTATAGAGACATAATAAGGGTGATTATTCTCAAGTAATGTCTTAAAAAATATGCACCCTTGGAAATGTCAGAACCTTTCTTGATATTTTTACATGTTAAAATCTAACTTAGATTTTTATAGAGACATAATAAGGGTGATTATTCTCAAGTAATGTCTTAAAAAATATGCACCCTTGGAAATGTCAGAACCTTTCTTGATATTTTTACATGTTAAAATCTAACTTAGATTTTTATAGAGACATAATAAGGGTGATTATTCTCAAGTAATGTCTTCATTTGATCATTATCAATCGAAATTGGTCTACTCAACCACGGAGCACCGTTCAATGAGAAATCTCCAGTACAAAACTTTTAAAACTATTTTCAAAATGTTTGATCTTTCACACTATCTTCTTCATAAACTGCCCAATGTTTGTTTTTTTAAGTTGCACATTAAAAGTTTCTACATTTCAGCCACTGTGCTCTTCAGCCTCCCTCAAATGTATATTTCATCGGGGGGAGAATATTAATCTAAGCAACAGGTAGTAATGACAATTAGTCATCTTAGTATTTAAGACATTATACACATGAGCAACAATATGCATCCTCCAGGCATAAGTATTTAAGTTTTAATGTAATAATATATATTAAATTAGAAAGACTAACGAAATTAAATAAAAACATATATAAAAACACTTATTATATTTTAATTATTTTTCTATATAAAATTATTCATAGTAAATTTAATATGTTGGAGAATAAAAGAATAATATTAGATAATATCAAACCCAGTTTTATTAAAACCAGTATGCAAATTAACTGCACTATATATCATGTAAACCTTTATTCCTTAATTATATATGAGACATATTGCAGGATTTTAAATGCACAAATAACATAGGCTGTTTTGAGGCAAATCTAACTTGGATTTTCATAGAGACATAATTAATAAATAAAATTTAGTCTATAGTATTTGTATTAATGATTTTGACTATAAATTAAATACTCATTGATAAACTTTAAAAATTCCTAAGGGTATTGTGACATAAGTAGTGATGTAGTTTCAGTTACAAACAGACAGTTACAGAATCTCCATTATAATAAGATATATATAAACAACTATATGTTAGGAAGAAATGGAAATGAATCCAACATGTGGAAAAGTAATAAATAAATATGAAAGATAAATTGAGAGGATGATTTATTAATGTTTGAAAATTATCATTAACATTTAAAACTTTTCAATTATTAAATATATATTCAATATGAATAAACATACCAACATCACTGGGCAATATTTGAATATCCTGATAAAGATTATAGATATATATTTAATATATTGTAATAAGTAATTGAAAATTACCTCTCCTATCTTATGATTACCTCTCCTTTGTAGAACTCTCTAGTGAATACTAGACTATATAAACTCTCAATAAGTGTACCAATTATTCTTAGTAGAATTGTTATATACAGTCACTGGACCCGACAAAGAACACGGAACATTTGTATTCATAAAAATATAAAATTATACTTTTATTCCTCAGTTGTGTGTAGACTGAATCATCAGAGGTTGCACATACACTGGAGCCTTTGGGAGTTCTGACTGCAAGCGATCTCGAACCTGATCTTGGTCTCCCAAACCAGATTTCCACTGGCTTTTTACAAAGGTTTAACTCACAGGGTCACACCTCTTTGATTGTGACACCTACGCAGTTTTTCTGTAGACACACCTCCTCGCCCACACAGCCTGTTTATGGTTATGAGCTATGCCTACACATTTTCTGTGCCTATACAGTGTCAAATGTACACCTGAATTTTTAGGTGCCAAAGGTCACTTCAATGCCATATCCAGTTTTTGTTTCCAGGCCCATGTTTGATACCCACGCATTTCCTGCATGCAGCCCGAGTTCCAGGTGCAAACCGATTGACCAGGCAACATATTACAGAATAAAGCTTTCCAAAATCTATTGGTGTTATCATTTGTCTTTACATATATATTTAATAATCAAAAAATGTTTTAAACATCAACAATAATTTTCAGATATCAATACATCATCCTCATGACTCTTATTTTTCACATTTATTTATTACTTTTCCACAATCAACAAATATTTTTCTAGTTGGCACGGCCAAAATTTTAGTATGACAGCACCTCTCCCTTTCTTTAAACTTTTATAAAAAATTTGAAATTGTAAATTGTCACTTATTTTAGTTTTTTTTCCTTAAATTAATTTAAAAAAAAAATAGATCATGTTATAAAGAGCACATCTTCAAGAAAGAAAAAGAAAACTGCAAAAATGTGCCATTTAACAGATTGTTGTAGACTAGCCTAGCTTACCTTTTGTAGAGAGTGAATGAACTAGTCCAAGACTATTTATACATGGCAGTTTTAGAACATTGATGTGATTGCTGAGCCTGCTCCAGAGCGCTTTGGCCATTGAAGTGGCTTGGCAATAAAATTAACAGCATTGATCCCAGGGGGCTATCCCCCAGGCAATACCTGCCCCCTTGATTTAAAGGGACTGGGCTGGGTTTATTGCCCAGTGCCTGAGGCACCCCCCTCGAAGGGAAATGCCGACAGATTGACGCATTTTTGTGTCTACCACCCATGAGCTTCAGCTTGTGGGTGAGCCCACATAAAAATGTCCTTGTGTCATGCCCTCATAAGTGGGATGAGAGGCAAATATCCTGAGCCTGCTTTGGCCTCTGGACCGGCTAAGTAAAATTAACAGTGTTGATTCCAGGGGGCTATCCCCCCAGGTAATACCTGCCCCCTTGATTTAAAGGAGCAGGGCTGGGTTTATTGCCCAGTGCCTGGGGCGTGTTCCTTGAGGGGGAATGCCGACAGGATCAACGCATTTTTTGTGCCTACCACCCATGAGCTTCAGCTTGTGGGTGGGCCCACATAAAAATGTCCTTGTGTCACGTCTTCATAAGTGGGATGAGAGGCAAATACCCTGAGACTGCGAAGATTATGGAACCATTACGCAAACTGTTTACCTCTATATTTTAGCACTACTCTATGTTTGGCGCAAACTGTAGTTGAATATATAATTATATACTCTCTCTCTCTCTCTCTATATATATATATATATATATATACAAAATATATACAAAATATAAAAAATATAAATATATATAATATAATATAATATAAATATATATAATATAATGTAATATAATATAATATAATATAAATATATATAGTAATATAATACAAAATATATACAAAATATATATATATATATATTATATACTCTATGCTTGGTGCAAACTATTGTTGAATGTACTAGTATACTAAATATTGTATGATCCAGTTTACAACACAGATACAGATTTGAATTTATAAAATTCTCCCATTTTAAAGACAGTAAAACAAAGAATTTTTCCATGAATTATTTTTAAAATCCTTCCACTTCATAATGCAGCAAAAATTACATTAAGTTTTATTCATTTTTTTCTGATTTTTGTTGAATTTTAATTCATTGGGGTTTAAAAAGACGCATGAAACTTTGGCAATACCTATTTGCTAGTATGTATAAGGATTTTACTACTACGTATGTAATCATATTATTTACTAATACAACACAAGATAATTCCTCAGGTTGGTTTTGCTAATGAAGATTCATGAAGGCATTTCTTATCTGGTCCAGGCATGGCGATGACCAGTGACGCCTATGCAGGAATAGCTGGTCCTGCCACAGAAGCTGGAGAAGGTGGTGGTGTTGGTGCTGTTGCAGCGCTGCAGTTTTTCATAAGACTGCCGCTTTTCTTCTATATCAACTCTACAGCTGTTCTCAAAGAGTGAGGTGGCTTGGGCGATGGTTGGATGCGATGATTCCCTGTTGGCAGTCTGGGCTGTTCATTATTGACAGTCGATATCACAGAAGATGAATGCTTTTGCAGGGCTGTCTCTGTATCTCTTTGACATAATGGACATTAAATAGCTCTCCCAAAAAATGCAATTTTAGAACAGTAGCAATGTGACCTGACCAGAGCAGCTGTATCTTGAGCAAAATTACTTTGATACTAATGGTGTTGGCCATTTTAAGAACTTAAATATTGGTGATAAAATTACTCTAATTTGATGTTGAGAATCGTGCAGAGTCAGCATTTATGGAATCACTTTTATATTTTATATATAACTAGCAGGACATGTGTAGATATACCACAGTATTATAATTTAACTAGAAGTGATAACCCAGTGTCAGCCGGGTAGAGGAGGGGGAAAAAAAGGTAATGGTTAGCAAGCTAGTCTTGCAGATCTGTTACTACTAAATAGCAATTTTAATCCTCACTGGATGCCCCCATAAAAATCCCCATGTAAAAAAAAACTTTATGTTAATCTGGCCTGGAAAAAAATGATTGTTTTGTGCTTTCATATTAATTTGTTTAACTTTAAGATTCACCAACATTTTTAAGTAGAATTTTAATGCTATTTTAATTTTTAAATATCTTCATGAATATAAATTAAATCTTTATAATTTTTGCACAAAAAGCTAGACTCAGTAACAGTGAATGTGTATATATATTTACTTTGTCGTTAACTGTTTTATTTTTGTAATTTCCTCCGGACATACTTATATACACACAACTGCCCTTTATATATGTATAGATAGCCTTATTCTATCAGTAATGTGTGCATTAATTCCTGACCACTGACAAACCTTTCTTCATGATCTTCAATAGTTTTCTACAATAAAATCATATAAGAATCTACCATAAAGTCATATATATATATATATATATATATATATATTGGCAGCAAGTTATTATGTAGGAAAGCATTGTTGAAAACCACAGAATATTTCATTTTCATGATCTTTATCTGAAGTTTTTCTAGTGATCTAGTGATTTTTCTTAGTTTAGGATCCAGCTGATAAAGGAATTGTCCCATATTCTTTATCCTAGTGCTTTCAACCATTTTGTAGGTCATCATTAGGGGTGTGTAGGTTGTAGTGTGTTAGGTATTTTTCCATTCTTTTATATATTGCATTTTCAATTTAGGAGAGTATTATTTTTACAGGGTTGCTAAAATAGCATTTAATATAGGTAACAATACACTAAACATCTTGAAGATGTTTAGTGTATTGTTACACACTAATCTTAGCAAAAATTATTTTTATGAAGGGATCATATCTGACGATTCACTGAATATGATCAGCTGATTTTTTTTCCTATATTATAGAAAGTATTACAAATAATTTTACTATAGAAATGTATTGTAAATATTCTACTGTAAAATGCATTGAAAATAAGGAAGAAAGGGACTGTCAGTCATCAAGAATTAAAGGAAGCATTACTGATAGAATATAATATATATATATATATATATATATACATATATATATATATATATATATATATATGGTGATTGCCATTTCTTCCCAGAAGAAGGCCATTTCTACAAGTAGTTCGATTGAGCGCACGCAGAAGGCCCACTGGTCCAACTTTGTTTATGCACCCTGCCACACATGAGCCCCTTCACCTGCTTCCTCTCGTGTGCGACCATACATGACTGAGAAGCCCAGCTCTCAACAGGCAGGCCCTGTCACATAAGTCACATATACGGTCAGGCTTAAATGTGGGAAATGTGTCCATGACACAATAATAATTTGGTAATAAATAATGCCTAATGGTATCCATTTCGATTGTATAATGTTCCACTAGAAATACTAAAATCCTTTTTATTAAAGAATGTTAACAGTGTACTTATTGCTGGGTATTGCTGTGTGTATATGAATATAATCTTATTGTCTAATTAAAATCTTCCTGCTAAATGTGAATTTAAAATTTCAGTTAGTTTTATTTTGATATAATTTATACATTGTAGTGTTGTGGATTAGACATTCATCTGGTTGGCTTGTAGATGCAGCTTTAAATCATCGCTTGTATTTAGACACAGAATCTGAAGAAATAGCCAAAATCATCTAGAAAACTCATGTTGTGAAAAAAGGTCTCAGACAAGTTATAACAAATATAGTTTATTCTCAGCAACAGTAGTGTTCAGAGTAAACACAGACTTGTGGTAGAGAGAGGGCTGCCAATTGTCTCAGCAGGGAGCCTGACTAGTTTGTATGCTTTGGCTGGTTGTCCAACTCTGTCTATCAGAGGACAATGTGAGTTGCTTTTATGTGGATTCAGTATTTTTATCTCGTCAGAATTATCAAAGGTTCATTATATATGTATAGGTTCTGTTAGACAGAAGTCTAACCAAGTTCACTCTACTTCTTTGATGCTGATACCTCTCATCATTACAATATTTCTAGTGGACAATTATACAATCAAAACAGACATTATTAGGTATTATCTATTATCAATCTTTATAGCATTGAAACCAAACCAAAAAATATGAATATGTAAGTAAATTAAAAGCTAAAACTGCACTGATTTATTGACCATATATTTCCCAGATCCTGTCATGTTTTTTTTAAATCGTTTTACAGACTTCCATTCACACTCATTTTTGTGGATGGATTATCTTTTAATAACTTTTTTATACACTTTTATCTCTTATACGCCTTTATTTTAAAACTCTGTTGAGTTTTTCTCATCGATTTTTGAGACATTTAGGTTTATAAATAAAATCTACATTATTTTTAAACCAAAATATGTTTATTATACAAATGTTTAAAAGACAGTCCAGAATGTGAGCATTAGTTGAATCTCTCATGTCAAATGTTAAATTTCCTTTTCTTTTATTCAACAAAAAATGTTCTCTGAAGATGACTGGTGTTTATACAATACATTTTACAATTGTTTTTATTTTATTTTTTAAATTATTTCAATTGAATTACATTTGATAAACCCCATAAAGTTGAAACAGGTGTTTGTTAGCACAATATACACTATTGTTTTTGTTACCTATACCTTATACTATTGGATTTATTTCATTTTTTATATAACTTTCCTATGTAAGTAAAGTCAGTGGAGTGGCCTATTGTTGGTATCAGTTAGCCAGTGAGGGAGTATATCCCCTTTTCACAAGTACTAGACCAAGGAGATTGTTTTTATGTGCATCTGAGATGAGCGCTACACCTACCATCAGCTCTTCACTTTACCACACAGATCCAAGCTGTCCTACTCATATGCTGAGTTATCAGGGATGGTATTAAACCCATAATCTTGTGGTTCCCTTGTTGGGTGCTCTACCGACTGAGCTAAACTGGACCCTTATGAATATATAACTAAAGCCTAAACTCAAATGGCCGAGAGATTATTTTAGGAGTCGGAAGTGGGTCCTTTATCCTAAAGCTTCTTCCAGTGAAGGCTCATGGGAGTTTGTTATTTTTTTTTATTTGAATTTTATTTTAATCCCCACAGGTCTTACTCATCAGCTGAGGGTAAAGTCAGTATATTCTAAGCCCCGCCAACAGAGCTAGAATGAATTTGAGAAGATTGACTATGCAGCAAGCAGTAAAGGTAATATACTGATAGACAGACAAGAGCCTACATGCAGGCAAAGAAAAAAAGGGTCAAGTCCTTCGTTGGATTAGATATGGTTTGTCTAAATGGGTCAAATCCCAAATAATGACATTTTTGTTTTTATGCTCGGTCAGGAAGAGATATAACGAAGCACACTTGCCGAGAGCAAATAGTAAAGATCTTGAGTAAGTTTTAAACTATTAATTAGCAGAATGTAAAATGAGTATCATAGAAAGAATGAATCTGATTGGTTGAGACTTAAAAGTGAACTTGTAACTAACTAGTGGCATGTGCTGAAAAATATGCAACAGTAAGCAAATGACACTGTTATGATCTTGCAGGAGTAATTAAAGATAATTAACAGTAATTAAAGATTAAATTAAATGCATCACATTACTTATAAAATATCAACTCAATTTTTTCAAGTGTTTATGTTTACTGCTTATACTTATTAACATCCAAGCATAAATCTTAATACAAAATTTAATGAATTCAGAAAGATTTTTTACTATTGAATGATAATAATTTCAGTTTACATTATGTTGTAATGGAATATTACACACTCTCACTCACCCATGAGGTCTGACTATATATATAGTGAGCACGGCATTCTACTGGGCTGGCTTTGAGGATTAATAGTGTACCTCACAATTCCTTGTCTGTCTTATTGCATCTCTCTGCAATAAAACCGTACATCTTAAATCTACGAACGTGTTGACTGTTCCTTCCACTCAACTACAACATTGTCTGATTGTATCTGTTTTAAGGACACAGCACATTATTAAATTATTTATGCTAATGTTATCTTTCAAGTAATCTTACAGTTGGTTGGTTGGTTGGTTGGTTAGATTTTATGACATGGCATCACTTGTTGGGTTATTTTATGCCAAAGACATTTTATTTTATTCATTCTTGTTGGGTATTCAGTTGTTGTTTTTTTTAAAACACATTTTTTAATACTCATTTTTTTTCTATTTAACCCAAAGATAAGAGACAAACAGGTACTACCACTCCAGGTCAGGATAGACCTGGGTACAATGGTGATGAAGGGGCACTCCACTCTTCCCAGAGCTCCAGAATTGGAACTTCACCACTAGATTCAGTTTAATGTCATACCCAGAACACTAAGACCCTCAGCCACAGCTTTCTAGCACATATATGATAAAAATGGTTGGGGTCTTGCCATAAGGGCAACTGATTGATCGGAGGGGCTCCTCTAACTACCAAAGTGCAGGGCTGCAAGTCACAAACCACTCAGCTATCACGGGTTGCCATCCATGATCAACAGGTGGCCCCATTAGGAGGTGGGGCAGGGCTTATCCTTCTACAGAGGTGCTGTCAGCATATTCTACAGCCCCAGCTGAATGGGAGGTAATCTTACAGTAATGAGTTCAACTAAAACAAAATAAAGTAATAAAATAGTTTACCATGATCATGACGAGCCAACAGCACAGACTGTCATGACTGGCTCTTGTATCTGTCATCACACCTGGCAAGTACTCCACATGAAATCCAGTATTCACACACACACACACACACAGACACACACACACACACACACACACACACACATATATATATATATATATATATATATATATATAGTTGGTTGCTATAGACATAAAGTTAATGGTGATTGGTAACTGTCAGTTCGTTGCCAATGTGATTATCAAACCATTTGGTTTGATAACCACTTAAATATCTATTCTCTATCACCAATATTGAGCATTCTAATTATAGATATAGCAAACTATATTATCAACATTAATATATATATATATATATATATATATATATATATATATATATATATATATACAGGGTGTTCGGGAGAAATTTGAGAGCTTCATAAGGAAAAAGTTAAAAGTGCTTGGTAACTACAAAATTTAATGAATTGTGAGAAATTCAACAGGCATGGATATTACACTACTGTCAACAAGTTTCACTCAAAATAATTGCCATTTGCATCAATCACAGCCTAAATCCTGCTCCAGAAGTTTCCCTGGGAAGGGTCTCAAAAACTACCTTAATTCTGTTGATTAACTGGGCTTTTGTAGTACTGGCATGGTGATTGGCGTCTTTCTCAAAAGTGCCCCATACATAATAATCCATTGGGACTGGTATAGTCGTAAGAATTTGCTGAAAACTATTTTTGATTTTCCCCAGAGGTGTGGCAGGGAGCCGAATCCTGCTGCCATACATATGGCCTACCATTGGCTACCCTTGTAATCCAGGGCTTGACTACAGTGTTTAGCAACTCTATATAGGTATCTGAATTCAACCTGAGACTCTCTGAAAAAATCACATCATCCTCAGAGGATACACATCTGAAAACATTAATATATATATTGGACTCTCTTGTCGATTTTCGATGCATGAGGGTTCATACACACAATGAACACCCACACAGTGATTTGTTTATAGTGGTGAAGGCTTGTGTTGAACCATCCACACTTTTTGGCACAGTCAATAGGAAAGAATTGGTACATCAAGGTTTGCCACAAATCCAATCAACGACCGACCTCAGGAATTTTGAATTCAGAGTTATCCCTCTCCTAGACTGGTTACCTACCCAAGGCTGAAGGGCCCAGTCTACCCTACTATCTAACCCATAGCTGGAGGGAGAATATATGGATTCATACCTTTCCCAAGGGTATTAGCGCTATGTGAAATGCCAACAGTTTCGTCTAGGAATTGAACTCAAATCTATATATATATATATATATATATATACACAGTGGCCTAAAGTCGGTATCAGCCAAACAGTGAGGGGCTCTATCCCCTTTTCACTAGTGCTAGACCAAGGAGATTGTTTTAGCATCTGAGGTGGAGTGCCACACCTACCATCAGCTCCTTACTTTACTCCACAGATCCCTGTGCTACTCATATGCTGAGTTGGCGAGGGTCAGTACTGAACAAAGAAACTTGTGGTTCCTATTCGGACACTCTACCGACTGAGCTTTAAAAATTGACCTTGTGTCACACCCTGCCAGTAGCAGATGATTTGGGTAAATATTGGAGGTGCGCTTAACATAACGGCTACCATCATAGGAAATGGAATTGGTGACCCAAGTTCAAATCCCCGAATAAGGCTGT
Source organism: Doryteuthis pealeii (assembly GCA_023376005.1). Lineage (NCBI taxonomy): Eukaryota > Metazoa > Mollusca > Cephalopoda > Myopsida > Loliginidae > Doryteuthis > Doryteuthis pealeii. Next base: position 57,563,353 of record CM042144.1, on the reverse strand, counting down.
TTGAGGTTTACTTCATGGAAAAGTCATGAATCGATCTGTTCCGCTCCACTCTAAAGCTATGTGTAAATCATAGGGCAGACTGAGGACCTGGTTAACAAGCTATACTAGTAGACCATTCCTAGTTAGCTTGAAACTCACTGGGTGCTCCATACATCCAGCCTTGTGTCACATCTAAGCAAGGCTTAGTAAATAACTATATGCATTCTTAGGTACCTCAAGTAGTATAACAACTAGTAGACTAGACTAGCAAATCATTACTAGTGAGTTTGAGTCTCACTGGGTGCTCCATACATCCAGCCTTGTGCCACAACTAAACAAAGCTTAGCAAATAATTAACTAGTAGAGCAGTTGGGTTCTTTAACTTTGTTTAAGCAACAAGTGTAGGAGAGGGAAAATTCTGAATTCAAAATAGCTTTACTCTAAAAAAATTGACCTTGTGTCACATCCAGTCCGTGGTGGAGGGGTTGAAAAATGCACACAACCTCCTTACTATTCTGATCTGAGTCCTTGGAATTTGTGATCATCATTTGGAAACTGTTGGGAACATAAAACATGAAAATTTCCAGCACTGTTTTTATGGGACTTTCAAAGGAAACTATTTTGAAGGAGGTAAAATTGATTTGTAATTAAGTTGATAATTACAATTTTCTTATTACTTAATATATATATATATATATATATTACTTAATATATATATATATATATATATATATATATATATATATATATATATATATGTGTGTGTGTGTGTGTATGTGTGTGTGTGTGTGTGATTGAAAATAGATGGAAAAACAAATGATAAATGAAATAGCATTATTTGAACCTCTTGAGCCAAATGGTTAACTATTCCTCCTTTCTTTTATCAATATAGTTGCTCCTGAGGAAGACCGTTTTTAAAAGGTCGAAACAGATATCTGTCATCGTATTACTATTATCATTTGTTTTTCTATCTATTTTCACTCATACTGTCGGATTTATTTCCAAATATTATATACTCATATATATATATATATATATATATATATATATATATATATATATATATATATATAGTAGAGATATGTGGAACATAGGAACAAAACTCAGACAAGCGTATGTAGGAGATATATTTCGCTAAACATTAAGCTCAGCATCATCAGCCGTTTCGAAATATATCTCCTACATACGCTTGTCTGAGTTTTGTTCCTGTGTTCCACATATCTCTACCAGATTCTGTTGGATTTACTCCAATTCTCCTTCCTCATATATATATATATATATATATATATATATATATATATATATATATATAACCAAAGCGAGAGCCTTGGTTGATACACTATGTACCACAATCCTAGTGACTCCCTGGTTGGTGAGAAGCTGGAGTGGAAGAACGCCCATTAAAGCAGTTGATGGGAGAGAAGTTACTTGCAGGGGATCTAGCACTTTGACATTTTCAGTGGATGAGGTGAAGTTCAAGATAAGTTGGAACACATCGTCGACGTTATTGACGTTGTCATCGGCGTGGACGCTATTGACAAACTGGGAGGTGTCACAATTAACCGAAACCATATTCGATTAGCTAATTCAAAGTGTGCAACGACTTTGCAACCACAATGTAGTGGACTGATGGGGTTAAAGGTTCAAGATAAGGACTTTTGCGCCAAATTTGATAGTGAACAATGGACAATGGAATGGTGCTGGACAAACAGGCCGTTCATATTGAAGAACATAATAAGTATCTATGAGAGTTCTATGCAGGACAAGGAGAGTGGCCTTTGAGAAAGAGATAGACGGGTGGATTGAGGAAAGCATCTTGACAACTTAGAAGGAAAAGGTCCAAAGTGGAGTACTGCCACTGATGGCAGTAACCCAGCCAACAAAATATAAAGTCAGACCAGAGCTGGAATTTAGGAAACTAAATACATATGTAGCATGCCACGCGGGAGGCGATGTTATCGACGTATGTGGCGAAACCATGTGAGAGTGGAGACAGACGATGGGTACTACTACAATCCGCATAATTGCAATTACATGTAACGGAGAGGCTATGCGAGTACACAATTGTGATGTACAAAAATAGGTGAACCACCTATTGCCTTACGAGATTGGGTTTTGGGTTGAACGTCACACCAAAAATCATGGCGGCAGTGCTCAAGACTGTATTAAAGTAGGAAGAGACGATAGAGCGGACCACAAATTCCTATATCGATGACATCCCATAGGGTGATTTGGTTGTGAAGTGGAAGAGGTAAGTTACAACATGGAAAATATGGATTAATAGCTAAACCTTCTGAGTCACTCGACGGAAAGCAGCGATCGGGCTCAAGTTGCAGAAGAATGCAGAGACCGGAGAGTTGGTTTTCCAAAGAGGTAATCATATTCCTCTAGTGGAAGATAAGCTGAGTAAAAGGGAATTGTTCTTGACCTTGGTGCGTCGCTACCCTGTGGCTGAAGGTTTGACGGTCACATGCAGTTATGCAAAAAGACAGACAGAGGAGATAAGATGGGACAACCAAGTAAGTGACAGAATACTCAAGATGATAAGGGATATCATCGAAGACAGAAGAGAGAGTACCAGGTGAGAGGAAAGTGGCATGTACCAAAAGTAGACGATAGCATTGATTGGTATAGCACTGAGTGTTTTATTGGATGTAGGAGACGTCAGAGCAGTGGACGCTGCTTGGCTGAGGAAGAAAACGGATACTAACCACGTAAATGTAGCAGAATTGGAGGTGTGTGGGTATTAAAATAAAATTTAAATTTAAAAAATAACAAATTCCCATGAGCCTTCCCATCGGAAGAACCTTCTGAGCATGTTTGGGAAAAAGGACCCTCTTCCAAACCCCAAGATAATCTCTCGGTCATTCGGACTTAGGCCTTATCTGGGGCAAGACACGACTACTGGTCAGGAAGGAATTTCCTTACCACGTGGTGGCTATGACCCGAGAATAAAGCCAAAATCATGAAACTACATTTTGTCTTTTCCTTTTTCTTCCCTTGAATTCCTTTTTCAGTGCGACCACCAAATAAGATGGAGTTAAAAGCAAACCCTAGGAACACGCACGAAGAATAACCAGTTACCTTTTAACCTAAAACGTTAAACTTCTTGCCACCCAACAGGTGTTAATGAAGGGCGTCAACTAGGCATTGCAGTGGAAGCTGCAGAGCATATAGGTGAAGACGGACTCGGCAATAGAATTGGCAGGGGTTGAGTTTATAATCAAGAAGGAAAGCAGGATATGGACTAACGGAGCAAAAGAGATGCTCATAAAGCGACGACTGGCAGTTCTGGAGGACGTAATACAAGAGTCAGGGTCAGGTCAGGGTCATCATTGTAACACCTGAGGCTAATAAGCCTGATGCTCTCACAAGGGTGAGGAAAGCCTGGTTGAAAGTGCCCATTGATGCAAACAATGGACATACTATGTGTAATATTGAGGATGATTGTCAAGACACTACATGAGATGCACAACATGAGTGTAGAGAGGACGCTATTTTTTGCTAGGAAGGTAGACCCAACCCTCTCTAGAGTTGTTTGCAAAGTAGTGTGAGCCAATCAATCGATCCCGTAACGAGCAATATTTCGGTACGAGTGGGGACATCCACTGGTCATCCCTGAGGAGGACGCAGAGGTTAGACAACCTAGTTCAATTCAGATTGAAGAAGAACTCTGGATAAAGGTGTCTGGAGCTCGCTGTACCAAACAATGGGAGCGGGGAATGGTAACTGGAGTGCAATCACAGAATAACATCACTGGAAATTGAACCCCACAGCATATCCCTGATGTGCAACGAGTGATTGGCTACCCGAATGACGGTGAAGGTACTGTGAGACAAGGTGATAGTGACAGCGTTATTCCAGCTCATACATCGGGAAAAGAGGTTCATCCACCTTACTGGTCACGTAACTACGGGATGTAGGCATGATCTTGAGATCAAGAGACTGTGTGGTAAAAGGGTACTTATTAGCGTGCTGGAGACTGGGCGTGTGGTTGAGGAGTGTTTGCTGGCATGCAAATTAAGAAGCCAGAAGAGGGAGAATGCCTTCTTATAGGAGAGTACAAGCGCATTGTGGGTTGTTGGGTGGGAATAAATGATATCTGCTTACTCGAACAGACGACAGGTCATTCAGCGAACAGGTGTCAGAGAGTGAAGAAGGAAGCATATCTTAAATTTAAAAAAAGAGATAACATTTTGTATTTTTCAATCAATCAATCAGGGAACGATAGAATATACGCTCCAAATTCTGGTCAAGAACATCCGGGTACTTCTGTGATCTACCTGTTACTTATAAATATTTGACTTAGCAGTTTTCGCTAGACAGTCAGTGCTTATTGTTTGCACGCGACACGGGTAAATCTTATTCACCCCTTTTCTGCCTGCTGCAGCCTTTTCTTCTCATGCCGACAACTATTACTACAGCTGCTGTGTCCAAAGGACTCACTTTTAACGTTGTTGTAAATTCGTTTAAATTGCTTTGTCCATGCTTGTTTCGTTTTTATTGAATAAAGCCTTTGTATGTAGCCTTTTGTCTAATATTATTTTTATTTAGACATAAGTCTGCTACACTGTCATTTTGTTACATGTGTATATATTCAACATTCATATGTGCGAGTTAGTTGTTAGTATTTACTTACCGAATGTTTCGTGTTAGTGTATCCATGCATGCACTAAGGCATTACAAGGGCCTATACGCACTATTCTTATAAAGTCAATGGCGATTTCTTTGAATAAATTTAATCTACACATTTCAAGATAATTTTCACGTAATTTTGGTAAATATTTGATGAAGTGAGAAATCAGTGTTATTTTCCTATCTTACGTAATTTAGACGACAATTTACCAATCGCAGTCTGTATTTGTGTGATTGAGTGCGGGTGCACGCGCGTGTATGTGTGTATATTTGTGTGTGTGTGTGTGTGTGTGTGTGTGTGTGTGCGTGTGATCATTTTTCAAAAGTTATATAATTTTAGTAAACAAACATATTGCAGATATTTTATCATATCTTTATTATTTTATATATACTTTTTCAAACTATTACCTTCATCTTAATATCATTATATAATAATATTAAGATGAAGGTAATTGTAATATAATAATCATATCATATAATTATTATATTACCTTCATCTTAATATTATTATATAATAATATTAAGATGAAGGTAATATAATAATCATATCATATAATTATTATATTACCTTCATCTTAATATTATTATATAATAATATTAAAATGAAGTTAATAGTTTGAAAAAATATATCAAATAATAAAGATATGAGAAAATATCTGCAATATGTTTGTTTACTAAAATTATATAACTTTTAAAAAATGATCACACACACAATAATTCATATGGAAGGCCGAAGAATGTATCAATATTATATTAATGATAATATAACATTGAATATTATAAATAATATTTATAAATATTGAATATTATAAATCATATTTATAAATTAATTATATAATTATATTATATGACATTGTACATGCTTGATTTTTTAATCATTAGAATTAACTTAATTATTTTTCTTTACTTCATGTAATTGTAAAGAGTCTTTATTAAAAACATATAAGTTTAATTATTTTTCTTTACTTCATGTAAAGACTCTTAACTAAAGACATAGTTTCCTGGATTATCTATTTGTAAGTAAATTTAATTAGAAAAAGATTTGTATAAATTTGTTTTCTCGAAAAAAAAAAAAAAAAAAACAAAAAAAAAAAACAGACTCTATTTCAAACTCAAACAATTCGACTAGAATTCGAAACTAGAAATTTGTGAGATTTATTTTACATTTTAGAGCATTTTTTAAATTTCTAAAATGTCTGATTTCTTGAGAAAGTCAGTTTGTTTTATAACAGTGTATAAAACAAACTGATGTGTGTTATAATAACACACATGGTTTTCGTTGAATACTTTACTTGTAAAAAGAATACAATAATATATTAATATATTCACGCTTTTAAATAGTAATTATTATATTCATGTGCAACAGGAAACAGCTATACAAATATACTTTAGTTTTAAAAGTATATCTACGTAATTTAAAAGAGCATCAGGTTAGCGTATCTTTATTTATTCGGAGATGATTTACGAATATTTTCAACGACGTTGAAACACTATCAATAATTTGCTGACCTTCGACGGAGGTCAAAAAGACAGAGGTCAAAAAATGCTTATGTAAGACTAGGTCGGGTTGTAGTCATAACTTTATCGGGATTTCTACATAAATTTAAAGTTATTTAAAGAGTTCCTTTTTAGATAGATGTATAAATGATTTAAACGGCAGAAAAATAAGAAGGGTAGCGAGTTATTTGTAAGAAAAAAAAAACGTTGCTGTCTCGTCAGAGAAAGAGGATCCAGAACATTCCGGAAACCAGCTTTGCGCATGCGTTAGTTCTTCCTTTCAAGCAGCCATCACACGTGTGTCGTCAGAATCTGCGGAGCGGCTGTCCTGCAAAGACGATCTAGCTGGTTTTCCAACATGTTAGGAACAAGTAAAATATTGTCCACATGCCTAAGAAAGAAAGTAGCCATCATCGGCTTCAAGGAAATTTCCAGTTTTTCAAGAGCTGTGAGTGATTTTGTTTGTTATTGTTTTAGCAGTGGAAGGTACTCTTGGAAACACGTGAAAAACTTGAGTGGGCCGGCCATCTTGATGATCATGGTCTCATTACTATTGTTCTAAATCGTATTAGATAACGATTTTGAGGCATTTTTCGAGTCCCCTACATGTTGTTTAAGATTATTTTACCCCTTTTTATAATTTAATCACATTTCTTTATGTTTTCATTCATTTTAAAGTTTTTTTTCTAGTGAATTACTTTCTGAACATATTTGCGCGGTGTCGATTATTATTACTATATTTAAAAGCTTTTTATAATTATAAATTAAAAATTTATCCAGTTTATTTTAAAAATTTATTTATAAAAATCACGTAAAACAGAAATACTGATATTCTAAACATTTACCTAGCTTCTTCTTTTTACATAGGTAATTCTTTGATTCATCGAGAAACTCTTCGAAAGCATCCTAAAATAAATGCGCAAATTCATTTTTACGTTTTTATTGATTTGTTTAAGTAAGATTCTTTAATTGTCCACTTACATTTTTTTGATAAATTTTATTTATTTTTGTTCTTTAATGTAAAATAAACAAACAGAATTTAATAAACTAAATAATCTTAAGATTATCGAGAATTCTTCAAACCAAGGGGTTTTAAAAAGTGAAACCTTAACGAACCCGTTTCCGTTCGTTGGACTCTGAGGTCATAAATCGAGATCTTATTTTTTTTTTTTTTTATGTATATATTTTTTTTCTCTCTTAGTTTTATCTTACAATTTCCTATCTCTTATTTTAACCTCACCAACGTCATTTGATAAGAACCGGTATAGTTTCTTGAGATTACATATTGTAGACCTTCCTAAAACTTAGAAAGGATGCACACCTTCCGTATAGTTTTTATTATTTATTTTTCATTTTCTATCGTAATATATGAGTATCTTACATCATTCTCTGTTCATTTCTTTTAATTATATCTTTATCCGGTATTTATATAAGTATATAAACCCTCTTACATTTTATGATAATTTAAGAACCCGACTTGTTCTATTTTTTTGCGAATTTTGGAAAAAAAATAATCATTTCCTCGTGTCTGTTAAATGACCTTCGTTTTTTCTTTCTTCATGGTTACGAGGACTTTTAAAGTTCTGTTTCATTATAACCACGTGTTTTCCAATTTTAACAATTTTTATTAATTTCTAATAATTAATTGTTGGGAAAAATATATTAAAAATAAATTTTTTTTTTTAATACAATTTTTTTTAATACAATTTTTCTTTTAGATTTAATTTTTAAAAAAATCTAAAATTGTGTTACAATCATTGAACAAAATAAAATATTTTTTAATACCATAACTTTAATATTTTAAAATTGACAAAAACATTTTATTTTTATGTGGGAGGCGGAGTTTTAATTACACACTACCTTCATTTAATCTTTAAAAAAAAAAAAAAAATTGTATAAATTTTCAGCATTTCAATAAAAAATATTTTTGGATGGAGGTTTATTATTATTTACTTTATTATTATTTGGAAAGTTACTTTATTTTTCAAAGGGTGATTTCAGTTTCCACGTTCATGTAAAAATGGGTACTGACTTTGATTCCGGTGTCATAATTTATCAGCCCCATTGAAAAAAACGGCCCCTCCCACGTGACTTCTCTCCGCCATTATTGTAGTTGGGCAAAAATACATTTTTTCCTCTTTATAATCTTACATTACAAATTTAAAAGTGAGGGGAGGAAAAAAATGCTGATTTTGACTTTTAAATTATTGTAAAAATTCACGTTTTTTAAAAAAATGGTTTAGTTAAATACTTTAAATGTACTCTCCATAGGATTATTATATAAGTCGAAAGTTCAACTTTTCTTTCCTGTCTGTGGGACTTGATTAACCTTTCATTTGTTTTTAATTTTTATCCTTCGAAGTTTTTCTTTTTTTTTTTCCTTTTTAGTTTTTCACTCTTATATAATTGACTATTTTATATGTAATCTTTATTTAAACTGTTCCTGTTTGAGGCTTGTTAGTCATCAGCAGACGTATGATGCGGTGTCCCCACCAGACGTATGATGCGGTGTCCCCACCATTTTACAAGGGCAACGGACAATGTTAAATAAAACCCGATTATGATTACACTTATTAAATTTGTTTTTTTGTTTTCTTTATTATTTTTTCTCTGATTTTATTAAAGTGCATTCACCTATTTAGTTTTAAATGTTATACAGCTGATTCGTTAGATCAGCTACTGAACAGCATTTAGGTATTTATCCCCCTTCCCTCACGGAGCCTGTATCTGACACAAGGTCAGTTTAATATAGAGAACTCCGTAAGGAAGCAAGCCTGTTGGGGGGCTAGTTCGGCTCGGTCAACATTCTCCATTGAGGACGCACCAGGTACCGGGCAATAAACCTGGTTCCTACCCTTTCAAACAAAGCGTGTCTGGTATGTGTATGTTGGCGGGTGGGGGGAATCTTCACTGAGCGGATTTATTTTAATACCAGCATGAATGGTATCTTTTTAAGCAATTTCTTAACTTTCAATTTTCATATGAATAAATGTACGAGGCATGTCAAATGTTCCAGGACTGGTGTCACAAAAGATCTATTTCAAACCCAAACTACTAGTTTTCCCCTTCAAACTATTTCTTCTGGATGTCTACAAAGAGATGCTGCTTCGTTCAGTGTGAAAGTTATAGTAGAACAATTTGTGGATGCTTCACCATGACAACACACATTCCCACACTTCCCTGAGTATCCGAGAGTTCCTGGCCCAGAAGAACATCACTGTGTTAGAGCAACCTCCCTACTTGCCCGACCTCGCTCCGTGTGATTTTTTTTTTTTTTTTTTTTTTTTTTTTTTCCTCTTCCCCAAGCTCAAGGGGGTCATCAAGGGAACTCGTTTTGGGGATGTGCATGACATCAAAAAGGCTATGACGACAGTGCTATGGAGAATCCCGGAAGAATACTTCCAGGAGTGCATGCAAGCGTGGCAGAGAAGAATGGGGAAAGTGTATTAGATTACTTTGAAGGGGATGATTTGTAGTTTGGATTTGAAATTAATTTTTTGTGACACCAGTCCTGGAAATTTTTTGACATACCTCGTAAATCAAATATTTTGGGTTTTTGTGGATGGACATGTTACAAACAAAATATTAACTTCCTTTATCAAAAGTTAAAACACAAAAAATTTATTTTTGTCCGAGAAATATTCATAATCATCTAGTTGTGCTAACAGCATAGGTTCCCATGACTCTCGCAACCCGTTCCTATCGGTCAACACTGATTTTTAACTCTTAACATCCTGTTGAGAATTTTCTAAGTCCAGAGCTACATTCCTATAAAGATTTATCAATAAATGGCTAAAAATGGTCTTTTCATTTAAAGTTACCAGTTATTTCCTGTAAATCAAAGACTACTAAATATGTTTAATATTACATTTAAACAAAGGCTATTGTTTGGGTTGGATTAGGGAAACAAATGTGACTTCAGGCCGGGTGGAATGAGGCGGTATAGGATGTTAACTTTGAAAAAAAAAAAATTTTATGAAAATAAAATTCACTCATTTGTATAGTGCTGACTATATTGTATCTATAAACTTGGACAACAAAGTGGTCATATCTTATGATATTGCGCAGTACGGATTCCTATGACTTTTTTCACAACTCTTCCCTATTGGTGATCACTCTGGCAAGTCCTCCTCACAACATCCTGTATTCGCACAGAGCTGGTCAATGTAAGTTTTTGCTGGTTTGCCTACTCTGGTATGCTGCTGTATAGGTGTTCACTAAAGAACGTCACTTATGAGTTTATCCTTACTTCTCCAGCATGTCTTAATTGGATGGCTTGTGTGATAGGTGATGGCCTATAACTGTTTTTTTGTGAAGTTGTTTCCTGGATTTGTTTAAGACGGTGCACAACATCCTTGTAAGTCCCATTTATTTTTTCTTGGATCATTTCATCAAAATCCAAGTGTTGCTGCTATACAGTATTACTAACATGGCAACAGCTTAGGAGAATTTTTTCCTTTATCTTATCAGGGAGATCAGATCAATATGATCGATAGTCTGTCAATGGCAGTCCGTGTCTATGTATATTGACATTGCTTTCTGTTGATGAGAAATTACATCCAATGTGAAGATCTCTGCATTTAAAGTACATGAACTGTTTTATCAGAGTTCACATAGAGGCTCATGCCTCTTGCTGCCTTTACCAGGTTATGTAATTGATTTGGCTTGGGCAGGTGTATTTGCAAGAAGCACTATATCATCTGGGTTGTCTGTATCTGTAATAGTTTCTGTGAGATATCCGCTTCTTGCCTTTTTTAGGTTTCACACAAAAAAGAAGCAAGAAATGTTAGTGTTATTTTGATTTATTAAATGCTTATTCTCTAAACAAAAATTCAGTATAAGATATTTTTTGTTTGCTTTATGAAAACCTCAAAATTATATCTTTATATCGAATCCAAATTTTAAAATATTATAGATAGAATTATAGTGTTATGTGTGCATAACTTATTTATTGGCATTCAGTGAAACTTGAACTCTGCTAGCCTAGTTTACTAATCATTATCACACAAAATGTCCCAACTCTACGAAACACAGGTAATAGTTTGTCACCTCATGATGAAAAACTAAATAAAATCGTCTTGCATGTAAAATATATATTTCTCAATATAATCTCAGGGTGTCCTATCGTGATGTAATGGTTAGCAAGCTAGTCTCGCAGATCCCTTACCCATAGTGAATTTGATCCTTGCTGGATATCCCATACTTGGGACCTTGTCAAATCTTACCCATGGCGAATGGGTTGGGTAATTTTTTTTTTTTTTTTTTTTTTTTTTTTTCTCTCTCTCTCTCAACATAATCTCATTCCTGGGAGAGTCCTTGTGTTATAGTGGTTAAAGTAATCAACTGCGACATTGTAATAATACCCTTGGGAAAGGTATGAACACCCTCATCCCCCTAGCTATGGGTTAAATCAGAGTTGATGTGCTATAAAGACCAAACAAGCATACAACATATGTCAGATGTACTGTTAATGTTGTAAGGTGATGAATTCAAGTTGGTAAATATGAAATGTTTTGCTTTCTCCCTTTTTTTTTTTTTTAATACAATTATTAATCCTCACTGTGCTTATTGAATTCTAAATTTAGAAATACACCCCACAAGTTGGTGATGAAACATGCTAATCATATCCAAATCAATTCTTACCTCTTTCTATTTCTAAAATATAAAATGTGAGTACAATAATGTGGAGAATTCGAAAAAGTACCCCAAAATGAAAAATGTGTTCCCGTCTCAAGTGCAAAATGCATAGAACTGAGTTTACTCTGTTCACAGCTCGTAAGGGTTAAAGAACAAAGAAACTGTCTTAATTTCATTTTTATGTTAATGGTGAATGTTATTTTATTTTGATAAATAAAAACATACTTTCTTAAATAGTTAACAATGTTTTAAGTACTTTGTAGGGGTGACCATGGTTTAATGTTATCATAGGAAATGGACACGGCAACACAAGTTCAAATCCTGAGCAAGGTTGGTTGAATTTCACATCGTGCTAATATCTTTAGGAAAGGTATGAATCCAACTATTCTCCCTCCAGCTATGGGTAAATAGTTTTTTTAAGTACCATTTACATCCATGTAGTTAAGGATCTCATATTTTCAAAAATAGAAAAAAAATTGTAATTTTAATCCATAAGATTTACATTTTCTCAGAAAATGACACCAGTCAGTATTATTTTTCTGGCTCTGACTCCAGTAACCCAAAATTCCTCTGTTAAACTGCATCTAGTGGTGAGGTTCCAATTTTGGAGCTCTGGGGTATGTGGAGTACTTTCTATTGCCATTACTCCCAGGTCCACTGACTTGGAGTGATGGTACCTGTTAGTTCCATCTATGAATTAAATAGACAAAAAGAGTTTTAAAAATATTTGAATACCCAACCAGAATGAATGAAACGAAAATGTCTTCAGCATAAAATAATGCAAGGGTTGACATACCATAAAATCCAACCAACCAACCAATATTACTCTAAATCCAGTCCTAGATTTAACACTACCATACCTTTTATCAAGTAGTTAAAGTTACTGTAAAGTACGAAGTTCACTGTTGTTATATATATAAACAAAGACAAAACAATTTAAGTGAATAAACAATTTTGAATTTTCTATTTTAAAACATTTCTTTCATGAGGTGCAGTTAATTTTACAATATTTCCAATTGAGACTGGATCTCTATCACAGATATAAAGAAGATGCCTCACTGGTGTTTATTGATTTAAAATATCACAATAACTATCACTATCTGAACTGAGGGAATCAATAGATTTTAAGCCCTCTCTCCCTCTTTATTAACCCTTACACTAACTTCAATTTATTTATCATGAAGGAAAATTAGAAAGTTGAATCTCAGAGTATTGAGATTAAAGTTTTAAATTTAATTGAAAACTTCTGCACAGTTGAGAAACTTTTCTAATGAAATGATATTTACATATAATCAAGACCTATGTAGATGCAATGATGCTGATAGCTTTTTAATTTAATGCATCCTGGGATGCTCGGATTTGAATGAGTGGTTTAAATGAGAAAATGTGATGGGTCCCAACTAAAGTTTCTTAGTAAATTGCAGTTTTTATCTATGAAACATAGGATTGTGTAAGTGCAGCATCTGCCATATTCACTAGACCTTCAGCTCTGTAAAGCTTTTTCTCAAGGGTAAAATTTGAGCATGTAAAAGACATTGAAAGAAATACTAGGATACAGCTTCACACCATATAAAAATACAATTTCTAACTAATGGTATAGATTTTTGGAATAAGTGTATTGAATGCCAAGAGAACTTAATAATAATTTATATATATATATATATATATATATATAGGTTATTTCCCATAAGTCTAACATGATCAAAGGGGAACCACTTTTGACTAATAAATTATTTATTTTCCCATTAAACTAACCCTAACCCTGTCTTCTTTTTTCCTAGTAGATCAATAGATTATTTATCAGTCGAGAGTGGTTCCCCTATGATCGTGTTAGAATTATAGGAAATAACCGTGTGTGTGTGTGTGTATATATATATATATATATATATATATATATATATATATATATATATATATATATACCAACCCCTCCACACGAGCAGCTAAATAATGAATTCACTTGATATTTCATCTTGATTTCAGAGACTTCAAGTTTGTTATTCACCTTTCCAATGTATTTTCCCCACATTTTGTCAGATTTTTCCTAAGGTTATTTTCTTTATATATGATTGTTAATTTTGGTCTTAGTAAATGCAGTTTTAGTTTTGATACTTTTGAACACATCTTCAATACTAATGTATGGTTGCATCACTAGGACTTTAATTAAATGCCTGCAGGAAAGCTAGATGAGAATGCTTCACGTTGTTTTAAAGAAATCCTGGAAACAGCAGCTGTACGACTACTTATCTCCAGTCTCCTGAACCTTCCAAGTAAGACATGCTGGGCACTGCTAGAGAAGTGAGGGGGTAACTCATGAGCGATGTTCTATGGATTCCTACACATGGATACACCAATGTTGGGCAACAACTAAAAACTTACCTTCATCAGCTGTGTTGACACTGGATGCCACCAAGAGTGATGACCAACTGGTACAGATGGCAAGATTCAAAGGAATCCATGTTCTTGGTGCACTTTGATTATATGATGGGAACTAATATAAGGATGCTGTGTGCTATCTTGAACAACTCTTGGAAGCAGCACTCATAAAAAGGCTGATTTTCCCAACCCTATTGCCTTTATGGCAAGCCCCAAGCCCTTTTTATCATATGGGTGCTAGAAGGCGGTGGCTGAGGGTCTACATGTCCTGGGAATGACGTTAAACTCTATCTGATGGTGAGGTTCCAGTTTTGGAGGATTGGGGAATGTGGAGCACCCCTTTATCACCATTGCTCCCTGGTCCACTCTGACCCGGAGTGGTAGTACCTGTTAGGGTCCTATCTATGGGTTAAATAGAGAAATGTATTTATAAAAAAATTGTATTATCCATTAAGAATTGATTTATTTCAAAACTTTATTGGCATTAAATGACCCACTGAGGTTGATATGCTGTAAAACAAAACAAACCAAAAAAAAAAAAAATCATAAAAAGGCATCTGTACAGCCAATTACCTTATATTATTTTTAAGACCTGTTGGAGAAGCAAGAATAAACTCATAAGTGATGTTCTCCTGTGGACTCCTACACATGGGCACTGGTGTAGGCTGACCATCAAAAACCTATCTATCAGCTCTGTGCAGTTTCTGGATGCCATGTGGGAGATCTGCCAGGGGTAATGTAGCAATAACAGCTCATTTTGTAAAATCGTTGGACATAAACAATTTTTCACCTTAATTGGTTCAAATCGCAATTACTCTGGTATTTCTGATCTAATCCTAAAAATATTTATATGGCTGGAAAGAAAAGAAAATAATCTTTCTAAATATGTAATTTTTATGTGTGTTTATCCATTGAATAATTTGTTACAGAGAATTAAAATGATATTTTTCTTCGAAAAAATGCAAAACATAAAATGACATTTTTTTTATTTTTTTAGGCTGATTTTTACTTACTACTTTGTTTTTCAAAATCTTAGTGGCTAATATTTATCAATATTCTTGAAATTTTACACTCAATTAGAAGACACCTGAAAGTACAAACAGGGCCTTTATTTTTGTTTCTAGGCCCCATGGAAGCAAAAATACAATAGAGCAAATTTGAAGGCAATTTCTTCAAAAAATATAAGAAAAGCAAAGAAAAACAACCCACTACACCAGTAACAGAAGACCGGCTCAGAATTATTTCCATATATAATGTGTGAAGTAAAAACAATTGTATACTGTCAGGGATTTTGCTCAAAGTTTTAATTTTGAAAAGAAAACCATCAAATTTACTCAATTTTCAATTGTAAACAATCTCGTAATTCTTGCCTTATCAGCTTGAAAAAATAATTATTCTGGTATTTCTGATCAAATTTTAAAAATATATGTTGGCAAGAAAATGAAATAATCTTTCTAAATATGTAATTTTTATGTGTTTTTATCTATTGAATTATTTTTTACGTGTTAAAACAGGATTTTTTCTTAAAAGGGGCAAAAATGTGTTACACAAAAACTTTTCCACGCTCGATTTTCTGTGTTAAATAAAAGTGGTTAACATTTATCAATATTCTTGAAATTTTACACTTAAATAGGAGACATTTTTAACTACAAGCAGAGACTTTTTTTTTTTCTTTTCCAACCTTTGGGAGTGAAACTACAATAGAGTAATGTTGAAGGTGAATTTTTTAAAAAATATAAGATAAGCAAAAACAAAAAAATGCACTACATAGTGAATAGTAGACAGCTGTAGGATTATTTTCTTATAAAAATATGTGAAATAAAAACTATTGTATACCGTCAGGAATTTGCTTTGAATGTTTGAATTTTGAAGAAAAAAAACTCAAATTTACTTGACTACTTAAGTTTACATAAACAACAGGCATCGATTTTTCAGACCTTACTAGTTTATATAGTAATTCATTGCTTATTCCTGTTCCAATTTTTAGAATATTTATATGGTTGGAAAGAGAATAAAATAATCTTTCTAAATATGTAACTTTTAATACGGTATTATATTTAAACAAAGTGAAAATGTTGGATAATCTTGTAAAAAAAAAATAAATAAATAAATAAATAAAATAAAAACAACTTTATATCCCTTCTTTTTATTCTCCAAATAATGGGTTCTAGCATGGAGATGAATAAAAATTAAGTGTAGAATCAGAAAGAACATACAATTTTACATAAGAATGCAAAGTTTTATCAACATTACTCCAAAAATAAAGAAATGGTGAAGAAATTACTAAATTTCTTGTTTTGAATTGGTCTGTGATTTGACATTTTTTTAACAAAATCATGTCCACTTTTGTATCCCCAATTTCGGGGCTTTAAATTCTCATAACTTTTGAATCACTGGGGATATTTGCATAATTCAAACCGTTCTGAACTCCATTTACAAAATTATATAACTAATGTGATTAAATAATAACCTCAAATAAAATAAAAATCAACTGGGAATGCTAGGTAATGACCACTAGGGATGGATATCATGGGAGTTCATGCTATCAGTGCAACCTGATGTGTCAAGAGGTATAGCCAAAATGACTGCAACCATAAAGGTTTCATGCATTGCAACTGCAGTGATGAATATTGTGAAACCAATTCCAATTTATTCCGGACCCAAAAACATGCATTACATTCAAAGAGTTCAAGAACACACAGTGCATAATTAAATTACAAAATTTAACAGGGGGGGGGTGTCTTATGGTTTAGTAGGTTGTGTGCTAAACTGCTTCCTCGTACATAACTGAATTCAAAATCCAGTTGTGCTATTAAATTAACTTTTGGGCTAATACATTTGGGAAAGGTATGACCTCTTCATCCACTCGGCTATGGCTTAGATAGTACCACTACTATTCTGCAAGAATGACTTTGACAATGGTTGATATGCAATTAAACTAGCATTATCAGCATTTTTGTGAAATTGGTGGACATTGACATATTTGTTCCTTATTTGATTCAAATCACAATTTCTCGCGTATTTCTGGTCCAATCTTTAAAATATTATTTGTTTGGAAATAAAATAATCTTTCTAAATATGTAATTTGTATGTTTTTATTTATTGAATTATATTTTTACTGGGAATTAAAACTGTTTTGCTTCAAATGGCTGAAAATGTGTTATACAATTTTTTTCCGAGGCTGAATTTTACATGTTAGTTTAACTTTAAATTTTGGGGAAAAAACAAAGTTGCACATGCAGGACAGGCTGTGTTAAATAAAATTATATGAATAGTTATATTTCTTGTATGTACTACAACATAGCAGGTATTTAATAAGGTATTTTTGAGTCCATAGTGATGTTATTTATTTAAATTAATACTGTATACATAGTATTACAAGCATTTAGCTGAAAAACGCTGACATTTTCAAATTTGCGACCTTAATCAGTTCAATTTGCAATTTCTCGAGTATTTCTTAACCAATCTTAAAAAAATTTATATGGTTGGAAAGAGAATAGAGTAATCTTCCTAATTATGTAACTTTTATCGGTTTTCATCAATTGAATTATTTTTTACAGCGAGTTAAAACCGTATTTTCAGTCGAACAGCCGAAAACAAAAAATATGACTTTTTTTTTTTTTTTTTTTTTTTTTCTTTTTTTTTTAGGATAAATTTTACACGCTGTTTTGTTTTTCAAAATCAAAGTGGCTAATCTTTATCAATATTCTTGAAATTTTGCACTCAAATAGAAGACATCTGGAAGTACAAACGGGTTCTTTTTTTTTTTGTTTGTTTCTAGGACCCGTGGAAATAAAAATATGAGAAGGCAAAGTTGAAGGCTATATGTTTAAAAAAATATAAAAGTCGCAAAAAAGACGCAATTTGTCCATAACATTAGAGAGTTTCAAAATTATTTTCCTATAAAATTTGTGAAATTTAAAGATTGCTAAGTGCTTCGGATTTTTCTCCAAAACTTATGATTTTGAAGAAAAAAACTCCAATTTAAACGATTTTCGGATGTAAAAACACCCTGTCAATGACGTCACAAATCAGACCTTATTGATTTAAAAATCACAATTTCTCGTATATTTATTGTTTAATCTTAAAAATATTCATATGGTTGAAAAGAAAATAATCTCTCTAAATATGTAATTTGTGTGTTTTTATTAATTGAATATTTTTTAACAGCGAGTTAAAAACGTATTTTGCTTAAAAAAAACGAAAATGCGTGATAGGAATTTTTTTCCAAGAATACATTTTACACTCTACATTTCTTTGGAAAATCTGAGTGGCTAATCTTTATCAATATTCTTGAAATTTTGCATTCAATTAGAAGACACCTGGAAGTACAAAAGGGAGCTTTTTTTGTTTTTGTTTCTAGGACCCGTGGAAGTAAAATTACAATAGTGCAAACTCCAAGACTATTTGTTCAAAATGAGGATGATAAACGAAAAAGACGCACTCTGTCCATGATATTACAAAGTTTCAGAATTATTTTGATATAAATTTGTAAAATTTGAAGAATGTTAAGTTCTTCGGCTTTTTATTCAAAAATTTGAATTTTGAAAAAAAATCTCAAATTTATTTGTCCGACGCGGCGTACGACGTATGCCTGTCTATTTCGGCTAGGCATTATGCACACAATAAGGTTTAAATTCATCGCTTATTTCTATCACCAATTTTTAAAATATTTTTACCTATGAAAATAAAAAAAACATCTTTCTAAATATTTAACTTTTATGTGTTTTTAACAATTGAATTATTTTTTACGTTCGTTTGAATTTTGGAAAAAAAACAACTTGAAATTACGAAAAATGTAAACAAAAGCAACATTAGTAAATGTACATTTCAAAATTTGTGCATCGTACATTTCAAAACAAACTATGACCCAGGAAAAACAGAACCCACTAATTTTGTAATAAAACTATTAATTTTAACTTAGGGGGAGGTTAGGGTTAGTTTAATGGGAAAATAAATAATTTGGGTTGTTTTTTTTTGTTTTTTTTTTCTGTGTCACCCTGTAATATAATGGGATTTTGATGAGAATTTAGCCGGATTTTGAGTACCCAATATTTATTTAACATTAATTTTTGGCATGAGAATTTTAAGATTCACACGTAAAAAAAAGTTTGATAATTATCGTATTTAATAAATTTTTTCTGAACTTTGTTTAGCTATGTTTTAAAGTCAGTAATCCTTAACTTTTTTCCTTGTAAATTCCTACCATAAAATAAACAACCCTCATTTTATGTCTGTGATTTTGCAATAAATGTTTTATTTTTCTTCAAAGTGATGTTATTTATTTGACTTAATACTATACATGTATATACATGCAGTATTATAATGAAAATGTTGAATAATTGGGTGTTAAGCTTTTAAAAAACCCAAAATCGCTGCTATCTGTATCTCTTATTCTCTAAATAATAGGTTAAAGCATAGAAATACATACAATTTGAGTGCATAATCAGAAAGAACATACAATTTTACATAAGAATACCAAATTATATCAAAATTGCTCCAAAAATAAAGAAACGGTGAAGAAATCACTGAATTTCTTTTTTTTTTTTAATGGTCCGTGATTTGACATATTTTTGAAACAAAATCATGTCCACTTTGTACCCCCAATTTCGCGGCTTCAAATTCTCATAACTTTTGAACCACTGGGGATATTTGCATAATTCAAACGGTTCTGAACTCCATTTACACAGCTCTATATAACTAATGTGATTAAACAACAATAACCTCAAATAAAAAAATCAACTGGGAATGCTAGTATACATGCTATATTAAAATGAAATTGTTGAATAATCTTGTGGTAAACTTTAAAACAAACCTGTTGATATCTGTATTTCTTATTCTCCAAATAATGGGTTCCAGTATAGAGATACATAAAATCTGAGTGCAGAATCAGAAAGAACATACAATTTTACATAATGCAAAGTATTATCAAAATTACTCCAAAAATAAAGAAATGGTAAAGAAATGACTGAATATCTTGTTTTGAATTGGTCTGTGATTTGACATATTTTTTAACAAAATCATGTCCACTTTTATACCCCAGGGCTTTAAATTCTCATAACTTTTGAACAATTGGGATATTTGCATAATTCAAACTGTTCTGAACTCAATTTACAGAGCTCTATATAACTAATATGATTAAATAATGTCAAATTAAAAAAAAAAAAAATCAACTGGGAATGCTACATTAAATAAGGAAACCAACCCAAAATTTAACCTGCTTGTCAAAAAGCTCATAAAAAGCAAAAAGCAAATCCTGGTCACACTTTACATACCACTCAGGACATCAAACTCAACCTGGCCCCCTCCGATCAATCGGCTGGTCACGTCAAGCCCTAGCACCTATATGATTTTCCAAACTCTATTGCCCTTATGGCAAGCCCCAGCCCCTTTTTATCATATGGGTGCTAGAAGGTGGTGGCTGCGGGCCTACATGTCCTGAGAATGACGTTAAACTCTCTGATGGTGAGGTTCCAGTTTTGGAGGTTTGGGGAATGTGGAGCACCCCATTCATCACCATTGCTCCCTGGTCCACTCTGACCCGGAGTGGTAGTACCTGTTGGGGTCCCATCTATGGGTTAAATAGAAAAATGTATTTATAAAAAATTGTATTATCCATTAAGAATTGATTTATTTCAAAACTTTATCTGCATTAAATGACCCACTGAGGTTGATATGCCGTAAAACAAAACAAACCAAACCAAACAAACTCAACCTCCTCATACAACTTATAGTTTGGGGTATTGATAATACCCCTACATAAACTAGCTAAAAGTGCTAGCTAATGTTAAGTCCCCCTCCTAGAAACAATAAACCCTGCTCATATAAAAAAAAAAACTTTAGACCTATTACACAAATTAAAGGACACAAATAAATGCATAGCTAGTATGGACATCCAATCCCTTTACAGAAACTTTTCATTTTTAATGGTATTCAGCTATCCAATATTGTATTCTGAAAAAAAAAAAAAATGTTCCATTCATTAACTTTTTTTTTTTTCAGAATACAAGGTGTCAAAAAAGTACCAAATTTAAAGCTGTATTTACCAAGATCGAAATGAAGAATAAATGGAATGTTATTTTTATTTATTTTTTATTTTTTAAGAATACGTGTCAAAAAGTAGAAAAATCTTGATCCTTTTTTTTTTTTTTTTTGACACACCTTGTATATTACCGTGTCAGATTTTTTTTCTTTTCTTTTTCTTTATAATTCCTTCATTATTTCTTCTATCAATCTCTTTTTATCATGAGCAGATATACTGAATATGATAATCTTTAAAAGAAGAAAAAAAAGACCCAAAGAAAATAAGATTACAGATGATTAATATTTTAATTTCATTTAATATAACTTGTTTTTATTTAAATGAAAAAAGTAATGAATTTATTAATTATAAATGTATTGATATGGAAGAAAATTGTTAAAAACATATGTAAAGTAAATGTTTTCCTTTTCCCTTTTCTACAGTTATTTGAATTCAACATTGAGTTAATAAAACTTGTAAGAAATGGAAATTCTTCATTGAAATTGGCAATTTCATATTGGACAAGATGATTATTTTGTTTTTCTTGTATTTATTCTGATGATTTTACTTCTCCCAAATCTTGTTTTATAATTTATTTTTTCTTTATTTTCCAGCAAAGTGTATGTTTCATTAAAGGAAAATACCACAACAGACGTTATGCGTAAGTTTTTTTCCTCCTTTTATATATCTCTCACTGGTCCCATAACTTGATTTAGTCATGATGCTGTTACTTGGGCATGAATAATCTGGTGGTGCCTATCCCTCTTCAGATCTACAATTGGTTTCTATTCAGTTTCTCCCTAGACCAGTTGCCAAACCAATGTTAAAGAACCTAGTCTGTCCTATTTATCCATAGCTGGAGGGAGAATAGTTGGATTCATGTTTTCCATGGTTATTATTCCTTTTTTAAATGCAAACAGCCTTAGACTTTTGAACTTGTATCTCTGTGTCCATTTCCTAACTGTTATACTACAAGCTTTCGTGAGTTGAGTGAACCTACACTTGATTAATGAGGTGTTTTGATGATCTGACCAAAAAAAAGGACAAAACCAACATAAAAGGAACAGGTATTTTCATCTGGCAGACTGTAATTGGATGGTGAACCAAAATGTTTGGATTTGCCAGGGTCCCTGCTGAGACAATTCACTGCCCCTCCCTCTCTCTCTCTCTCTCTACCTCTCTCTCTATCTCTCTCTACCTCTACCTCTCTCTCTCTCTCTCTACCTTAAATCTATTACTGACAATAAAACTATATTCATTCTAATTTGTCAGATATTTTCTACATGAAATCGGCCATTTCATCTTATTCTGTGTTCAGCCACAAGCAATTATTTAAGAAGCTGCATTTCTTTCTCTAGTTACAGCGTTTTAAAACTATTGGATTAACAATTTTCACCATGTTCCATTTTTGTTGTTATAGTAATTTATTTTTAGCAGTAGTGTAGAGTAGTTTAAAATTAACTGTAAAACAGTTGAAAATCACTCATATTTTGAATGGCAACATCCTTGAACCTGGGGTCATCTGAAATGGGGCCCTCTCATTGGCTTAGAGTGCTACATGATGAGGCAACACTGGGAAAGAGTTAGAATTTAGTAGAGTTGAACATAGTGGCATGTTTAAGCAAGACATTCCTTTCTGTTTCTGTTTCTGCTCTGCTCCCCCTCCCCCCTGTTAAGCAGGTTAAGAATGCATTGGATGAAAAGCTATTTGGGGGGTGGGGAGATAAAATTGTGTGTGCACACAAATATCCCTGTATTGTTCCAAAAAATAACTGAGCAAAATGGAACCCAGAGAGACAACCTCCAGATGGAAAGAGAAACAGAAACCCCGATATGACAAAGAGCAAGGAGGACCCTGATAGAGATATTAGAATTTTAAGAAGGGAGCTACAAAATGCCCATGTAAATATGAATGTACAATGAATACAATTCATTAACCTCTAAAACAAGACAGTACATTTTTAAAAAGTAATTAATAGTAAAAGAAATGTCAGGAACTGTTAACAAAAAAAAAAAAAAAATTCTGTATTGTATTTTTCTAATTATTCTGATAATAATAATAACAAAAAAAATTAAAATTAAAAAATAGAATTAACTATAACAAAATAATAGTAATGATAATAATAAATAAGAAAAATATAAAGAAACAAATGTGACTTTATTATTTCTTACTGGACCAGACCACTTTATACCAAAATAGGGGGTGTGTTGGAATATTTTGGTATATAAGGTGTGCTGGAAACCGCCACTTAAACTTATAGACTCAGCATGGGTTAAAGCCAGCCAATCAACAACTCGAATATGTGGTTAGTTAACTATTTAATCGCTAATATGGAAAACCGTTCATTTGCATGTATTCGCCATTGACGAATGGACCTGTAACCAAGAACTTTGCTCAATACTAAGGGACACTGAGGAACAACCAAAGGATTCTACCCAACACTAAGGGACACCATGGAACAACCAAAGGTTTCTTCTCTAAGGATCAGCCTCTGCTTAACAAGTGATCGTCACTGTAAAATGCTCTCATTTGAATCCTAAAAATGGCCACAAAAAGAGTAACCTCAACTTTCATGGAACTTCAAACAAATGTGCTTTTAATTGCGCATGTGTTACCTGAAGGCATTATAATTTGTATTGAAGTCTTGTACATGACACTTTGTGCAAAGACACCTTAAATTGTAAATATTGTGACAAATAGTGGCATGCAAAATGTATTGGTCTGCTAGGACTCACTACTAACTTTATACTGGAAATAATTCAAAAGGCATTAACAATTTTTTAAACAGAAAGAAAGAATTAATAAAACCCAGTGAGATATGACAAGAAATGGGTATAAGGAAATAATAATAAATGAAAAAATAGAAAGCACATCTGAAAAAGTATGATCATATTAGAAACGAATATGAGAGAATAGAAAAATCGTTTCTCTAACATAATTTTTAATATCGAAGAAAAAAAAGTAAATGAAAAAGTATATTCCAAGGGCGGTTTGGTGGTGTGTGTGTGTGTGTGATGGGGGGGAATAATAGAAACAGACTTATAATAGAATAAAGAAAAACAGAATTTGAAAATAATGCAAATGCTAATTTGTTAAGAAACAAAGAGAACTAAAATTGTTTGCTAACAAATATAAAATAATTTGTATTACAGAAACGTGTTTGACTGGAAAATGTAAAAGAAGCGGAATTAGCAATACTAAATTTTAAACTAATACGAGAAGATAGGAAAAATTATGCAATTTTTTCTTTTTATTGCTATTAATGTTCCTAAAACATTAAAATAACTAAATTGGTTTGAGAAAAAAAATAATGAATCTTTGGATTTTAAGAATAACTGATTCTAAAAACCATTTTTGGATATAAACACTAAAATATTTTCTGCCTATCTGGAAATATGAAAATATTGAGGTAGAACATAATCAATCTGGTTTCTGTCCCATCTGTAGGTAGCTTACAAATGTCTAGCTACACTGAAGAAGAGACTTGATAAGTCAAAACACATGTCTGGATATATATATTCTAAACAAGGACATATATGTTCTCTCTTTAAAGTGATTTCATTTAGTTGTAATTTGGCTATTTGAAAAACTTCCATAATCTAATTTTGATTACCTATTTTCAGTTAAAATTTAAGGAAATCATGATCATGACAAATTTTTAAAAAATAATTGTTAAATAGGATTAAAGAAGCCCTTATCTCTGGATTTTGGTTTGTTACATGTTAAAAGTGTGTGCAAAATATAAATTGTGTGTCTACCACTTTTGACCTTTATGATCTCATCAGGACCCTATCTTTCCTAAATAGGGTAGGGTCCTGGTTAGATGTAATGGTCAAAACCGTGGTAGACCCACAACTTTTTCCACAATTATCTTACTGTTTTTTTTTGTTTTTTTTCTTTTTTTATGAAATATTGACCATTCATGGGTAAATAATTGATGCCATTATAATGGAAATGTTAACGAGGCACTTGGATATATATATATATATATATATATATATATATATATATATATATATACACACACACACACACACATTGGGCTTAGAGGTCATAAATGGATTCCTGGTGAAATTTGACAGATTTGCAATATTTAATCCAAATGTCCACGAAATGGCCAATTTAGTCCACTGTTGAATATGTTTTAAAATAGACTGACCCTGAAATATTATATAAAAGAAAATAGAGGTTGACCATAGAGCTGGTTATCATATCTTTTTATATTGAATTAATGTATATGTGCTGTGTTCAATTGTTAAAATATTTTTCTTTCTTTTTTCATTCAGGTCTGACAAAGTCCGAGGACATGTTATTGGTATTGATTTGGGTACCACAAACTCCTGTGTCACCATCATGGAGGGTAAGACCCCCAAAGTTTTGGAGAATGCTGAAGGTTCCCGAACGACTCCTTCTGTAGTTGCTTTCACTAAGGAAGGAGAACGTCTTTGTGGCATGCCCGCCAAACGACAAGCAGTGACAAATGCACAGAACACTTTCAGTGCCACCAAACGTCTTATTGGCCGACGATTTGATGATAAAGATGTACAGAAAGATTTGTAAGTGATAGATTAAAAAAAATTTTTTTTTTTTTTGTTTCTTTGTATCCCTTAGAATTTAAGATTCCTACATATTATAATGCTTTAATTAATAAGTATCTATGAAAATTTGGCATGTAAATTTTTTAAAAATTGTTGTTAAAGATTTTTATTATCAAAATTTGATTCTTAAAATAGATGAAAGAAAATAAAAAATATGAAGTAATAATAATGTTTAGAGGGATCAGTCGCTATTAACAGTAGGGTAATTCTGTGTCAAATCATCTAAAAAAAGAAATTTTTAAAAAGTTGTTACCCATCCCCTTCAATTTTTCTGAATTTTTTTCCAGGTGTGGACTGTTAACATTAGACAAACCCTGAAATTTGAGCTTCCAATTCCAAAAATTGACAGTTATGTTGATTTTTTTTTTTTTTTTTAGCTCTCCAAATTTGGTGGGGTCGGCTAAAAATGGTGACTTTTTGTAATCTATTTTTGTCTGTAAAATGAGTTCTAGTTTTGACATGGAATTACCCAGTAGAGAATGATAAAAAAATTTTTTTCTTTTTTCAAATATATTTTTTCCCCACAAGCTTTATTTTTTTTTTTTGTTTTTTTTTTTGTGTGAAGCTTCTTTGCAAAGCTATTGTGTTTTTACCTAGTGATGTAGAATGCTTTAAGCGAATTTTTAAACTTTATTTTATTTTATTTTTTTTTCATTATTTGAGACAATTTAAAAATATAAAGCAACAATTGATTTAATAGATTATCTTGAATTTATATTTCTTGATATCAAAATCTGTATCTTTTTGGGCTAGTGTTATTTAATCACTTAAATGACTTGTTTGAATAAAATGAAATTTATTTTTCCCTTCCTTTTCTTTTTATATTGTGATTAATCTCAAGTCTGCAGTCATTGCTTGCTTGATATAAACTTCGTTTTATCTGAATTATTTACTGATGCTGTTGATTTTTTATGAATTGCAGACAGACAGTTCCTTTCAAAATTGTGAAAGCTTCCAATGGAGATGCTTGGGTTGAAGGCGATGGAAAGATGTATTCCCCTAGTCAAATTGGTGCATTTATTTTAATGAAAATGAAAGAGACCGCTGGTAAGTTTAGAATATTTCATTTGTCTTTATCTATTTGATACTAACTTCTTTTTTTTATTTATTTATTTATTAATGCTTTGACTTTTGATTAAAAATCAATCTGTAACCCCCAACTCCCTAAAAAAGAGGGGTGTCCTGGCGATGACACTAAACTGCATTTAATGGTGGGGCTCCAGTTCTGAAGCTCTCGGGAGTGTGGAATGCCCCTTCATTGCGAGTACTCCCAAATCTACTCTGACCTGAATTGGTAGTACCATTTAGGGTCTCATCTATAGGTCAAATAGATCTGCTGAAAAATTATTATATAGGAATACTTGATACCTATTTTGATATTGTTTGAAAATTATCAGTATTGGAAAGAAGTGCACAAAACCATACAACTGTGTAAATGTATTAAGAATAGTTACTTGAAGCTATAATTGTTTACTAAAGGATTATTAGTTACTTGATACCATATAACTGTACACAAGTAAATTATTATTAAATACAAATAATTACTTGAAACTATATAATTGTGTGCAAATTATTTGTATTTGATAGGAATACTTGATATATAACTATGATATATAGAATAAACTCAATTCCTTTATCTCTTGGCATAAAATAACCTTAAATGATTTGATATGCTGTTAAAATCAATCAAATCAGTATGACAGTTTAAATTTTTACCCTGTACAATGGAAAAGAGATCAGTCAGATTTTGATATATAGCTTGTGACACAAGATCAATTTCTTTAGTGGAATTTAACTGGTTTGAATTCAAAATTTTCTTTCTAGACTGGTTGCCTAACCAAGTTTAAAGCACCCAGTTTGCCCTACTATTTACCCATAGCTGGAGGGAGAATAGTTGGATGTATATCTTTCTTAAAGTTTTAGTGCTATGTGAAATGTAAACAGCTT
This sequence comes from Doryteuthis pealeii, assembly GCA_023376005.1. Classification (NCBI taxonomy): domain Eukaryota; kingdom Metazoa; phylum Mollusca; class Cephalopoda; order Myopsida; family Loliginidae; genus Doryteuthis; species Doryteuthis pealeii. The sequence goes on along the minus strand of CM042144.1, from coordinate 57,535,662 downwards.
CGCCCAGGATTCAAACTCTTGTCACCACACCCATTTCCTACAACAATAACCATTACACCACATGCCTCCATATTTTCTAAGCAAAGTGTTAGATTTAGAAAAAAAATTTTTTTGTAATCTGTCATATTTGTCAGTATGATGAAGGGAACCTTCTTAGAACCCAACCTTTTATTCAATCCATGGGGGTATCCTGTTCTCATTCCACTAACCATAGCTGGGGTACAGGTGTCAAGCTGTGTTACTTACTAGTCTGTAACTGTCGCCTTTATTTAACCAGGATTGAACCTGCAGCCTAGAGATAACTGTCACTTAGAACACCTTTATCCACTATGCTATGTGTCCAATTGGACAATTCAGTGTGAATTTTGGGTACTTAAAAACCTAATGTCCTGTTTTACCTAGAATTTCTACCTTTTTACTTATGTATGATTTTTTACCTTAACCCATATTGCTTTTTTTCTTAATCTAATCAAAGTGATTAGAATTTTACTTAAGACTGAGTGTTAAGTTTGTATGTGTGGCTATTAAATATATTTGTTTATTTTTATTTTTTATTTATTTTATAGAGAGTTATCTCGGAACCTCAGTGAAGAATGCTGTTGTCACAGTTCCTGCTTATTTCAATGATTCGCAAAGACAAGTGAGTTATTTTCTAGTTCTGGCCATTGATAGAGGGACCCTCCTCTAACACAGCTCTTGTGCCATATCCGTGCTGCCCAACTTTCAAAATTTTCCCCAATCCCTTTGCTGTTGACTGAAGAAGTACCATTACCACTGCAGATGGAAATCCTTCGTCTTCAGTGTTTAGAAGATTAACTACACAAAACATTCAAATGTCAATATAAAAATGCACAATATACTTGATTTCCTAACGTCTAGGAATAAAATAATATTCATATGCTGTTAACATCAATCAATTGATCATGTTTATGGCTGCCAACACAATTTAGTTTGTTTACTTTACACATGCTTGTAGTGTAACGGTTATCATTTTAGGAAGTGGATTTGGCTACCAAAGTTCAAATTCTGAATGAGACTTATTTCACATAGCACTTGGGAAATGTATGAATCCAACTATTCTGCCTACAGCTATAGTAGATAATACATAGACTGGGCTCTTTTGTTCTTATTTCGGGCAGATATTCTTCTATCCAAGTGTGAACTGTCCTGGTCTCCCAAACACTGAGTTTAAATAGGCAGCTCTCTCTAGCTGCCTTCCTCAAGGTGGCTATTGATTGGTCAATGTAAATTATCAACGTACTACAGTTGATTTTCTCCAAACAACAGGCAATTTATTAAGGGTAGATAACTCAATTATCCTAACTCTTTAAGCTTGATATGGCAACTGGTCTAGAAGGACAACTCAAACCAGTTGTAGACCTAGAGCGGCATGTGCTCTGCCAGACTATTTGAGCCCAAGACACACTCCATGAGTAGTGCTCCCTCAATGAAAACGTGTTATGGCATTTTTAATTTTTAATTTTTTAATGCAAAACAAAATTCAGACCCCACAAATTTTTAAATTTATAACTTGCACATTGACTCTTTGTGTAGTTAGAATATAAAATTAACTGTATATTGTGGAAGAATACAATATTGGTTCATAGTTGTTTTAACCTCAGGTTGATTTGGAGAGGATTTCTCTGATAGGCTTAGGGATTCACATAGTCATGTGATCAGTTGAACTTGGAAAAGTAAGATTTAGATTCAGTCAAGCCAACCGCCCTGTTGGACAGATGGTGATTCCATCTCTGTTCTGATTCTCTTTACATCTGAGTCATGGTATGTGGGGGGGGGGTAAATCAATGTGTACACAGAATGTCTCGGTGTTCATGTTAAAATTAAGAACCAAGATGGAACTTAAAAATAGATGATTTCCCCAGAAAGAGCACTCTATGGTCCGAGGCGTTAGAAGACATTGCTAAGAAGCAATAAGAGGGCTATTTAACATCTTGACAAACCCAAGGTGACATTATTTATCAGATGTACATAGAATGGCTATTTGCTTTTTAAGAAATGACCCTTTCATTTGTTAGAAACTGTTTTGGTTTGTTAAATTTGTTTTTATAAAAATAAAAAATAAAAACTTTTTATTTTAGGCTACAAAAGATGCTGGTCAGATTGCAGGCTTAAATGTGCTACGTGTCATCAATGAACCGACAGCTGCAGCTCTTGCTTATGGCATGGACAAAACTGAAGACAAAGTGTAAGTATTCACACCTTCTTTCCTTTTTTCTCTTTAGGTTTCAAAGTTGATTTGACAACTAACAAAATAATTGCTCATGTTGCTGCCCTGTTGGGAGGGCTTAGAATAAGCTTACTATGGTAATCCAAACATTAGTTACATAAATGAGAGTAACCTCCCCTTTTTTTATTTCACTTTGAGGAAGCTGTGTTTTTGGTTGGCCATTTTCATTTCCCCGTAAATCTACACTGAAAATACAAATTTGTTTGAATCAATACAACTGCATGTTTTAACACGAAAATATCATAAAATGTGTTCTCAACAATTAAGTTAATTTTAAATAATGTGCAAGCACAATTAAGAAAACAAAGTAAAGTAAACAAGGGGAGGTTACTCTCCTTTATGTAGCTAATGTTCAGATTACCCTTACTATACCCACCTCCCAAAAAGGGGTGGTTTCCTGGGTATTACCCTAAACTGCATTTGATGATGGAGCTTAAGTTCTGGAGCTCTTGGGAGGGTGGTGTACCCCTTCATTGCCATTGGTTCCAGGTCCACTCTGACCTGTGGTGGTAATACCTGTTAGATTACCACTTATTAGTCAAATAGTTCTGTTTAAAAATTATTTGTATTAGATGGGAATACTTTATATCATTTTGTGTGTAAATTATTTGTATTAAGAATTGTCACTTAAAGCTATAATGGACAGGATTATTAGTTACTTGAAACTATAATTATTGGTGTTAGATAAGAATACTTGAACCCATCTTTGTGCAAACAAATTATTCTCAATATAATACTTTAAATAACATAATTGTGTATAAATTATTAGTATTAATATAGAAATACTTGAAACTTTACAACTGTAAATTATTTATATTAGATTGGAATACTTGATATATAATTGAGCAAAATGATTATAGACAAGAAAGAAAATGCAATGTAACATTAGAAATATAGTTATGATTACAATTTACAAATAATTCAAATTTCAACATTTAATAACCCATAAGAAATTGATATGCCATTAAATAAACCATACCAAGCTTATATCGGCTGGGCTACTACAAACATTTCTCTTTTACAGAATTGCTGTGTATGATTTGGGTGGAGGTACTTTCGATATCTCTATTTTGGAAATCCAAAAAGGAGTGTTTGAAGTGAAGTCCACTAATGGGGATACATTTTTGGGAGGTGAAGATTTTGACAATTTACTTGTAAAGTTCCTAGCTGGTGAATTTTTGAGAGATGTAAGTATGAATCCTTTTTTTTTTTTTTCTTTTTTCAAATTTAATTAAAAAAAAAAATTAATTTGTCTATAGATATTAGCTCAGTCGGTAGAGTGTCCGACTAGGAACTACAAGGTTCCTGGTTCGATACCGGCCTACACCAACTCAGCCTATGAGTAGCACAGAGACTTGTGTGGTAAAGTCAGCTGATAGTAGATGTAGCATTCCACCTGAGAAGCAAAAAACAATCTCCTTGGTCTAGCGCTAGCGAAAAGCTGTCTGGCTGATACCGACTTTAGGCCATCCCAACGATTTTACTTACTACTATACTTTTCTAGATAATGCACACAGATCCATTACTATTGAATGGTGAGTTCAGTCCTTGCTGGATACCCCATACTTGCGACCTTGTCACATCCTACCCATGATGAATGGGGTGGATAATTACCTACTTTCCTAGATAATGTACACTTGCTAATACAAAGAAATGATACTTGGAATTTTTACCCAGCGTTTTACCATCCATATTGTAAGCACAATGCTGTGACTACCTTCCCACAAGTGAAACTGGTGACCAGCAAGAAATTGTCAAAGAACTCGTGTAGTAGGCGTGAGAAATGGTCACATGAGGGTGGAGGAATTTTGCAAAGGATCAGTCAGTTATTAATTGGCAGAGGACAAGGAATGGCTTAAATTCTGGGTCATTGAACCTTTAAATCAATCATGCATTATCAATCTGATGTATTGCTCAATTAGTTGATTATTGGCTGTATATATCTAGGAAAGGGAATATTTTTACCTTATTTTTATTAAACTTTTCTTGGTGTTATGTGCTCTGTTGGCACAGCTTTCAGATTGGAAAATCAAAGGTGATGTGAAATATTCCTAGATATCATTATATTATGTATCCTGGTTAAATGTCAATTCTAGGTTATTTGTTTTATAATGTTGCAGATAAGACATTTTATAAACTCTTGAAAGCATGAGGTGTTTTTGAATGAATCCTTAAGTTTTTTTGAAAAGGAGGAAGAAAAATGATAAATTAAAATGATTTAGACAGAGGGTTGGCTACGATTTAGCAATTCCTTCGATTCAAGAATATCATTTCATGTCTTCCTGATTTGAGACTGGTCTAGAAGAAGGTTGAAATACAATAATAATGTAACTGGTGTTTTTTTTTCTGTGAACTCATTATCTGTTCATCTAGACCCTGCGACACAAGTTATTGCATATTTTTTCTATTTTTATTTATTTTTTAGTTAATTTTTTTCATTTACTTCTGAAGTTTTTATTTTCACTTATAAGAGCACATCCATAGCATATGAATTTCCATCCTAGTTGCTTGTAAAATAAAAATCTCATGACATTTTTGAACTGCTCAGTTTAGATTTTAATATGTATTCTATGAGATATGTCTTTTTTCTTTTTTCTTTACAGCAAGGTGTAGATGTTTCTAAAGATATAATGGCACTTCAGCGACTAAGGGAGGCTGCTGAAAAAGCAAAGATAGAACTTAGTTCCTCTCTACAGGTAAATATCTTTTTCTCTTACTAGAAAGTTTTTTTGTTTCTTAATTTGTCAAATTAGAATCATTATCTTTGACACTAAGCTGTGTCTGATGGTCTTTCTCCAGTACTGGGAGAGTGTGAATCCCTTCATTGACATTACTCCCAGATCCACTCTGACTTGGAGTGGTAGTACCTGTTAGGGCCCCATCAGTAGTACAAATAGATCTCTTTAAAAAATATTCATACTTGATAGGAGTGAGAAAAACATATACAAAATGTAATTATGAACATACAATGAATGCCAGAAGGCATAAAATAACCCTAGTTGGATTGACAAGGTGTTAAAAATCAGTCATATCTTATTATAATGGAGATTGTGGGTTTGTATGTCTGTAACCGAAACTATATTACTATTCAAGTCACAATTCCCTTTGTTATTTACATCACATTCTCCATGATTTTATTTTTATTTAAACCTCAATTATTAATAAAATTGGTTTACATCATTAAGTCTGTTGACCATATCTACATATTAATAACATGCAATTGTATTTATATATACAACAAAATAGCGGTTTAAAGTGTGAACGGGAAGGCTAATCTGCATATTGATATTTAAACTTTGATTTTAATAAATATGTGCTTAGTATTATTGATTTCTAATTGTTTGGTTTTATCTTATTGAATATGAGCAAAAATCTCGGGGATAAATCTTAAAAGAAATCCATTAACAAGAAGAAATAAGTGTAATTTTATTCTTTACTTCCTATTTTAACTGAATAGTTAAATTAGGAAAATTTACCACTGAAAGACGGGAGTAAGGGAAAATGACGGAAGAGTTAGTTTCAAAGTTGTTCTATTTTTCAATCATACCCCCTCTGTTCCAAATATTTTTATCTGAATTCTTATTCAGTTTCATTAGCGTTTCTAATTTAACATGATATTTTATTATATTAAAACTTAAATACTTGAACCCGGAGGGTGCATATATTTGCTAGTAAGTTCAAAATATATTAACTCTTTAGCTCTTGGATACTATGTACTTTAGATTCAAAAATGTGCACACACACACACACAAATAAACACACTCAGACTTTGCTCCAGGATGCAGACATCTTTTAGAAGAGTAAGACCCCCACCCTCCAAAAAACTGTTTTGGATATGGCACTTAACTGAAACTGGTAAGGCTCCAGTTCTGAATCTTTGATTTTTGTTCTTAAATGTATCTAACCATGAATAATCTTATTGGTTCAAAGAGTTAATAACGTCATTTTGAATTCAAAATATTCAATTAAAAAGAATATTGATCTAAGAAAATGGTGAATATATATTTTATATTTAAATTCTATACAGATGCAAAGTTTTCTCTTGAAATACAATTCTACATTGTAAATTTTTCCATGGAACATTTCATTAATGGATTCAATAAAGCTTGTTTTTCATTCTTTTGTTTTAGACTGAAATCAACTTACCTTATCTTACAATGGATGCAAGCGGACCAAAACACATGAATATGAAAATGTCACGAGCCAAGTTTGAATCTCTCTGTGAAACTTTGATCAAGAGAACAATGACACCTTGCCAAAAAGCTCTCCAGGATGGAGAGGTAAAGAAATCTGATATTGGTGATGTCATCTTGGTTGGTGGAATGACTCGTATGCCCAAGGTAAATCCTTTAAAGATTTTGATTGTTTTTGATTTTTTTTTTTTTTTTAAATCTGTAGAGAATTATTTTTCTTCATCATTTTTTTTTTTTTAATATATAATTGAAATATAAAAAAAAAATTGCAATTTTCTGTATTCTTAGATTCAGGTGTAGCTATTTTTGATTTTGAACTTTATTCATATATATATATATATATATATATATATATATATATATATATATATATATATAGCCAAATAGCTTGTTTAAGTTTTTCCTTTATAAAGAATTGTAAACATTGCTCTGTATGAAACGATATAATTGTCATGCATTGTGCTCTTCCGGTGACTTGAAAGAAACTTCACATATTTGTGTGTACACACACACACACACACACACACACACATATTATATATATATATATATATATATATATATATATATATATATGAGAGAGGATAAAGAAGGTCCTAAATAAAAACATTCCCACCGGTAAGTCATCTGGTCTGTGTGTAGATATATATATATATATATATATATATATATATATATTTATATATATATATATTAGTGCTATTTTTATATGTAATAATGTTCAATATAGTGGATAGGACATGAAGTCAATAGTGCATGGTTACTGATAGTTTCTCACCAATGCAGTTCTCAGACCAAGTGGTTTGAGAATCGCATTGGCAAGAAACTTGGCGCCATTGACTTCATGTCTATGCTAACTGAACTTAAATACAGGATGTCCATAAAAATTTAACATTCGAAATGTGAATATCTAAGTAATTACAAATCCTAGGCAAAGAAGAATTAAATGAAAATTAATTGGAAAGTTTAAAACGGTCTCTGCAATTTTCATAGGTTTTGCTTTATTGTTAAATATAAAATTGTTTCTTTATTTCAGGTCCAAGAAACAGTTAAAGAATTATTTGGAAGAACTCCCAGCAAAGCTGTGAACCCAGATGAAGCAGTAGCTATTGGTGCGGCTATCCAGGTAAACAAAAAAAAAAAATGTTTAATTCAGTGAAATAGTAATTTATCAACTTAACCAAAATACATGAGAACTATTTTATTATGTTCATGACTGGCAATATGCATCAAACTGGATCTGGTCAAGGCTAAAAAGTTTTCAGCACGAATAATATGCGTGCGGAATTATCATTCCTGTGTTATTACGTAACATCAACAAACTATTTCTGCAAGTGCGTAATGACATCAACGGCCGAAAGTAAATGCGTTTCACACTGCACTAATAACGAAACTCTTAAGATGAATGGATGTTATAATTTCTTCTCCCCCCTTTTTTTTTTTTTTTTTTTTTTTTTTTTAATACCCTGTCCGGTGACAAAAGCTGCTTAGTAATGCTGGGAGTGGCAGTCCTGCCTTGAGCTGCTGAAACTTTGTTATCACTCCAAGTTTGCGACTGATGAGGGCAGGATATCACACGTATGATGAAGAAAAATTTGCATTCTGTTATTGAACAAGAACCATTTAAAATATTTAAATGGTTCCCATTACAAATCATTGCTACATTATTTCTCTTATTCATCAAATTTTCTTTTAGAACCCAAATATTAAAAGAGCAATACAATAAATAAATCCCTACTCCATAATTCTGCTTTCACAAAATACATTGTTCTGATGAAAAGTGACTAGTCATCAGCAATGTCATTTTCCTGGGATCATTGAAAATTTTGTCTTTCAAGATCTTATTTTCTCTCCCCAGAGACCGTCAGGGCTGATCAAACCCTGATTCTTCCCCCCAGCAACAGGCTTTCATAAACCTTGCCTTCATTTTGAAATTGGTACGCTATTGACCATTTAGATGGTCCTATAGCTTTATACCTTTGGTCATGTGACCTCCAGCCAATTGCGTTAGAGTTCTGTTTTACTGCTACCTTTTATAGGATTTTTCTAAGTTTTAGTTTTAGTTTGGCATTTGTGATAAGTTTTATTTTTAAAGATAAAAGAAAGAAATAAGATTACATATTAAATATTATATCAGAGTAAGAAATTTGAAAAATGCACAGATGTTGTTTGGTAATGTTGTTTTATTAGCTTATATTGCAATATTTCAATCCGTTTGGATCATCATCATCGGAGCAGGTCTATTAGAAAAAGTAAACTTTTTTCTTTTTAAATATGACCGGTTGTAAGGGAAATAACTCGTAACTGTTTTCTTCTTTTTATGATAGTACATGCTCTGATGATCCAAACGGATTGAAATATTCTAATATAAGTTAATAAAACAACATTACTTAACAACATCTGTGCATTTTTCAAATTTCTTACTCTGATATACTGTCGGATTCACTTCCTTATTTTAATTGATATCAAATATTGTTTGGAAAATTAAACACATTTTTCTTGTTGTGGATGTTGACATGTTTCAGCTAAAACAGCCATGGGTAAACTGCATTCTATTGACCACGTGCATTTTGCAGTGCTTTCAGATCGGTCCACCTAAGACTTAATGTTTGTTTTTTTTTTTTTTGAGAAAGACCTTCTCACTGAAGATTAAAGAAATCAACTTTTTCCTATTTCTAAGTTAGATGCTTGGTTGGTCTTCTGTATTGAAAATGGTTGAGGTACCTTCAAAAATTACCTTGGATTATTCTAGTTGTGCGGCCATGTCTCCTATGGACTGCTTCTCAAATAAAGTTACCCCTGTCTGAGTTAAAACCTGTTAACATCAAGAATGCAAAGTAGGTCTCCCATTGTCCGAGGGGGATTGTCTGTTGTGTAGTGGCGAACATGCTGAACTGCGACATTGTAGTAATCAAGTTTGAACTCCAATTGTATACATTATGTTCACTTTCAGATTAATATCCTTTGGAAAGGTATGAATCCACTCATCCTTCTAGCTCTGGGTTAAATAATACCACTACTGTTACTATACAAAGATGGCTTTGGTATTAAATACCCCGCAAAATTTAATATATGCAACAAATGAACAGAATATTACCCAGCTCTATTGAAACTTTTGCCTTGAAAAAAGGAAAAAACTTAATAAAGTGAGTTATTTGTTAAGACTTGTTAACTACTTGTTTAGTGTGTAAGGAAATTTATTTTAAAAAAATTTTGTTTGACAAACTTCCAAAGTTTCCATGTTTTGTATTGTTTTTGTTCTGTCATTGTAGGGTGGTGTTTTAGCTGGTGATGTTACTGATGTATTATTGCTGGATGTCACACCTTTATCCCTTGGTATTGAAACTTTGGGTGGTGTATTCACCAAGCTTATCAATAGGAACACAACCATTCCAACAAAAAAGAGTCAGGTATGTATATATGTTTTTATTCTCTCTCTCTCTCTCTCTCTCTCCTACAATGTATAAATTGTCCATCTACTTGTACTAGTAAAATTATTAAACAAGCAGCCAAGTTTCACACTGTATAGTGATTGTCAGGCAATTTAAAACTGCTCCAGTAGCTGCATCCATATTTGCGGACACTCACCTTTTGTGACAACATATGAGGTGTTGGCACTTGAGTCAAGTGAACTTTGCTGACACCAGGTCAAGTGAAACCGACACTTGATTTATGAGGCTTTTTGAAGATCTGACAAGACAGACGACAAAATCCACATAAAGGCAGCAAAGAGTAGTCAGGTGATCAATCTAAAAGTGTTCAGGCTCTCTAGGATCCGTTTTGAGACAATTTATCTCTCTACCCTAAATCTGTTAACTCAGAGCTGTTACTGGCAATAAAATAATATTCCTTATAATTTGTCTGAGGTATTTTCTTCACGTGTGTTTTCTAGATTAAATAGGTCATTTCATCTGATTCTGTATCCAGCTACAAGTGATATCTAAGAAGTTGCATCTACAATCCAACCAGATACTGGTCTAAGCCACATTGTTACTTTTCCTCCCACTCCATATATGTAATTATCATAGGAAATGGAGATGGTGAGAAGTTCAAATCCTTTACAAGGCTGTTTGCATAGCACTAATACCTTTGGGAAAGGTATATATCCAACTATTCTTCCTCCAGCTATAGATAAATAGGTCAGACTGTGCTCTTTAACTTTGGTATGGCAACTGGTTTAGGAGAAGGAAAACTCTGAATTCGAACGGCTTAATAAATTGACCTTGTGTCACATCCTGCTTGTGCAGTGGGGTTGGTAAATACATACGTGTAATTATCTTTACCTCTCCTATCCTACCAGTCATTAGTCTCACACATGTGAATTTTAGTAATATAGACTGGGAAAAGTAAGTTATCTTCTGTAGATGGTCAAAAGATTTGGTGCTGTTATAGTAAGTGACCTACCTTTTTGATCTGTTATAGTATGTAGCCTACTCGGTTTGAATGTGTCCTACCCCAGTAAGAGTATATTTATAGATATAAGTAGTAGGCAATTTATTGAAACTAATTATTTTTCACATATATTCAATTTCAAGAAATGCAATTCAGTCATAAGCTGTATATAGTAATTAAGAATAATTAAAAAAGAATTTATCTGTAATTTACATGAATCGGAGATCTATTTAATGGGGTTAGGGTTAGCAGTTGTTATTATTATAACCTTTATGCTTTTTATGGTATAAAAGATACTATAATGGTACCAAAGGTTTGATGTAAACTACTAAATTTGTTATATATACTTTTTGTCTGGGACCAAAGGGAAAGTTTTAATATCAAAATATTTTTGTTTCTCATGGGTAAAGGAAACTTTAGTTGCCTCTTGATTATTACCAACTAAACTTTCTTGGTAATACCCATTAAATTATATCGCATCCAAGTTAGATTTTTGCTAAACTAATATTTTATGCTTTTATTATTTTTGTTAGGTGTTTTCCACCGCTGCTGATGGTCAGACCCAAGTAGAGATTAAAGTTCATCAAGGAGAACGTGAAATGGCACAAGATAACAAAATTCTTGGACAGTTTCAATTGGTACGTATATATTCAATATTAAACAAGATCAAAACAAATTGGAGCCAGACAAGTTTGATGCTTTCTTTTATTCTCCCCCCCCCTCCAAATGCTATAATGAAAGAATGAATGAAATACTGATTGTAATTTTACTATAAAAACAATTGTAAGAATTGCTCAGCAATTACTGAATTAAAATCGGAAACTGAAATTTTAAGGACATTAATTATAGATCTAATGCATAAGTTAAGAAATTGCATAGATTAAGATGAACAATTTACTTAGTCCTATTGTCGCCTATATTAGGTAGTTACAAATTTTGGTTATTTCCTATAAGTCCAACATAAACAAAGGGAACCACTCTTGACTGATAAATTATTTATTTTCCCATTAAACTAACCCTGAACCCTAACCCTAACCCCGTCTTCTTTTTTCCTAGTAGATCAATAAATAAATAATTTATCAGTCAAGAGTGGTTCCCCTTTGTTTATGTTGGACTTATAGGAAATAACCCAAATTTTAAATATAGTTTTATCTTGATATTGCAGAATGAAAAAAAATTGTCCCCCCTTATAAAATAGAAATTTAGTGTTTGGCTCTAGAAAATGGGAGGAAAGAATTTTCTTTTTATTTGGTGATTTATTTTTTTTTTTTTAATTTTTTTAAATTTTTTTTTTTTTTTTGTAATTTGTGTTGTCTACCTCTCTTTGGCATACCATTTGCTATGAATAGCCAATGTCATTGTGAGGAAGATTTCCTTTTTAATATAGGCATGTGTCAAGAGAAAGGCTGCCTCCCCAAAATTGGATTCCAGTCACCGAAAATAGTTTGCGCTCTGATGTGTCTTATCAAGACCGCGATCTGCTTTCGGTGATTGGTACTCTGCTTTTTCAACAGGCTAGTCTCCTTTTCCAGGTATTGGTATTTTTACTTCTTGCCTATCCTTTCTTTTTTTTTTTCCTTCTCTTAAATTTCACTCCTTTAGTAACTAAAATGGGGGCCCTAAAATGAACTTATCTCATTTGTTAATCTTAATTTCAAGGTGCTTGTGCAAATATTTACAAAGTCATATTTGTGGAAATGTTTTTTAAAAAAAGATAATGAATTTCAAAATCTGACCCGTTTTTAATTGGATAATAATTTGAGAAAAAAAATTTTTCTATTGAATTTACATGTTGTTTAAAATGGCTTGTTTGCTTTGCACTGAGTACAAATTATATAAGAAATGTATTTTTATACTGCAATCAATTTAAATTCTAATTGTATATTAGATGCAATGATAAACAAGTAAACTCTATAACAAAGGGGCTAATAAAGCTGTATATGTATTAGCAACTAATACTAAATTTAGATACAAATAGATTTTATTTTCTTATGTTCTCATTGGTGCCAATAGGTAAAAATAAACTAATGATAAATGATAGAAAAATTTTATTTGGTTCTAAAAGCAATAAAACATTTCAAATGCAATAGTTGATGTATGAAATGGCAGAAATCTCACAACTTGGTTCCACACTTAAAAAAATAAATAGCTGCTGATGTTTTAGTTGGAAGGTTAAATAAGGTCTGTAAAATATTGAACTGGTTATTTGTATGTTTAATGTTGATTCTATCTAGTTTTATTTTCTGTAACTTTAAAAAGATGTTCTATTCTACAGGGTGGTCCGAAAGTCTTGTCTTTTTAAAAAAGATTTATAGAGGTAAAATAAGTACCTAATACAACCCAAAATTCTAGAAAATGATTTTTAAAAATTTTTGATTTGTGTGTGTGTGTGTGTGTGTGTGTGTGTTTTTTTGGGGGGGTTAAGATAAAATAGTTACATAACCTATATATATTATAAAAACAAAAATTAAATGAAAGTTAAAACATGTAAGGATGACAAGATTTTTGGATCGCCCTGTCTGTAGCTTTATTCTGTGATATTCTGTGAAAAATGAATATTGGAATTGTACAATAATATTTTTTTATTTTTTTAATGAATCTGAAATATTAAAATGAATCTTTTTAATTTTAAACATACTGTCATTGTTAATTCTTTTTTGATTTTGTTTTATTTATTTTTAAATAGTTTTTTAATGACTTGTTAAAGCTTAAAGTTATTTCCATTGGTTCTATGCATTTTGATACAATTGTGTATCTGTTATTTTCCCTCTTTTTTTTTTCTTTTTTTTTTTTTTAAATTTATTTATCAATTTCTTAGTTTCTTTTATAATTCTCAGTTTGTTTTTGTTTCTTCTTGAACAGATTGGTATCCCACCTGCACCCCGTGGTATTCCTCAGATCGAAGTCACATTTGACATTGATGCTAATGGTATAGTGAATGTATCTGCCCGTGATAAGGGAACAGGAAGAGAACAACAGAGTAAGTATAGCCTACCTTTTTTCCTCCTAGCCTTGTTAACAAAGCTTGGAATACACTGACTGTATTCCTCTGCCCAAAAAGGAATGTCCTGGGTATGACTAAACTACATCTGATGTTAAAGCTCTAGTTCTGGAGCTCTAGGGAGTGTGGGTTACCCCTTCATTATTATTACTCACAGGTCTTATGCATCAAATAGATCTTTGCAAATTATTTGTATTAGATAGGAATACTTGAGATCATATAACTGTATGCAACTCAACAGCTAAACTAAAAATATAAATATAAACAATGTATGCAATTCCCAAACTTCAAGGCATAAAATAACCCCAGATGGTTTGACATCCCAATAAAATCAGTCTTTTTTTTTTTTTTTTTTTTTTCTTTTTTTCATGAAAGGTCTTTTACAATAAAAAAAAAAATTAGTATAATAATACAGTGGTACCTTGACTTAGTAATTTTCTGAGTTACATGATGTCACGCGTGTTTTTTCTTTGAGACCTAAAATTGTATGTACAAGTGAGCTTCAGATATGCTTCCAAATTTATTACACCAAAGAAGAATATTGTTTATAAAAAAAAAAAAAACATTAAAACATATTACAGCACATAATTCATTACATTCTATTTCATTATGTTTTTATACAATACATTGCTATTTTTCTTATTTAAAAAAAACATAACCAAAAAAATTAGGGTGTTGGTGGTGGGTAGGACTGGAATGAGTTAATTTCATTTTAGTTTATTTCAGTGGGGTAAACCTAACTTGATATACAAAGAAATTGAGTTATGAGCGGAACAAATTTAACAAATTTAAATTAACTGTAAGTCAAGGTACCACTGAAGTTCTATTCTAACAATCCCTTTTTTTAAAATTTGATACTGTTGTGGGGTTTTAAGGAGTCGAATAAGAACAAAATGACGGGTAAAAAATGTAGGAAAATGTATTAACAAAAAGAGTAGACAATTACAGTACAGAGAAGTGGGAAATACGTCCGACAAATAGTTATGAGCTGACTCGCATTGGCTTACTCCCAAGTCATAATTGTCCCTGTTACTTATAGTAACCGTCGGCGCATTCCATTAGTCTATAGGGTATATCACCTATAACTGATGTATAACATTTATATAAGATCTAAATTTGCTCAAATCTTTTGAAAGCAGCTAAAAAATTGAATATTTAATTTAATTAAAGATGTTTCTTTTTTGATTTTTGGGAATCTCTGGGTATTAATATAAAATTTAAAGTTAATAGTGTCTAGTTTTCAAAGTGTAATGTATTAAAAACAACAAGAACAAACTTATTTATGCTCCTTTTTTTTTTTTTTTTTTTTTTTTTTTTTTTTTTTTTTTTTTTTCCAGTTGTCATCCAGTCTTCTGGTGGTTTGTCAAAGGATGAAATTGAAAACATGGTAAAGAATGCAGAAAGATTTGCTGAAGAAGACAGAAGACGAAAGGTAAATGATCAATTTCTGAAGTGATTAACCTTTATCAAAATTAAATTCTTTGATTGACCCCCACCCCCTTAAAAAAAACAAACTTTATCATAAAATCTAATATAAACTATTATTCTTCTCTCCACACGGCTGGGGAGTTAGAATACACCGACTGCACCTCTGCAGAGGGCTAAGACTCCCCCAATGGGGCCACCTGTTGGCTGTGGGTGGTGACCCGTGATGCTTAAGGATAGAACCCAGGTAGTTGAGCCATCCATGGCAGGCAATACTCCACATTGGTCCTTACTTGAGCTGGACAGCCGGTCGGAGAAAGAGCCCCCCCCCCCGATCAATCTGCTGGTCATGTCAAGCTTTAGCACCTGTATGATTGCTCCAACCCTATTGTCCTTATGGCAAGCCCCAACCCTTTTTATCATAGTGGTGCTAGAAGGCGGTGGCTGAGGGTCTTCATGTCCTGGGAATGATGTTAAACTCTGTCTGATGGTGAGGTTCCAGTTCTGGAGGTTTGGGGAATGTGGCACACCCCTTCATCACCATTGCTCCCAGGTTCACTCTGACCTGGAGTGGTGGTACCTGTTGGGGTTCCATCTATGGGTTAAATAGAAAAGCATGAGTTTATAAAAAAAAATTTGAGTATCCATTAAGAATGAATTTATTTCAAAACTTTGTCTGCATTAAATGACCAACTGAGGTTGATATGCCATTAACCAAACCAAATTAGCCCCCCAAAATGGAATCTGTAACCTGAGTTAACCTTTTTATAAATTACTTGTACAATCCAACTATTGCCATTGCATTAATTTCCTTGGGAAAGACATCGACCAATCTCTTCTCCCCACAGCTATGGGTAAAAAGTTGTAAGGCAGACTAGTTTCTTTAGCCTTGGTGGAGGAACAAGTTTCAGAAAGGAATTCTGAATTCCCCTACTAACACATCATTGGTTTGAATGGTAGGATAAGGCCCATTGCTTCTTATGTCTTACAAATCTTGAAGTAGGCCCCTTTTGAAGGGATATTATATGAAAATTCTAACAAACCACTCTTATAATATTGCTTAATCAATAATAGAAGCAAGTTAAAAATGAAATGTGCATAATGCAATATTGAAATCATTTACTAAGCTTTGCTTAATTTGTCATAAGACCAGAAGTATAAGGCACAAACAAATGATAAGACTTAATAAATCATTGTTGCTAGAATATTTCTTTACCAAAAGTTCTAAAAGAATATTGCAAAGTGTACACACTACATTGAATTTATTATTTAACAATAATGTGAATTTAAAAGAAAAAATATAGTGTAGTTAACTCCTATGCTTTGTAAAATAATTTTAGTCAATGAATTTTGTTTTTGAAAGATGTTTTTCTGATTTTTTTTTTCTTCCATCTATCCAGGAACAAGTTGAAACAATTAACCAGGCAGAAAGCATTATTCATGATACTGAGTCTAAGATGGAAGAATTCAAAGACCAACTTCCAGCAGAGGAGGTGAGTGGTGGTGTTTTTTTAATATACAATGTGGTCCGAAGATCTTGTCACCCATACAACTTTCATTATATATTTTTTTTAATATGTATATCATTAATTATAATATATCTTCTATATAATGGAGACTCAGTCTCTATTTGATTGTAACCAAAACTGTCACCACTTGCATCACAGTCATTTCAGGAATTAAGTAATTTTATCAATGAGTATTTAATTTATATTCTATAACATAACTACATAAAATAAAGAAATGCTGTATTTATATATGCTCAGAATTTAGTATACAAAAAAGGCTGGCCTGCGGTGTCTTTTAAAACAAGTTTTTTATATGTAGTTTTATTTCAATATATATTTAAAGTTATATTTTAGTTTTATTAGAAAATTATTTACTAACAAGAAATTTCACATTAACCTTCACATGAATTCTAATATTTTTTTGTATCCACTTGTATATCGGGTTTAGTTTCTGCATGTCTGAAAATACTTTTACATAATTTAAAATCAAGATAAAAAAATTTAAAAAACTGTATATATTTTTTTTTACTTTAAAATATAAAAAAATTTAATATTAAAATATTTAATTTTGGAAAAACTGAATGTTCTAAGTGAGTTTATTTTTCTTCCTACATAAGGCTTGTTTTGTTTATATTTTGTACGCTGGAAAGAGTAAATTTTGTTTTAAAACTATATTTTTTTTTTATTCAGTGTTTTATATATTAAAATAAAAGGAAGGATGTTTTCTATAGGTGTGTGTGGTGTTCTTAATTCACTTGGTTTAAGAGTAGAAAAACAAAAACAAATGATACGACTCAACCAGAAGTTATTTTTACATTTATTTTTAATGGGAAAAATTCCTGTTTAATTTTATTTGCTATTAGATTATTAAATTAGCTTTTTAATTTATATAAACTTTATTTTGTTTTTTTTTAAATTAAAGTTATTCAATTAATTTAATTCTTACTTTAGTACATATGAAATTTATTAAATCTCTAAGAAAATGAATTAAGAGCGTAACAACGTATATTATTAATGTTTACATTTTTAATGCAAAAAATGTATATACGGTTATTCTTTTATTGCTGATGTTATTTTTCATCTGCAATATATTTGTTTAAATCAATTTTAGTGAATGAATTAATTATTAGTATTTTGTTCATTGTTTAAAAAAATACACATTCAACTTTGATTTTATTCAGTATTAGATTACTAAAATAGCTTTTTAATTTTAGTTTATATATAAATTTTATTTTGTTCTTTAATAATTAGTTATTCAATTAATTTAATGCTTACTTTTAATAAATATGAAATTTCTTAAATCTCTAAGAAAATGAATTAAGAGCATAACAACTACAAACATGTTTTAAATAAATTTTATTTATCAAAAAGAATTTATTTTTCTGCAGAATTGAACTGAATAAAATTTAGTTTATTGACATTGAATTTTTAACTCCCACCCACCTCAGGCAATATTTTTCAAAAATTTATTTTTATATCGCCCGGAGGGTGTTTTTTATTTTGCTAGTAATAATATAATTTTATTTATTTTTATATTTTTATTTGGGTGTGTGTGCTGGAGAGCATCCTCCTAAAAATTGCAAGGTTTCGGGTTCAATAACCAGTGGAGAGAGAAAAATTGTTATTCTTTTCTTTGCTAATTATCTATTCTCCAAGATCAGGGATCACTAAACTTTTTTCATAGTGATCTGGATAATTGAAAACATAACAAGCACAGACCATATTGTGTTCAATACTTGCTAGCCAGAACTAAAGCTCTGAGAAAAAGATCTAAAACAAAATTTCTTTCCATGTTATATTCATGGATGAGTGGCATAAGATGCACAAAAACAAATTTAACCAACATATTTATTTTTAAAATATTATCAAAGAATGCAACATTAGCAGAAAGGTTTAGTGAGATTTTTGAAACTGAAGTTTGTCTTTCAAGATATCGTCAATGTTTGGTTTGGAATTCCTGCATCCAATCAATTTTGTTCGATGGGTTGATTCCATAACCAAGTTTGTGAAAAAATTTAGTAAGCTTAACATGATATTTAAATGGTATTAGAACGTCTCACATTCCATATGTTTTAACAAACAAATTCAAGTACTGTTGGCGGGCCTGATAAAATGCCTTCGTGGGCCGTAGTTTGGTGACCCCTGTCCAAGATTAATATAACAGATTCTAATTAATAATTTTTAAATCACTTATCTCTTAAAACTTTCTAAATTTTATTTCAGTTCAACTTAAAAAAAAAAAAAAAAGTTTATATTATGCATGTCCTGATTTTCCTTAATTAAAAAAGATTAAGAATCTTAGTATACATCCCCCAATCTGTTGGTATTGATTGAAATACATGTTTTAATGTTTTCCTAAATGCAAATTTATTTTTTGTTTTTTAGTGCACCAAGTTGAAAGAAAATATTGAGAAAGTAAAAGCTATTTTGGCTAACAAAGACCAAGAAACAGCTGAAAGTATAAAGACTGCTACCAATGAACTCCAACAAGGTTCTTTGAAATTGTTTGAAATGGCTTACAAGAAAGTAAGTTGATTTGTCTTTCCTTATTTTCCAATCTATAACAAATACTGTTTGTCAGAGGAAAAATGAAAAAAATTGAATTTGACTAAATGGCTTATAGGCTAACTTATTCTAAAGAATGTCACTTTTAATTATTCAATTCAGAATATTTTCAGAAATTTTCACTTTTTACTGTTTCTTGCTACTTCCTTGTTGGGTGTTGTTTCCACAACTTGTTTAAGATTGCAAGCAGCATACTTGTGCAGCTCCCATCTAGCTTATTCTCCAGCTGCCTCGTTAGGGTCCAAGTGGTGCAGCTATACAGCAGCACTGATACAACCACAGAAACCACCACTTGCTTCCTATCTGACAAACCATCAGAGACAAACAAGACATGCTGGAGAAGCAAGGACGAACTCATAAGCGAAGTTCTCCTGTGAAAACCAGCACATGGACATGCCAATGTAGGTTGTCCAGCAAGGACCTACATTGACCAGTTCTGTGTGAATACTGGATGCTGCATAGAGGGCCTCCTGTGATAGAAGGTTGGCGAGAGATTGTTATGGATATCCGTGCTAATTGTGTGACCTGGTGACTGTTTCTTGACTAATGGTTTCTTTGTTTGAGGGCTGAAATTGGAGCACAAAACATTCCACTCCCTTCAACTCCTCTTTATATAATTAAGTGATAATAATAATAATAATAATAATAATTAAATTCATTGTGTACAGTGCTCAGGTGCACCACAACTCATCAAAGTCTCATGTCAAGTACACAGAATAATGTGTCAGGAACATGAACAGTTCACAGTAATAATATGCATGTATGTGTGTGCATGTGTATGTGGAGAGTGGCATCAGGTATAGTGTTGGCGGACTACAGGAAGCATGGAGGCTTTGAAAGATTCAGTGCTTCAGCAGCCTACAACAGATGCAGGCAGTTTATTCTATGTCTCCGCAATTCTGAGCGTGAAAAAATGTTTCCGAAAGTCACGTGAACAGTGCTGTTTTCTGACTTTGTAGGCATGCTCATTGGAGAGATGGAGATCAAAAAGGTGCTTAAGGTTGCTGTTGTTAAGATGATTAATGACATTTATGAGCGTTTACAAATAGATATAAAACCATGATTTATTTTTATAATCTATTTATAAAGAATGTGCATTGTATAACTTTCTTAATGGTTTGATTTATTTTGATTGAAATAATCCAAATTAAAAAATAATTTGTATTTCTTTGCAGATGGCATCCGAAAGAGAATCTGCCAGTCCTAAAACAGAAGATTCACAAGAAGAAAAGAAAGATAAAAATTAAGATTCATATTTAGTAGGCAAAGAAATGGAAAGTGTCTTTTTTTTTTTTTTTTTTTTTGACTTTCTCTTTTTTTTTCTGACAACCATCATTGTGTGATCCAAATGTAGTGAAAGAAAAAGACTGTTTGTGGGGCTGGGTGGGAACAACTCAAATCTTCAGAACGTTGCATTTTATGAAAACAAAACAAAACAAAACCTAAAATTTCCCTCATTCTTTTTTTTTTTTTTTTTTTCTTTTTTTTTTTGTTGTCCTTAAATCTCATAGATTGAATTGTTATTGGATAGACTAAACTAAAGCTCAAATACAAAACATTGTAAATAAATATCTAGTTATTGTTGCTAGCCATTTCTGAATGGAAGCAACTGACTGCTTGGAAGAAAAAGTAGGGTACATTGGCGGAGTCTTTGGTTTCCAAGTAAGTGTCTGATGATTTAATGTTAAAGAAATAAAATCACATTAACACTGAATATTTCATTTTTGTTTCATTTCTTTTTTTTTCTTTAGATTTTTGCATGCTTGTAGGGTAGATCGATTTTTCACTTTGTTAAATCAAATTCTCCATCTATGTGAAAGTTGTGTGTTGGTATACTGAAAAAGTATAATCTACCAAAAATTAGGTCTTTTACTTACACCATTGTTTGAGGAAATAGTATCAAAGATCATTTAATAATATGCACTAAAAATCCTCGTTTTCTAAAGGCTAAATTTTGTGAAAACGAGGATTTTTAGTGCATTTTTAACACCACTTTTGCATAGATGGACAATTTGATATTTTTAGAAAGTGAAAAATCAACCTACCCTATTGTACAGTGGTACCTTGACTTAAGAGTTTTCCGAGTTAAGAGCCGTCACTTGGCCAATTTTTTTTCTATGTGTTGAGATCTATACTATAAGGTCTGAGCAATCTTCAGATACACTTGTTATTAAGTTCACTTAAATGTTTTAAGTTTCCAAAAATAAGCATTAAAACTTATTACAGCACATAATTCTTTACATTCTTTTTTGTTTTTATATAATAGAGTACTATTTTTGTTATTTAAAAAAATATTTAGGGTGATGAAAGTGCTGGAATGAATTAATGGCATTTCAGTTTATTTTGATGGGGAAAATTGCTTTTATATACAAGGGAGTTACGGGCAGAATAAATTAAACTTGTAAATCAAGGTACCACTATATTGAGGTAAAAAGCATTTAAGTAAAAAAATTTTTTTTTTTTTCTTACCCTTTAAGGGTACAGACATGTAATTGTATGACCCTACATTTCATTCAGAATGTAATTCTGTCCAACTATAATGTTTAACTGTTCACATTTTTTATTTATTTGAACTAGCAAATATATGCACCCTCCGGGTGCAAGTATTTAAGGTTTAAAATAATAAAATATCATGTTAAATTAGAAAGGCTAATGAAACTGAATAAGAATTCAGATAAAAATATTTGGAACAGAGGGGGTATGATTGAAAAATAGAACAACTTTGAAACTCTTCCATCATTTTCCCTTACTCCTGTCTTTCATTGGTAAATTTTCCTAATTTAACTATTTAGTTAAAATAGGAAGTAAAGAATAATATTACAGTTATTTCTTCTTGTTAATGGATTTCTTTTAAGATTTATCCCAGAGTTTTTTGCTCATATTCATTAATATAAAACCAAAGAATTAGAAATCAATAATACTAAGCATATATTTATTAAAATCAAATTTTTAAGATCAATATGCAAATTAGCCTTCCAATTCACACTGTAATCCGCTATTTTGTTGTATATATATATAAATACAATTGCATGTTATTAGTATGTAGATATGGTCAACAGTCTTAATGATGTAAAACAATTTTATTAATAATTGAGGTTTAAATAAAAATAAAATCATGGAGAATGTGACGTAAATAACAAAGGGAATTGTGACTTGAATAGTAATATAGTTTCGGTTACAGATTTACAAACCCACAATCTCCATTATAATAAGATGTGGTAAGTGATATCACAACTCAATAAAGTTTATTGGCAATACTTCAGTTTCCCTATGAATTTTAGTTCAACGTTTCTTCTGTATGGACTGATCTCTGGTGTAGATTATGAGTTATCTCCCTTGGACTGTTTCAGTTGCAGGAACTCTTTTGCAAAAGAATTAGAAAGATAGTTGGCAACTGACTACGATTGTCCACCATTAGAGTGACTGCCATTAAACTGCCTATTGACATTGGTAGTGTAGCATAGTTTCGATCTACGGACCTCTGGGTTATGGGCCCAGCATGGTTCCACTCCCCATAGTGCAATGGATAACATGTTGAACTTTGGCATCATAGTAAGCTAGTTTGAACTGTTGTGCCTTTTTTTTTCTTTATGGGAAAAGTATGATCCCACCTCCTCCCATCAATGGCTTAAATAGTACTACTACTCTTCTACAAGGATTGCTTTGGCATTAAAGAACTTGGTTTTAAAAATAATAGTTAAAATAATGTGATTAAAAAGAATTTAAAAGGTAATTTTAAAAATTGGTTAATTTAAAAGAAATTTAGTTTAAAAAAAATATACATATGAAGTTAAATTATATATGTAAAAAAATATTTGGCATGAAATAACCCACAAGGGTTGATATGCTGTTAAACACTAAAGAACCCCCTCCCTTCAATGGGACCACCTGTTGGCTGTGAGTGGTGACCTGTGATGCTTAAGGAAGGAATCCTGGTGGCTGAGCGGTCTATGACATGCAACACTCCACTTTGATCCTTACTTACGCAAGACGTGCTGTTGGAGAGGCCCTCTCTTTTTATCATATATATGCTAGAAGGTGGTGGCTGAGTGTCTTAATGTCCTGTGTATGATGCTAAACTCTATCTGATGGTGAAGTTCCAGTTCTGGATCTCTGGGAAATGTAGAGTACCCCTTCATTACCATTAATCTCAGGTCCACTCTAAACCGGAGTGGTAGCACCTGTTAGGGTCCAATCCATGGGTTAAACATAACAAAATGGGTTTTTAAAAAGAACTGAGTACCCATCAAGAATGAATAAAACAAAACATCTGCATAAGATGACCCAACGTGTTTGACATGTCATAAAATCCAGCCAACCAACTAAATAACAATAGCAGTAAAAGTTCAATCATTTGATTACAATAATGTTTTTGGTACTGCAACTTTATATTTTTTAATTCCAAACTAATACCGCTCCTGTGTGAACATTTAGAACATTGTGTTGGCATCCTTCTGTCTGCTAGACAAAATGGTGTAGTGTCCATTTATTTAACTGCAACTGCGCGAGTGGCTGAACAGGCCAATTTTTGAATGGCATTTTCTGGTGCAGTGACTATAAACAAAAAGTGATGCTTGCTTCCTTCTGGCTCTCTTTTCTGTGGCAGCTACTTTCCTCTGTTTCATTCCTTTTCGTGTCTATTTAACAAGGAACACTAGGCCACTCAGTTTTCTGCACCAAGATGTGACATGTCTTCATATCCTTCTAGCAGATGTCTTTAAAACGTAGGCATGGTCTCCCTACTGGTTGGGAGGGATGCAGCCTCTGTCCATCCTCCTGACATGGCCAAGCCAGTGCAGGTGCCTCTCGCAGATGATGGTGAACATGCTGTTCATATTTGCTTGGTCCAGCATGTCTGTGTTGGGCACTTGCCAGCAGACCATTGGTGCTGGTTTAAATGTGTAGAGATAGCAGCTACAGGTCATGTGACTGAATCCACTGAGGACTTTGTACTTGTATTGGAAGCATTTTAGAACTCTCACATTATGTCATTTACACGTGATGAATACGCCCACTTAGAAAAGCTTTTTTGCATAACAAATCCTGCACCCCAGAATGCAAGAATAGTCTTGTCCTTGTCAAAGATGGTCAAAAGTACTCTTATTCGTAATCTATCCATAGAGACTAAAAGTTAACAATGTGTTATATTAACTAGTAAATATATGCACACTCCGGGTGCAAGTATTTAAGTTTTAACATAATAAAATATTATATCAAATTAGAAAGACTAATGAAACTAAATAAGAATGCAGATGGAGATATTTGAAACAGGGAGTATAATCGAAAAATAAAACAACTGAAACTTACTCTTCCATTACTCCAATCTTTAATTGTTAAATTTTCCTAATTTAACTATTTAGTTAAAATAGGAAGTAAAGAATAAAATTATAGTTATTTCTTCTTATTAATGGATTCTTTAAAGATTTATCCCCAAGATTTTTGCTCATATTTAAGATAAAATCAAAGAATTAGAAATCAATAATATCAAGCACATATTTATTAAAATCAAATTTCTAATGTCAATATGCAAATTAGCCTTTCCGTTCATACTGTAAACCACTATTTTGTTGTATATATAAATACAATTGCAGGTTATTAGGATGTAGATATGGTCAACTGTAATAAGAATATAAATCAATTTTATTAATAATTGAGGTTTAAATAAATTCATGGAGAATATGACATAAATAACTAAGCGAATTGGAACTTGAGTAGTAATATAGTTTCGGTTACAGAAAGAAAAACACAATCTCCATTATAATAAGATAGCAACTAGCTATACTCATGGAAATTCCCCGTTAGTTGTAGATAAAGATTATCCATCATCTTATGTCTCTGCTATTTCTTCTACCTTTGCCTGTATCTTCATTCTCTACACCTATCCCGAGAAAAAAATAAATATTGTCTCATTATTTTCTTTCAGTCTTCGATTTATTTATTTCATGGAATTATCATCTAAGATAAATTGCTGAAGATTTATATTTGTATTTAACAATTTCCGAGTTATGCGTAAGCATTTGTGCTGTGGTTAACATTCTCTTGCTGTTACATTTTTCACTTTTCTCTTTCTTTCCCATTTATGTTCTTTGGAATGGAAATGGTTCATTATTTATCTGAGGTGATACACGGAGATACAAGGATATTAATAAATAGATATTTGTCCTAAGTGTATGAGTATCTCATTTTTGTCTCTCTCATATATATATATATATATGTGTAATGTATCCAAAACTGGTAGTAAGGGATGATTCTACTTGGTATCTTCAGAATCTCAATGTATAACAATATTGCATGCTCTTGTAGGTGCAAACATATATTCATACAAGTATTTTTATAAATCCCTAGAGAGAGCTCAATGTATAATAATCAATTTAGATTAGATACAGAGCAATATTTACCTTTCAAAGAAAGGAAAAAACTGAACAAACCGTCATTCTGTGATAAATTTATTTCGATCAAAACTCAAAAGGCTTTTAAAAATTTAAAGAAATTTCTAAAACTCTTTAAAAGTTCAGTCTCATCAGACAGAATCACAAATTAAAGTGATTAACCCAAAGAAAATCTTACCAGAAAATTCATCAAATGTAGGTCAGACAGCAAGTATAAATGTACAATTTTAAGCCAAGAAAGAGATACAAGTGAATCTCTAGCTTCCTGTTAATCTGACATTTTCAAAAAATGTATAATTTTATAATAAGTAAAAATAGAATAAACATTTAGACTTTAGTTATAAAAAAAAAAGTTTTAAAATGATTAAAAAGGGCTGTTTTGAACTTCAAGTTAGTCTGTTAGAATTTAATATATAATTCAATATGAAAAAATGAAAAGATAAAAATATATAAAGAGATAAAATAAAAAAATGAATATTACTATATATATATATATATATATATATATATATATATAATGAATTAGTTTTTGGGAAAAGTTTTTAAACATTTTTTTAAGAGTTCATGTTACAAAACAAGAGGCGAACAATTTAACTTGTAATTAAGCATATCCATTAATTCAATGAAAATTATCTTGTGATATCCAAGTGTCTTCAACTGACCATTTTATAACCTCAACTATCATCGGCAACTGGTACAGCACTGGAAGAGTGGTTCTCTTTTCCTGAAGTCAAAACCTCATATTTAAGGGAACCAACCAGTCCAAGAGAGCTGCAGTCAGGGGTTGGTCATTGGAATCAGGACAGCCAGAAAAGGCATGAGCTAACTTGGAGCAGTGGGCAGTTGGCTGCTTGGTACAGGATGGGATAGAGAACTGACCAATGCCAAACTTTCATCCACTGTCCATATCATGATAGTCCATGTCTATTCTCTTTTTGAAAGCCAAGAATTGGGTTATGTATTAAATAGCAATTGTCTTGCTGAGCTGGTGTCATTACGTGCAAACAGCTGTGTGATGTGGTGACCTGGAGATGATCCTAAGAGGGTAAAGTAAAGGTCACTCTCCTGCACGGGAAATCCGTATTTGAGTGTTTGGTTGATAAGTATAGATCATGTAATAGAGAGTACAGTTATAGCCACGTGGTTGCTTAGAGAGGGAGGATATTAACCAAGATTTTCTTCCTTTCAAACAATTGGCCTCTTCAAAGATAAGGGTTTTGTATGATTTTGTGGTATTTGACAGGAAAAAAAAAAAAGAAAAAAAGATCACCGCAATTTCTTGATACAACAAATCTTATAATGGAGATAATGTGTTTTTCTATCTGTAACCAGAACTATATTACAACTCACGTCACAATTCCCTTAGTTATTTATGCTACATTCTCCATGATTTTATTTTTATTTAAACTTCAATTATTAATAAAAAAATGTTTTTCATTATCAATACTGTTGGCCTTATCAATATACTAATAACATGCAATTGTATTTATATATACAAAATAGTGGTTTATAGAGTGAACGGGAAGGCTAATTTGCATATTGATATTAAAAATTTGATTTTAATAAATATGTGCTTAATATTATTGATTTCTAATTGTTTAATTTTATCTTAATGAATATGAGCAAAAATCTCTGGGATAAATCTTAAAAGAAATCCATTACCAAGAAGAAATAACTTTTTATTCTTTACTTCCTATTTTAACTAAGTAGTTAAATTAGGGAAATTTAGCAATGAAAGATGGGAGTGATGGAAGAGTAAATTTCTGTCCTTCTATTTTTCAATTATAACTCCCTCTGTTTCAACTCTTTTTATCTGCATTCTTATTTAGTTTCATTAGCCTTCATAATTTAATATAATATTTTATTACATTAAAACTTAAATACTTGAACCCGGATGGGAAACATATTTGCTAGTATATACAAAATATTTGTATGGGTGAAGACTCGCAATAAGACAGCTTTTGATGTAACAATAGGTGCCCTTGCCTCTGCTAAAATGTCTGATCTAATTGGACTATTAATATCATATAACCTAATTTGGAAAAAAAATTAGGCATCAATGACATTGGGATTTACATAGATGATGATTTGATATTGGTAAAGGATTCTTCTGGATATAAATGCGACCGGATTAGAAAATTCATTTTTAGAACACTGAAGGAAATGGGATTATTGGTTGATATCCAATTGAACATTAAGATCGTAAATTTTCTGGATATTACATTCAACCTCATAACCGGTAGATTTGAACCATTTATGAAACCTAATACAAATCCTGTATATGTAAACCCCAAATCTAACCACTCACCTTCAATAATTAAGAAAATAATATACTCAATAGAATGTAGACTTTCTATAGTACTAGTAATTCATATAATAAAGCATTACATGATAGCGGATACACAAAAAGTAAGCTTAAATTCAATGAGCATAAAAGCAATCCACAAGATAAGAACAAAAAAATTGGAACAAGAAATAGAAGAATTATCTGCTACAACCCCCCCCTCTTTCAAGCCTTTAGAAAACAATCATTGATTCACTCAGCTTTTTTTGTTTTTATTTCTTATTTTTATTTATTTATTTAGATAAATTTTGTTATTGTTATTATTATTTACTCCTTTTGAGTTTTCACATCAGTGTTAGCTGATGGTCTTTCACTGGAGTCCGAGTGACAGCAAGTCTCCTCAGGTCTCCAGGACTCTTCTGAGTATTCTGGCAGATTGCAGCAGTGCAGTGTTCTGGATGGTATCAATTCTTCCTCTGATTTCCAGACTTTCCAAACCCTTTTCCAATCTTTTTGCGACCGTTCCAAGTGCACCAACTACAATTGGTATCACTTTCACTTTCATATTCCATAACTTTTTCAGTTCTCTGGCAAGGTCCAAGTATTTGTCAACTAGTTGACAAGTTCTTTCTTTTTTGTTTATCAACACTAGGTCTGGTCTTCTTGCTGGGATAAGGTGATCCGTTTTTATTTCAAAGTCCCATAGAATTTTATGCATTTCGTTCTCAAGAACAGATTCTGGTTTATGCATATACCATTTTGTTGTATGGTCAAAATTAAATTTTTTGCATAATTCCCAGTGGATCACCTTCCCAACCCAGTCGTGTCTCGTTTTGTACTCCCTTTGTGCTAGTTTGCTACATTCGCATAGTACATGGTTTACAGTCTCACTCTATCACCGCATAGTCTACATTTACTATTTTGTGGGTCTTATCAATTTTTGCTTTGATATAGTTTGTCCTTATGGCATTATTCTGTGCAGCAATAATTAGTGATTCAGTTTCTCTTTTAAGGTTTCCTTTTCTTAACCACGTCCAGGTCTTTTCGTGTGCAACCTCTCCAATTTGTCATTTGAAGTGTCCATATAATTGTTTTTCTTCCTATTTTTGTTTTCTAGTCTTTGTTGTTTTTCTGTTTGTCCATATGTCACATCTTCTATTGTTGGCCGCCATAAGTAATCTGTCTTTACTCTTTTTTGTGTAGTCTTCGAGTTGTTGGATTGTGATTTCTATGCATTCCTCTATGTTAGCAAGACCTCTTCCCCCTTCCTTTCTTGACACATACAATCTATCTCTATCATCTCTAGGGTGGAGATTCTTATGCATGGTCATTAATTTTCTCATCCTTTGGTCAATCTGTCTGAGTTCTTCTTTTGTCCATTTAAAGAATGGTCTCGAGTATCTTATAATGGGGACAGCTCAGGTATTGATTCCTTTGATCAGATTTCTGCTGTTAAGTTTGGTTTCTAGAAGTTTTCTAGTTCTCCTGAGATATTCTTTTCTAACTTTTCCTTTCATTTCTGCTTGCATGATATTGTCTGCTTCTAAAATTCCTAAGTATTTGTAGTTTTCATCTTCATCAAGTGATTTTATAGTTTCCTGATTTGGCAGTTGTATTCCATCCATTAATTTTCTTTCACCCCATTTTATTACAAGCATAGCACATTTTTCAATTCCAAATTCCATCCCTATATCCTGGCTATATATTCTAATAGTTTGTATTAGGCTCTCTAATTCTTTTTCATTTTTTGCAAAAATTTTTATGTCATGCATATACATGTGGTTTATCTTTTCTTGTGAGTTAGTGGATTTGTATCCCCCTGTACATTTTTTAAGTATATGATTGAGCGACATCATTGCTATAATAAACAGTAGTGGTGATAACGAGTCTCCTTGGAAGATACCTCTTTGGATTTTTACTTCTGCCAGGGATTGTTTTCCAGCTTTTAATTGAACTCGCCAGTTTACCATGGCTTTTTTAATGAAGTTTATGATGTTGTTGGAAATTTTGTACATTTTTAGACATTCTAAAATCCAGGTATGTGGGACCATGTCATAGGCTTTTCTGTAGTCGATCCAGGCCATTGCAATATTTTTCCGCTTATTTCTTACTTCTTTAAGAATGTATTGGTCTATATACAGTAAATCGTGGGTTCCTCTTTTTCCCTTGCGGCATCCTTTCTGTTCTTCTGGGAGAAGTTTCCGCCAATTGAGTGAAAAGTATATTTCTTCTTTTATAACAGCAGTCAATACTTTCCACATCATGGGTAGACAAGTTATTGGTCTATAATTGCTGGGGATTTTCCTTTTTGTGGGTCTTTCTGGATTAGTGTTGTTATCCCTTTTGTCATCCATTCGGGTACTTCCGTTTCTTGTAGGCATCTGTTCAGTTGCTGGGCCATTCTTTTGTGGATAGACGTACATTTTTTGAACCAGAATCCATGTATGCCATATTATTATTGTTATTATTATTAAGTTGTTGTTATTACGACGACGAAAATAATAATAATATTAATAATAAATAAATATATATATGTGTATGTATGTGTGTGTGTGCATGATGAAAACAAGTTAATATTTTCGAATACACATGAAATATCTATTTTGTCGTCTCCCATCCTATTTCCTACACAAGTAGTTATTTACTAAGCTAAACCTAGTTGTGGCACAATGCAAGAAGAATGGGATACCCAGTGAGAAACGAACCCACAAACAAAGGTCTGATAATCTAGCTTGCTAACCATTTCACCACACGAGGTACTCAACACATGTATTCAAAATAGGGACTCCATAGTCAGTAAATTGCAGTCTAAGGGGCGTAACTCTCGCAATAATGGTTTTAGAGTTACTTCCCTTGATATACAAAGCTTTGTTAAGATTTCCAAACGGTTTATACTAAGTAGTCCCAAAATTGGCCTAAAATCCGTTTTTGACAAAATTAATTTGCCCCCTCCCCTACAGAAAATAATTTAATAAAAATCAGAGAATTATCGGATTTTAATGAAATTTTCACTGTTGATTTATCAATGAATGAACTTTATAATGCATTATTTATTTTAAAAAACTTTCTCATTTTTTTCAGGTCATTTATTTTGACCCCTTATTTTGGGGGTGTAAAATATCGTAAAAAGTATACAGTATAAATAAAAAGATAAGAGACTGAAGTTGTAAATGGAAACATTTTTTTTAAAGGAAATAAGTACCGAAAATCGGAAAATAAAATCTACAAGAATTTAAAAAAATAATTAATTTTTTGGAGATTTCTTTTTTACTCATTTCGATAATTATTTAATTGGCTATTATCTTATAAAAGAAAAAAATTATACATCGATGTTTTTTCTGCTTAAAAATGGGTACATTTTCAATCGAGTTTTTCTTCAAAACATATACTTTGTTTGACTAAAATAAGGTTTGCATTAAATAGATATTTATTTTTAGAATCTAAAAATATAACATTTTAAACTTAACATCAGGATTTTCATATTTTAAATGAATTTTATATATTAATTTTTCATAGCAAAAACACTAAATTTAAGTTTTGAAATAAAATAACTAATGCATTATAAAATTCAGTAATTAATAAATCAATACTCTAAATTTCATTAAAATGGGATAATTCCTTGATTTTTGGTAATTTTTTTCCATCCCAAATGTTACGTTAAAATTGTAAACAAGCACCTAAAACCATTGAAAAACAGCCAAAATGGTGGATCGCGTCGAAATTGACCAAAACAAATCGTTTTAAATCTTTTAAAAATAAACCGCATATGTAATGATATTTTTCTTTTTTTAATGATGGTCATTATGTTACTACTTATCATTTTAGACAAAAGTTTGACCTTAAATAATAGATTTAATTAATTTTAATTTGTTTTTAAAAAGCTAGCAGCCGACAAATTTGGGTATGGCTAATATATATATATATATATATATATATATATATATATATATATATATATATATATATATATACGCAGATATCGCAAAGGGAAGTAATACAATTTTTAAGAAAATGTTTGATTTTCAAACTATTACCAAAAATCATGAAATCGTCCGATTTTAACGAAATCATTCATTGATGACTTAATTTTAGAATGAGTAGCTTATTTCATTAAAAAAAAAAACTTTGAATTTTTTTTTTTTTAGCAATTCAGAATGTATTTGTGTTCATTTAGAGAAAAAAAATTTCCAGTCCCTAATTTTTACATTTCTAGAAAGCTCAAATACTGAAGAACATATAAAAAAAAAAAAAAAATTCAATACCCTAAAAAAGTTATTTGAAAATTTAAAAGTTATTTTCTTAAAACTGCAAAGATAATTTATGTAGCATTTTTTTTTTTCGTGGTTTTAAAAACAATATTTTTCTTTGAATTAATGCAAAATAGTATTTTGTTTCTGATTCAAGTGGCCTATTTTCATTCACTAAAAAAATGAATAATGCATTTTAGACATTTGGAACTATCCAAGTCTAAGATGATATTCACAGCACAAATCAAGCTCTATTTAATCTATCGAAAAATGTAAGTTTAAAAACGCACAATTTTGCGCTATATATTTTCCGAGGTTTTCATACATTAAAAAAAAGAAAAAGAAAAAAGAAGATTACTGACGATTTTATTTTCGTATACGGGTCTTCAAACGTATTAAAAAGTTATCTTCCCTGATGAGACTCATCGTCTATATAAACATAAAATGATATATTAGTATCTTCCATATATTCTTCCATATTTACACCCAAAAATCAAGACGACTTTTTGAACAATGTTTACGCTTTTATCTTTCATACACCAGAAGAATGCCGATATATATATATATATATATATATATATATATATATATATATATATATATATATATATATATGTTAAGGGAATACGCACGACTTAATTATATATATATATATATATATATATATATATATATATATATATATATATATAAATTAAGTCGTGCGTATTCCCTTAACACTATCTGGCCACACATCCATATCGGTGTCTATTGGTGAACGTCGCTTATGAATTCGTCCTTACTTCTACAGCAATGCCCACCATATCTTACTAGGATGGTTTGTTAAATGGGAGGTAAGTAGCAGTACAGCTGCTTTTTTGGCGGTGTTGCTAGTAAGATTGGTTCAAAATAGCACGTAGCATCATTAATTTCAATCTAGCTTTTACTCCAAGGATGTCCAGGAGGTGCAGCCATACAATAGTACACATACAGCTACAGTTAGTAAGAATATCTGTTTTATCTAATCAGAGAGATCAAATTTTCATATGATCGATAAGTTGTCGATAACAGCCCATGTCTTTCCGATGTGTATATTGACATTGCTCTCTGTAGATGAGATATTACTACCTAGGTATATGAACTGGTCTTATTATTTTATAGGTTTGTTATATAATGTGGAGATGGATCCATCTTGTTTAAAACACATTAAATGTTTTACCTATCTATTATTCACATAGAGGCCTTGCAGTAGAGATTCGGCTTGTGCAGTTGTAGTTGCGTGTAGCACTATATTAACTGCATAGTCTGTATCTGTAATACTTTCTGTGGTATATCATCTGCTTGATATATATATATATATATATATATATATATATATATATAATAAAATAAATATATTAAGGTTTTACATATCCATTTATTAGGTGACAAAGGAACATTCACGACCATATTGGTTTCATGGGAAGCAATCATCATGTGAAGATGTTTCAAATGCATGGAAAATCGAAAAAAATTATTGTGTGTGACCAGTTACCCCGCGTACACAACCTTTATGCTGTCCATAAACACTCTCATACATTCATATTACCACCACATACATACGCACATCACTTTATCCAATCATACACATCCTATGTCTATTGAATATTCTGAATGTTTTTGAAATTTTTTCGATTTTCCTTGCATTTGAAACATCTTCACCTGATGATTGCCTCGCATGAAACCAATATGGTCATGAATGTTCCTTTGTCACCTAATAAATAGATATGTAAAATCTTTATATATTTATTTTATTATACTATATAACAGCTCTATTTTATATTGAGCATTCTACCAATAATACTGCCTTTGGTACACCATTCCAGCAAAAGCTGAAACAGTGACCATCTCACACACACACACACACACACACACACACACTATATATATATATATATATATATATATATATATATATATATACTGCATGGGTATATTAGAAGATAAATGATTTTCATATTGAATGAGAAGAAGTGTATGTTGTAGAAAAGAAATATCTTCTTAAAAAAAACAGTTTCTGAAATCCTTGCTTTAAACTGTTTGCATTTCACATGGGACTAAAACCTTGGGAAAGGTATACATCCAACTATTCTCCCTCCAGCTATGGGTAAATGGTAGGACAAACTGGGCTCTTTAAACTTGGTTAGGCAACCAGTCTAGAAAGAAAACTTTGAATTCAAACCAGTTAAATTCCACTAAAGAAATTGATCTTGTGCCACAACTCCCCCCCTCTCTCTCTCTCTCTCTCTCTCTCTCTCTCTCTATATATATATATATATATATATATATATACTAGACAAAACGTGACCCGTTGGGTTACCCATTAAGCTCTCGCTAGATGATTAGGGAAAAGAGTAGGATCTGCCAAAATATCATCTGTTTTTCATTTTAAAAACAAACTAAAATTCATTAAATTGATTATTTAAGGTCAAATTTTTGTCTAAGTCGAAAAGTAGTAACATAATGAGCATCAGTAAAAAAGCAAAATAATATTACACATATAATTTATTTTTGATATATCTAAAACGATTTTTCGGTCAATTTCGATCAAGATGCCTGCCAAGAGGCTACTTAAAATCCATTTTTACAAAATAAATTGTAACTTTTGCAATTGAAAAAAATTTACACTGGATTGTCCAATTAAACACATATCCTAGTAGATAAAAGAGTTAGATTAAAACAGTTCTAAATGCCAGTTATCTCTAGACTGCAGGTTCAATCCTAGTCAGGGGCAGCAGTAACACAAAATAATAATTTATACAGCTTAACACCTGTACCCCAGCTATGGTTAGTAGAATGAGAACAGGATACCCCCGTGGACTGAATAAAGGGTTGGGTTCAAAGTTCCGTGATGGCTCCCAATTACAAGAAGGTTCCCGAGTCCGACAAGAAATACCTGAAGAAGGCCGGAGGGCAGATCGGACGAAATGTTGTACAGATGAAAATGAAGACGAGGACAATAGTCTGAATAATACAAATAATGGTAATCTTTGCGGAGTTCCTTCCTGGCTTCTTGCCTCAAAAACTGCTAGCTTCCGACTGGTGGAAAAATAACACCAGCTATGATTGAGGTCTGTATCCAAAGCAGTATCACTTGAAAAAAAAAAAAAAAAAAAAAAAAAAAAAAGAATCAACTTAGGGCATTTTCCACTGAAAACCCAGCCCTTACCCTAGTTAAAATTAACTGTTTTATTACAAAGTTTGTGGGTTCTGTTTTTTCTGGGTCAACCTGTATACAGGGTGACCCAGAAAAAACCGAGCCGAAATTATTTATTTATTTTCCATTAAACTAAACCTAAAGCCCAACCCCAATTCCAAATCCTAAACCCTAAACCCTAGTTGTTGTTTTTTTTATGCCGCTACAGCTACGGACTTCAATCGTAGCTGGTGTTTTTTTTTTCAGCAGTCACCGGCAAGCAGTTTTTGAGGCAAGAGGCCAGGACGGAACTCCGCAAAGATTACAATTATTTGCATTATTCAGACTGTAATATCGGTGTGGTATATATTTGATTGATACTATTTTCTGCATAAATAAAAAGACTAAAGACAGAGTTTATTTTTTTAAAAAGCCATACGTAATTAAAAAACAACCTTAATCCCCTAAAACCGTAACCCAATTCGCAAAATGTTAATTCATAGACTGTAGTTAAACTGTCATTGGGTACCAGCAAAAAACTTTCCGTTTTAATTTTCCAACCTAAATCAGAAGTCAGCCCTACATTCTATGAATTAACATTTTGCGAATTGGGTTACGGTTTTAGGGGATTAAGGTTGTTTTTAATTACGTATTGCTTTAAAAAATAAACAACAAAAAACCCAAATTACTATACATTTAATTAACCATTGAAATCAATCATTGAATTTATTATTGATACAGTTGTTTGTGTTAGTATTACAATGTATAATTTCAATTAAACTTAGTTTAAAAAATATTTTTCAACATTAAATGTATAGTAATTTGTGTTTTTTGTTGTTTATTTTTTTAAGCAATTCGTAATCAAAAACAACCTTAATCCCCTAAAACCGTAACCCAATTCACAAAATGTTAATTCATAGACTGCAGTTAAATTGTCATTTGGTACCAGCAAAAAAACTTTCCGTTTTAATTTCCCGACCTAAATCAGAAGTCAGTCTAGTTTGTTTTGG
Source organism: Doryteuthis pealeii (assembly GCA_023376005.1). Classification (NCBI taxonomy): domain Eukaryota; kingdom Metazoa; phylum Mollusca; class Cephalopoda; order Myopsida; family Loliginidae; genus Doryteuthis; species Doryteuthis pealeii. The sequence goes on along the minus strand of CM042144.1, from coordinate 57,499,246 downwards.
TTAAAAGCCTGAAGAAAACTTTCACTTAAACGGTGGGGGTAGTCAATGTTGCTCATTTGAATTCCATAATATTTAAATATGTAACTATTTTTTTTTTTACCCAACATGAAATATTTTAAAATTAAGTTTAAATCAAACATGTGTTCCGAATTTGACTCTATAAATTGATAATTAAATAATTAAAAAATATATATTTTAAAGCATGATTTCAATATTAGTTGAGCGTAAAAAGAACTTTGTTTTGTTTTATTAAAACAAAACAAAAGTTATTCTCTGTGGCCTGGAGAAAGGGAAGGGGTGAATCTACCAAGAGTTAGGAAATGTTAGAAGGTCTGAGTGCTGATTTTTTAGTAATAAAACTATTACATGTTGTGATCTCTTCCACTCCCCTTAACTGGCATATAGAGGGGAATAAGACAGTTATGTTTAATGTTAGACAGGGATTGGTCAGTTGTTGAATTAATTGCTAATTACGACTAATTAAAACCAATTAAACTGAATTTTTTTCAAACATTGAGTAGTCCTAAAACCAAGGAATATCTAAGTATAAATATTGTGTCCATAACATAAATAGAAAAAAATCCTTTAGGAAATGAAAGTTAATAATCTCAGCTTTAGTATAATATATATATATATATATATATATATATATATATATATATATATATATATATACACTGCACGGGTATATTAGAAGATAAATGATTTTCATATTGAATGAGAAGAAGAAGTGTATGTTGTAGAAAAGAAAGTATCTTCTTTGAAAACCAGTTTCTGAAATCCTTGCTTTAAACTGGGCTTGAACGCCGTACGCTGACTATAGTTAGAAATACCCGATCTCACGTTGTATAATGTGCACTTTTGTAGTTTTGGTTTGGTTTCTTTGTCTAATGGCATATCAACCTTCATGTTTCTATTTACCCAAACTGTTCACCACTGGTATGATGTGCCACAAGTTTGCAAGCATCCAGCCCGGATCGAAAGCGCTATTCAGTAATAACAGATCTGAGACTAGCTTGCTAACCATTAAACCATGATGGGATGCCTTGTAAACTAAGGAGTATGACGTAACTGCCTCACCGCCCGTGGAACTTCGCTATACAATAAATGACCCTCGTTTGCAGTTTAGCAGATTCACGTCAAAAGTCACGTGAGAGTTGGGTAAAGCGGAGAGACAAATTTCGAAGGTATCTGGCTTGCGTGCGTGCGTGTGTGTGTGTGTGTGTGTGTGTGTGTGGTTTGACAACTCCCAACCCGGCCTCTGGGCGCTACGACGGTATGCACGCTTCCCTTATTTTACACCTAACTTTCAGGTCTGTTCGACCACAATCGACGAGTGGACCACCCCGAGCTATTCCTCTTATGTTTTCAGCTTGCGTGCGAACCCCAATTGTAAACTGACTCGGCTCAACTACTATCTCTTTACTCCCGGACCGATTTGTCCGCTTGCACGCGCCCCACAAACCACCTAACTTTAAGGTATTTAAACTGGTCATCCACTGATTTCCGACGGTGCCTCGCACAAAAAAAGGTATGCTTATAAAGGACATTAAAAAATCAAGTTTTTCATCTAATAACATTTTCACTAAAATCTCTTTTCCTTCTGCACTTCCGAACTTTTGAGCGAACTTTCCATTTCATCTACTATTCTTTTGATGTCACCAAACACACACACACACACACACACACACACACACACACACACACACTGGTGCACACCAGTACTTAAACACTACGTAGGGATACCCAAAATTCGGCTGCTAAAGTCTACTAATGTTTTTTTTTAAAAACGAATTAAAATTAATTAAATCGATTATTCAAGGTCAAACTTTTGTCTAAATCGATAAGTAGTAACATAATGACCATCAATAAAAAAGCAAAATAACATTACACATTTAATTCATTTTTAATACATTTAAAACGATGTTTTTTGTCAATTTCAATCGCATTCGGCCATAAACACTCTTGAAAAATGGAGTCTTTACAAAATTAATGTAACATTAGCGATTTTTAAAAAATTACCAAAAAATCAGGGAATTATCGGATTTTAATTAAATTTTCAGTATATATTTATCAATTAATGAATTTTATAATGCATCAGTTATTTAATTTCAAAACTTTAATTATGTATTTCTGCTATGAAAAATTGATATATAAAATTCATTTAAAATATGAAAATCCTAAGTTAAGTTTGAAATGTTATATTTTTAGATCCTAGAAATAAATATCTATTTAATACAAACCTTATTTTAGGTGCAGAAAGTAATAAGTTTTGAAGAAAAACACCCCTTTTTAAGCAGAAAAAGTATCGATGCATAATTTTTTCTTTTATAAGATAATAGCCAATTAAATAATTATTGAAATGAGTAAAATAGAAATCGCCAAAGATTATTAAAAAAAATTTTTTTTACATTTTATTTTCCGAGTTTCGGTACTTATTTTCTCATAGAAAATTCATCTTAAAATTTTTTTTTGTATTCATATATCTTTTATCTTTTTATTTATACTGTAATTAGTATCAAACACTGACCAACTCGCCGAGATTTTACGCCCCCAAAATAAGGGGGGGGGGGTGTTCAAAATTAAGTGACCTGAAAAAATCAGAAAGTTTTGAAATAAAATAAATAATACATTATAACGTTCATTCATTGATAAATCGACACTGAAAATTTCATTAAAATCCAATCATTCCATGATTTTTGTTAAATTATTTTCTGTAAATTAATTTTGTCAAGAACGGATTTTAGGTCAATTTTGGGTATACCTAGTATAATCACACACACCAGAACAGATATGTCTACCTCCACATAGATATATATCTATAGGCTATGTCTATACGCACACACATCCATAGTTATTTTCACCCCCATATATATATATATATATATATATATATATATATATATATATCTTATTATAATGGAGATTGTGGGTTTGTCTGTCTGTAACCGAAACTATATTACTATACAAGTCACAATTCCTTTCGTTATTTACATCATATTCTCCATGATTTTATTTTTTATTTAAAACTCAATTATTAATAAAATTGTTTTACATTACTTACACTGTTGACCATATCTACATGATATTTTCCACGTACCCCACTTGTACGGGTCAGGCACAAGGCCCTATTTATGTGGGACCACCCACAAACCGAGACTCATGGGGTGGCGGGTGAAAAATTGCGTCGATCCCGTCGGCATTCCCCCTCAAGGGGGGCGCCTCAGGCGCTGGGCAATAAACCCAGCCCTGCCCCTTTAAATCAAGGGGGCAGGTGTTGCCTGGAGGGATGGCCACCTGGGATCGACGCTGTTAATTATAGCAATGGTCCAGAGGCCGAAGTCACTGTTGACCATATCTACATGATATTTTCCACGTACCCCACTTGTACGGGTCAGGCACAAGGCCCTATTAACGTGGGACCACCCACAAACCGAAGCTCATGGGGTGGCGGGTGAAAAATTGCGCCGATCCCGTCGGCATTCCCCCTCAAGGGGGCGTCTCAGGCACTGGGCAATAAACCCAGCCCTATCCCTTTAAATCGAGGGGGCAGGTATTGCCTGGGGGGATGGTCCTCTGGGATCGACGCCGTTAATTATATCAATGGTCCAGAGGCCGAAGCCACTGTTGACCATATCTACATACTAATAACATGCAATTGTATTTATATATACAACAAAATAGAGGTTTACAGTGTGAATGGGAAGGCTAATTTGCATATTGATCTTTAAAAAAATGATTTTAATAAATATATACTTAGTATTATTGATTTCTAATTGTTTGGTTTTATCTTATTGAATATGAGCAAAAATCTCTTCAATAAATCTTAAAAGAAATCCCTTAACAAGAAGAAATAACTGTAATATTATTCTTTACTTCCTATTTTAACTAAACAGTTTAATTAGGAAAATTTACCAATGAAAGACGGGAGTAACGGAAAATGATGGAAGAGTTAGTTTCAAAGTTGTTCTATTTTTCAATCATACCCCCTCTGTTCAAAATCTTTTTATCTACATTCTTATTCAGTTTCATTAGCCTTTCTAATTTAATATGTTATTTTATTATAAAATTTAACTAAAATACTTGCACCCGGAGGGTGCATATATTTGCTAGTATATATATAAAGTAAACCTGTCCGTCTGTATCTCAATGTCCCAGAGAAATTTATTTTCTATTACTATTTTACTCATTGCGAGTTTTTCACAGCAGTTTTAACTGATGTTTATTCACTGAATTCTGAGTGACCTGCTGTCACTTCCAAGCTCTCCAGTACTCTTCTAAGTATTCTATCTGATCTTAACAGTGCTTTAGTCTAGATATCCTTATTCTTCCTCTGATATTTTCAACAATTTTTGTGGCCGTCCAACTATAATTGGTATCATGTTCAATTGCCTTCATGTTCCACAGCTTTTCTTTTTTTTGCTCTCAGGCAAGTTTCAAGTATTTGTCTGTATTTTCGTTTTCTTTTATTTTCACTTTGTGTTCCGCCAGGACGGCATAATTCCCAAGTTGACAAGTCATTTTCTTCTTTCTAATTAATATTAGGTCTGGTGTTCTGTCCGGGATATGGCGATCTGTCTGTATCTCGAAGTTCCAGAGAATTTCATGCGTCTCATTATTTTGAACGGATTCCGGTTTGTGCACATATCATTTGGTTGCATGGTCAAAATTTATTTTCTTGCACAATTCCCAGTGGATCACCATTCCACCCAGTCTTGCATCCCCTTTGTGCTAGTTTGCTACATTCGCTAATTACACGGCTAATCGTCACATCTCTGTCTCCACACACCCTACATTTTCTGTTCTGTTGTGTCTTATCTATTTTCGATTCAATATAATTTGTTCCTATGACATTGTCTCGTGATGCAATTATGGGAGATTCGAATTCTCCTCTTGAGGTTTTCTTAATCATGTCCAAGTCTTCTCATGTGCAATCTTTCCAATTTGTCGCTTCAAGTAACCATAGAATAGTTTTTCTTCCCATTTCTGTTTTCTAATTTTTGTTGTTTTTTTTCTGTTGGTTTTTCATATGTTACAATTCTTGTTATTGCCTGTTATTATCATTTTGCGAGTTTTTTTTTTTCAAGCCAGCGTCAGGTGATTGTTTGGTTGTATTTTACAGCATGTCAACCCTTGCGTAAGCTGGTGGTCTTTCATTGGAGTCTGAGTAACAATAAGTCTCCTCTGATATCCAGGACTCTTCTGAGTATTTTAGCCAATTTTATCAATGGCGTTATCTTGATGGTCTTGATTCTTCCTCTGATTTCCAATTCCTCCAGTCTAAACTCTTGGAAACCATTCCAAGGGCACCAACTACAATTAGTATCGCTTTCACCTTCATATTATTATTATTATTATTATTATTATTATTATTATTAATAATATTGTTGTTGTTGTTGTTACGATTTTTGTGGTCATTTTAGGCTTCAAGTGAGACCACTTTACTTTGTGTTAAGCAGAGTGCGATCTTTAGTGAAGAAACCTTTGGTTGTTCCTTGGTGTTGGTGTCCCTTAGAGTTGGTTATGATCCTTTGGTGTCCCTTAGTATTGGGTATGGTCCTTTGGTTGCAGGTCCGTTCGTCAATGTCGAATAACGTGCAAATGAACGGCTGTCAATATCGGCGATTAAATAGTTAACTAACCACGTGTCGGAGCTGTTGATTGGCTGGTATTTAATCCATTGACCACGCCGAGTCTATAAGTTTTAGTGGTGGATTCCAGCACGCCTTATATCCTCAAAATATTCCAACATTTATTATTATTATTATTATTATTATTATTATTATTGTTGTTGTTGTTGTTTATTTATTTACTTATTTATTCATTTATGTATCACATATAAGCTAATTTTGGTAAATGACTAAATTAGGTCGTTTTTTTTCCTTATACGCGTAATGGCATAAAACGAAGAAGCAATTAGTGATAATTTCATATGGGAAAATATTAAGACGCTCTCACTGAAGCCCAATAAATTTTCTATGTTTGTCTCAATGATAATAGTCGACGTTTGTCGTGACGGATGCGAAACGCTTGAAAG
>CM042144.1:57455709-57488209 GCA_023376005.1 Doryteuthis pealeii | reverse complement strand
AAACTAGTCACGGAGAAAAAACATCCAGGTAGTTAAAAGATGATGGATCTTTTGAATGCGTTGGGTTTGGATATATAATATATATATATATATATATATATATATATATATTCTATTTCGATTCCGGTCCTCATCAACTCAGCGTATGAGTAGCACGGGGATCTGTGTGGTCAAGTAAGGAACTGATGATAGGTGTAGCGCTCCACCTCAGATGCCAAAAAAAACCACAAACAATCTCCTTGGTCTAGCGCTAGTGAAAAGGGGATAGACTCTCTCGCTATATATATATATATATATATATATATATATATAAAGAGTGTTGTTATGGGTCCCACGGGAGAAAATTAAATATTCAATAAAAAAGGATTTTTTTTAAAAACAGGGACAGAATGTGGTTAATAAACGCCTGAAGAAGATATCAGAAGATCTGAAACACATGTCACTAATGTAAAATAATTATTAAAAAAAAACAACAAAAACATAATCCATTTTACGGTCCTCCTTAGATTTGAGTTCTCTGGTGATTGTAAAAACATACATCCTGTAGGTTTATCAATCAATTGTTCGCGCCTGGCTGACTGTTTCCGATAGCCGAGAGGGTAAGGAAATTGACAGACGAAAATTCTGTCGGTTTTCGCATCCGGCTAAAGGTAGCTGTTAAAAAGTCGAGCCGCACTGATGAGAAGTAAAATTCGAAACACGTGTCTATGGATGACTAATATATATATATATATATATATATATATATATATATATATATATATATTGTTAAGGCCCTATATATAATGCAAATGACCCATAGTAACAATCCCTTTACACGCAAAATATTGTTAGTCATATCCGGTGTGAGAAGTTTGTTTCCCATCTTGGCTTTTCGTCCGGTCAGTTTTGTTCTTTTCTTTTTTGATTCCCAAACGTTTCGCACGTGTTTAAAGTTTTTCGTCTCCTTTGAAATGTAATTAGTCAAATAAGACAACTAATTCTCACTCACATAGATTTCTTTTTCTTTCTTTCTTTCTTTCTTTTCTCTTACTTTCTTTCTTTCTTTTCTCTCTTTTTCTTTTTTCTCGACTCTTTTCACTTCTTTCTTTCTTTCTTTCTTTTTTTCTCAACTCTTTTAACTCTTTTAGCTTTTTTCTTTCTTTCTTTGTTTCTCAACTCTTTTCGCTTCCTTCTTTCTTTCTTTCTTAATTCTTTTCGCTTCTTTCTTTCTTTCTTTCTTTCTTTCTTTCTAATGTCTGAACCATTTGGGTCCTGTCGGGAAAAAATAGAAAAGCATTTATACACACACACACACACACACACACACACATATATATATACTATATATATATATATATATATATATATATGTGTGTGTGTGTGTGTGTATGTGTGTGTGTGTGTGTATGTGTGTGTGTTATACAGAAACCATTAATGTCATATGATTTTGAGAAAGGGGGTCTTGTCTACAATATAAATACTATGTCGAAACGATCCCTGACTTTCCACCGTGTATATCAATTATCTTTCCCTTGTTTTTATTTACAAACGCTGATTGGGTTGTTGTATCGCTTGTTGAAGTGGCTAATGTGCTGGGCGGTGACAAGGTATTGAGCGAGTTCGAATTCCAGTCGCGCTATTAAGTTCCCTTTCGGACTAATGCCCTAGTGAATGGTATGAACCCATTTATCCTCCCCACAACTATGGGTTAAATAGTACTTCTATTGCTCTTTTACAATGACGGCTTTGGCATTAAATAACCCAACAAGATTGATATGCTATTAAACAAAATAAACCAAACCAAACACTAATTCTTAAATAGAACACACATAATACTTTTCTCTTATTCCTTCAATTAGGGATTTATAGTTAACTATACGAGTTACACTCGTATACATGTATGTTCAAAAGTCAGAGATCGTTTCGTTTTGTATCTATATCGTAAACAAAACCTTTACTGATGTAATTGATGAACAGATGATTTTTGAAAAATTCATTATTCAAAAATTCCTTACTTTCTAGACCGATCTTTGTGCTTAACGAAAACCTCAAGAAAAAACAAAAACAAAAACAAAAACAAAAAAAAAACAAACAAAACAAACATTGGAAAATACATTAAAATACGGTCGGTTCTTCGACGCCTTGTTTGCTCAACAGTCAAACTATTCAGAATGTTGAACCCTTGCTATGCTTTGATAGACAAGGGACACCTAAAGAAGGCCAGGGTTACAATGGTCGAAACGTTGTGTTTTTACATTTCACAATAAAATGAGAACAACAGTCGGAAAAATCAAAATAACATAGTTTCCAATGTTAGTTTTTTTTTCTTTCTTGAGGTTTTCGTTAAGCCCAAAGATCGATTTAGAAAGTAATGAAAATACATAATGAATTAAAAAAACATATGTACATCAATTCGCCGGTACTTACCTACGTGTGTCACACTCGGTCGCCACCTCAGATGAATAATGTACCATTCCATTAAAAAGAACAAAATAAATGTGAAAGAAAGAGAAGAGAAGCGCGAAAAGAAAAAAATAAAATAACGGAGAAAACATCAACGATGTCACTAATTCTTTCGCAAAGAGTTGGAAATTGTTAAGTACAAATAGAAATCGACAATGATTTATCTAAGATGTTATTTCCATGAAGTAAAGAAATAAATAAATTGAAGAGTGAAAGAAAACTATGCGACTTTAGATAAATAATGAACTATTCCATAGAAATAGAACATAAACGTGAATGAAAGAAAAAGAGAACAGAAGAATGAAATGAAGAGAAGAATAAAAAGAAGAGAAGAGAAGAGTGAAAGAGAAAGGAATAGAAGAGGTGAAAGAAAGAAAAGAGAAGAGTGAAAAAAAAAAGAAAGAAAAAGAAATCAAGCAAGAGACCGTCAACTACCTCACAAAAGCTTAAACGAAGTGCTGAAAATTGTTAAATACAAATAGAAATCTACAACGATTTATCTCGGATGTTATTTCAGTGAAATGAAAAAATAAAAACAAGTAGAGAAGTTAAAAATTTACTATCACATTCCTTAGAAAATAAGGTAACGATTTCAGAAAAAAAAAAGAAGATAAATATTTATTCTTATTTACGAGACTTAAGTTTCAAAATATAAGACGTCCTACTACTGACTTTCGATATTTTTACATATTTTCCGTCATTGAATTCTCTTTCCAAAAATGTAAAATTCATTTTCAGAAACCAAAAAATACGAAGAAACTTATTGTTAACTATATTGGGTATCAATACGCCGAAAACAAAAACTAACGAAAGAATACTTGGCTTATTTAATTTAGAGTTTTATTAATTAGTTTAATCTTGTTGATTTTTTGAAGAATTTCCTATGATCCCCCCTCTTATTAGCAGGTTCGCGAATTTGTACATCCCTAGTTGATGGCAACTGTATTTTAGGACGCAAAAGGCATTTTGCCCGTAGACTTAATAAGGCAGGGTCTAATACCGTGAAACATTGTGCAGACCAGATAAAAGAGTGGTTCGATATGGTTGGGGAGTTTTACCTCATCCACCTCCTAGTGTAGACTATTAAAGAGGCTTATTTCACACCTACCAGATTCTAGCTCTATATGCCAACATTTAAAAAAGCCTGATGTCTTACTACAACAAAATAGAAATATTTTAGTACATAATACAAAAATACTACATACTGATAATGATATCAAAAAATTTAAATCCTTGAAGCTTTGTATATGAAATTTAGACAACCCACTATTAATAAAATTAACTCTGGAACTAGTGATAATATTTTATAATGTTTAAAATAGATGGATAAAGCAATTTATATTCTAAAATGCTTAAAATATATAGATAAAACAATTTTTAATCTAAATACGCTTACCTAGCTTAATAGAAATATATATATATAAACTGCCACAGTTGCTTAGTGTCACCTTGGTTGTTCCAGATTATCATAAGCCCAGGCTCACGATCAAAGCGCGTACATACAAATGTCTATGATGATGCAGCCGCGCAAAGATGGTTTCAGTCGATTGATACCGCGTTTTTCGATGTGGATATTTAAACACTTCTTGCACCGATGTGACAAACGCATCAACCTTTATAAAAACTACGTGAAAAAGTAGCATCGTAGTGCTGGTATCGTATGTACAATATTTTATTTCTACATCAATAAATGATTGATTAATAAAAGCTTGTGCGTCCCATCGTGGTATAAGGGTTAGAAAGATAATCTCCAAGATCCTTAATTACTGAATAGCGAGTTCAGTCCTCGCTGGATGCCCCATACCTTGTGTCACATCCTACCCGTGGCAAACGGGTTGGGCAAATACTTAAGGACATCCTCTCGATGTGTAATGGTTAACAAGCTAGTCTTACAGATCCATTACTACTGAAATAAAATGATCAATCCTCGCTGGATGCCCCATACCTTTGACCTTGTGTCGCAACATACTCGCACTTCATATCAATATTCTACTAGCAGCAATTGGTTTACTTTTGACAAAGCTAGATCTAGCAAAAGATCAAATTTATGCAGCTTCCCACCATTGAACTTTGACACCCACCATCACCAACACGCCAACACCCCACCCACTTACCTATAAATAAATAAAAATATAAAAAGCCAAAAATCAGGTCTAATTGTGCTTGTCAGAAGTTTTGAAAACTTGTTTCCATTTATTCCTCAAAGTAAAGTAAATTTCTTTTTACTGTTGTGGTGAGAAGTTGATTGATATTCGTGAGTTTGAAATCAGTTCCAATGCTAATAATTGATACACAACTATATTGTTTATAGTAACTGTTCATTTTTAATCATAAGCATCTGTTTGCACACAGTTATATGGTTTCAAAACTTATACTAATAGCTTATACACAATTATATGGTTTAAAGTAACTATCAATCTTGTTATAATGGAGTTGATGTGCCTGTCACCGAAAATACGTCACCACCAGCGTCACAATTTCCCTAGTTATTTACATTATATTCTCAATGACTATTAGATAATCATTATTTAATATTAATTAGTACCTTATTATTAACGATGTCTCTATTAAAGACTAGCTGAATTAGATTTGCCTAATAAATATAGGTTTACATAGTATATGGTGTAGCTAATTTGCATACTGGTTTTCACAAAACCGGGTTGAATAAATAATTGATTGATGTTATTCATTTCTAATATTATTGTTTTATTTTCAAACGTATTAAAAGCATTCCTATGTATAATTTTATATATAAATCAATTAAAATAGAATTAAAATAAGTGTAATCTTTTCAAATGCGTTTTGTAAGTCTTTCAAATTCAATATAATATTTAATTACATTATAACTTAAATACTTGGATCCAGAGGGCGCTTTTTTTGCTAGTATTTAATAATAATCATTTATTTGTACACAGTTATATGATTTTAGGTGTTGCTGTCTGATACTAATAATTCATACTTAATTATATCATTTAACGTAAATATTGATATTTAATAATGATCATTTGTTTGCATAGTTATATGGTTTCAAGTAATAAATAATAACAATAATCCATAGTAAACAATTTTAGCTTCAAGTAACTATTAATACAACTTCACACAGTTCTCTTGTATCAAGTATACCTATCTAATACTAATTATTTTCAAAATCTATTTGAGTCATAGATGGGACCCTAACTATGAGTAAGGCCAATAAAGGAGTGTTCCAAACTTCCCATAACGTTTAATAGAAGACATAAGTAGGTATTTACCCTACCCGTTAGGCAAAGGTAGGTATTTACCCAACCTGTTCGCAACGGGTCGGATTAGACATAAGGTCGCAAGTATGGGGCATCCAGTGAGGATCGAACTCGCTTTTCAATAGTAATGGATCTGCGAATGAAGGTATTTACCAAACCCGTAGGATGTGACACAAGGTAGTAAGTATGTGCCATCCAGTGAGGATCGAACTCGCTTATTCATTAGTAATGGATCTGCGAAACTAACTTTCATAGTGGTCATATGTAGATATTAACCCAATCCGTTCACCAAAGGTACGTATTTACCAAACACGTTCGCCATGCGTAGGACTTAACACAAGGTCGCAAGTATGGAGCATCTAGCGAGAATTAAAACGATATTCAGAAGTAATAGATCTGTGAAAGTAGGTATTTACCCAACCGTTTGTCACGGGTGGGATGCACCTCAAGTAACAAGTATGGGGTATCCAACGGGGATCGAATTCGCTTATTCAGTAGTAATGAATCTGCAAGAGTAGCTTGGATAGCAATCATTTATAGGTATTTATCCAACTCGCTAGCCACAGGTAAGATGCGACACAAGGTTGCAAGTATGGAGCATCCAGCTAGGACTGAACTCGCTTATTCATTAGTAATGGATCTATGAGATTAGCTTGTATAGCAGTCATATATAGGTATTAACCCAATCCGGTCGCCACTGCTAGGTATTTACCTAACACATGGTCGCATTTATGGAGCATCCAGCAGGGATTGAACTTGCTTATTGAGTAGTAATGAATCTGCGAGACTAGCTTTTATAAAAGTCATATGTAGGTATTAACCCAACCCATTCGCCATAGGTAGGTATAGAAGGGGGGAAAATAGAGGGGGAAAAATAGATATTTGAGTCAACAGTCTTCGACCAGCAGCTGAAAATCATCCGTCGCCGCCGCCGTCGTCGTCGTCAAAATAATCTTTTCTGACTGCCGTCTCACGTAAGACGAATGATTCTCTGCTTGTCACGCCACACTCCACTCGCTTTGGTTATTTTATGGGCATATTACCCAAACATCTGGGCACATCAGTCGAACCTCGCGTCCGTCCAGTGCCTAAATCGCATTTGTTTTTGCATGCGGGAGGACGTGGGTTCGATCCCGACAGGCAAGACAATGTCTTGCTCTTTTTCCTTTCTCGTTCTCTGTCATAGTAGGTTCGCCCAACACGTTCGCTATGGGTAGGATGTGACACAAGGTTGCAACTATGGGGCATCTACTGAGGATCGTACTCGCTTATTCAATAGTAATGGATCTGCAAGATTAGCTTACATAGCAGTCATATGTAGGTATTAACCCAACCCGTCCGCCGTTGGTAGTTATTTACCAAACACGTTCGCTATGTGTAGGATGTGACACAAGGTTGCAACTATGGGGCATCTACTGAGGATCGAATCGCTATTCAGAAGTTAGAGATCTGTGAAAGTCGGTATTTACCCAACCCGTTTGCCACGGGTGGGATGCGCCTCAAGACGCAAGTATGAGGCATCCAGTGAGGATCAAATTCACTTATTAGTAGTAATGGATCTACGAGACTAGTTTACATAGCAGTCATATGTATGTTGGAGTCTGTGCACAATTTCCCCCTGTTTTTCTTTTTTTTACACGACGGCTGGGATACGAGTTCGTGTCATGTTCGTCTCACCACGTTCATTTCATACGATGTTAACCATTACACCACGCGCTTCCACGTTATCTACTAGTATATCACTTAGTATTGTTATCACCACAACTTTAACCACTACGATTAATTGAGAAATAATGCTATTTTCATTTTGACCGCAACTAAGTTCTTAAATATCAAGAAACCACCGCAAAACCACGATAACTCTCACCTTAGCTTCCGAGGACCCCTAAAAATCAACATCACCCCCGTCCCCACTCTATCATAGAAACACATGTCACGTATAATCTTATCGTCACTAAGTCCTGGCAACAAACAGCATCTACAAAAGACAATTTAAATGACCACTGGTCGTCTGTCACACCACGAAGCGTGATTGTAATGCGTGAGAATTTCTTGAACCCATTTAACGATCAGCGTCCACTGTAGTTATTGCGACATGGAGAGCGGAAGTGAGACCCCACGGGAGTCAAGCTATCAGTGCTTCCCTTAGGTCAAGTTATAACCTCACACAATTAGTTCCTGTCGTAGTCATAGCAAGCAAATTAGCCGAAATGACCTAGTGGCGTCAGGGCGATGATACTTGGCGTTGATAATGAGACCGTGCTGGAGTGGCTGTGATATGAGACAGAAAGAAAGAAAGAAAGAAACGCGGCTTTGGTAAGGTACGGGAAGCCAAGTCGGCACCTCGTTCATAGAAATCAAGCGAGGAATTGTCATCGCTATGTGTTATGAGAAGCATGGGAGTCTCTTGCAAAAAAAAGTTCTGAAATTGTATACAACGATGACTCATACATCCGGGACATTCACTGACGTAAGTAGTCCGCTCACTACCACTCCTATGCATATTGTCATCTTTTTGTATCATAGATAGTTCCAAGGAGAGGGACGTTGGCCAATGATCTTTAATTCATTTATTCAAAATTCTGGTTGGTTGGTTGGTTGGTTGGATTTTACGGCACGTCAGCCCTTGTGGGGTTATTTTATGCTGAAGACCTTTATTCACTCTTTTTGGACATTCTATGTTTTTAATCTATTTAATCCATAAATGAAACCCCAACAGGTACTACCCTTGCGTTCAGAGTGGAACTGGGAGTGATGTCCATGAAGGGGTATTCCGTACTCCCCATAGCTCTAGAATTAAGACATCACCGCTAGATGCAGTTTACCGTCATACCCAGGGCATTAAAATTATGGATAACTTATGATTGTCCAGAGTAATATATATATATATATATATATATATATATATATATATATATATATATATATATATATTAATTGAAATTTAGCGTAAGCCGTTACTCTCCTGTTTACAGACTTGAGTCATCTGGTGATAGTAAAAACATTCCCCGTAGGATGTATCAATTATTGTTCACCCAAAACTGACAGCCGCTGTAGCCGCTAGGGTAAGGAGCTTGGCAGACGAAAATCCTGTCGGGTTTCGATCTCGGCTAGAGATAGCTGTTAAAAAGTCGAGCCGCATTGATGAGAAGTAAACTTCGAAACACGTGTCTGCGGATGACTGATATATATATATATATATATATATATATATATATATAATATACACGGGTAAGAGGATTGGCGAACGAAAGTTCATTTGGGTCTCCGGCCAGGGGTAGCTGTTAATGTAAAACCACACTGATGAGAAGTGATACTTCGAAACACGTGTCTGTGGATTACTTATTTATTATATATGCTCCCACTTTGGTCGAGCACTTTAAATATGGATTTAATTGCAGATTCACCATATCTGGCGCGCAGCTAAGCCTCGCTTTGTTTACATATGTTTGAGGCCTCTAGTGAATTCATTTCCGCTTAGAAATGTAGCGATTAAATATTCTCCTATATTTGACAGCTGCCTCTTGGCCCAAAGAAGAATGGTGTACAAGTGTGACACAGATACTTCCAAACAACACTGATGTGGTTTCGAATTTTTCCATCTCCTAGAATGGTTGCCCAACTAAAGCTAGAAAGCACTTTCTATCCTGCTATATTTTTTTCCTTTTTTTTTTTTTCGTAGCTGATCGGAAAATAGTCACACGTATATCTTTCCCAAGGCATTAACGCGAAGTGAAATAAAAACAACCTCGTCCAGGATCTTAACTCGGCTCGTTGAGGATTGGCGAACGAAATTTCATTCGGGTCTCAGACCCGGCCAGGGGTAGCTGTTAATGTATAACCACACTGATGAGAAGTGATACTTCGAAACACGTGTCTGTGGATTACTTATTATATATATATATATATACTTTGAAATTACTTCTAAAACATTTCTCCACAAACCATTTTTCTTCTGACGATGACGTAATATCGAATCAAGTTGAGAATAATGAAAAATTAATAACATAAAACTTTGACTTATTATAGTTCTGTACCAAACGCTGATTTTTGACTTTCCGTTATCAAGGTATATCGCTCAGTATTTTTCTATCCTAATATTTCGACGTTTTCCATTGTCTACTCGTATGTTTGCCTTTCTTAATTTCCCTAGGTTGCTTAAACTTACACCGAATTTTAGACACGTCTGGCTGGAAGCAACCAGCATATTTCGGATCACTCCATCTCGGATTTTCTTCATGAGTTTTATAACCCTTTTCATTGTTTCAATTGATAAATCATTTGTTGGATCCAGGTCACTTTTTCAATTTACAAAGGCAGATAACTTGTTAACTCTTTGCCTACTAAATTTCCCCACGGCTGTACCAAATGTTCTTGTATGATACGATATTTCAAATTTCACTATACTATTCACCTCAGAACTCATTCTATTCAAATAAAGTCCTATTATTATCATTATTATTATTATTATTTTCTCCTTTTGAGTTTTCACATCAGCAGTAGCTGATGGTCCTTCACTGGAGTCTGAGTGATAGCAAGTCTCTTCTGGTCTCCAGGACTCTTCTGGCAGATTGCAGCAGTGCAGTGTTCTGAATGGCTTCAATCCGTCCTCTGATTTCCAGACTTTCCAAACCCTTTTCTAATCCTTTTGGGACTGTTCCAAAGCACCAAAGTGGTTGGCTTTCAGACTTTTCTGATAGCATGTTTGGATTTCCTTGGTAAAAATGCTTTTATAAACCAATTTTTAGGAGTAGGGAAGCTCTAGAACTCATTTTACAAAAAAAATAGATTACAAAAAGTCGCCATTTTTCGCCAACTTCACCAAATCTGGAGAGCTAAAAATCGACATAACTCCGCCAATTCTTGGAATTGGAAGCTCAAATTTTAGGGAATGTTTAATTTTAACACAGTCATCACATACATAGAATTGAAAAATTGAAGGGGTGGGTGACAATTGTACTTTTTCTGGATGATTTGACATGGAATTGCCCGTATGCCTAGAGATTAGGGAATTGCGTTCGTTGTACATTCATATTTATATTTTTGTGTAGTTGTTTATGAAGATATTTTTTGCTTATTTCCTTAGATAACCTAACAGATACAGTCAACCCGGGTCAGAGGAGGACTGGGAGTAATAGCTATTAACGGGTGCTCCACGCTCACTAGTGCTCCAGCACTGAAGCAGTTTAGTGTTATACACAGGACCCCCTTAGGGGTCTGACCCCTCTGTAAGGAATATAGTTAGGGTATTCTAAGCCCAGCCAACAGGGCAAAGGGTAGATTGGGTTCTTTAGCTCTGGTAATGCAACCCATCTAGGAAAAGGAAAACTGAATTCAAACCAGCTTAACTCCGCTTAAAAATTGACTTTGGCAGAGAAATTGGGTAAATAAATAGTTAACTAGCTAGTTAGATAGCTTGCAATAGTGCAGTGCTTGGTGGAGACGCTAATAGTGTAATTGTTATCACCGTAGGAAATGAACTGGGCAACCAGAGTTCAAATCCTGGACAAGGCTGTTTGTATTTCACATAGCGTTAATACCTTTAGGAAAGGTATGCATCCAAAACTGTTAAACTTCGCTTAAGAAATTGACCTTGTGTCACATCCTACTCTCCGCCCTGTCGGCTGGGGTTATAGAATACGCTGACTGTACCTCTACAGAGGGGTAAGACTCCCCAATGTAGCCAAGTGTTGGTCGTGGGTGGCGACCTGTGATGCTTAAGTACGGAATCTTGGAGGCTGAGCAATTCATGATATGCTACTCCATATTAACCCTTAGACGGGTGGTAGGAGAGGCCTCCTCTAATCAATCGGCATGATTATCCCAACCATATTGCTCTTAAGGCAAATCCCAAGTTTTTTAAAAATCATATTTATACTAGACGCTGGTGGTTGAGGGTCTTAGTGTTCTGGGTATAACGTCAAACTGCATCTAATGGTGAAGTTCCAATTTTGGAGCTCTGGGGTGCATGGAGTACCCCTTCATCGCCATTATTCACGGGTCCACTTTGACCCTGAGTGGTAGTACCTGTTATGGTCCCATATATTGGTTGAATAGAAAAAAAGGAGTTTGAAAAAACGTGTTTAAAAAAAAGGAGTTTAAATAATAAATTTTAAATATCCATCAAGAATAAATAGAATAAGACGTCTTCGGCATAAAATAACCAAACAAGGGTTGACATGCCATTAAATCCAATCAACCCACCAACCAACCAACATCCTACTCTTGCGATAGGGGTGGGTAGATATGTAGATACGCATAGTGTTGATTTCAAGAGTGAAATCGAAACCATTATTCTTTCTATCCACGTCAAATATTTGGAACATCCAATCTGTTCACTGACGAAGTGAAGACATTTCTTATCGTTAATGGTCAAGAGGAAACCGGTGTATCAACTTAGACTATAAGTGTACGTATATATTATATATATATATATATATATATATATATATATATAAGCATGCACTTTTGCGTCTCTGTGTACGCACGGACGTGTATATCTGAGTGCGTCCATGTGTAAACGTTCGCGTTGGTCGAGCATTCCTCACCAAATACGGAAGCCCTAATCGGCAAAACACTTTCAATTCAAATCCCGGCCATTAAATATTTAGTCTCTTAACATCAAGTGTCACTTTTCTTTCATGTTTTTTTCTTCTTCTTCTTCTCCCCGTTTTCCCGATGAATTATTGGGACACTCGAGTTCCATCAAATCAATATTTCGACGGTCTTATGTTAATTCTTGTGGACATTCCTCCGTGAGAGAGATTATAAGTACGGAGAGGGGGGAGGGGCGTTAAGTTTAACTATGGGCACGTGGCCAATCAGTTACCCACGCGCAAACAAATACACATGTAAGGGTAGAGACAGTTTTAGAACTAAGCTTTTGTATATAACATAAGTACGGTGTTCTTCCGTGTAAGTACTAATGGGCGTATCTCATAATAATGCCAACTAGCTGGATTCATGGAAATTCCACATGTGTTGACAACTAAGATCATCTATTATCTCCTGCTCCTACTTTTCTATCAACCAACCCTGTTAATAGGATATATATATATATATATATATAATATATATATATATAATATATATAATATTATATATATAGCGTGTTTGGGATAAATTTGACAGTTTCATAAGGAAAAAGAAAAAGTGCTTGGTAACTACAAAATTTAATGGATTGTAAAGAAATTCAACAGGCACAGAAATTATACTACTGTCAATAAGTTTCACTCAAAATAACCGCCATTAGCGTCAATCACAGCCTCAATCCTGCTCCGGAACCTGGAGCAAGCTGATGTTACAGTTTCTCAAAAACTGCGTTAATTCTGTCGATTAACTGGGCTTTTGTAATACTGACACGGCGATTTGTGTCTTTCTCAACAGCGCCCTATACATAATAATCCATGGGGTTAAGATCTGGGGAGTCGTAAAGATTCGCCGACAACCATTTTTGACTTTTCCCAGAGGTGTGACAGGGGACCGAATCCTGCTGCCATACATATGGCCTACCATTGGCTACCCTTGTTATCCAGGGCTTGATTACAGTGTTTAGCAATTCCACGTAGGCATCTGAATTCAACCTAATACCCTCTCTGAAAAACGCAGAGGCATCATATCACCCTCAGAGGACACACATCCGAAAGCCATCAAAGTTTGGGGAAATTTAGTCTGCATGGCACAAGGAGTATCCTTTGGACTGTATGCAAGCCATCTCTTATTCTGTGTGCTGTGCTTTTGATCTTGGCAAAAGTTTTTCTCATCAGAAAAGAACCAGATTGTTTGAGGTTCCGCAGGATATTTCACTTTGCTCAGAAGCCTCTTCGCCTTTGTCATCCGATTTTCACGGGACTTTTCTAGGAGCAGTTGATCTATGCGGCACTTGTATGAGTAGTAGCGAAGGTCTTCATTGAGTGCAAGCTTCGTGGTAGAGGCGGAAACATTCAATTTACGCGACAAAGCCCGAATTCCAATGCCAGGGTCCTCCAACACTTTTTCCTGCATATTTTAGAGGAATTCTGCTGTACGAACACAATCAGATCATCTGTTATGTTGCTTTCTTCTAGCCACAGTCTCGTAGTTTCCATTGCAATTCTCCAGTTCATGCCTGATTGTTTTTACAGTGTTCAGGGATCATTGGGAAGCAACCATAATCTCCCTATTTTGATGGCCGGTCGGCGCAGATCATCATGATACAAGTTATTCTCTTCCATGATTCACGTGGGTTCCAATCATCCATTCTATCTGTCATCACGTATATGAATGAAGAAGGGTCGAAGCTTTTAAATGGTGCAAAGAGTGCGTCAATACCCCCAACCTACGGAGAAAAATAACCAAATATGAATATGTCAAATTTATCCCGAATACGCTATATATATATATATATATATATATATATATATATATATATATATATATATAAGGTGTGTAAAAAAGTATAGAGATTTTTTGTTCTTTGACACACCTTGTATTCTGAAAAAATATCGTTCCATTCATTGTTCATTTCCATTTTGGTAAATATAGCTTCAAACTCCATACTTTTATGACACACCTTGTATTCTGCAAAAACTAACGTTCCATTCATTGTTCATTTCTTTCTTGGTAAATCTTCAATCTCGATACTTTTATGACACACCTTATATATATATATATATATATATATATATATATATATATATTATATATATATATGAGTATAGATAAAAGGATATGAAAACAACACAATATGCTGTTAAAGGGAAAAGATTTTATATCATGTTCATAGCTAATATTGAACAATATTTCGATTCATAAAAATCATCTTCAGAGCTTGTTTATACTCCGGACTTATCAATAGCGGAGACGAAAATAATATGAATTCAAAACGAAAACATTGATGTTGCAAAAAAGTTATGCGGTAGTTTCAAATATAAGCACATCAGCCAACGCTTTTATCGGTCAGAAACTACCGCATAACTTTTTGGCGACATCAATGTTTTTGTTTTGAATTCATATTATTTTCGTCTCCGCTATTGATAAGTCCGGAGTATAAACAAGCTCTGCAGATGATTTTTTAAAATCGAAATATTGTTCAATATTAGCTATAAATATGATATAAAATCTTTTCCCTTTAACAGCATATTATATTGTTTTCATATCCTTTTATCTATACTCATACCGTCGGATTCATTTCCTTTCTCTTAACGTGTATATATATATATATATATATATATATATATATATATATATATATAATAAGTCATCCACAGACACTGTGTTTCGACGTTTCACGTCTCTTTAGTATGGCTAGACACAGCAACTATGTCCGACCTGGAGCGAAGCCTGACTGACTTTTCGTCACCCCGATTCGTTAACCTCCCGGCCATTTGACAGCTGCCATTAAGGAGCGGTGTTTAAACTATTAAATACAAACATTTTTTATATATTTTATGATCACCAGAGAGATCAAGTCTGTAAACAACAGACGATCATTGCTTTATGCTGGCGATGAAAGTTAATTTAAGGTCACTCCTAGAGAGCTCTACCGGGTTTTGAGAGCATATAATAAGTCACCCACCGACACTGTGTTTCGATGTTTTACGTCTCTTCAGTGTGCCTAGACACAGCAACTATCTCCGACCAGCAGCGATATATATCCCTTTTTTGCTAGCATTAGACCAGGAAGATTTTTTCTGGAGCACCATACCTACCGTCAGCTCTCCACTTTACCGCACAGATCAGATTATCGAATCTGTGCAACTCATGCGTTGAGTTGGTGGGGACCAGTATCGAACCAGGAACCTTGCGATTCCTAGGCGAGTACTCTACCAACCGGGCTAATTTACTATATTTATAAGTAAAGAGTGCTCAGTATTACTGAAAGAGCATGTATATCTAAGTAAGGGTAGTGAAGACATAAAGGAAACGGCGCCTGGTAACTGCCAGTTTCTCGTCTATGCGATTTTCAAACCAAAATCTTGGTTTGAAATAGCATAGGCGAGAAACTAACTAATGTAAATAAATTGACTCAACGAGCTGAGTTAAGATCCTGGACGAGGTTGTTTTTATTTCACTTCGCGTTAATGCCTTGGGAAAGATATACGTGTGACTATTTTCCGATTAGCTACGAAAAAAAAAAAAAAATAGCAGGATAGAAAGTGCTTTCTAGCTTTAGTTGGGCAACCATTCTAGATGGAAAAATTCGAAACCACATCAGTGTTGTTTGGAAGAATCTGTGTCACACTTGTACACCATTCTTCTTTGGGCCAAGTAACCAATAAGCACCCTAAATCATCAACTTAATGAAAGGTTCATATTTTAACTCATCACCGGTAACATCCGCTTCCAAATTTTTGTAAACAAATGATTTTAATCAGAAGTTTATGGACATGTTGAACTCACAATAAATTAAATAAATAGATGGTTGGACACGTAATTAAATTAAAATTCAATAGCAAAATCTTTTTTTTAAATAAATACTTTTTAATCAGAAATTTATGAATATTTTTCAACATTACGATAAATTAAAAAAAGACGAAAGACGTTTTTATACTAAAATAGTTTTTACTTAATCAGAAGAGAAATGCAATTATGTTTATTTGAATAAAACCTGTATTTTTATTTGAATAAACCTAATTGCATTTTTATGCTTATTTAAATAAAAGGATGTCGTTCACAAATAGTATCGTACAATTTGTTTTTGTCAGATACAATATAATTGCAAAAATCACCTGTTCGTTTATTTTCAAATATTTGAAAGTGAAACTTACCGGTGATGAGTTAAAATATGAACCTTTCATTAAGTTGATGATTTGGGGGTGCTTATTGGTTACTTGATCCCCTTCTTCTCATCCAAAAAGTGTGGCCGGTCGTTCACAAGCCTTCTCCAGTATATAGAAATCACCTGTGTAGGTTGCTAAAATCACCTGTGTATATAGTTGAGCGGCTCACATTTTAAAAACTGTTGGCTCTCATACGTCGAGATCGATGGGAGAACAGTCAGTAGAGCGTCCCCCTAGGAATCGCAAGGTTCAGTGTTATTTTTACCGGCTCTCGCCAACTTAGAGCATGAGTAGCATCGCATCTGTGTGGTAAAATGGGAAGCTGACGGTAGGTATGGTGACGCCAGGTGTGGTGCGCCATCCCAGTAAAAACTATCGCTAGCAAAAAGGGGATAGACCCCCTCGTTGTCCAGCTAGGGATTCACTTTAATTGTACGTTCAAATTATCATTTTTTTGTGTAGTTGATTCTTAAGAGTTTTTTTTTTAAACAGGAGTAGACATGGGAATAGTGGCAATGAAGATCTATTCCATACTTCCCAGAATTGGAGCCTCACCATCAGATTCAATTCATCCAGTACGGTTCTAATTGAATAAATTTTTAAGTCATTTTTTTCGTTTATACAATTTGAAGATTTAGAAGAAAAAAAATAAAACATAAATTGAACACTCTCCGTCTGCGAATTTTTTGTAAGGGATGACAGGACAAGTTATGAATTATGCGATTATTACAAATCTATATTATTGCCTCCTCGAAAATAACCGAAGATGGTCGAAAATACCCGTACTCAGATTACGCAGATAATTCGGACGGTTTTTAAACTGCCTACAACAACAATTGCGTTATTTCGTTCGCCTAAAATAAAATTTGAATAAAAAGCTAAACACCAAATCCTTGTCTGTTATTTTCAACAAAACATGACTGTAAGAGAATCTGCTGCCTAAATACACATCATATATATATAAATATATATATATATATATATATATATATATATATATATATATATATATACAGTGAAGCCTCGGTTCTCGAACGATTCTGAAGTCGAACAAGTCAAAGTTCGAACAAACAATTTGAGTAAAAAAGGCCTTAGTTGTTGAAAATATTTTCGGACACACAAGTCAGGCCAATGAAAACGGAACTCGTGCGAATAACTGCGAATGCAAACCGAAGACGGTCGAATCTACCTAAACAGCATCAGTTAACGTCAGTCGTTATCTTGAATGAGTGTCCGATATTGATTTGGCGCAATTTCTTCGCTCCGTTTGTGTTTATTCTCTATTTAACCCTTATTCACGGGTCATAAAAAAGGCAGTAGTGATACTACCAGAAAGGTAAAGAGGAAAGATGTGAAAGCAACGATAGAATTGAAGAAGGAGATAATGATTGAGAATGGTGTTCTAGTCTGATCTTGCAACTTAATATGGCACTAGAAGTGGCTACCCAGCATTGCCTGGGTAAAGAGGGGGGATAGTCTCGCAGATCCATTATTGTTGAATTGTGAGTTGGATCTTCGCAAGAGGCCCCATTAAAATCCCTACGTAAAAAAAGACTTTGCATTGATCCAGACACTGTGAAAAGAAAAAAAGTAATGTCTCCTATTCAAAATACTAAATGCAAAAAAAAAAAAAAAAAATTCCATGCTGTTATCATTTAAATTTAAAAAAAATTATCTTCACGAATATAAATCTAATCTCTATTATATTTGCTCAAAACCAAGTCCTGGTGATATTTAATGTGTATATATATTTACTTTATCGTTAATTGTTTTATTTTCAAAGTTTCCTCCGGACATACATATACACACAACTGCCCTTTAAATATGTATAGATGGCGAAATCGACGATTTCGAATTTTATGAAGGAAGCAGATATTACGAAAGAATTTGATAAAGGCAGCAGATGTTACGAGAGAATTAGGTTGAATATTACTTTTATTATGCTTTTCTTTTTTGTATTTACATTTTTATGCTATCTGTTGTTTAAATACACGTCTTTCCATATTATATATAACTGTAGGCACATAAATTCTGATTGACAAGAACGCATAAATCCATTTACACTATTACTTATGGGAAATATTGTTTCAGTTTTCGAACAAATCGGTTCTCGAACATAACTTTGGAACGAATTTTGTTCGAGAAGCGAAATGCGGGGGAGGAAGAGTTAGCAGAAACACAGCCATGGCAACGGCACCTGTCATGGCTCCGAGCATTATTTGTCGCAACGATCGACGCCATCCTCCCCACTGCCGGCGCCGTTGGGGATAACAGTCACCACTTCCCGCGTTTGTGTACGACATTTAGCCTCTTTCTCGTGTAAACATGCCCCCGCAATTATGTCAACCAAGTCCCGATTCGGTGTTGGGTATCACCACGTGCGCATCCGTTTCTTTCTTATTCCTTCTGGGTGTTTTTTTGTGATTTTTTTCTTTGTTTCTTTGTTTTTTTTCCTTATCCGTCTCTTTTTCTTACATTGTTTTCGTGGTCTTTAATTAATCCCATTCTTAGCGGAAAGGTAGAGCCAATCATTTGTAGAAACTCCCTATGAAGACCTAATCAACTTTCTTCTCTTTTTAGAGGCGGATTTTATTAAAATTTACCAAATTTATTTGCAGCGGTATTCAAAATATAAACATAGTTTTATTTAATATACTAGCAAAAGAAACAAAACAAAACAAAAAACAACCACCCCCCAAAGAAGTAAAAAACAAAAGAAAAAAAAAAGGAAAGAAAAAACAACTCCACCCCACCCCCACTCCGGGCGGTGTAAGAATTACTTTTAACTACGCTCTTTTGTAAAAGATGTAAACAGATCTTTGAGATCTTATATAATCTTTTAATAATAAACATAAAGAATAGTTTTGCTGTAAAAATTCAAATAAATATGTTTTCTTTCTGATAAAACCAAGGTACTAATAGCTAAATTCAAATTAATTAAAATATTCAAGGTTTTTCTTTTGGGAAGCGTCAACTGAAAAAAAAGTTTGTTTTGTTTTACGATAGACGATAATTAAAACAACGTTTTTTCCATCGTATAATAAAATGTAAATTATTAATTAATATTAATAAGATTGCATTATAATCTTATTAATATTAATTGATAATTTTATTACAAAATATTGAATTTAACTATAGAACTCCTTTTTATTTTTTCTAAACACCAGTTCCATTAAATCTGAAAAAAAAAGAAAAAAAAGAAGCAGAGTGTGTAAGCATGATCGATAAAACTGTCGTTAGAGGAAGTAAGTATATTTTTGTTACCGAGTTTTTTTTAAGCAGAGAGAGAGAGAGAGAGAGAGAGAGAGAGAGAGAGAGAGAGAGAGAGAGAGAGAGAGAGAGAGAGAGTAAGCATGATTGATGATGAAACTGTCACTAAATTTAAACTCATAATGAAAAACAGGCATGCAGAAATCTAAAACGGATACAGTTAAATACACAACAAGTTTAATGTAGAAGAGGATTGTGTGACTATTTCTTGTTTGCAAATAATTTTCGCATAAAATTCTATACGTCAGATAACTTTAAATATATACTAAAATAAAACAGACTATATATAAATCATTAATACTGGGCATGTATTTATTAAAACTACTTTTAACAAACAATGTGGGCTATCTAATGTCGCGTACTTTATTTTATATCGTCAATATCCGGTTGTTTTAATAGACGATTTTTAGATTACCCCCCCAAAAAAAACTAACCTCTAACCCTAACCCCTAACCCTAACCCCTAACCCTAAACCTAACCCATAACCCTAAACCCTAACAAACAACCGGATATTCACGGTGTAAATGAAAAACGTCCTTTCTTAATCGAGATCAAAAAGGGGTGCCTAAAGGTAATATGGTCCGAACAAACTAATAAGCGGCGTTCTTCTATGAATATATTATAGATATACTTAAAGGCATACATAAAGGGAAGTAATCTGGAATAGATGAATGATAATTTTTTGGTTCAACCACCAGACCAAGTAACCAATAAGCACCCCAGTTGGGAGCTGTTTTGAAAGGAACACCTTTTGCTTTTCACCGTAAACGCCCAGTTGTTTGTTTACTAACAACAGACGGTTTTTTTGCACTATAATTTCACTGAAAGATTTTTTTAAAGTTTGTTCATATATATTTACAACCCAAAGGTACGTTTTTATACTAAAATAGTTTTCGATTTTGATAAAAAATTTAGTTATTTCATGTTGTTAATTCAATAGGATTTCAAAAAAGTTTTAAAAACTTTAAACAAAAGACACGTTTTCATGTTAAAGACACATTTTTATATGAAAATAGTTTTTATTTAATCTGAAGAGAAATGCGGATATGTTTATTCAAATGAAAATATTTTTTATTTACAAAATATTTTAAAATTTTATTTAAATAAAAGGATGTTGAGACCAAGTAACCAATAAATAACTTTAAAAAAAATTAAAATCGAAAAGTATTTTAGTATAAAAACGTGTCTTTGGATTATAAATATACATGAACAAACTTTAAAAAAATCTTACTGTGAAATTCTAATGCAAAAAAAAAAATCGTCTGTTGTTTGTAAACAAGCAACCAGGAGTTTACGGTAAAAAGCAAAAGGCGTTATTTTCAAAACAGCTCCCAGCTGGGGTGCTTATTAGTTACTTGGTCCCAACCACCTATACTCCACATATAAACTAATGACGTAACTTATTTCCGAAAGCATTAAAGAACATTAAAAAACGCCTGAGTGAATCACAGAAGGAGCAACATACATAATATTAAAAAACAATCGACCAAATAATAAGATCGATTTTAAAGGAGAGAATAGTCAAATTCATAGAATATAAGGGAATTTCCCCTTTACAATAAAAAAGAAGCAAAAAACGAATCATATAGCTGAAAACATCAGCTCCTCATAAACAATATGGTCATGGAGAATTATTGGTTGGTTGAATTTTACGGCATGTCAACCCATTGGGTTTATTTATGACGTAGACGCTTTTTTTTAACTCAATTTTTAAAAAACACATTTTAAAAATTTAACCCATAGATTGGACCCTAAGAAGTACTACCACTCCGGGTCAGAATGGATCTGGGAGAAATCATCATGAGGGGCTACTCCACATTCCCCAGATCTCCAGAATTGGAACTTCACTTTCAGATAGAGTTTAACATCATACCCAGGACATTGACCCTTAGCCACCGCCTTCCAGTACATATATAATAAAAAGGGTTGGAGCTTTCCTTAAGGGCAATAGGGTTAGGACAATCATATAGGTTATAGGGCTTGACGTGACCAGTCGATTGATCGGAGGGGGCCTATCCGACCACCCGTCTAGCCTAAGCAAGGGCTAAAGTGGAGTGTTGCATGCCATGGTCTGTTCAGGCAACAGGGTTCCATCCCCAAGCAACACTGTTCGCTACACACGGCCAACAGGTGGTCCTATGGGGGATCTTACCCCTCTGCAGAGGTGCAGTCGGTTTATTCTAAAGCCGCAACCGACAGGGCTGGTAAAGTGTGACTTGGACTGACCACAAAAAAGCAATTGATAACGTACCCAACGAATGGATTCTGAAAGTTCAAAACATTTAAAAGATATTGCCAGTTATAATAACATTCCAAAAATACAATATAGAAAAGTAGCATACTGTAATGAAAAACGATAACACCGATAGACTTTGGAAATATTTATTCTGATTAGAATAATTGGTACACTTATTAAGAGTTTATAAAGTCTAGTATTCACTAGATAGGTCTCCAAAGAGCAGGTAATAACAAAGTAGGGGAGGTAACTCTTAATTACTTATTACACATACTAATCTCAGATTAATCCATGAAGAAGGTATGCTCAAAACTAATGGTCTGATCTTTAAGAATAGAATCTTCCAATAAGACTCACTGTCCCCAATTCTTTTTTTGTATAACTCTAATACCCCTCTCTACAGAACGTTAAAAAAACTGACAGGGGATATAAAACTCCTACATATAATAAACAAACCACCTATTCTATATGGATGATTTAAAGTTATATGCAAAATAAATGAGGATTTAGAAGGTTGACTAAGCAGCGTGAAAATATTCAGTGCCAACGTAGTTATGCAATTTGGTAGGATAAATGTTCGAAAGTTACATTTGGGAAAAGTAAAGTCTAAAAGCATCACTGTAGATATAAACACAGAACTTCCAGAGTTTGATATATATATATATATATATATATATAATATATATATATATATATATATATATATATATATATATATATATATATATATTCAGGAATTAAGGTTATAGCAATCAACAACCTGGCAATTCAGTTTTAATATAATAAATTGAAATTTAGTTGAAATAAAAAAAAATACTAAAATTAGGAAGCAAAGTAAATACCTTGCCACAGAAGCCATTATATATATATATATATATATATATATATATATATATATATCAACAACTTCTCACGACTAACATGTGACACAAAGTCAATTTCTAAAGTGGAGTTTTCCTTCTAGATTGGTTACGTAACCAAGATTTAAAAGCCCAGTCTGCCCTACTATTCATCCATAACCGAAGAGAGAATCGTTGGATGCATACCATTTTACAATGGTATTAGCGCTATGTGAAATGCAAAGAATTAAAACTCGGGTTGCCGGGTACATTTCTTACGACAATAACCAATACACAAAGCACCTCCAAGAGCAGATATACGACGTTCTTCATCAGGAAAGAAAATGGTGAAAGAGGCTAAATCCTACAAGAATTGACCTACCAAACAATCACTAAAGGATTAAAGAAATCCAGACCCTAGCACTGTTAAAACCAGCTTGAATACTTAAAAGGATTCTGGAGACATGAGGAGATTTGCTGTCACTAGGACTTTAGTGAAAAGCCACCAGTTAAAACTGGTGTGAAAAAATCACAATGAATAAAATAATAATAATATAGATAGCCATAAAAAGCTTTTAGACGTGTATATGAAATAATAGATTATTTTATATGCACATTTAAAAACTATCTATGAATATCGATATACAGATATTTTACTCAATAGATTAAGATCTGTAAAAAACGAAAATACTTTTGATACACCCTAATACTTAGTAGAGTTTATTGAAATATTCACTTTGATTATCTATGCTGACAAATAATATCGAATCTTTTAGATGCAACATAAGTGAATTAAATCTCTTTCATAATGTGAATTATCAGTATTTTAAATTCAAAATGGTTGAAACACGCAATTCATTTAAACATCTACAAAAACGAAACAAACAAGTTATTCCATGTTTAAATCCCAGCCTCGCTTTGGTTTGCGTGTCCAAAATAACAAATTCCAGAGCTTAATGTAAGAACTAAAAGTTTGATAAAAGTCTGCAAGGATTTCTGTAGAATACGACATTCTCGTTTCCATGTTTAGAGAAAAATCCTTGGAATCGATTTATTGTTTCAATCTATTTGTGGACATGTTCAATCCGTTTCTGGGTCTTTTGAACTGGCCTCGTTCTGAACAACAGACTATTGAGAAGATTAAGAAGGAAGATGGATCGTCTCCGAATGCTAGAACAAGGTTCGTGTGCGATTGTAGTCATGTGAAGGCAGAATATAAAGAAAGATAATTTCAGTCGAACAAAGAACTATTGGTTTATGGTCACTATTGGTTTATTGGCCGTTCGCAATCTTCTTACGTTTGTCTGGTTGTTATGGAGGTTATATTGGCGCCATAATGTGTTAAAGGATAAAATGGACGGGATTAGAAAGTGTTTTAATACGTTACCGAGACGTAATCAGAGGATACATTGAAATGTTGATGAATATTTTAAACACACACACGCACACACAGAGAGAGAGAGAGAGAGAGAGAGAGAGAGAGAGAGAGAGAGAGAGAGAGAGAGAGAGAGAGAGGGGGGGGTGTTAAACGAGATGGTGGTAGAACACGCACATTTGAATACATAAATTGAGAGAAAAGAGTGTGAGAGAATGAGAAGAATGAAAGAAAAAAGAAAGAAAGAAAGAAAGAATATCTTGTCAATTTTTCTGACTTCCGCCATGTTTCCGAAAGTGTACAATATCAGCGACACTCCCAACACATTTAGATATATTCTCAATCTCACACTCTCATTATCTTTCTCTTTCTCTCTCTTTCCTTCTCTCTCTCTCTCTCTCTCTCTCTCTATTTCACACACACACACACACGCGTGCGCGAGCACACACACAGACAGACAGACAGACAGACACACATATGTAGATATATTTTTATATCTATCTATCTATCTATCTATCTATTGCCACAGGCAAAAATTATGTTATTTGCACGCTTATAGATTGTACACTTAGGTATTTTCTTTTTTCAGCAGTAAATATAAAGGCAGAAATATTTTTTATTTTATAACTGAAAATTATAGATCTACCAGCTCATGAGTAGGACGTGACACAAGGTCAATTTTCTAAAGCGAATTTAACAGGTTTGAATTCAGAGTATTCTTTATCCAAGACTAGTCGCCGGACCAAGGTTAAAGATCCCTGTCTGTCCTACTATTTAACCATAGCTCGAGGGAAAATAGTTAGATGCATACTTTTCCCAAGGGTATAAGCGCTATATGAAATGCAAACAGCTTCGTCCAGGATTTGAACGCGCGTCATCGAGTCCATTTCCTATGACGATAACCATTACATAACGGGCGCCTCTAACTAATAGCTGAATATTATGGTTTCATAAAACATTCTTTAAACAAATTAGATTAAACAATTTGAATTATTGATGTGATTTTCTCTGAAACCATGCAGAAGAAAATATGAAATAACACAATGGCATTGTAATTTACATTCCTAAACCAAATGCTAATAAAAGCTTAGATATGTAAATCAGTCGACAGTTTAAAGACAGTTCTTGCATACCTCAGCAAGCGGTTGTGGTGTATTAGTTAACAAGCAGGATTAGCAAACCATTGTTAGTATGTTCGATTCTTATTGGGTGCTCCATACTTGCGGCCTTGTGCCACAGCTAAGCTAAGCTTGGCAAATAACTACCTTTGCAAGCGGTTGGGTGGTCCATCATAGCACAATGGTTAGCAAGCTAGTCTCACAGATTCCTTATTATCCTCGCTGGATGCCCCATACTTGCTAACTTGTGTCACATCCTACCCTAGGTGAACGGGTTGAGTAAATACTTATCTCAGCAGAGATGCTGATAGGTACGCGTCACTGACGCATAAAATTCTAAAAGGACATGGAAAAATCCTATCCATGTGTCCCAGTGTTTTTTTTCTCCCCCCGCCATATCCAGCTAACAATATATACATTTCAATATTTTCTTGAAAACGAATTACACGGTATGGGGTACAAGGTAAGGGTTAGATGGCTTTAGTTATTCATAGATAAAAACTTTACAATTTATTAAAAACTATAGTTGGGACCCATCAAATTTCCCGGAGACTCATTCAAATCAAATCCGTGCGTCCTAGTACGCACTAAATTAAAAAGCTATCATCATCGCTGCCTTAGCAAACAGTTTGGTATATTTAATTGAAATCGCTAAAAAACAAAAAAGGCTATCATTATCGCTGCCTTAGCAAACAGTTTGGTATATTTAATTGAAATCGCTAAAAAAACAAAAAACAAAAAAACAAAAAAAAACAAAAACAACAAAAACACCAAAAGCAAAACAAACCTCAAAACAAACTGCTAACTGAATAAATGGAAAAGTTCATAAAACTCATATATGAAGGCAGTCAACAGTGGAGTGTGGCGAAAGACATTGGTTGTTCCTAGTCAATAATAGCTAAAATTCAGTATTTTATCTATCATTAGTTTATTTACTGCTTACCATCACAAACAGCATCTAAAAACAAAAACAAAGTTCAAAGTGAACACCCTCTTAGTGTTCTAATTTTATAATTTCTGCCAGGGTTAGTGTAATAAGTAATTGAGAGTTACTTCCCCTGTTTTATTATTACCTCCTCTTTGTGTAAATATTTGACGTTTATGAGAGTATATAAACTCTCAGTAAATTTTAACAGTATTCTAAGTAGAATAAAGCTTTCTCAAGCCTAACTGTGTATGTTCGTTTATTATTACAGTTAGTATCTACACGAGGTGTGTCAAAAATATACCGAGACTGAAGCTTTATATACCAAAACAGAAATAAACAATGAACTAAACGTTAATTTTCTTAAAGTTACTCTTTCTATTCTACCCATTGTAGTCACATATGAGGTATGTCACAAAAGTTCGAGGGTTGATAGCATTTTTCGATGTGAAGGGCATCGTCCACTGCGAGTTCTTGCCACAGGGTCAGACGATCAACCAGCATGTCTATAAAGATATACTGCAGCGTTTACTTCGTTCAGTGCGCGAGAAGAGGCGAGAGGTGTAGCAGGACAACTCATGGGTGCTTCACCATGACAATGCACCTGTCCAAACTGCCCTGAGTATCCAAGAGTTCCTGACCCTGAAGAACATCACTGTGCTGGAGCAACCTCCCTACTCGCCCGACCTGGTTCCAAGTGATTTTTTCCTCTTTGCCAAGTTCAAGGGGGTCATCAAGAGAACCCGTTTTGAGGATGTGAACGACATCAAAAAGGCCATGACGACAGAGCTACGAAGAATCCCGGAAGAATCATTCCAGGAGTGCATGCAAGCGTGGCAGAGGAGGATGGGAAAGTGCATTAGACTCCAAGGGGATTACTTTGAAGGGGATAACTTGTAGTTTGTAGTTTGGATTTGAAATAAATATTTTTTGACACCAGTCCTGGAACTTTTCTGACATACCTCGCATATTCCATGAAGTTTTTCATTAGTCGAAGTATCGCTGAAATGCCTCTTTAACATGGTGTTAATCTGTACCATACGATTTATTGACTTAAATATTATCCTTGGGATAAATTTTCAATTTAGGAAACAAGAAAAATTCAGATGGATCCTGTTTCGCTAAAAACTTTTTTTTTTCAAAAAGTAACGCCTTTAGCTGTCTTTTGCGCTTTAAATTATGACTTTGGGAGAATTGCCTGTGGCGCAATGGCTAACATCTCGTATGATGCGAGTTCGAAATGCAGTCACGCTATTAACTTTTATTTCGGACTAATACCCTTGGAAACGGTAATGGAACCCTTTATCTCTCCGGGTAGGAATTAAATAGCATCACTAGTGTTCTTCTGCGAAGACAGCTTCGGTGTTAAATAACCCACGAAAATTGATATGCCATTAAACAAAGAAACGAAACCATCAAATTCGGACTTACTCATCAAGGTGTCTAGACTGCTATCTAGATGGTAGATATCAACACTTTATGCTATTTGTCTTAATTTTTAGATGAGGATTGGTAATTTGGATTTTTTGATTTTTCGGACTGTTGTCTTCATCTTTCTTTCTTATATAAATATTGTATATATAGCGATAAAGATTAGGAAGACATCCCGTAAAATCCAAATAATACAAATTATCACTTTAATGCATAAGTTGCTCAGTTGTGCACATGTCTTCATATAAAGTTAAACTTTTAAAATGAAAACAAAATTATAGATACAATGTCGATTGGTTTTGTTCAGATATCGCATGTGCGTACGTGCGTGTATGTTTGTGCATGTGTGCGTGCGTGCGTGCGTATATATATATATATATATATATATATATATATATATATATATATATATATATATATATATATATACATAAACCCCGTTTTACGATTAGGAGGTTAAACAAGGTCCAGTTTTAAAGCGCAGTTAGACAGATTTGAATTCAGTTTTTCTCCTAGACTGGTTACTTAACCAAGGTTAAAAGTCCCAGTCTTGAGGGAGAATAGCTGTATGCATACCTCCCCAAAAGTATAAATGTATATCTAATGAGTCCATTTACTTATATATATATATATATATATATATATACATATATATATATATATATATAAGGTGTGTCAAAAAAGTATCAAGACTTTTGTACTTTTTGTACTATATATATATATATATATATATATATATATATATATAGAGAGAGAGAGAGAGAGAGAAAGAGAGATGGGGAGAAAGAGAGAGTAGGGGAGTGAGTGATAGAAAAGGAAAGAGATAGACAAAGTGATAGATAGATAGAGAGAGAGAGAGAGAGAGCGAGAGAGAGAGAGAGAGAGAGAGAGAGAGAGAGAGGGTATGTTTGTGAGTGGATGCGCGTGTGTGTGCGTGTGTATGTGTGTGGGAGAGAGAGAGAGAGAAAGAGAGAAAGACAGACAGAGAGAGAGAGAGAGAGGGGGGATATAAGGAGAGTAGGTAGTAGAGTTAGTAAAAGATGAAGGCAGAGGGAGGTTGGGATGGAGAAGAAGGCGCGCTAAAGCAAACACTCTGAATCTGCAAGCATTGATACCAAAGAACAATGCACTGTTATCTGACCTCAGCTCGCCGTCCCTGTGAAGTTTGTAAATAATAGCCGTATTGTTCTTCTTTTGTGTGTGTATGTGTGTGTGTGTGTGTGTGTGTGTGTGTGTGTGAAAGGCCAAATTCCCGGGATCGAGTTGGATTCAAACCAACATGACACAAGACCAGTGTCCAGACGCCAGGCCAAAGCAACAGAAACTTGTGTCTCGAAACAGAACCAGGAAACAGGTGCGCTGGCGATAGGAGACGGCGAACAATAACACCAGCAACAGAAAACAACAATCGACCTATTTCTACGCTGTTTTTTTTTCTTTTTAATATTATATATATATATATATATATATGTGTGTGTGTGTGTGTGTGTGTCTGTGTCTGTGTCTGTGTCTGCGTGTGTTGTTTCTGAAATCTCAAACCAGGCTTAGGGCGTTGGAAATCTGTAATTCTAGTATAGTAAATGCAGCTTATTAATAGTTAAAAAACAAAACAAAAACAAACATGTAAAACGTAATAAAAGAACAAACAACTATAACACATAATGCAAGATTTACCACGACTAATTTGTAACCGAGTACGCAGATGTGGGATATCTCCTTTTCGGACAATGGTCAGTTATCCGAGACAATTTCAAACTCTGTGACAAGGGTGGACATCTCTAAAGATCGAGAATGGAATAGTTTACAATCGCCTTGAAAGAGGAGGAAGGTCCATTGGTGTAGAGACTGTCACACTATCGTGCTAACAGAATTCTGTGAGAGAAACAAGGGCGCTCGGTGTATGCATTTACCAACCTCTCCTTACGAGCAGGATGTGACACAAGGTCAATTTTTAAGCAAAGTTTAACAGGTTTGAATTTAGCGTTTTCCTCCAGTCTCCTTTCTAAACCATTGGGGACCTTTTCAAGAGCACCATCAACAATTAGTACCAATTTCACTATCATGTTCCCCAGTTTTTTCTCAGTTTTCTTGCAAGATCCAAGTATTTTATCTTTTCGCTTTCTTTCATTTTACTCTGTGGTCCGCTGGGACGGCAGAATCCACTAGATGACAAATAATAACCCTATTATGTTTTGGAGGAGGTTCGTATACAAAAAGTAAATTATCAACCTAAACTGGTTGCAATACCAAGGTGAAAGAGGACAGTCTATCCTACTATTTACCCATAGTTTGAGGGAGAATATTTGGATGCAAATTAGCGTTACGCGAATTACAACCAGCCTTGTCCAGGATTTGAACTTGTTTCACCGTATCTATTTCCTACAACTATAACCATTACACAACGGGCACCTAGAGATCTGGCACCCCCGGGGAGGCTTGGCCTTTTGCGATTTTGGAGATCCCTACCCTGCAATTTCAAAAAGACCGCTATTCTCCCAAGTCTGCTAAGAAATTGAATGTTTTTAACCTAATAGCGGATTAGCCTGTTTGCTTGCTACATTAATAAATGGACCCGACGGTACGAGTTCAAATCCTGGACGAGGCTGGTTGCATTTCCCATAGTTTTGATACCCTTGGGAAAGGTATGTATCCAACTATTCTCCCTCCAGCTGTGGGGAAATAGTAGATCATACTGAGCTCTTTACCCATAGTGTAGCGACCGGTCTAGGAGAAAGAAAACTCTGAATTCAAACCTGTTAAACTTGGCTTAAAAATTGACCTTATGTCACATCCTACTCGTGTAGAGGGATTGGTAAGTACATAGATTATTATTTTGGCTATTTTGTATATATCAACGCAGTGTGTATTCGCCCGACCCCTCTATCACAGACAGGGCGCTAAAAAAGGTACATTTCAAAGTGAAGTACAGCTGGTTCGAATTCAGAGATTAGACCGGTGGCCCTACCGTGGCTAAAGAGCCCAGTCTGCCTTACTATTTATCCAAAGGGATGGATTCGTACCTTTCACAAATGCAGAAGTAAAACAAAAGCAGAATTTGAACTCCACTCACTGATCTATCTTTTATGAGGATAATCATTACACAAGGTATACCTTAAAGCAGTGGTTGCCTAAATTTTTCGCACTGATAATTGCAAGCAGCATCCCTAAGCAGTGGTGTAATGGTTAGGGAGTTAGGCTAGTAGACTAATGTTAGTGAGTTCGATTCTCACTTTTATGGTCACATGGCAAAATAACTACATTCCTAACGCCCACGACCGCAAATACTACCAACACAGATCTCTTTCATAGAGATGACTCTCGCAAATATAAAACAATAACTAACAGTTACAGTCAGGTCACGTTAAAAGCACTGATTTCCGCTAGATCTCCGAAGTTAAGCAGCAATAGGTCTGTTCAATTTTGAGATGGGTGACAGCTTATAAACAGCAGGAACTGTAAACTACCTTTATGCCAGTAAATAACAACTCTTGTCACAACTCCGATGTTAAATAACGATCATCATCATCATCATCATCATCATCATCCTCCTCCTCCTCCTCCTCCTCCTCATCATCATCATCATGTTGCGCAGACCGCACTGATTCCCATGATTCTCTCGTCAACCGTCCCTATAGGTCATCGTTTCTGGCAGGTCTTACGCGCGGCATTCAGAATCAGAGCGTTGGTGAAGGTTTTTGCTGGTCAGCCTACACTAGTGTGTACCTGTGTAGGTGTACACAGGATGACGTCACATATGAGTTCGTCGCCTCCTACTCCAGCAGTGTCCAGCATGTATTGTTCGTCTTACTTGGATGGTTTATGTGATACGAGGTAAGAGACTGTACAGTCGCTTTTTTGTGGGTTATTGTTCAAGACAACACGCAGCATCCTTATTTAGTTCCCATCTAGCCTTTTTTCTTCCTCAATACTATTTTGACTATTTCATATTAGCGGATACGGGAAGCAAGCTGAAATTTTTGTGTTAGACTAAACAAAGCATGGTAAAATTTAATTTACCATCAAGTCACGTTGAAAGCCTCAGTTCTCGTCAGATCACCGAAGTTAAGCAACGATAGCCTGTCTTTTAGGGAATGTCAACCCCTATTGGTTTATTTTATGCCGGAGACATTTTGTTTTATTCATTCTTGATGTGTACTCAATTTTTAACACATTTTTCATACTCATTTTCTTCTATTTAACCCATAGATGGGACCCTAACAGGTACATTCACTCCGGGGCAGAGTGGACCTGGGAGTAACGGTGAAGAAGGGGTTCTCCACATTCTCCAGAGCTCCAGAACTGGAACTTCAGATATCAGAGTTTAACGTCATAAACAGGACATTAAGACCCTCAGCTACCGCCTTCTAGCATATATATGATAAAAATGGTTGGGGGCTTGCCATAAGAACAATAGATTTGGTAAAATCATATAGGTGCTAGGGCTTGACGTGACAAGTCGATTGATCGGAGCACCCGTCTAGTTTGAATAAGAGCACAAGTGGAGTGTTGCATGCGATGGACTACTCAGCCATCAGAGATCCTTCTTAAAGCAACACGGGTCACAACCCGCGTCCAACAGGTGGCTCCATTAGGAGAGGGGGGTTCTTACCCCTTTACAGAGGTGTAGTCGGTGTCTTCTAAAGCCCTAGCTGACAGGATTGTCCGAGATGGGAGATCACTTAAGAACAATAGATACTGTAAACAACTGGAAGCCTGTGTGCCAGAATATGCGACATTTAGTAAATGCTTATTAATTTTATTAATTGCGAGTAGTTAACCTCCCTCTTCCTGCGAAAAAAAGTGGTGTCCGGAGTATCACGCTCAGCTTTATCAAGTGGTGAAGCGTCAGTTCTGGAGCTCTG
>CM042144.1:57433209-57450709 GCA_023376005.1 Doryteuthis pealeii | reverse complement strand
CTATAAACAAGACTTCGAAATCAAAGACACCATGATTTCACTATTATTAAAAAATTAATTAATCAAACCAGATATTATTAGGTATTACTTATTACCAAAATATACAACTGTCTATGTAAACAAGAAAAATCAATTTTGCTTTGAAAATATACTTACAACTTAGAATTTTACGTAGGGGTTTACTTATTTTTGGATTGTTACATACTCATAGTTGTGGTTTCAAATGCTGTAGAGCTTGGTAATAAATAATGACTAATAAGAGCTGTTTTACGGATCAGAAAATATAAAAACAAAACCAAAAAAAGACAAGAACAGTTAAAGAATCAAAGATAATATTTCTCTGAATTTTTGAGATGAGGCTTGATAATTAGTATTATTTGGATTATTCGGACTATTGTTCTCATCTTTATTGTTATCT
This sequence comes from Doryteuthis pealeii, assembly GCA_023376005.1. Lineage (NCBI taxonomy): Eukaryota > Metazoa > Mollusca > Cephalopoda > Myopsida > Loliginidae > Doryteuthis > Doryteuthis pealeii. The sequence continues at coordinate 57,450,291 of CM042144.1, read as the reverse complement.
GTACAACGTTTCGATCGATATGCCCTCCAGCCTTCTTCATGTGTTGACAAAGGTACTATCGGCGCATTCTCCAGCTCCAGCCGACAGGGTAGGAATATATCTATATTCATATTTGAAGGAAAAGGACATAATCTCCGACCGCCCGTCTCACCTAAGTAAGGGCCAATGTGGTGTGTTGCAAGTCATAGACTGCTCAGTCACCAGGATTCCATTCTTAAGCATCGTGAGTCGCTACCCATGGCAAACAGGTGGCCCCCATTGGGTGATTTTACTCCACTACAAAGGTGCAGTCGGCGCATTCTCCAATTTCAACCGACAGGGTAGGAAAATATCTTTATTCATATTTGAAGGAAAAAGGACAGACTTTGATAATCATTATTAAATAAATAATTATATTAATAATAATATCATGAATTAGTTATATATGAATGAATATATACTATCATAAATTAATATTGCATATTATAGATACTATTTATAATCACAATATTATACGATAATATGATATAATAAAATGAAATAATAAATAAATATATTTAATATAGTGATAATAAATAATAAAAATTTATATCATATTAATATTAGTTCAGTTCCGGTGGCCAAAATGAAAAAAATGAAAGGAAAGGAAAAGATAGGCAAATACTTGGACCTTGCTAGAGAACTGAAAAAACTGTAGAACATGAGGATGAAGATGGTGACAATTGTAATTGGTGTCCTTGGAATGATTCCCAAGGATTTGGAAAAAGACAGGAGGAATTGGAAATCAGAGGATGAATGGAGACCATGCAAACAATAGCATTAAGATCGGCTAGAATACTCAGAGTCCTGGAGACCTGAGGAGACTTGTTGCCATGAACTCCAGTGAATACCAACAGCTAACGCTGGTGTGAAAAACTCACAAGGAGTGAAATGATTATACTAGAGTAGACATGACTAGGTACGAAAGGTGATCCAATGGGAATTGTGCAAGCGATTAAAATGTGGCCATGCTGAAAAATGGAATATGCACAAATCAGAATCTGATAAAAAACATGAGACACATAAAATTCTCTGAAACGTTGAGATACAAACGGATTACCCAATCCAGGCTAGAAGACCAGACCTTGAATTAATTAACAAGAAAGGAACTTGTCATCTAGTGGATTTTACCATTCTGGCGAATGATTGATTAAAAATAGGAGAAAGCGATAGACAAATACATGAATCTCGCCTGAGAGCTGAATATGTTGTAGAACATAAAGGTGCTGGTAATACTAGCAGTATATGGTGTCCTTGGAACAGTCCCTATGGATATGGAAAAGTAAATGAAAGAACTGGAGATCAGAAGAAGAATCGAAAGTATCCAGCTCATAACATTAAAATCGGCTAAGATACTTAGAAACCTCCTGAAGAACCTTTAAGTCTTGCTGCCACGGAGACTCCAATGAAAAAAAACATTAATTTGGTGTGAAAAACTAATAAATAGTTGTATGGAAAGAAAACGAAAAACTGGGAAAATAGTGACCAGAAAACTAAAAGAAAAAAAGCTACATGAAGGTGATGGTGATACCAGTCATAATAGGAGCCATTAGAATAATTCCAAAAATCATTTGACAAAGTAAACTGAATATCTATGGCACGACCAAAACCGTGTAGATCATAGCCCTGACTAAATCAGCTAGGATACTTAGAAGAGTCCTGGATATCTAACAGTTTTAGGACTTTAAATAAGTCTCCCCCCAGCACCATCATCTTTTTACAAAGAAAAGACAAAAGATTTATTTTTCCAACTCTACATACAACCTATCTATCTATCTATCTATCTGTCTATCTATCTATTTCTCTCTCTCTCTCTCTCTCTCTCTCTCTTATATATATATATATATATATATATATATATATATATATATATATATATAAGGTGTGTCAAAAAGTATCGAGATTTTTGTACTTTTTGACACATCTTGTATTCTGAAAAAGAAAATAATGTTCCATTCATTGTTCATTTCTATCTTGGTAAATACAGCTTCAATCTCAACACTTTTATGGCACGCCATGCATATGTCCATTTTATTGAAAATAAATGGGACCACATGACCTTTATGTACCCCTTTTTGATCTCGATTAAGAAAGGACATATTTTTCATTTACACCGTCAATATCCGGTTGTTTTAACAGACGATTTTTAGATTTAAATTTTTTTATAAAACTAACCTCTAACCCTACCCCTAACCCCTACCCCTAACCCCTACCCCTAACTCCTAATCCTAAACCCTCACAAACAACCGAATATTGATGATGTAAATGAACAACATGTCCTTTCTTAATCGAGATCAAAAAGGGGTGCCTAAAGGTAATATGGTTCAATAAATGCTATAAACTATTTGTGACTTATTGATTCTCAATAGCATTCTATAAAATTCTGGTAGGAATAAATTGTTTGGCTTAATTTTGTTCTTATCTCATTCTAAAGTCACTCAGATACATTCGGTATGTTTACAATGTCATATTTTACAATCAATGATAATTTAAGTTATGAGGTAAAGTAATCACTAAATATTAAACTGCCTTAATTATTCCAAGGAATTAGTAGCATCTTATTTATAAAAGGATTACTAGTAAAATATACCAACAAGGAAATCAATAACAGTTTTAGGATTTTAGATAAGTATAAGTCTTTTTATAAGTCTGTGTCCAATACCATAAAATGAAACACAGACTTGTGGAATGAAATATTGTTACCAGAAAACTGTTCAATGGAATGAAAAATTTGTTTAAGTTTTTCAAATAAATCTGAAGCTTTTTATAAAGAAAAGACAAAAGATTTATTTGTCTAACTGTACATACAATCCAAAATTGGCAACATATATGTCCATTTTATTGCAAAAAAAGTGAAGACTACCAATACTGGTGGGATAACTCATGGAATCAATAATAATAATAATAATAATAATAATAATAATGATGATGATGATGATGATGATTATAATAATAATAATAATAATAATAATAATAATAATAATAATAATAATATCTGTCCAGATTAAATGTCTGCTAAGATTGGCTAGAGTACTCTGAAGAATTTTGGAGAATTGAAATTTGCTGTCACTTGGCACCTAGTATTAGTGGAAGAAGAAGAAGAAGAAGAAGAAGAAGAAGAAGAAGAAGAAGAAGAAGAAGAAGAAGAAGGGATGATGATGATGATGATGATGATGATGATGGTAATAATGAGGAAACGAAATTTGGTAGGATAATAGAAAAATGAATAAACTTTTATCCCTTTTTAAAGGAATTTAAAAAAAAGGTCCACTCATTCAACAACCAGTAAATGAATAAATAAATAATTCCCAAAAATTACAATCCCAAAAATATTAGTAAAAAAAAAAAAAAAAAAAAATGGAAAAATAAAAAAGATGAAAAAAAGCAAAGAATGTATCGCAGATTTTTTTCTTGTTTTCTTCCTCATTCTCTTTTTTATATATTTTTTTGAATATTTATTTATCTAAATGTGTTTGTTAGGGGAGTGTTGCTTGGATATAAGATAGTCACTTGAAGTTAGATGTCGACTCTCGGGCAAGACATGAGAGGTTGAAACATCTGTGGGGGAAATGCTGGCAGCTTTGGCGGTGGTGGAGAAGACACAGTTGAGGAAGCGGATAGTAAGCCTGAAGTATCGGGTGAGAGAGATAGGCAGATAGAAAAGAGAAAAATAACAGAAATACAAAGAGGAAGGAAGAAGAAGAAGAAGAAGAAGAAGAAGAAGAAGAAGAAGAGAGAGAGAGAGAGAGAGAGAGGAGAGAGAGAGAGAGAGAGAGAGAGAGAGAGAGAGAGAGAGAGAGAGAGAACAGTTGGAGTGTAAAAAGTTAGAAATGTCGACATTAGATTAAACGCATGAGACGGAAGTAAAAGCGTTCGACGCGCATGCGCGCATTCAAGCACATCTCAATATGAACGCACGCACAGTTTTCGCATGGTCGTATTTATGAAAACTCACACACGCAAACACATACACTTACACAATAAGACACATGTTCATACAAGCTTATATACATAGACATAATGACAGATGCTAAAAGTATAAACACACTTTTTTTTATCTACGAAAGTTATGGGGTCTCTATTTGCCTCAGTTTAATAGTGTTCTGGGTAAGACGTTGAATTAATGGTGATGTCTCAATTCTAGAGCTCTGGGGAGTGTGGATTACCTATTCATTGGCATTACTCCCATGTCCAATCTGAGTCACAGTGGTAATGTTCTAATTTATGGGACAAATAGATAAAAAAATTAGGGTAATCTGAACATTAGTTACATAAATGAGAGTAATCTCCCCTTGTTTGTTTCACTTCAAGGAAGCCGTATGTTTTGGTTGGCCATTTTCATTTCACCGTAAATCTACACTGAAAATACGAATTTGTTCAAATTAATACAACTGCATGTTTTAACACGAAAATATCATAAAATATGTTCTTAATAACAATTAAGTTAATTTCAAATAAAGCATAATTAAGAACACATTTTATGATGTTTTCGTGTTTAGATTACCAAAATTAGTTTTTAGATGAGTTAAAAAATTGAATACCCAACAAGAATGAATTAAACAAAAATGTCTTCGGCATAAAATAACCCAAGGATTGACATGCCGATAATTCAACCTAGTTTAATAATAGAGCATTTCTTTTCAACATAGAGAAAAAGCAGAAAAAGGAAAACTAATAATAGATTGTTGCTAATGACATTCTATTTACTTTTGCGATCTTCGTTACACTAACTGTAACCGAAGCTATAGTATCGACTCGCCCTGGGGCTTAGAATACGTAGACTGAATCCTCTGCAGAGGGGTAAGACGCGGCTCCAAATAAGCGTCCTCTGACTATTTGAATCTAACTAATTTCCTGACCCTGATTCAACCAATACATTACATCTCTCACCCAATCATAGCTCAGCTCTTTTTATTTCATCTTGGTACCAGATTTCCACGCCGGAACCATTCACCTATATCATCTTATTGTCAATCATTATTTCCGCAGGTGTTTGATCTCGGGATCACATATCCGCTTCAAGCCTCCGCACAAATACCCTACTATTTACGAAAGTAACAAAATAAAAAATTGTATTGACCTACTTTGAAAAATTAGTTTTGGATTGTTTTATTTTACGGCATATCACCCTCAGTGGGTCATTTAATGCCGACAAAGATTTGAAATAAATTCGTTCTTAATAAGTAAAGAAAATTCGTCGGGGTGGCCTAAAGTCGGTATCAGCCAATCAGCGAGGGAGTATATCCCCTTTTCACTAGCCCTAGTCCAAGGAGATTGTCTTTGTGCCTGTGGTAGAGTGCCACACCTACCATCATCTCCTTACTTTACCACACAGATCCCTGTTCTACTCATACGCAGAGTTGGCGAGGGCCGGTATCGAACTAGGAACCTTATGGTTTCAAGCCGAACTCTCTAGCGACTGAGCTAACCTTTTTTTATAAGCACAGTTTTCTATTTAACCCATTTATGGAACCACAACAGATACCCTCACTCCAGGTCAGAGTGGACTTGGGAGAAATGGTGATGAAGGGGTGCTCTATATTCCCCAGACCTCCAGAACTGGAACCTCACCATTAGTTAGAGTTTAACATCATTCCCAGGGAATGAAGACCCTCAGCCACCGCTTTCTAGCACCCATATGATAAAAAGGGTTGGGCTTGCCATAAGGGCAATAGAGTTGGGACATTTGTATAGATGATAGGGCTTGACCTAGCCAGCCGATTGATCGGAGGGGGTCTCTCTGACCGCCCATCTAGCTCAAGTAATGTCCTAAGTGAAATATTGCATGTCATGGATTATTCAGCCATCAGGGTTCCATCCTTAAGCATCACGAGTCACCACCCACGACCATCAGGTGGCCTTATTGGTGGTGGTGGGGGGGTCTTACTTTTCTGCAGAGGGGCAGTCGGTGTATTCTAAAGCTACAGCCGCCAGGGCTGAAAACTTAGTATTTACAAGGAAATTATTTGGTTTTGATCACTGTATTTATTACTTCTTTCAGATGATCTGTGGTGGTGGTTTTTATTGGTGAAATATTTCTTTTTATACTGTATCCCAGATTATCTGTCGATAAATGGAGCAGCCTATATTATAATACATTTTTAGTACACGTGTAGCACTACACTAAATGCTAAGAATGGTACCCTTTCTTTTCTTCATAAATGGTTGTATACCTGCAGAAAAAAAAGAGTGCCATTTTTATGCAGGGTGGTGATCAGTGCCACTACTCTACTATCCCTGCTGACAATTAGAGAGGTGTTCAGTCCCACAATGCTACAGTCACAGTTGAATTCGGAGTGGTGTTCACTGCCAAAATGCTACAGTCCATGCTTAATTCGGAGTGGTGTTCAGTGCCAAAATGCTACTGTCATGCTGACTATCAGAATGGTGCTCGCTGCCTCATCACTGCAGTTACTGTTGACAAGCGGAGTGGTGCTTAGTGCCACAACGCATCAGCCACTGCTAACAATCGAAGTGGTGTTCAGTGACACAATGCTACAGTCATTGCTAACAATCGAAGTGGTGTTCAGTGACACAATGCTACAGTCATTGCTCACCGTCACAATACAGTATTTTCCATGCTGTTTATCTAGTATTATACTAAAGCTGAGGGAATCAATGTTTGTCTCGTAAAGGCTTTTTTACTATCTAGGTTAATGACACAAACATTATACTAAATTATTCCTTACTCTTAGGATTGCGTTAGGTTTGAAAAAAAATTCCATTTTAATTGGTACGAATTAGTTGTAATTTGCAATTATGTCAAAAACTGACCCGTCACTTACTCACATTTTGCCAGTCACTTTTTTTCTCTTGTATATCTTGATTACCTCCTCGTTATATATGCTAGCTTCCCAATGAAATAGAGAGAGAGAGAGAGAGAGAGAGAGAGAGAGAGAGAGAGAGAGAGAGAGAGAGAGAGAGAGAGAGAGAGAGAGAGAGAGAGAGTTTGAAACGGATTTGTAAGTTAAGTTTCAAAAGCTTCCAAACCGGCAAACATCTTGGCTCTTAATAAATTTAAATTAGATCAAGCGTTCCCTTTCTTAGAAATCTTAAAAAATGATTTCAATGTTTTTTTTTAATTCTCCGTCCGAATTTATTAAAAAAAAGACCTCTGACTACCTCCAGCTATGGGTAAATAGTAGGGAAAAGTGTGTTTTTTTAAAACCTTGGTTAAAGAAAACTTTTCATTCGTTTTAATGATTGACAGCAAAGATCAAAAGCATATAAAGAAAATTATTGGAAATTATTTTATTATAGAAATGCATTAAAATGATTATAATATAGAAATGTATTGCGAATGCAACGTCTTATTGTAATAAGAAACTCATTAGTTTTAAATTCAATCGTCAAGTTTTAAATAATCAAGCGAAAGTTTTCTTTCTCTGTTTAATAATATTCTCTGTCAGATTTGGTGGATAAAAAAAGAAAAAAAAAAAAAAAAAAAAGGAAAATGTTTGGTTTCTTTGTTTAATGGTATATAAACCTTCATGAGTTGTTTAATGCCAAAACCATCCCTGTAGAAGAACAGTAGTGGTACCATTTATCTCATAGCCGGAGTAAGGAAGAGATTAATCTCTTTCTTAAGGGTATTAGTCCGAAAGTGAACGTCATAGCGCTATTGGAGTTCGAACTCGCTCACTCTGATGTCATAGTTCAGCACGTCAACTGCTACGCCACGGGGACTATCAACCCACAAGGAAAAAAGAGAAACAAGTAATTTCAGACATATATTAAAGTAACAAGGATATTTAATAAATAGATGTTTTGTGAATAGAGAATTTAAGCTTAAAATAGAGGATTTCTTTTACATTCTTGTGTGGATGCTTGAGGGTCGCTGAAAACTTTTCAGACCAGAAGAATATATCAATTAGAACATTGTTGGAAGAAGGATTAAAAAATTAAAGAAAAAAAGAAAGTAATAATTTCTTTACTGAAATGATTTTAAATGAATTAATTGAAAATATAAATTTTTTTTTTTTGTTTGTTTTTTTTTTGTGTATGTGTTCGTGCGTGTGCGTGTGTGTGCACGTATGTGTGTATGTGTGTGTGTGTGCGTGTGCATGAGAATGTGGGAATGTGAGTACGTATGATGTAAATGTGTTAGTGTATATGAGTGTGTATGTGAATGAGTCTATATGCGTGTGTGAAAGTGAGTATGTTTGTTAAAGTGTGTGTGTAAGTGTGTGCACGTGTGTATGTGTGTATGTGCACGTGTACGTGTGTGAGTGTGTGTAAATGTGTTTCTGAATGTGTATATCAGTGTATGCGCGCGCGCCTGTGTGTGTATATATATGTACGTGTGTGTAAGTGTGTATACGTGTATGTGTATGTGTACGCGTGCGTGTGAGTGTGAGTGTGTGCACATATACGCGTATGTCTCTGTGTGCGTGCGCATATGTGTGTGGGCGTGTGCGTGTAAGTGTGAGTGCACAATTTCGGCCGTTGGCTGACGACTTAAATAGATTCTCAAATCCTTAGATGCAACGATGATTTGGCCGTGTTTGAAATTCTAAATCAATTGTCATTCTACGCTTCTGTGCAAACAGGATTGAGTGATAAATTCATAGCCAATGGCAGAACCTACTGTTTGAATATAACAAATGTGAAGACGATGATGTGTGTTGTCGAACACATAATGGGACGAGATGTTTGATTCTATTTTTCAACGTTTGTGATGTGCGTCCAACATTGAGTTTTTAATAAAAGAAAAAAGAGAAATAAACAAAAAACAAAACAGAGTTAGCATGTATTATTCCCATTCAAAGAAAACACAATTTTAATATGCAAGGCGTGTCATAAAAGTAGCGAGATTGGAGCTGTATTTACCAAGATACAAATGAACAATGAATCGAACGTTAATTTTCTCAGATTACAAGGCGTGTCATAAAAGTCCCGAGTTTGAAGCAGTATTTACCCAGACAGAAATAAGTAATGAATAGAACGTTCATTTTTTTTCCGGAATACAAGGTGTGTCATAAAAGTGCCGAGTTTGAAGCTGTATTTACCAAGACAGAAATGAACAACAAATGGAACGTTAATTTTTTTCAGAATACAAGGTTTGTCAAAAAGTAGAGAAAAATCTTGATCCTTTTTTGACACACCTTGTATTTCAAAGACAAATTGATAAAACATGTAGCCTAATTTCCACACGAAGTGATGGCAATGAAGGCGCCCAAACAACGGCTGAGTTGGTAACAAGAATGGACCTTATAACCTGAAGGCAACCCTTATTAACTTCGATTAAGAAAGGACATGTTTTTTATTTACACTGTCAATATCTGGTTGTTTGTTAGGGGTTAGGGTTAGGGTTAGGGGTTAGTTTTATAATTTAAAAAATCTAAAAATCGTCTGTTAAAACGACCGAATATTGACGGTGCAAATGAAAAAGATGTCCTTTCTTAATCGAGATCAAAAAGGGGTGCCTTAAGGTCATATGGTCCACAAGAATTGTTGATTTGGTTGGTTGGTTGGTTGGTTGGTGTTAATGGCATATCAACCATTGAGGGTCATTTAATGCCAAATTTTGTTTTACTTTTTGTCTGAATTTTAAATTTTCCAGTTGGACACATGGCGGAACAGATATGAGGGTTCAGTTAATGCAGTTCTTAGTGACAATCATCAATAGGTTGCAGGTTCAATCCTGACCACGAGCAATAATAACATAGAATACTAAAAATAGCTTAACAGTTGTATCCGGTCATGGTTAGCAGAATGTAAACAGACTACCCCAGTGATTTGAATAAAGGATTCGGTTCAAAATCCCGTGAAGGCTCCCGATTACGACACGAAGGCCCCTATGTTCGATAAGAAACACCCGAAGAAGGCTGGAGAGCACATAAGCTGAAAAAACTGTCTATATAACACAAAGATGACAACAGTTCGAAAAATAATAACAATTCTTGTTTTTCATATATATATATATATATATATATATATATATATATATATATATATATATAAGTAAAAAGTAAAGTCGTCGGGGCAGCCTAAAGTTGGTATCAGCCAGTCAGCGAGGGAGTCTATACTCTTTCAATAGCGCTAGACCAAGGAGATTGTTTTGGCGTCTGAGGTGGAGCGCCACACCTACCATCAGCTCCTTACTTTAGCACAGATCCCTGTGCTACTCATACGCTGAGTTGGCGGGACCGGTATCGAACTAGGAACCTTGTGGTTTCTAGCCGAACGCTCTACCGACTGAGCTATATATATATATTAAAAAATAATTTTTAGTTTTATTTTCAATAATTTTAACTTGCAATCATATCTATTTGACCTGTAGGTGGGGCCTAATAGGTATCACAACTCTGGGTCAGAGGGAACCTGGGAGTAATGGCAATGAAGAGGTACTCCTCAGTCCCCATAATTCCAGAACTGGCGCCTCACCATCAGATACAGTTTAGTGTCATACCTATGACACAATTTTTTTTGATACTTCGAAAGTAAAGACCCATATTTATTTCCATTGAAACTATAACTGGTACAGAGAGCGCAATAACACCGTTGGATAGAGCAAGTTTTCAGCTACAAAACTATTTTCCAACGTAGTGAATGATGAACAAGAGCCTAAAGGTCACACGCATTAGAAATTAACTCCAAAAATAATGCCTCATATTTTATTATTCTGTCTAACAATGTTAATGGTAGATGTTGGTAGTATGGCAGTAAAGTTGAACTTTCCCGCTAAAACCCATTTCTTTTAGCAGGAGTTATGACGGAAGACGGTATACGTAGACAACATTTTCCTGACAACGACTCAGTCATCGTTGTTGTGAAAAAGTGGTTGCCTCCACTGGTACAAATCGCTGACGAAGCCAGTGGAGGTGACTATGTGGAAAATAGTAGTTGTACATGAAAACTTGCTGTGTCCCACGGTATTTTGCGGCATTTTTTTTCGGACAGCCACTCGTATACACACACACACACACACACACACACACACACACACACACATATATATATATACAAGGTGTGTCAAAAAAGTATCGAGATTTTTTGTACTTTTGACACATCTTGTATTCTGAAAAAAATAACGTTCCATTCATTTTTCAAGCTGTAAATACAGCTTTAAACTTGGCACCTTTTTATGAATTCTGTAAAGAATTAATGAATGGAACGTTATTTTTTTCAGAATACAAGGTGTGTCAAAAAGTTAAAAAAAAAAAATCTCGATTACTTTTTAGACATACCTAGTACATATAACGGTACCTTGATTTCCGAATTTAATTCGTTTCACTCCTAATTCAATTTCCTCGTATATCAAATCAATTTTCCATTTTGAAATAAACTGAAATGCCATTAATCCGTTCGAGTACTCACTCTACGTAATCTTAATCAAAATAACTCTGTATTGTACAAAAACATAATAAAATAGAATAGAATTAATTATTTGCTGTAATATGTTTTAATGTTTATTTTTTATGAAAATAAATTCTTTTACGTAATAAATTTGGAAACATAAATGTTTCAGTGAACTTATTAATATAAGCGTATTGAAGCTCGCTTTTACCTCAAATTTTTAGCTCACAACACAAAGAATAAAATTGACCGAGTGAAATCTTGGAACTTGGAAAACTCGTAAGATGGTGCATTCGTAAGTCAAGGTACCTCTCTCTCTTCCTCTCTTTTCTGCCTCTCTGTCTGTCTGTCTGTCTGTCTCTCTCTCTCTCTCTCTATATATATATATATATAAACATACACACATATGTATGTACACATATATATAACTGTATATATACACTCACGCACATATGTAAAGATATATGTGTGTGTGTGTGTATGTGTGTGCGTGTGTGTGCACGCACACACATACATATGCACACAAATATGCACACAAATAAACACACATATACACCCATACCTATAACCCATATATATACGCACACATATACAAAACACACACACACACACACACACACACATATATATATATATATACGCGAATACTAATTCGTATATAGTTATTTACAGGGAGTCAGACTCCTGCGTGATGGTTTCGTCATCTTACCCTCATCTCTACGCCCATCGCAGAATGGCTTCCATCATGGATTTACGAAACGATCGCAGTCAAAACATTACCAGACAGGCGTCGGCACAGACAATAAATTCTTACCTTGATTCTTCTATAGTCATTTACTGGCTATCAAACAACAGGCACAGGAAACATTTGCTCAAAGATAAAGAAAGAACAATGGCAAAGAAAAAGCAATAAAATAAATAAACTTGCCTATCTTTTATAACAAAACATAGACAGAATTTTAGGTCAGACACGTAAAATTCTGTTTTGTTATAAATCGAAATGGTGTCGGAGAAAGAAGAGCGTTTGCGATGACGTCTACAACAGGAAACTGGAAAGTGTGAACCAGTAGTAAGAGAAGCGGTCCGAAGGTTTGATTATACAAGATGGTGGGAAACAGACTCTCATACGCCAGACCGGGAAATATGATGTTATATTCTATTACATAACAGAGTGTAACATCTCTATCATCTCATAAAAATACATAAGATAAAAAAAAATGGAAAAGAAGGTATTATATATAAACCTTTTCCCTGTCTGATGATTGTGGTCACACGTAAAACTTTGAGTAACGCAGGGGCATAATTTAAGATTTTACACCTTCTCTGTTCCAATAACACCAAACACTTTTTATATCCTTTTTTTGCCTGCCTGCCTACCTGTCTGTCTGTCTGTCTGTCTGTCTGTCTGTCTCTCTCTCTCTATATATATATATATAAACACCGCACCAAAGTATATATATATATATATATATATATATATATATATATATATATATATATATATATATAGTAGTCCTTTTTATTATTGGGGAATTGAAAAAAGTGCTCGATTACGTGTGTAAAAACTGTATTTATTTATTATAGTGTACAATACATTTAAGGAGCCATTGTTACCATTGGTTTCCAAGCAGCGTGTTAGCCACCCTTTCTCCAAGACAACGCGCCTGTTAAAGAATGTGAATGTCAATTCATTTATATATGTACGTATTCTTTGTTGTTAGTGGGTGGAATCTTCTTATTTTCCGCATTTTTTTGTAAATTAGTGCTTGTATCTTCACGTTGTTGGGCTCATATTTTTCAGCACGCATCCTTCATATCCCACTTTGTCGTCTGCCTCCCTGCTTTCCCTTTTATCTGCTTAAGGTCAAGATTCTGATGATCCCAGATTCTTTAATATTTTTTTCTTACATTCGTTCCTGTCTACAAGTTTGAGTTTTTGGTTTCGCTACTTATTATTCTAGATAGATAGTAGCAGTATAGTATGTTTATAACAGTAAAATTCCATTTCTAAAAAGTGGGCGTGTAGGTAAGATATCTGACTGATGATAATTCGGTCGGGTTTCGAACCCAGCCTGAAGCAGCCTGCCTTATCTAGTCACACTGATCAGCTGTGAAACGGTGATACAAGACTGTATATGAATGACTATATATATATATATATATAATATATATATATATATATATATATATGAGGAAGAATGAATAAAGAAAAGAAAGAACAAATGGATAATAAAAGATGAATTTAATCAATATCACTTACACATGTGTTTCGGTCAGTTCATCTGTGTGAAAATATTCTGCACACAGAGAAGATTGAAATTTTATTTTGAAATAAAATTTCACTCTGATGAAGGTCGAATCTTCTCTGTGTGCGGAATATTTTCACACAGATGAACTGACCGAAACACATGTGTAAGTGATATTGATTAAATTCATCTTTTATTATCCATTCTGTTCTTTCTTTTCTTTATTCATTCTTCCTCATATTGTCAGATTAATTTCCAATTCCATTTATATATATATATATAATATATATATATATATATATATATATGGTGGGTACATTCGATTTTAGCCTCGCGTCAGAGTAAGTAAAGCTTATGTATTTAATAACACCTCCGCCTCGAGCAGGATGCGACACAATGTCAATACTTTAAGTGGAGTTTAAGAGGTGTGAATTCAGAATTTTCCTTCTCCTGGACAGGTTGCCATAAAAGAGCACAATCTGTCCAACTATTTACTCAATCCTGGAGGCGGAATAATTGGATTCATACCTTTCCCGATGTTATGTCCAGGATTTGAAGTCGGTTCTCTGTGTCCATTTCATACGACGAGATAACCATTACGAGACAAACGCACCCGTTTAAGTAAAGCTTAACAAATAAATTGTAAATTTTTAGCCTTCTGCCAAACAAAGAAATTTTATGATATAGATAGATAGATAGAACGCGGGAGTGTAAAAGGCGAGAGAGAAAGACCGTGGACAGTCAATAGAGTAAATAGTACGAGACTAAGGAAGATGAAACATTTTTTTTTATTAAAAAAGTAACATTTTTTTGTTTTTCCTGTTTTGAAAAGTACCCTAACCACAACAAAAAATCACTTGAAACAAAACAATAGACAGAACAATTCTATTGTCTGTTCTACGGTAAGTCTTTATGTTATATATGATAAACTGTTTTATGCTTAAGAGAAAGTATCTATTATTCTGCTTGTTTGTACAATAGATAGACTTTTCGGTTCATAGCAGATTAGTGCGTCCTGGCCTTCTGCCCTAAAAATAAATAAATAAATAAAAACGCCAAGAGGTGCCTGCTCAAAATGTGACCGTGCTAGTTATGAACTTCCTATATGTTTAAAGGCATTTTTCCCAAAAGGTTAATGCGATATGAAAGCGATATTTTACCCCCCACACACACCAAGTCTTTTCGACAAGAAATGTAAATATTTTACATTTTCTTGTCGATAAAAAACCTGGGGTGGCTGTAAAATATCGCTTTCTTATCGCGTTAACTTGTTAATTTTAACGCCTTCAAACTACTAAAAAATGTTATTTGTCGATAAAAACGCCTTCAAACTGCTAAAAATAATATTTTAAAGAGGGGGGTTAAATATTTACATTTACTAGTCGAGAAAAGTCTTGGGGGTAAATATCGCTTTCATATTGCATTAACTTTTTGTGAAAAACGCCTTCAAACATCTAGGGAATTCATAACTAGCACGGGTAACATTTGAGCAGGTTCCGCTTAACGTTTTTCATGGCAGGAGGACAGGACACACGAATGCGATATCCACCGACTTTTCTAGCTAGAATCAGAGAGAAGTATCTGTTCAATACATGGCATTCTGAACTGGACCTAGCTATGTTTTTTGTTGACCAAGAAACCTATATAATTATATTAAGTAAAAATTAAAGTAGGCGGAGTGGCCTATTATCAGTATCAACCAGGCAGCGAGGGAGACTATCCCCTTTTCAATAGCGCGAGACCAGACAGATTGTTTATGCATCTGACGTGCAGCTGCACACTTATCATCAGTTCCCCACTTTACCGCACATATTTAAGCTGTGCTACTCATGCACTAAGCTGGCGACAGCTAGTATCGAACACGGAACCTTATGGTTTCTAAGCGGATGCTCTACTGACTAAGTTAAATTCATAGGATTTTGACCCCCACGAATTAAAATTCAAAACTCGAAAAAAAAAAGGAATAAAACTCAAGACAATATTTTATGTATTATGAAGAAGAAGGATTAAAAAAATTACATGAAAATCTTTTTATTTTACAGTTTTTTAAATCTGTATCTGCCAAAACTACTATTTTTGTCAATTTTTTTTCTCCCTTGAAGATGTGCTCTTTTTTAATCATTCATTGACATTTCAGTCTCGGAAGACTATAATATAGTTTTTGTGCCTCTGAAGTTATAGCGCCTCCTGTGACTGTGAAGGTGGTCCCTGAAGATGTTGATGTACCGGTACTTTGTTGTCGCTGCTTTCTTCTGGACTTCTTGGCTTCATGGTGTTGCGCCAGGATGGTATCAGACACAGTCCACTATGGAGAGCCTGCCGCCACCGAGGGCGGTCCTGAGCCAGATTTCCCCGGCTGGAAGGGGTAATGCCAAAGCACCTGAGATCATTTTTGCAGACATCCTAGAAATCCTTTTTAACGAGATTTATTTAGTTATTTAACCTTGTACTAAATCTATCTCAGATATATAAACAATTCTGCATGTAGGCTCTGTTCGTATGTGAAAAATTAAAATAAGTGACAATTTACGATATTAATTTTTTTCTAAAAGTTTAAAGAAAAGGGAAGGTGTTCTCATGTCAAAAGTTTGGTCATACCTAATATTAAGACCACAGAAACTAGGGAATGCGTGGGAAAAGTCACGTGGAGAAATTTAGTGCGAAGGTTGAAAGCAAAAAGATAGAGGGGGAAAATAACGAAAAGAAAACCATATATATATATATATATATATATATATATATATATATATATATATATATATATTCAATAAATGAAGGAAAAAACTTTAAATTTACTTCAATATAATAATTTATTTCAACCGCATTACTGCAGCATCTTCAGGTAAGAGCAACATTTTTTATATATGATTATGTTTCCTTGCCATTCCTACCGTTACCCTGAGTTTCATGTGTAATCACATTAATCGGACAGAAATTCTGTCAGTTGATTATGGTGACATTAGATTTAGTATTTTAGGTTCTAAACTTGATATATTTTAAATGCTAGAATAGCATCGAGCACTTTTTAAATTTTTTGTAATGTAATGAACATTTAGTTTTAATAAACTTCATAAAAAAAAAAAATATTTTCCTTAGGATTGTAACTGTTGTCATATCACAGTAAATTTTAAAAAGAAGTTCAAATTCGGTGTATATATTTACCAACCCGTCCGTAACGAGCAGGTTGTGACACAAGGTCAATTTTTAAATAGAATGCAGTTAGCTTTAATTCAGAGTTTTCCTTCTTCTAGGCTGGTTGCCCAACCAAGTTGAAAAAACAAAAAAAAAAAAATTGTCCTATAATGATGATGATATTTTATGCTTTTACCCAAACCCTGCGCTACGAGCAGAAATCGATACAAGGTAAAAGTTTTCTGCGACGTTTCCTTCTTGTAGACTGATTGCTTAATCAGAGTTAAAAAAACAAAAAAAACAAAACACAGTCTGTCCGATGATGGATAGTAAATTGTTGGATTCATACCTTTCCCAAGAGTAGGACGTGCCATCGTCCTACCCAAGC
>CM042144.1:57315709-57428209 GCA_023376005.1 Doryteuthis pealeii | reverse complement strand
GAGACCATATCCGTTCGGCCGCCGGTACATAGCGAACAATCCCTGCGAAATTAACCTTGTCAATGATGATACTACTATTACACGCCCCTGCCATAGCAGGCAAGTGGACGTTTTTTTATTTAGTAAACAAACCCGGCCGTTAGCTCTTCGGCGAAGTGAATAAGATTTTTTGGATGTTTGTTTATTTATAGAAGCAAGTTGAATAAATTATTATTTATATTTCTGCTTGAAGGCAATTATAAATGCATGTATCGAATAAGATTCGATAATTATAGAAAATAATCTTGACAAGTAAATCCCGCAAAGGATGGCTCGCTATGTAGAACACCGTACAGACTGTTTCGACTTTATTAAGTCTCTTCAGCGATGTATACTAACGACTCCCCTCCTACAGGAATCGAAACCGGGACTTCACAGGCATAGTCAGAGACCATATCCGTTCGGCCGCCGGTACATAGCGAACAATCCCTGCGAAATTAACCTTGTCAATGATGATACTACTATTACACGCCCCTGCCATAGCAGGCAAGTGGACGTTTTTTTATTTAGTAAACAAACCCGGCAAATAAAAAAACGTCCACTTGCCTGCTATGGCAGGGGCGTGTAATAGTAGTATCATCATTGACAAGGTTAATTTCGCAGGGATTGTTCGCTATGTACCAGCGGCCGAACGGATATGGTCTCTGACTATGCCTGTGAAGTCCCGGTTTCGATTCCTGTAGGAGGGGAGTCGTTAGTATACATCGCTGAAGAGACTTAATAAAGTCGAAACAGTCTGTACGGTGTTCTACATAGCGAGCCATCCTTTGCGGGATTTACTTGTCAAGATTATTTTCTATAATCATCGAATCTTATTCGATACATGCATTTATAATTGCCTTCAAGCAGAAATATAAATAATAATTTATTCAACTTGCTTCTATAAATAAACAAACATCCCAAAAATCTTATATATATATATATATATATATATATATATATATGTATATATATATATATATATGTATGTATGTATGTATATATGATATGATATGATGTGATGTGATATAAAGCAAGCAATCTGATGATACTCATAGGTTTACACTGATAACTGTGGGTGGAAATAGAACTATAACCGCAAAATGATCGATTTCTAAGCTTTTCTTTACCAATATATATATATATATATATATATATATATATATATATATATATATATATATTTCCAAACTCCCCGCTTTATAGTTTGTAATTACACAATACAAACTGTTGCCTGGAAAAAAAAAAGACCAAATCATATGCGCCTCCTGAAAAAAATCAGATGGTACTATAAAATGTCCAAAAGATAAAATACTATAAGACTTGCCTAAGTTAAATATGTGTGTTTGTGTGTTTGTGTGTGTGTGTCTGTGTGTGTCTGCATATATATATATATATATATTATATATGTGTGTGTGTGTGTGTGTATATATATATATGTGTATATATATATATATATATATGTGTGTATATATATATATGTGTATATATATATATATATATATATATATATATATATATATATATATATATATATATATATATAAACACACAGACACACAGACAGACACACACAAATATATATGGAGTATATTAAGAAAGATTGAAAAAACACAGGTTTAAATGAGTTAAGTGGTGAGTTTATTGGCCGACACTACAGTGTTTCGATCTATTAATTAGATCATCTTCAGGGCATTTGTTGGTATATGGAAGGTAATAAGAAATGTTTTATCACAGAATAACGAGAAAAGCGAGTGATAGCCCTTGTTTATCTGTCTGTTTAAAATTTGAAGTTTGAAAAAGAAGATGGTTTGAAATATGACGTCAAATATTCTCTTTTTTACAAATGTTTATATATATATATATATATATATATATATATATATATATATGCATGTAGTTTTATTATGTCAGTACTAAATGTCACAAGCTATAAAAGTAATAATGACTTAGTTAATAAATTATGGAATTTAAAAGATATTTAGTTTAGAGTTAATCAATTAGAAACGGAATAAACTCTGTGATATTATATTCAATATAAATTTATATTTAAAATTCAGAAATGAAACTAACGACATAAGCCTATTTATTGTTATTTTATTGAAAAGTTTATGAAAATGAGCTTACTAGCGACTAGCGGTCATTCAGAAATATCTTTTAAGTATCACTCGAATTACTGCTTATACCGAGTGACCCACATCACCCGTCGACCCTACCCTCCAAAAAATAACCAACAAAAAACAAATCCCCGGCCATATTTTTTTGATTAAAGCGAGCAAGAAACCTGACTGAAGCACTGTGAGGTGACCACCGCGTCTACAGGAGGTAGGAGTGGAAAGTCACATGACCAAGGAGGAAAGTCATCGGAAGCGACTATTATGGCCGCTTTCAAGAAACCAAATGTACTGGTTGACCTCTAGCTCAAAATGAAATAAATAAATGAAAAAAAAAGATACAAAATTCCCGAAAAGCAAATAAATAAAAAGAAAGAACGAAAGAAAGAAAAAAAAGAAGAAGAAATTGAGTAAGAGCAGCCATTAAAAAATCTACAAAACTTGATACAAGAATGATCCTCATGCGTCTTATCTATTTACCCAACCTGTTCGCCACTGGTAGGATGTGATGCAAAGTCGCAAATACGGTGCAACTAGCAAGGATTAAACTCGCTATGCAGTTGTAATCGATCGAGCGATAATAGCCTGCTACCCATTACACCCCGGTCACAATTTTGGAACATTTAGCGAGAATCGAACTCGTTATTCAGTAGTTATCAATCTAGCAAGACGAGTCTGCTATCCATGGCAGCACGAATAGTAGCCCTTTATCATCAACCCATGCACCACAGGTAGGATGTGACATAAGGTTGTAAGTATAGAGTATCCGGCGAGATTCGAACTCGGTATTCAATAGTAATTGATATAGAGATGAAATGAGCACGAAAAGCTCTCTGTGTAGAAATTAAAGATTCGCAATCTTAAAAACTGTTTCAATAGCAAACGCACGGTATGCACCAGTCAAAAACATGATTGTAACGGAACGCATTTGAAAAAAAAAAAAAAAAAAAAAAAAAAAAAAAGATAAGACATTCCAGGGGGGTGCAAGAAGCGTCCGTTCAAATTTACTTGATTTTTTTTCTTTTGTAATTAATATTATTTATATTTCCGTTTCTTTATTTCAGATTATTATCATTACCCCTCATCATATTATATTAGATTTAGAGAGTGAAATATATAAGATCTTTTGATAAAACTGCAGTATGGATTTACATTCTATATTTTTGAACAAAAGTATAAATTGCAGGGGTGCGAGTTCAAAACTCCTTTAAGGGTGAGGGAATAGAAAAAGGTTGGGAACCACCATTCTAGACTGATTTGCTTATTCCTTTGAGTATTCCTTCTCAACCAAGGGTGCCTTCAAATATACATTAAATTTTTCTTTTGTAATTAATATTATTTATATTTTCGTTTTTTTTATTTCAGATTATTATCATTATCTTTCATCATATTATATTAGATTTAGAGAGTGAAATATATAAGATCTTTTGATAAAACTGTAGTATGGATTCACATTCAGTATTTTTGAACAAATGTATAAATTGCATGGGTGCGAGGTCAGAGCAAAACTTTTTTAAGGGTGAGGGAATAGAAAAGGGTTGGGAATCACTGCCCTAGATGAAGCTACCATTATCACTTGCCCAAGTTCACTTGCACCACGCAGGTGACAATTTAAAATGTGAGATATATTTCTTGCACACTCTGTATTTCCAACTTTTGTTTGTATCTTGTTGACTTTGTCAGGACAGGACACCCACCATACGCCATTTAAATCAAACGGAAGGCGCCGGCGATTGTTGCCTTTTTACGCCAAGGCTATAATTAGATATAGTGTTAGATTAGTCGTTGTTTTAGAGTTGCTGTAAATTTGATACCAAGCTAGATGTCTGCGTTCGCTATATTTATGGGATAGGGTGCTAGAGAGGCTTTGGAGTTAGTGGAGGAGGGCATCCCGAAAAAGTTTGGGAAGTAGAAAAGATTACAGAGAGTTTGGGCTTTAATTCTTTGAGTTGTAAAAGAAGATTATATTATTATAATTGATATTATATGATCATGAATAGGTCCTGTACAAAATTTTCATGAGTATCATAATTATTGGATGAAAAATATAAAATAAGAAAAATTATAAAAGTAATATAAAACCACACGTGGGAGATATTTCTGTTATACCCTTCATAGGTCCTGCGCAAAATTTTGATGAAAACAACAAAAATTATTGGATGAAAAAATAAGAAAAAATGATAAAAGTAATACAAAACCATATGTGCGAGATATTTCTGTCGTACTCTGCATTATCATTTTCAACCTGAAAATTCAATTGGGAAAATATTTTACCAGTTGTTTCAGGGCATACAATTTTCTTGTATCGTGTCGGAACAGTGCTCGTGGAGTAGTAACTAACGTGCTGGACAGTGAGTTCGAACTTCAGTCGTGCTATTATATTCACTATCGGACTAATACCTTTGGGAAATGTATGGATCACTTCATCCTCCCAGCTATGAGATGAAAAGTACAATTACTGTTCTTCTACAAGGATGGGTTTGGCATTAAATAACACACGAAGGTTGATATGCCATTGAATAAAGAAACCAAAGTAAAGGTATATATATATATATATATATATATATATATATATATATTATATATATATATATATATATATAGGAGTAAATATGGAAAATAAATCCGACAATATTAAGAAATTTGAAAAGACAAATGTTCCGAATATAGTATGAATTTATTTATCGATGTTTAAATATTTCGGTTTCTTTAAACCTTCATCAGGATGTATCTTGGGGTGACATAAAGTGAAATCTTCATAAAATCTTTTTTGTTGTACCATAACACTGAACAAATACAGTTACACAACAAAAAAGATTTTATAAAGATTTTCATCTCCTGTCATCTATAAAACATCCATCAATTTCTTCACCCCAAGACACATCCTGATGAAGGTTTAAAGAAACCGAAATGTTTAAACATCGATAAATAAATTCATCCTATTTTCGGAACACTTGTTTTTTTCAAAGTTCTTAATATATATATATGTGTGTGTGTGATGTATGTGTGTGTGTGTGTGTGTGTGTCTGTGTTTCTCTCTAATAGACTGATTATATATATGGGTGTTTTAAAGTGTGTTCTTCAACATAAGAAGAAATGAGAAGAAAAAAATCTGAAAAAAATAGGTTTTTATATTTTTTCCATGTTTCATCCATTGCTAATGCATTGCATAGAGTGATTGCTTATCCTGCTTCATAGTGCTTCGGCCTCTGGAGCGGCTAAATAAAATTAACAGCGTTGATCTCAGGGGGCTATCCCCCCAGGCAATACCTGCTCCCTTGATTGGCAGGGCTGGGTTTATTGCTCAGTGCCTGAGGCGCCCCCCTTGATGGAGAATGTCGACGGGATCAACGCATTTTTGTGCCTACCACGCATGAGCTTTGGTTTGTGGGTGGGCCCAAATAATGTCCTTGTGTGACGCTCTCATAAGTGGGATGAGAGGCAAATACCTTGCTAATGAATTGCGTACTGTGTAATTCTTCCGGATTATTTCATTTTATCATTCTGTGTACAAAGTTGTTATTTTTTATTTGGTACTAAGCAAAAAAAAAAAAAAAAAAAAAAGAAAAAAAAAGAGAAACAAACAAAGAAAAACGATTTAAGAATCAGGCAACTGATATTGAAAATATGGGTTAAATCCTACTTAACGGACATAAATTCCACCATCGTATGTCACCCCGCCGAAAGGAAAAAACCCACTAAAAATCAAGGAATTAACCGAATCTAATGAGATTTCAGTTTTGATATACTAATGAATAAACAATATAATGCACTAGTTATTTTATTTGAAAACTCCTACATTTTTCCAGGTCAGTTAACTTTGAGCTACGTATCTCTGAGGCGTAACACAGATTCACAAACATACGTGGTTCAAATTTAATTGACCTGAAAAAATGTAAAAGTTTTAAATAAAACAACTGGTACATTATACATTTTATTCATTAATGGATCAACACTGAAAATTTCATTAAATTCGGTTAATACCTTGTAGTCTTTAGTAGTACAGTGGAAAACAATCATTGCTAAAGTAGAGGGTCCACCCGCCAACCAGGAAATTGTAGAAATATCCAAGGGGATACTGAAGCAAAACGGGGTAGGTATCGGTCCTATGTATGTATGTATGTATGTATGTATGTAAAAGTGTGTATGTGCGTGTGTGTGTGTGGTAAAACACAAGATCTTGCAGTCGATAGAATAGAAGAAAAAAATAATGATAATAATAATTAATCTAAAAATGAATTGAAATTAATTACTAAGTAGGATTGAGCCTTTATCTAGTAGTGACCGCCCCAAGCGGAGATTCAAGAGGTTTGAATTAAGAGTTTTCCTTCTCCTAGACTGGTTGCATAACCAAGGTTAAAGAACTCAGTCTTGCCTACTATTTATCCAAAGCTGAAGGTAGAATAGTTGGATTCATACCTTTCCCGAGTGTATTAGCGATATGTGAACTGTGGCTTCGTCCGGCATTTGAACTCGGGTCGACGAGTCCATTTCCTACGAGTCTAACCAGTACACCACGCACCTCCGACATTTTATGAATGAATGTCTCGACTTGATCTTCGACTGATTCTAAAGTAGTACACTTAACATTGATAAATTGCACACTTGGCAGCTACTCATGTCTCCGGGCTTCTGTGTTTGGGTTTGTTGATCGGCTCATTTGTTTTATGTTTGTATTCTTTGAGAAAATCCTCAGATCGGAATTGACTTTTGTCTCTGTGTTTGGAACAAAAAAACATCTTTTTTACGTGTATGTTTAAGTTTCTCGGAAAACCAAAATCAATTAATTGTGCACGTGTCTCGTCGAGGTGGATAGTTTTCGGTCTCCTGCTGATGTCAGACGAACACGTTCTGCTAAAGACGAAACTCAAAAACAATTTCGTTAAACTCGCCGTGAATCTTTGTGAATTAGTCGAACTAGCAAATATATGTACCCTCCGGATGCAAGTATTTAAGTTTTAATGTAATAAAATATTACATTAAATTACAAAGGCCATTGAAAATAAATAAAAATGCAGATAAAAATATTTGAAAGAGAGGGTATAATCGAAAAAAATAGAACAACTGAAACTTAATCTTCCATCGCTCCCGTATTTCATTGGTAATTTTTTCTAATTTAGCTATTTAATTAAAATAAGAAGTAAAGAATGAAATTACAGATATTTCTTCTTGTTAATGAATTTCTTTTAAGATTTATCCTCAAGATTTTTGTTCATCTTCATTAGGAGGAAATTAAATAATTATAAATCAATAATACTAAGTACATATTCATTAAAATCAAATTTTTAATATCAACAGGCATATTAGCCTTCCCGTTCACACTGTAAACCAATATTTTATTGTATTATATAAATACAATTGCATGTTATTAGTATGGAGATATGGCCAACAATATTAATAATGTAAAACAATTTTATTAATAATTGAGGTTTAAATAAAAATAAAATAATGGAGAATGTGATGTAAATAACTAAGGGAAATATAATTTGAGCAGTAATATAGTTTCAGTTACAGACAGAAAACACACAATCTGCATTATAATAAGATATTTTAAACCTACATTTCAAGCAAAAGAGTCGTAACTTTGTAAGGTGAAATTCAAATATATATTCGGAAGGAGTTTCTCTCATTCACTGGTCATGTAACTTGATTTGGTCAGCGATACTTATGTAGCGTGTCTTAGCCAGGAATAGTTTGACGGAGCCCATCGTTTTTCAGGTCTACAAC
Source organism: Doryteuthis pealeii (assembly GCA_023376005.1). Lineage (NCBI taxonomy): Eukaryota > Metazoa > Mollusca > Cephalopoda > Myopsida > Loliginidae > Doryteuthis > Doryteuthis pealeii. The sequence continues at coordinate 57,420,350 of CM042144.1, read as the reverse complement.
TAGTTCCCTTATCCTAGATCGGTTGTCCTATTAAGGTTAATGAGCAAAGTCTGCCCTACTATTTAATTAGCTGGAATGAAAATAGTTGGATTCACACCATTCCACGAGTGCCTCCTATTGGAAAGACTAGGAGCATCAAAAATTAATTAATGTATTGATCTCGTATCTACTTACTATACGTGTGTCAAATGTTCCCTGCAACAAGGTTTGCAGGCTGAAAACTATACTCTGCATCCATTACATGTAAGAACATTAGAAACTTGACACTTCAAATGATGAATAATACAATTGTATTTTTATTGAAGAGAAGGTAGAATAAATTTCCTTTTTGCCACAGTTCTTTTACCCGTTAAAACGATATATATATATATATATATATATATATATATATATATATATATATATATATATATATATACCAAGCCCCTCCACACGAGCAGGATACGACACAAGGTCAATTTCTTAAGCGGAGTTTAACAGGTTTGAATTCATAGTTTTCCTTCTCCTAGACTAGTTACCTATCCAAGATTAAAGAGCCCAGCCTGCTCTAATATTTATCCATAGTTGGAGGGAGAGTAATTGAATGCATACCTTTCCCAAGGGTATTAGTGCTATGTGAAATACAAACAGCGTCGTCCAGGATTTGAACTCGGGTCGACGAGTCCATTTTCTACGACTCTAACCATTACACCACATGCCTTTACATTAAAATGAATATACAGGAAGAAGTACAAAATCATGTTCATTCTACCCCCAGGCCACGTTGAAGCTGGGTACAAGATTGGCTGTGTTTGTTTATTTTGTATACCTTGGCAGCATTCTCTCTAGAACTTGATATTGAGATAAAACTAAGGATAAAAAATCCAGCTTCGGTAAGTTCGAAAATCGTGTGTAGTTTCATTGGGGCATCACCATCAAAACCAAACTTAATGCCTATGAAGCTTGCGTTTTATCTGCCTTTTATACTCTTCTGAGACTTTGACTGCATACCATGGTCACATCAAAGCCTTGGAATGATTCCATCAAGTTTGTCTTAGGAGGACCCTAAACATTAATTAGCAGTTTCTAACACCACACACCATTGTTCTTCAGCGAGCTAATGCGTCCAGTATTTAGATGTTCCTTATATGTAATCAGATGTATTGGACAGGAATCTCACTTCGATGGAGGACGTTAGTTTATCCAAGCAGCTGTTTTACGGAGAATTATAACATGGTAAACCTCCGAGTCATAAACCCAAGAAACATTTTAAGAATATTATTAAAAAAAGTAGAATGCTTAGTGTAGATCTTGGAGACTGTGACCAGATGACGGAAAATAAATCAGTTTAGAAAAAAGTGATCTACGATACTTGTAAAGCCTTTGAATATTCCATCTTGAAACGAACACGGGCAACAGAACTTGGTCTCGGTTTCGAACACCATTTTTGTCTGAATATGTTTGTAACATCTGCAGTAGGATCTGTTTGTCCAAAACCAGATTTGTTAGTCATATGATATCAAATGAAAGCGAGCAATCCGAAACTGATTTTACACAGGTCCTAGGGTAGCAACCTACAGTTAATTCGTGTCAATTCTCTAACAAAGTATATAGGTCAGTAGCAGGTCTGAAAAGACATGAGAGAAGGCAAGAGGTTAATGTCAACGACAGTTCTTTTGATTGTCACATATGCAGCAGGGGTTGTAAGGGGGATATATATATATATATATATATATATATATATATATATATATATATCTTTCTTTCTCTTTTGGAAGTCCGTCGCAGATGACAATGACGTCATTCCATAACCTCGGTTGTGGACCCTCTGGTGGCATGTTAGTCCAATTCCGGACTTAAAGATGCACTCACACACATTTCAGGGGAAATTCCCATCTACATTTGGTTGTTCATGACGACGAAGACGTCGCCGCTCTGCATTTCCATTTATCTCGATATTGAGCTGGTTAGCTTCTGTGCGGCAGGCGTCTCGCCAAACCAGTCTGTTGGAGGCCAGATCTTCCACGCTTGAAGGTGGGATGTTACATTTCTTCAGCGTTGTCTTAATATCGTCTTTGAACCGCTTTTGTGGGGCTCCTGTCCTCTGCGTGCCATCTGTGCGTTCACTGCAAAGTATTTTACAGGAGAGTCTGTCTGCAGGCATGCGGATGGTGTGACCAAACCATTGCGGTCGGCGTTGTGATAGGATGGTCTCAATTAGGTCAATGCGTGTTCAGCTTCTAATTTCTAAGTGGGGGATTTTGTGACACCACTTTACGACCAGTATGCGTTGGAGACAGTTGATGTGGAATGCCTCCAGTTTTTTCAGGTGTCTGCGATATAACACCCACGACACTTCCATATAAGTGTATGGATAGGCATACAGCTTTATATACAGAGATCTTAGTATTGATGGTGAGATTTCTGTTCATGAACACTCTGTAACATAGCCTACCAAAAGATGCTGAAGCCATGCCAATCCGCCGTTGCACTTCACTTGTGAGATCGTTTGTATTATTTAAGACAGATCCTAAGTAAGAGAAATCCTCTCCATCTTTCAGTGGCTGGTGGTTAATGAGGAGTTCAGGAGTCGGAGGTTGACAGGTTGAGAACTGTTTTCTGAACATTGATGGCAAGCCGTGCTCGAGAGTAGGCTTCAACTACATAATTGATGATGCGCTGCAGTCCATCTGGGGAAGAGCTGACAAAAGCTGTATCATCTGAATACTGCAGTTCGTGTATTGCCTCTACAGTGACAAGCGTTTTGGATTTCAATCTTTGCAGGTTAAAAAGATAGGATATGCGGACACCATCTGCTGGGTTTACGGTCTGTTTGTCAATCTCCATTACTGCTGCCACAAACAGATTGAATGCAATGGGTGTAATGACACATCCCTGCTTTATTCCGATGCCTACAAGGAAAGGATCTGATTTTGAGCCTGCACTTGTTACTCTGGCCATTGAGCCATCATGGAAAGATCTAAGCACAGTCAAGAAGGCAGGGGGACAACCAAACTTTCTCAGAATTTCTCAGAGTAGGGTTCTATTGACAGTGTCAAATGCCTTTGCTAGATTAACAAAAATCATGTAGAGATCTTGTTGTTCAATGGCTTTTTCCTGGAGTTGTCTAGCAACGAACATTATATCTACAGTGCTTCTTCCTTTTCTAAAACCATTCTGAGATTCTGGCAGGACATTTTCAGCAATATGATCAAGAAGTCTGGAGAGTAGAATCCTGGCGAGAACCCTACCCAAGGTTGCAAGGAGGGAGATACCTCTGCTGTTGCCACACACAGCCCTGTCGCCTTTTCTCTTGAATATGCTAATAATATATACATCTTTCCATTGTCGAGGACAGCAACTGGTGGTCCAGACTTTCTGAAAGATGTCATGCAGACAATCTATAATAGCATTTCCATCATGCTGAAGAATTTCTGGAGGGATACCATCGGGTCCAGCAGCCTTGTTGTTTTTTAGGCTAATTACTGCCATGTGCACTTCACGGCGTGTGTGGTATTGACTAGTTCTGGTAAGGGGGGGAATTCAGGGAGATTGTCAAAGACAGTGGGGTCAATGGGATTGCTTTTATTTATAAGGTGTTGGTAGTGTGCAGCCCAATGATCTAGTATCTCCTTTCTGTTGGTGATAAACCTAGACCCAGGACAAGTTGGATTTCTGTGTGTCCCATATGCTCTTTTTATGACTCTATAGAATTCTTGCTGGTTCCCTGTGTGAGCAAATCCTTGAATTTCCCCTGCTAGTTTGATCCACCACTAGTTTTGCATTCAGCACCCCTCATGGCTCTGGTAATCACAACATCGTGCAGGTCTTTGCGTCGTACAATGGCATAGTCAAAGATATGCTATATTTATGATCTAGGGTGCATCCAGGTTGTCTTAAACATATCGCGGAGCTGGAAATGAAGCGAAGTCCATTATCATTGCACCTTCCAACTCTGTGCCGTCCAGTAATCCCTTCCCAAAGAAGCTGACCTTTGCCAACTCTTGCATTAAAATCACCAAGGAGGATAATTTTGTCTTCACGAGGAATAGATTGGAAGAAAGTATAGAGCTGTGAGTAAAACTGGTCTTTAGATTCTTCCTCCGCATTCAGAGTGGGAGCATACACACTTACCAGAGTTGCATACCGGCTATTTGTCAAAGGTAAACGCCAACACATGGGCCTTTCACTTACTCTTATTGAACTTTGTGGAATGATAGCAAAGGTTACACCATAATTGCATTGTACTCCTTCTGGTAGCCTTTCCAGAAGAAGGTGTAGCCTTCTCCTATTTCTGTAAATGAACCATCTCCAGATAGACGCGTTGCACTTAGTGCTGCAATATCAATTCCGTATCTTTTCAGTTCGTGTGCAATGATTGCTGTCCGACGCTGGGTCCTTGAATTGTTTTTTTAGATCGAGTAGGGTGCGCACATTCCATGTGCCAACTGTTAGTTTCTTGAATCGTTTGGTAGGACCGAATAAATAGGGTTGCCACGACGACCTGGGCTACCCGTCCGTTGGTTTTGGAACAGACAATTTTTAGGTCACCTTTTATAGACCCCTACCCTTTTTTTACACACCTTTAATTAAAAAAAAATTTTTTTTAATTTTGAAAATGCATATTCTGTTTTGAACATGAAATAAAATAAATTTTATTTTATTTTATTAAATCAGAAGCATTATAGTTCACAAAGAAAACTCAAAAGAGTTTGATGTAAATATGTATAAAGATGTATAAGAAAGTATCAAAAAGTTTTTAAAAATCCCAGCACTGTAGACCACGATATTCACCGGATAAGATGTAGAAATCCAGGTAATTTTTTTTCAAAAGACAGTATGATACACAACTCGCTCTTGATGAAGACCACTTCAATAAAGGGTCGAAACAGATTTCTGTCAGCAAATTTTAACATCATGTGTTTGTTTTTTCTAAAATATTTATTTCACACTATCGGATCCACTTCCATTCATTTTCATCACACATATATATATATATATATTATATATATATATATATATATATATATATATTAACTGAATGAGGGCGATGGAATCGTCCGTTTTCCATAAATAGTGAAACATCGGAGAAGAGAATAGAACGAAACCACACCGACTTGTGAATGCAATCTGTCAGGTGGTGATTACTCGTTCCATTTGTATCTTGTGTAGGTGACCTTTTTTTTCTCACCTAAAATACCTGTGTTTTCTTCCTAGTTTCTCTGTTAACTCGGAGTGGGTATTAAAATCACCATGGAGTCCGTAAAAAAACAAACTTGTTGGCTTCAGATAAAGCGTTTGGTTCCTTTGTTTGATGGTATACCAACATTCGTAGGGTATTTAATTCAAAAGCCATCCTTGTAGAATAACAGTTTTTGTACTATTTAACCCATAGTTTGGGGATGATGGGGTTTATGCCTATAGTCAAATAGTCGGACAGACTGAACTACTTAATCTTGGTATGGTAACCGATCCAGGAGAAGGAAAACTCTTTATTAAAACCCGTTGTAGACATGGAGTGGGATGGACTCCACCAGGCTATTCATGTTCAAGACAAGTCGGTAGAGCGTTCGGCTAGAAACCTCAAGGTTCCTAGTTCGATATCGGCCCTCGCCAACTCAGCGAAGGAGTAGCACAGGGATCTGTGCGATAAAGTAAACAGCTGGTGGTAGGTATGGCGCTCCACCTTAGGCTATTCATGTTCAAGACATGCAACATAAGTAGCATCCTCACGCTACGTAACCTCCAAGGGTTTACGGGCCATTAAAAATCAAGAGGCAAAAAAACCGTTGCAATTGGAAAATTATTTAAAAAATGTTCGTTATTTTTGAAGGACCGCTTTAGCTCAGTCGGTAGAGCGTCCGACTAGGAATCATAACGTTCTGGATTCGATACCGGCCCTCGCCAAATCAGCGTATGAGTAGCGCAGGGATCTGTGCGGTAAAGTGATGAGCTGATGATAGGTGTGGCGCTCCATCTCAGATGCTAAAATAATTTCCTTGGTCTAGCGCTAGTGAAAAGTGGATAGACTCCCTGGCTGTCTGTCTGATACCAACATTAGGCCGCCCCACCGACTTTACTTACTTATGTACAGAGTGGTCCGAAAGTCTTGTCTTTCCCACCCAAAAGTAATGAGAACAATAAAAATAAAAATAATGAGAACAATAAAAATAAAACAATAAAAGTAATGAGAATCTTGCAGTGAAGTCATGTCGCACATCCTCCCCGTTATTGTCAGAATGCACACGATCATGTGTCCACACACTTGAAGAGCAGCCTCTCTTTTAAACTGCAGGGGCTCGTGTCAGCCATCTACAATAGAAAATTATATTATTATTTCTATATATAATAATTAATGATACTATATATTATATCATTAAAACAAAAAATAATGAAAGTTAAAACAATAAGTAGGGGTGACAAGTCATTCGGACCACACTGTACATTAGTAAAAAAAGGGAATTAATATCAAATTATAATAAAAAAACAAAAGACAAAAATAAAATAAAAATAAAAATTAGATAAAAAATAAACACACACACACACACACACACACACACACACACACACACACACACACACACACACACACAACAAACAAACAAACAAACAAACAAAGCAAAAACAATTTGAAAGCAACGAATTACATAAAAAAAACATAGGCCGGTCATAAAAGCGATTTAAATTGTTTATCTCACATAACAATCCTTAGTTTTGTATTCTCATTTATTTATCAAGTTTTTAACACGTAACTCTTGAGTTTTCCCTGTAGAAACTTCCGGAGTAAGTAAAGCTATTATCGCAAGGTAAACACTTGTTATAAAAATTCTGAATGCATTTCCGTTGTAATATTTTTAAAAATTAGTCGCCATAAGCTAAATATAAACATGGATTACTTAGTTTGAAGGTCATGCCAAATTTGTTTTGTTAACCAGTTTGCCGCCATATTTAATATGAAAGGAATGTCATTGTAAGTAGAAAACACAGTAAAATGGCGGTTATAAAATTATACAAATCTTTCCAAATACGGGCCTCATCAAGCAATGGCAATCTTAAGCACGATGACCATCTCAAGCACAATTAGTAGTAGTCAAATGGCTTATACCATTCTTAATTATAGAATTGCGGTAGTCTCTCCTTATCTGCGGATGCTTGAAAGAACCAAAGGCGGATGCCTGTAACCGCGGATAGTAGCCACATTTCTATATCCTGATGATACCCTTAGGAATTGTGTAAGTTTATGAATATGTATTTGATTTATAGTAAAAATCGTTAATACATAGAATAAACCTTATTTATTAACGGAGTCCCTAAAAACAGCCCATTATTAGTGCGTTTAAAAATCCTGAAATGTGCCTTATATATCACTAAGAAATATAGGTTTACATAATATATGGTGTGGTTAATTTGCATGCTGGTTTGGACACAACCGGATTTAATAAATAATTACTTGGTGTTATTGATCTGTAATATAATTTTATTCTCCAATGTATTAAAGGCGGATGTCTGAAACTGCAGATAGTAGCCATATTTATATATGATGATGATGATGATCATCATCATCGTCATCTCTCTCACTACCCGTCCCTATCGGCTATCGTCCCTGTCAGGTCTTCAGCACAACATTCAGAATCCGCACAGAAGTGATTGATGCATTTTTTTCTGATATGTCCATATCTAGGTGTGCATAGGAGAACGTCACTTATGGATTCGTCCTTGCTTTTTGTGTGATGGTCATTATAAAAATTAAAGTCTTAGAACTAGAGCTTCACCATCAGGTGAAGGACACCCATTTGGAGGTGGGGGTGTTATCTTTTTTCAGGGGATACTATCAGTGTATAATAAGTCTCGTCGACAAGGTGACCATACAACTGTAAATTATTGGAATTCGATAGGAATACTTGAAACTATACAATCATTTAGAATAAATAAGATTTGGGCATTAAGTAACCCATAGATACACTCTTAAACAAATAAGAAGCCAAGCCAACTAAGATTAAAATTTTGTTTTTTCATAAAGATATTCACTGAAAGCTATAGTTGTTTATTAAGGATTAATTTTATCAATTACTTTAAACTATTTAATTGCTTGCAAATTATTGGTGTTAGATAGGAATACTTGAAATCATATAATTGTGTGGAAACCAATGATTATTAAATTAGAATAGTTACTTTAAAAAAATCAAACAATATACCTCTCAAAAAAGAAAAAAATTAACTAAACAGGTAGACCACCTTTTCCCGGCATCTAATGGCCCGTCAATCCTTTTACAACGGACAAAATTACGCGCGCACAGTACATCAGTCAGCCAAGCAAAAGAATTCAAAATAATGTTCATCGCACTGTCGGGCTGAACTTCTGTTGTAGAATAATGTGTATGACAACATATTTACCACGAAACTGCATTCCTTATCCAACTCCAAACACCCAGAAACACAACGCTCTATGAAAGCAAAGTATAATTCACTTTTCATGAAGAGTTAGGTGTAGTAAATCATGGCACACCTGTTGAGACAGCAATAAAAACAATTTATAATATAAGAAATATAAAAGTTGTTAAAAACTTCCATGCTTTAAAGATATAAAAAGTACATAATTAAGGGGTTATAGAATCTATTAACCTTTACCTAGTCTGACAGGTGTGGGGTTGCTGCACTTTTATGCCAAATAACTTTGGCTAATGACCGCTATATGGCATTACCAAGTCAGTATATAAGAAGGATGCACGAAAATTTCATTCTTTTTACTCAGATAATGCCTTAGAAACAAGACATGTCTCTTTCTTCTCAAAGACATTTTCACCCGCATCGAACCTCGTATCGGATATAAAATGACACCCCAAAATAGTACACAGCATACAATTCCCTAAGTTTTCTTGATCACATACAGGCACATTTTAATAATACAACCAACACAACTAACACCTAAATAACCTTTCCCAAATATGTAAGCCTCTCACAAACATGAATATCTTAGGAATTTCACAAAAACCTTGTCACTGAGCAAAGGAAATTAAAGCTTTCTTCAGGAATGGCATATAAAATCAACGACAAGACCAGCGAACAGCCAATTTCCAAACCCAACTGAAAATTTAAGGTGGACTTTTTTTAAATACGATCCTGGAAAAAGCTATATTCATCAAAGAAGATCTATTAACTGTTATTTGGGAAAGTTGAAAATACTTTAATAAAGAATATTGCTTTAAATTAGTAAAATACATGCCTGAAATAGTTAAAGCTGTCATAAAAGCAACTAAGTATTAATTCTATCTTTTTGTCAATGAATTCTGTGATTTTATCCCTCAATTTTCCTCTACATGGTTTTGAAAAAATACAACATTAATCTAAATAATCTAATCTAGGTTGTTTAAGGAATATTATATGAAGCAAGAATATTCAGTAATTAGATGAAAAAATGTTTTGCGTCCTGTTATTAGTTTATTTATTGCTAATTGAAAAAAAGAACATCCTTTAAAATCGGATACTGTGCAGACAACCTACCGTGAGTGTTGAAAGGTAGGGACGGAGCCCGAGAAAGATTTACGGGGATTCTTGTCGTATGCGCAACCTGATGTTGAGGATATATATATATATATATATATATATATATATATATATATATATATATATACATCCACAGACAGGTGTTTCGAAGTTGACTTTTCATCGACGTTTTAACAGCTACCTCTAGCCGGGATCGAAACCCGACAGAATTTTCATCTGCCAAATACCTTATCCTTGCAGCTATCAGCGGCCAGCAGTTTGAAATGATCAATTAATTGATACATCCCTACGCGGAATGTTTTAACAGTCACCAGAGAACTCAAATCTGTAAACAGACGAGTAACGGCTTTACGCGAAACGGTGAAGTTTCAATTAATGTCCCTCAACCATGGGGGTGGGAGCATATATACCAGTCATTAAGATGCAACTAAGATAACAAATAATGATCTCATATATATAATATATATATATATATATATATATATATAATATATTTAAGAAATGGATATAAAGTAACCTACTCGAGTTTAATCATCTGAATCCTCAGGGTTACATCCGCTGAATTAATCGAGTTTTCGATTAATATCAGTTGGTACCACGTATGTCTGTTGAAACGGGGCTTATCTTTTATAGATGAACGCGTGTACCAACTGATATTAATCGAAAACTCGATTAATTCAGCGGATATAACCCTAACGATTCAGATGATGAAACTCGAGTAGGTTACTTTATATCCATTCCTTAAATAAATTTTGCTTTACATTGTACTGAGACTTTGTATTTGTTTTTTCACGGTCTTAACCTCTGGATACTGTGCACTCCCAACGATCGTACCCGTACCTACCGGTAAGCCACTACTCATATATTAACGCACATATATATATATATATATATATATATATATATATATATATATATATATGAAATGATATTTCTTATCCTAGTTGCATCTTCTCACAGTTGCAACGTTGAAACAATTAAGAATAAACTAAACTTTGAATGAAGTTTCCAGTTATGTCTTTTTTGTTGTAATAATCAACCGGAAATGTTTTTCATAATCGGCATAGTTTGCTGAAGCGCGAACCACCCCTTTCAACAAACGAACAATAAGTAAGCTACCAACATAAAATACTTAAAAATTTAAAAGAGCCAATGAATTCCCGTTTCCCCAACAAGAGACAATAACAAGATCACAGGCGCCAGGCGACGCACGCGACAGCTGCTACTCAATCTACTGACGCCAAAGCTTCAAGAAACAAAGTATATATATATATATATATATATATATATATATATAGTGGTAACTGTCGCATGTATTTTTAAATGACATCGCATGGAGAACATATTTTTAAAGGTCAACCTATTATTATTATTATTATTATTATTATTAATATTATTAATAATATTATTAATATTATTATTATTATTATTATTATATCAATAAGTTTGTAACTACCTACCATCCTACTTATATTTCGTTCGTGTCTGTTGCACTTTCATTTATATGCATATGAGTAGAGAGAGAGAGAGAGAGAGAGAGAGAGAGAGAGGAGGGAGGCAGGGATGGTCTCTCAAAGCTAAAGGAAAAAATGTAGAGTCGCACGATGTGATGCTTTTCGTCGCAGGAAATGGATTGGGCAAACCGAGTTCAAATCCCAGATGACAGTGTTTGCATTTCACATAATGCTAATACCCATTATGAAAGGTATGAATCAATTAATCTCCTCCTACCCCAATCTGCTTTACAATTTGCTAGTAGGACAGATGGGGCACCTTAACCTTGGTATAGTAACCAGTCTAGGAGAAAGAAACCTAAATGGAAATCTGTTGAACTCCGCTACAAATTGACATCCTGTCACATCCTGATTTGCGGAGAAGCTGGTATATATATATATATATATATATATATATATATATATATATATATATATATATAAGGGTTTTATAGTTTGCTTGAAGCCTTGTGTGTATGTGTTTAAGAAAAGAAAATAGAAATTAGAATGCTATTGCCAATGCAATGGAAAAATAGGCAGTGCCGTAATATATGTATTAAAAAAAATCACGTAACTCCGAAACCTCTGACGATGGGATTTTATCCCGAAAATTTAGGAATCAGGTAAATAAAATCAAGCTCATCACCTATTGTTTTTCCATTGCATTGTTAATAGCCTTCTAATTTGTATTTCATTTTCTTAAATTAGCTCAGTCGGTAGAGCGTTCGGCTAGAAACCACAAGGTTCCTAGTTCGATACCGGTCCTCTCCAACTCAGCGTATGAGTAGCACAGGGATCTGTGCAGTAAAGTAAGGAGCTGATGGTAGATGTGGCGCTCCACCTCAGGCGCTAAAATTATCTCCTTGTCTAGCGCAAGTGAAAAGGGGATAGACTCCCTCGCTGATTGGCTGATACCGACTTTAGGCCGCCCCGACGACTTTACTTACTTTATATATATATATATATATATATATATATATATATATATAATATATATATATATATAGGGTGTTCGGGATAAATTTGACATATTTATATTTGGTTATTTTTCTCCGTAGTTTGGAGGTATTGACACATACTACGCATCATTTAAATGCTTGGACACTTCTTCATTCATATAGGTGATGACAGATAGAATGGATGACTGGAACCCACCTGCTGCCCAATGCTCCTTGAACACTGTAAAAACAACCAGGCATGAACTGGAGAATTACAATGGAGAATACGAGGCTGTGGCTTGAAGAAAGCAACATAACAGACGATCTGACTGTGTTCGTACAGCAGAATTCAGAAGCCTACGTGGAGTTGCTAAACACTGTAGTCAAGCCCTGGATAACAAGGGTAGCCAATGGTAGGCCATATGTATGACAGCAGGATTCGACTCCCAGCCAGACCTCTGCGAAAAGTCAAAAATGGTTGTCGGCGAATTTTTACGACAACACCAGTCCCAATGTTTGGCCTCCGAACTCCGCAGATCTTAACCCCATGGATTATTATGTATGTGGCACAGTTGAGCAAGACATCAATTGCCGTGTCAGTACTACAAAAGCCCAGTTAATGGACAGAATTAAGGCAGTTTTTGAGACCCTGCCCAGGGAAACTGTAACATCAGCTTGCTCCAGGTTCCGGAGCAGGATTGAGGCTGTAATTGATGTTAATGGTGGTTATTTTGAGTGAAACGTGTTGATAGTAGTGTAATTACCGTGCCTGTTGAATTTCTTTACAATCCATTAAATTTTATAGTTAACAAGCACTTTGTCTTTTTCCTTATGAAACTCTTAAATTTCTCACGAACACGCTGCATATATATATATATATATATATATATATATATATATATATATATATATATATATATGTGTGTGTGTATCTATGTGTGTCCTATGAAGCATTAAAAAATCTTACTGATTTTTAATACTTGGTGGTTGCTTCAAACTAAACCATAAACCGGGTTGACAAGGCATAAGTACCATTCGTGGTTCACTCTAAGTGTTTTTTTTAAATTGGAGCACAGATAATAATCAACTCCTTGGTTTGTTATTGTCACAATATTCTAGCCATGAAAAGCATGACAAATTCAGATCTGAGTGTCATGATTGGCAGGTGCTCTCTTAACAACAAACATGGGGGATCTGATCGGCATCCTGCGAATGCTGGCTGTTCTAATTTCAGGCACACTAACAAAAACAAAGCAATAATGCATCTAAGAGACACCAGAGGAAAAAATGTACTACATCAATGTAAAGTAAGTAAAGTATACAGAGTGATATATTGTTTGTATCAGTTAAACAGCAAGGGAATCTATTCCCTTTTCGCTAGCACCAGATACTTTATTACACAGATAAGATTGCCCAACCTGTGCTACTCATGTGCTGAGTTGGCGGGGTCGTTATCGATATCGGAGTCCTCCAATCCCCAGGTGACCCCGCTGTTATTCTAAAAGCAACCCTACACAAAGATGTTACAGGAAAAGGGATGATAGAAAATTGGAATGAAGCTATGAATTTCAACCAATAAACCAATGACTTGCAGACCAGGCAAGACTGATTTTAAGATAATGGAAATATGTGGACGTGAAGAATATCCACAAAATGAGCCCTCTATACGAGATTAAACACAAAATGCTGAAAACCAAAGCATCGCATAATTTCATAAGCAGCTTAAGATTTATGTACGTACCTGTAGCTAGAATATTTGAATAAAGTGCGTTATATTTAAAATCGGAGGTGCGGAATTTTCCATGACCGTTGGGGTTATGATTGGCATGACGATTACCCCAACTTTACCTCAGAAAGCGGCTATTTGGCGTGAGATAATTTTAGCTTCAGAAACGACACAGATTTCAGAGCGAGTGGACGCGAAGTCACTCGCTCCGAGCGTCGCTGTCTCGCCCGCGGCTGAATCAATATGGGCTGGGTTGTGAAATAAAGCTTTATCAGAAAACAACCAAGTCTTGTTAATTGATTACTAAAAACAAGAAATAACCACCGCAACCCGAAGAAAACCAACCAGAAGTAAAACAAATTCTTAACAGAAAGCCCACTCGATCGACGGAAGAACATGGCAGCTGAGATAGCAAGAACTAGTAGGAGCAGAGTTAACAAGTAAGAGCCATCATCTATCATCTCAATCTCTACTACTCTATCTGTTTGTCTGTCTGTCTGTCTGTCTCTCCCCGTTTATATACCCGACGTATTATGTGGGTACACAACAACACCATAGTATTAATGTTAACACAAAATGAAAGAAACAATGTTGAGTTAATAAAGTAAATCATGACCGAAAGGAATGGTACATAATCATCCCTAAGGAATCAGAACTGGAAAAAAATTTAAGATAGAAACCAAAAAGGTAAATGAATTATTATATAACAACCCTAGAGACAACATCACCAGACTAAATGATCTAATTTATGCAGGAGCAAAACGAGTTAGTGATAAAATTGGCCTTCCCCTACGGACCCAAAACAGAAACACAAAAACTGCATGGAAAATGAGGTTAGAAGGACAAATAAAGAAACTACAAGCGAAAGTATTAAAGAAGATAAAAGACACAAGGACAGAATGGAAAACCGAAAAAGACAATAACAAAAAGGAATGACAATACAATTGGAAGAAATAGACCAAAATATATTGGCGAAAAGAAGGAAAACTCAAAAGATACCAGGACAGAACCAAGTAATACAAGTAAAACAGGACCTTTCAAAATAAAGAAAGGAAACTCTATGTGAACTGGGTGGTGAAAGCATAAAGAAAAACGAATACTCGAACGCAAAAATGAATCACCTAATGACGGTCAGAAGACCAGACCTAGTGTTAATTAACAAGAAAAGAATGTCATCTTGTGGATTTTGTTGTCCCGACGATAGAGTGAAAGTGCCCCCCCCCCAAAAAAAACCCCCAGAGAACTGAAAAAACTGTGAAACGTCAGGGTTAAAGTCCTATCAACTGTACGCTTGTGAGCGTTCTATCTGGTCTTAATAATGACGTTTGGATAGTCTCGATTCTTCGTCTGATTTCCAGTTTCTCCAGTGTCCTGTGTATGACGCTAAACTGCATCTAATGGTGAAGGTTCACTTCTGGAGTTCTGAGGAGTGTGAAGTTCTCCTTCAACACCATTGCTCTCAGGTCCGCCCTGACCCGAAGACGTAGTACCTGTTAGGGTCCCATCTATGAGTTTAATAGGAAAAAATGAGTTAAAATGGGTTTAAAAGATAATTTTCAATACTCATCAAGAATGAATAAAACAAAATGTCTTCGGTATAAAATAACCCAACAGTGGTTGACATGCCGTATGATTCAACCATCTAGCCAACCAATACCGCCAATGTTTTTTCACACTATTGGGTACCATAGTGTGAAAAAAACAAACAAAAAAAAACGAAAATATGATTATCTGGATCTTGTCCGGGAGTTGAAAAAGATATGGAATATTAGGGTGATGTTAATAGTTGGTGCCCTTAGAATCGTTCCCATAGGCTTGAAAATGAAACTGGATAAACTAGAGATCAATAAAAAAAAGCGATACTATCCAGAGACTATTAAGATTGGCTAGAATTCAGTGGGAATCCGCCAGTTAAAACTGATGGGAAAACCTCATTAGAAATAAAATAAGTAGCTCTAGTAATAATTTTATCTATCATTATTATCATTATTGTTTTGACAAGCTTTTCCTGCCAGCTCTAACTAATACTTTTCACTGGAATCAGATTAAAAGCAAGTCTCCTCAGGTATCCAGGACACTTCTATGAATCGCAGCCGATTTTAGTAGTGCTGTGTTTGGATGGTTTAAATTCTTTCTCTAACTAGTTCTCTCAGTCTCTTTTTCAGTTTCTTGTGAATCGTTTCTAAGGGCTCCAACTACAATTGATATTAATGGCACTTTCATGTTCCACATCTTTTCTCAGGCAATGTCAAGTTATTTGTCATTCACACTGTAGTCCGTTGGAAAGGCAAAATCCACTTGATAGCAAGTTCTATTTTTCTCGTTAATTAAAAGCCTGAATTTAATATGTTCGTATCTCAAAGTCACATTATTATTATTATTATTATTATTATTATTATTATTATTATTATTATTTGAGTTTTTCACACCAGCGTTAGCTGATGGTATCCCACTGGTATCCGAGTGACAACAAGTCCACTCAGGTCTCCAAGACTCTTCTGAGTATTCTGACCGATTGTAGCAATGCAGTGGTCTGGATGGTCTCAATTCTTCCTCTGATGTTTAGTTATTCCTTTTTATATGTGCCTTTTTTTTCAATCTTTATTGGACCCTTCCAAGTGCACCAACTACAATTGGTATCACTTTGCCCTCATATTCCACAACTTTTTCAATTCTCTGGCAAGATCCATATATTTGTCTATCTTCGTTTTCCTTCAATTTCACTCTGTGATCCGCTGGAACTGCAAAATATACCAGTTGACAAGTTCTCTTTTTTTGTTAATCAATACTAGGTCTGGTCTCCGGGCTGGGATAAGGTGATCCGTCTTTATCTCGAAGTTTCAGAGAAATTAATCGCGTTTCATTCTCAAGAACAGGTTATGGTTTATGCATATACCATTTTGTTGCATGGTCAAAATTTAATTTTTTGCAATTATTATTATTATTATTATTATTATTATTATTATTATTATTAGTAGTAGTAGTAGTTGTAGTAATAGAAGTGGCGTACGTTTGCCAAGAAAACATGTTTAGCTTATCATTCTAAATTTAAACAAGCGAAACGTTCTATTTGATGAAGCCATGCCCCATCAGAACTCCGCAGACAAATAATAAACAAACTGTGACATTTTACTGTTCTCGTCTGCCTGTCTCACTACTTGTCTGTCTGTATGTCGTGATTTTATATAATAAATACGAGGCGCCCACATCCATTTCACTGCGAGGGAATATATAATCCATTAGACGGACTTGTGTTAGGATATTCAAACAAAAAAGGTGAATGTTTGACAAGGAGTTTTAAAGAATGGTCGTTTCGGGCAGAGAGAGAGAGAGAGAGAGAGAGAGAGAGAGAGAGAGAGAGAGAGAGAGGGAGAGGA
Organism: Doryteuthis pealeii; assembly: GCA_023376005.1. NCBI lineage: Eukaryota > Metazoa > Mollusca > Cephalopoda > Myopsida > Loliginidae > Doryteuthis > Doryteuthis pealeii. The sequence goes on along the minus strand of CM042144.1, from coordinate 57,403,333 downwards.
GAGAGAGGGGGAGGGAGGGGGCAAACTCTCGTACACACGCTAATATGCACACGTATACATTACAATAACATTAGCGATACTTCGAGACTGGTCTATCAGTGGGGCTTTGAATACGCCAAATGTATCTCCCTGCAGTAGTAAGACCTCTCCTTCCCCCCAAAAAAGGGGTGTCCTAGGTAGGTATTTATCCAACCTATCTGCCAGAGGAATGATGTGACACAAGGTCGCAAGTTTGGGGTATCCAACGAGGAACGAACTCTCTATTCAGTAGTAATGGATCTGCAAGTTTGGCATACTAACCATTACACCACAATAGGACCCCCAAGCGGCTGTCCAAGGTATGACATTAGGGAGTGAGAATCCAGTTCCAAACTTCTGTGAATTGTGGTCTACTCATTCATTGCCATTACTCCCATATCTACTCCGACTCAGAATGGTGGTACTTCCTAACATATGATTGTGAGCAAACAAAGTATTATTATTAGACAAAAATGTCTAATTAAAAGATTGTTTGCAACGAAACATTGAAAATATAGTCATGATTATAATCAAACATTTACAAAATAATCAAATTTCGGCATAAGTAGATAATACGCCATCAAATAAACCGAACTAAATAGTCGTTATCATTTATCCCCGGTCAACTCTACCCCGGTGTGGTAATATCTGTTAGAGTCCCGTATAGGTGCCAAATAGATCTGTTTGAAAATTAATACTATATAGGAATACTTGAAACCATAAAACTGTGCAGTAATTAGTCAATGCAGAAAAGAAATGGATGTTAATATACTGATTTCTAGGAATGGGATTTTCCAATAGATATATAAGATTTGTTCCGAAATTAATGCTTCCTATTTATTTCCACGTAAACTGTAAAAGGATCACAAAAACAACGTTGGACAGAGCCAATTTTCAGCTAAAAAAAGTTTTTCTTTAATATATATATTTTCCTGACCTTTCCGAACCAGAACGATGTGACACAAAGTCAATTTTAAGCAGAATTTAACTGGTTTTCCTTCTCCCAGACTGGTTGTCATATCAATGTTAAAGAATCCTGTTTTTGCCTTAGTATATTACCCATAGCTAGAAGGGGAATAATTGGATTCATATCTTCCCGATTAGTATTAGTGTTGGAGTATTTCGTGGATATAAGCCGTGCTACAATACACCACTTAGATTTATAGACTAACCGAGGTCACGTGGTTTAAAGTTTAAAGTTAAAGTTTCGGGAGGCTGATGGAATGAGTCAATCAACCTCCCGAATGTGTGGTTGGTTGACTACTTAATCACTGATACTGAGAGATGTCCATTTGCAATCATTGACGAAGGACTTGCAATGCTGAGGAGCACCAAGAACAACCAAAGGATTCTTTACCAATGATCGCGCTCTGTTTAACACAAAGGATCTTCGCTGGGCAAGCGCTCTTGCTTGAAGCCTAAAGGATGGCTACTAAAATCGTAACAATTAGCGCTATGTGAAATGCAAGCAGTCTCGTCCCGGATTTGTACTTGGGTCACCGTGTTCATTTCCTACGACGCTGTCTTTTTTTTCAACATAGTTACAAATATTGATTTTGCATTTTTGTCTTTGACAAACAAGATCCTATACGCCAGGCTTGTAAAATTTTGCACTTGCTGATGCGATTCACTTTTTCATAGCAGTGATGAAATCGTTGTCAGAATTGTTTAGTCCGTGTTTTCCCGTGTTAAAAACGCGGTAAGGGCAATTTATCATTTTTTTTAGACCTTATTTTTCCGATACAAATGTCATTGGTAAACGAGACAAGTTTTCATGAATGGTTTATTATGGCCTCACATTTTAATGAAACTTCACTAGCTTAAAAAATATAGGAAGTGATTATTTTTCTTGATTAATGTGGTCAAAGTTATCTTGGTTATTACGAAAAGTCATACTTTTTTCTAAAAACAAAATTCACGGAAATAGAAAAAAAAAAAAAAAAAAAAAAAGAAGTGAAATTTCTTAAAATTTTCTTTCTCTTGATTTGATATCATAATTTGTGATTAGTCCTTTGCTAATGGAGAGTGATCAGTTTGAAAAAGGTAAAATTGTAACAGAAAATTGTTACGATTTTTGTGGCCATCCTTAGGCTTCAAGCAAGAGCACTCTCCAGCGGAGATCCCTTGTGTTAAACAGAGCGCGATCCTTAGTGAAGAAATATTTGGTTGCTCCTTGGTGTCCCTCAGTAACGGGTATGATCCTTTGGTTTTTCCTTGGTGTCCCTTAATATTCGGTACGATCCTTTGGTTGTAGGTCCGTTCGTCAATGTCGAATAACGTGCAAATGAACGGATGTCGATATCAGCGATTAAATAGTTAACAAACCACGTATTCGGGCTGTTGATTGGCTGGGAGTTAAGCCACGTGACCTCGCTGAGTCTACAAGTGGTGGATTACGGCACACCTTATATAACAAAATTGTTTCAACACTGTGGACTGTTACTTCGCGATATTGCAAAGAAATTAAATTACCATAATTCATCAATTGATTTTTTCCTCATAAATGTGAAGAAAACTGGAAATTACATTACAAAGAAGATATTGGCCGCAAGAGAAAAAAACACTGCAGCAGAAGTTTTATTTTTTTAGAGAAGTAAAGCGGCAACACGCTGCAAACCATAATGATTTAAAAAATATGTGGAAAATAATGTTGTAGAATAGTTTGGCGTATGTAGCGTAGAGAGTGAATGCGCTGGTCCAGGACTATTTATACACGGTTGTCTGAGAACATCGAGGTGATTACTGAGACTGCAAAGATTACGGAACCATTACGCAAACCGTCTACCCTGAGGTTTTAGCACTCTGTTGTGAGTTACTATATGTCTGGCGCACATGTAGTTTGAATGTACTAATATACTGAAAACTGTATAATCCAGTATACAACAAATAATGAAAAAATATGTCGGCTGTCCGGATATTTTTGTCTAATACTGCATATATCTAAAAAGAAATATCAACCTACACCCTTGTACAAATTTATTGAAACAGCCACTTTATTTTATTTTCTTTCACCATATGGCCAGTTTTAGACCCACTGAAGTGTCAGGATGTAATCGATTTCTATTCTTTTCCTCAGATTAAATAATCTGCAGTAGTTTGCAATAATATAAATCCATTCTCGGGGTGTATGATGAAATTTGTTTGGCCTTAAAATATTGCGTCATCCGTAATTGCTTCAGATTTTAATCATGTTCAGTCACCATTGCCACGATTGCCAATTAGATGTCCTACGGTCATTGCCTGTGTTACTCCTAGGAAGCACACGAAAATTGTAACGCTGCACAAACACCCTGGCGAGTCTTACAGAGAGATCGCGGATATTATAATAATAACGGAATTATTCGTTTTGTTTCAATTTGCACAAGATTATGATATATACAGGGTGATAAAAAAACAGACTATTTTTTGAAAGTCAGGCCTGTTTTGTTTGCACCCTATATATATATATATATATATATATATATATATATATATATATATATACGTTTAAAATCAAATGGTTTAAAAGCTACCGACTTAAGTTTCTCACTTCTTAAATCTTAAGATTTGCGCTTCAGCGAGAAACTTAAGTCGGTAGCTTTTAAACTATTCGATTTTAAACGTATATTTAACATTTTTAAATCGGTTTTAGGAAAAAAAATCCAGAAGTAAATAGTATTTTATGCTTGTTTGTTTGGTGGATTTAATAGTAACTGCAAGATATATATATATATATATATATATATATATATATATATATATATATATATATATAGGTGACCTCACCCCCTCCAGGCCATACTGTTTTTTTTTATCACCCTACGGGTGCATCAGAAATATCTCCCACATTTTAACCTACGTGATACAAGTGAACTCAGGAAAATACTAAGATTAGCTGCATCTAGCTAAAGTCAACCATTTTTTCAGATTTTTTTTTACGATGATGGCTTAGACCGATGCATACTGTGCGTTTGGTGTTGAGACGTTATTTAAAGATTGGTGAATCTGAAATTGCATCACACAGAGATTTTTGTGCAAATTTCATGTTACGTTGCAATAATGCTGGTGGGGATAGAAAATCGATAGTGCTATAGGTTGAAAATTTCACGTTTAGCTTGTAAGCATGATTCTGCTTTGGAATTGTCTAATCGTATACAAATGGCTAGACATTATCTTTGCGGTGTCTATTTCCTTTTAAATTAACCATTACACAACGGGTGTCTGGACATATAGCATGTTGCATATGTGAATTAAAACAAAATGTAGGGCGACAAATTTTCCGTTTCCTTTACCCGTTTTTACCTTTTGGTAAATACCTGTTTTATCATTTTTATTTTTGATATGCTAACAAGCTCGTCTAGGATTTGAACCCAGTTCATCGATTCCATTTCCAACGACGATAACCATTACACCAGCCGTTTATTTAGAATTATAAATCAGATATAATTCTGTGCTATTTTGATTAACAATGGATATTTAGTCTATCGAGTATCAAAATATATACAATTAAAAAAATACAAAGAAAGAAAGAAATGAAATGAAAAGTGTTGTGGCCTGGTTAGAGGCCAGAATAAAGACAAGAGAGGAAATGAGTTAAACAAATATATTAACAAAGAACAGTAGTACAAACATATACAAAGGAGAAGGTTACTTGCGAGGCGGTCTTATCAACTCTCCGCTGAAATATTGACTCTCGCTTAAGTGCAGAACCTGCTGCTATTTATAGTTGGAAGAGTGCATGGTAAATTACCATAACAAAATAAAAGATGTTTCTGATTTGAAATTGTCCAATTGAACAAAATGGTAAGACATTAGCTAGATTGAGCTACCATTACCACTTGCCTAAATTTACAAGCACCACACAGGTGACAGATTAAAATTTTGGAGGTATTTCTGCCTCATCCTGTATAATGTCATGACGCCCACCCACCAAAAAAAAAAAACAACAAAAAACAAAACAAAACAAAAACAAACACAAAGAAAAAAAACGATAATCCTGCTCGGATCTTCATAGAATCTTTAAGTTTGCCTATTTGGAATTATAGATAAGATTTAATTCTTCTGTGATTCTGTGATTCTATTTTGATTAACAATTGATATTTAGTCTATCGAGTACCAAAATATATGCAATTCTAAGAGTGACAGGCACACACATTAAGAAACGCCTTTCTTGACTTTTCATCTTGAACATCCAATCAAATAAAACACCACTTATCAGCTCCTGTGTTGCCATTATTTTTTAAAATCATCAATGAGCTTCATTATTTGTTAGCGAAACTCATAGGAAGTCATTGACACTCCCAACTCAATACTTGACCCCACAAAACCAATTATCCAAACGAAAAGAAAAAACGAAGAAAAATATTGTTCGAAAAAGTTATTTATTAAAAACTTTCCATTCTGTTCTTATTTTTAGAGCACTTCGAAAAGAAAACTGTCGCCTGTCACCCCACCCAAAACAAGGACTAGAAATTGTCGAACTTTTATTTCCTCTCTAGATCACCAGTGAACAAATATCAGAAGGGTAAATTGGGAAGAACTGTCTGCTGAACTTTGACCTCGTGTTTATTTCTTTATTTTTTTTCATTCTAAATTTGAGCAGACAAAAATAAAAAAGACCACTTTGATCTGCCAATCATTAATTATCTAAATAAAACATATATAAATAACAATGCACCCTTTCTCTCTCTCTCTCTCTCTCTCTCTCTCTCTCTCTCTCTCTCTATATATATATATATATATATATATATATATATATATATATAAATATATATATATATATATATATATATATATATATATATATATATAGGGTGTGTTAAAAAAGTATCGAGATTTTTGCACTTTTTGACACACCTTGTAGCCTGAAAAAATAACGTTTCGTTCATTACCTTTTTTTTTCAGAATACAAGGTATGTCAAAAAAGTACCTAGTTTAAAGCTGTATTTACCAAGATAGAAATGAAGAATGAATGGAACGTTATTTAAAAGAAGTACAAAAAATCTCGATACTTTTTTGACACAACTATATATACGTATATATATATATATATATATATATATATATATATATATATATATATATTTGTCACTGTCCTTGTCTCAATCTCTTTCTGTTTCTGTCTCTGTCTCAATCTCTCTGTCTCTCTTACAACAATTACGTCTCTATCGGTCTCTCCCAATGTCCCTCTATCTCTCTCTCTGCCCCTCACTGTCTGTCTGTCTGTCTCTTCGCTTATCTCAATCACTTTATATGTCTCTCCCTTTGTTTCTGTTTATATATATATATATATATATATATATATATATATATATATATTAGTTGTTGATGGTCATTTATCCGGCCTAAACATAATTGCTTTGTGGTGCCTCTCCAAGAAAGACTAAATAAAAACAAAACAAAAAGAAAACAAAACAAAATGCCTAACAAATATATTTTACAAGCATACAAAGACAATGAAATAGTTCAATAAGAAAAACTAAAGAAAAAATATTCTTAAAATAGATATAAAATTTGGCAGTCAGCACAGACTGAGGACAAACTAGAGGGCGCTGTGTAGACCAGGTGACTCAAACTTAAGGATTCAAAAGTGCAATTACGTCATTGGGGAGAAGCCAATTGTGAGATGTGCGGGGACATGATCTCATGTTATAAGGCTAATCTGCAATATGGGTAATATGCTGATATTACCTTTCATCAAAATGAATACACATATGATAGTATGTATTTACCAACCTGAGTTTTCTTTCTTCTTGATAGGAAAGCATAACAAGGTTAAAGAGCCCAAACCACACTTCTATTTACCCATTGTAGAGAGAATAGTTGGGTGATAGTATGTATTTACTAACCCCTCTTCACGAATAAGATGTGACTCAAGATCAAATCAGCAAATTTAACAGTTTTCAATTCAAAGTTTTTCTTCTCCTAGATCGGTAACAATAATAAGGTTAAAGAGCCCAGATTTACCTTTCTATTTTATCTATAGCTGGAGAGAGAATAGTTGGTCCATTTCCCAAGGGTATTAGCGCTATATGAAATGCAACTTAACTGGTGTCACCATGTCCATTTCCAATATGAGTTGTGAAATCTACCCTTTCACGCGTTATGAAACAATGAAATACCTCTGTTCTATTGTGTAAGTTAATATTCTATAATCTCAGTCATCCTTCAACGACAATAATTCTTTAAAACAAACTGATGCTTATTTCACTAACATTCTTATTAAGAATGTTTTTTTTAATGCATCTAAAACTGGATTATTTATACTTTTCTGCTTTTGATCTTGAAATGAAAACGACTGAAATATCTAAAAACATATTCTACCATTCTATGGGAAGAAACGTGGTCAGAGGAGAGGGACTAATTAAGAAATTTTAGGAAAAATTATTTTTGTAGCATTTTAGTTCAGAGATGAGGCATTAGTGAATGCTCCATCACTGAACTCCTTTAAGGCAAGGTTGGATAATCTGTGGAAAGTTTATAAATATTCTGTGAAATTAAAATGAATGTTTGGAATATAAGGAACAGCTGACAGGTCTCAGACCTAGTATACTAGCTGAAAAAATATTATTATTATTTACTTCTTTTGAGTTTTCAGTGTTAGCTGATGGTCTTTCACTGGAGTCTGGGTGACAGCAAGTCTCCTCAGGTCTCCAGGACTCTTCTGAGTATTCTGGCAGATTGCAGCAATGCAATAGTCTGAATGGTTACAATTCTTCTTCTGATTTCCAAACTTTCCAAACCCTTTTCCAATCCTTTTGGGGCCGTTCCAAGTGCACCAACTACAATTGGTATAACTTTCACTTTCATATTCCATAACTTTTTCAGTTCTCTGGCAAGGTCCAGATATTTGTCCATTTTTTCATTTTCCTTTAGCTTTACCCTGTGATCTGCTGGAACTGCAAAATCCAGCAGTTAATAAGTTCTTTCTTTTTTGTTAATCAACACTAGGTCTGGTCTTCTTGCTGGGATAAAGTGATCCGTTTTTATTTCAAAGTCCCAGAGAATTTTATGTGTTTCATTCTCAAGAACAGATTCTTGTTTATGCATATACCATTTTGTTTAAAACTATGGTCAAAATTAAATTGTTTGCATAATTCCCAGTGGATCACCTTCCCAACCCAGTCGTGTCTAGTTATTATTATTATTATTATTATTATTATTATTATTATTATTATGAAAAATTGTTCTGTTGCGGGCCATAGAAAAGTAGTTAGCGAGCGGCGGGCAGCATATTCATTTACCTATATTTTTTTATTGCTTTGTTTATAACGTTTTTAATGGTGCTTACTGGATTCATAAATGATGATTAAAAAGAATTTGTTAGGTTGCTTTGATGCACCTACAGGCATATAATGGCTGTGAGCATTGCAGTGCCCGTAAATAAATTATTTATTGGTATCTGTCAATCTCACATGACCGTGGATCTGCATCAGGATCACGTAACAGGCCTAGACAAGAAAGGATGAAAAACTGGCTGTTACCCCGGAAACAAGTGTCTCCTATGCACGGCATCAATGTTGCCCAAGGGAAAGATACAATTCGGCATCCTTTCCCAGTGGCATTAGCGCTATGTGAAATGCAAACAGCTTCGTTCAGGAATTGAACTCGGGTCGACGAGTCCATTTCCTATGACTCTAACCATTAGACAACACGCCTCCATGCGTTAAATGAAATAACCCATAAGGGGTTGATATATCGTTAAACAAATGAATCAAGTAAAAAGGATATACACATGTGAACCTTTACATAACTATATACTTCTGTATATATATATATATATATATATATATATATATATATATATATATATATATATGAACACATATAAATTACTTCTTTTGTAATCTATTCCATGAATTGTTGGCAGCATTTGTATATCTAATTTGAGAACCTCATAAAAAGATCTGCAACAGGAGTTATATATATCAGAACCGTACATCGGCGAACCAATCTATTATGCTTTAATATATATTGCCCCTCTTTACATATCTCGTCAAATCTTGTAAGGGGACAGGATAAGGGAAATATGCAGTAAAATTGTACTCTGTGACAGTGACGCATTAAGTAAAGTCTATTAGATTACAACTAATTATATCACTTATTCAAAACGTTATGTGCATGCAAACCTTGCATACATCCATAGTCTGGGCGAAAAAGAGTGGTTTAGGTAATCTGCCCGAAGATATTTAATGATTTTACCAACAGAAATACCAAATAACAAGAACAAGTACATGAACAACAACACCAATAATACTGCACTGCTGCAATCTGCCAGAATACTCAGAAGAGTCCTGGAAACCTGAGGAGACTTGCTGTCACTCAGACACCAGTGAAAGACCATCAGCTAATACTGATGTGAAAACTCAAAAGGAGCAAATAATAATAATAATAATAATAATAATGTGAAGGTAGTACCAATTGTAATTGGTGCCCTTGAACCGTCCCCAAAGCTCTTGAAAAGAATGTGGGTGAATTAGAAATCAGCAGAAGAATCGAGATCATCCAAACTACAGCACTGTTAAGATCAGCTAGAATACTCAGAAGAGTCCTGGAGACCTGAGGAGACTTGCTGTCACTCAGCCTCCCGTGAACCACCGACTACGACAGGCATGAAAAACTCAATAATAATAATAATAATAATAATAATAATAATAAACCCGGTCAGAAAACGAGGCCTAGTTTTAATTAACACGATGAAATGAACCTGTAATATAGTGGATTTTGATGTGCCAGAAGACCATATAGTGAAAGGGAAAGGAGGTGAAACGCTGGGCAAATAATTTACTAGATAGCTTAAAAAGTTGTAGAACATGAAGGTGACAGATACCAAACGTAGTTGGGCCATTGGAACAATTTTCAAGATCCAAGAAAATACTCTGGATGAAATGGAGATTACAGGTCGACTTAAAACCATCAAGTCCACAGCACTACTAAAAATCAGCTAGGATACTTAACAGAGTTCTGGAAACCCTTGGGAGACCTCTGATCACTTAGTCTCCAGTGAAAATGGGGGAAAAAACTGAAGGAATCTGAGGAAGAATGGAGACCATATAGACCTCAGCATGGTTAAGGTCCGCTAGAATATTCAGAAGACACCGAAAGACTTGAAGAGACATACTGTCATTCAGACTCCAGCTAAAGCCCACCAGTTAATACCGTTGGGAAAAAGTCAAAAGGAGTGAAAATAATAATAATAATATCAGACAAAGTCATAAACTTCAATTGACAACAGAAAGAAAAATCATTCCAGGGTGACTCCCTCTCGCCACTATTATTTGTTATAGTAATGTTTCCACTCAATTACATACTTACGAAATGCACAGGGGGTTAAAAAGTTGCTAAATCAAAAAGGAAAAAATAAACCACCTTATGTATATAGATGATATCAAGATATTTTCCAAAAATGAAAAGAACTAGAAACCCTTGAATAAATTATAAAAATATATAACTGAGATACAAGAATGGAATCTGAGATTAAAAAGTGTGCCGTGCTCATAATGAAAAAGGGGAGCAGAGAAACAACGAAAGGAATTGAACTACCAGACCAGGAAAGTTTAACAAAAATTGGAGAAAAATAAACTTACAAGTACTTGGGAATATTGGAAGCAGACACCATCACACAAACATATATGAAAGAACAAGTAAGAAAAAAGTACCTCAGAAGATTAAGAACACTTCTCGAAATCCAACTCTGTAGTAGAAATCTCGTCATTGGAATAAACAGTTGGGCAGTTCCTCTTGAAAGTCATTCTAGACCATTCTTAAAATGGACAACTCAGTCAAATTCGACCAAAGGACAACACCCTACTTACCAACTAAATACAATTATTTACTAAGCTTGGCTTAGATGTGGCACAAGGCTAGAAGTATGAGGCGCCCAATAAGAATCGAACTCACTAACAATGGTAAGCAAATCCAGCTTGCTAACCATTACACAGACCCATGTGACTTTTTTCTTTTTCCTAGACTGAAAATCCATATCAAGGTATGGGGACGTGGAGGACATCATATGAAATACAACGAGACTTAAACGAGAGTCAAAAAGAGGATGTTCACAAGTTCTTCGACCAATGGAAAAATTGCTAGAATAAGGGATTATTTTGATTTTTACATTTTAATTTCTACATTGTCCTTTTTTTCTTAGTAAATTATGCTCCAGTCTCGATATATTTTGAACACAGCATGTATCGGGAGAGTCAAGACGTGTACGCGGGGAAGCTGAATTTTAAAGATAGGAGATTATCGCGGTCATATACATCCGGCTGAAAATTGCGCAGGCGCATAGGCAAGAAAAGACGCGTTTGAGATAAGTATGCGCGCGAAAGAGACTCATGTTTATCTCTATTATAATGATCCAATTTTTTAAATCATATGTCTCACTGACCTAGCAATCACCATCCTTTCCCTGGTTAACCACTAAACGACGAGGAGGCACGCTGTTCAGTAATAACGGATCTGAGAGACTAGCTTGCTAACCATTACCCCGCGTTATGGCGCCCTAACCTTCCTCAAGGGCATTAGGGCTCTGCAAACAGCATTGTTCAAAATGTTAACTCGAGTAGCCGAGTCCACTTCCCACAACAATAACCATTAAGCAATGAGCGCAACCGGTCTAGGAGAAGTCAAACCCCGAATTCAAACCAGCTTAAATACGTTTAAAAATTGGCATTGTGTCGTGATGTAGTGGTTGGGTAAATACCAACTAAGTTCGATTTTCACTAGAAGACTCAAATTTCTGGCCTTGTGCCACAACTAGGGTCAGCTTAGTATATGACTTTTTGGAATTGAACGTAAACTTCGGCGCACTCTTTACGAGCAACTTTTATCACTCTTTGACTACCATTTAAAATCGCTAACCTCCTTCAAATATGCTCTCCCTCCCTCTATCTTGTTTCCTTACTTTTCTTTTTTTTCTCTTTTCTTTACACTCTTTCTCCCTCCCCTCTCTCTCTCATACCCACATTCTCACTACCCTCTAATCTCCCTATCCATCCTTTCGACCACCCCTTCATTTCATTATTAGACTTAACATTGCCCTCACTCATCCCAACCACTACTCGACAAATGATTGTTTCCACATGTGCCCTGAGCTTTTCTCTCTCTTTATATAAAAGGGACGTAAAGAGAACGAACTAGTCTTAACAAGAACTGATCCCCTTACTCTTTATGAATCGTTGATACGCGCCATTACCTTCCATGGGGACATTCGAAGACATCTACAACAGCACAACATATGGTCACCTGAAGAAATTATCAGAGGCACATTTTTTATATTAACATCGTTTTATGAATTAATGTTATCTATTAATATAGGCAATAAAACACATCCTCGCAAACAAGTACACGATTCGTCTTTTATTTGCACTTTGTCGGTGGGACTTAGAATAAACTGACTGTATCCCCTGAAGAGGGGTTATCCTCCTCCTACCCTGAAAGGCCTTGTACCAAACTCGGATAAATACTAATAATAGATTTACTTTTTTGTCCGCTTTGTGACTGGTGTAGTTGTGCATTTTTCACTGAAACCAGTAGTCGATGTTCGAGTTTAGTTTGTTTGAAAATGAGGTGTGGCACTAAAATGCATATGATGGTGAGGCTTCGGTTCTGAGAAATTTTGAGTACCCTTTTATTGGAATTACTGCCAGGTCCACTCTAACCCGGAGTAGTAGTACGTGTTCGGTGAGTCAAATAGATCAGTGAATTCAACAAGCCCTCCCCCAAAAAGAAAACAAACCCCCCCCCAATTCTTTTAAGAAATAACTCCACAAAATGTTAATATTAACGCATTGTGATGAGACAAAAAACAATTGTTTCCCCTGGAGAGTGTGCGTGTCTATTTAGTGTCTTTTAACCTGTCACCTGATAGTCTTAGAAAACCCTTTTCGTTCTCTTTTGCCTTGGTTCTTTGAATAGTAGAGCCATTGTCTCCTATCTGGCCATTTAAAAGTGAAGCCAATATAACCTACCCCTTTTTCATTCTGCTTTTTCATTAGACGGATGTGTGCAAATTTCTTGTTGGTAGGTCATATTTTCGCATTCTTTCAAAACTACTTGTTTGTATAGTATGTATATATCAAATATTTTTACATGTGTAGATAAGTTTATCTTGTCTTTCCTTCCATTTAGTCAGTATTAATATAACAAGGATATGCTAATGCGAGTGGGTACTCGACTAAATATTTTACCTATCCCAAGCACCCTAATAGCATAATAAACGGGGTTTCTAACCCATGGGCAATAACCTTTGACATACCGTTATCATCCCCGAATTAATCAATCAATCATCTTTTATTTCATTTGTCTCCTATAAATATATTTGTATGTAAAGTATTTTCACTTATTTTATAAGTCTGAAGACTGACGGATTTAAAGAGATTTTTACCCAAATATATCTGACAATAACATCGAAAGCCCTGTCGACTGGGGCTTTAGAATACACCGACTGCACCTTTGCAGAGGGGCAAACCCCCCCTAGTGGGGCCACCTGTTGGCCGTGGGGGGCGACACGTGATGCTCAAGGATAGAACCCAAATGGCTGAGTAGTCCATGCCATGCAACACTTCACATTGGCCCTTACTTAGGCTAGACGGGCGGTCGGAGAGACCCTCTCCGATCAATCGGCCCGGTCACATCAAGCCCTAGCACCTATATGATTGCCCCAACCCTATTGCCCTCATGGCAACCCCGGCACCTTTTTATTATATGGGTGCTAGAAGGCGGTCGCTGAGGGCCTTCATGTCCTGGGAATTACGTTAAACTCTATCTGATGGTGAGGTTCCAGTTCTGAAGGTTTGGGAAATGTGGAGCACTCGTTCATCACCATTACTCTCTGATCCGGAGTGGTAGTACCTGTTAGGGTCCCATCTATGGGTTAAATAGAAAAATGATTCTCGAAGCAATTGTTGAATCACGGTTAATCCAAGTTTGTAGGAAGCCTCCAATCAAGTTGTAGTAAACCTCCAGTTGAGAGAAATCAGCAGTCTTTCCTTGTTGTTGACATTCCAGTGAATGATATCCAGATAATGAATGATCTTAAATGCTTTTTGTCCTGGTCGTTTATTGACTAGTGTTTACCAGCAGTTGCTGACGCTTCTACTACTGTTGGTAAGGTCTATATACAGAAGTAGCGATTCGGTTTATTTCTTATACCAACATATAGTCCAACAAGGCCAACTGATTACATTGATTTTGACGGCACGTCAACTCTTCTAAGGATATATTTTGCAAAGAGATTAGAGAATTGCATAAATTGTATGTTGATTTTAACATTTTTTGTGTAGTTTTTTAAAGAGTTTTTTGAACATGTTTATATGATATCAAGTAAACTTATATATACATATAATTTTCACACAGTTGTATGGTTTTAAGTATTCCTGTATAATACTAATAATCATATGGTTTCAAGTAACTTTCTCCATTAGATATTTATATGTTTGCGCATAGTTATATGGTTTATATTAACTAATAATCATCCTTAGTAAAGAATTATATTTCCAAGTAACTATTCTTAATACTAGGGACTGACAGAAAAAATCGGATACTACGAGTTTTAAAAGCGAATTAAGAATAATTAAATATATTATTTAAGGTTAAACTTTGTCTAAATCAATAAGTAGTAGCATAATAACCATCATTAAAAAAGAAAAATATAATTACATATGCAGTTTATTTTTAAAAGATTTAAAACTATTTGTTTTGGTCAATTTCGACGCCATCCCCATTTTGGCTGTTTTTCAATGGTTTTAGGCGCTGGTTTACAATTTTAACGTAACATTTGGGATGGAAAAAAAAACCCCAAAAATCAGGTAATTATCCGATTTTAATGAAATTTTCAGTATTGATTTAACAATTAATGAATTTTATAATGCATCGGTTATTTTATTTCAAAACTTTAATTTAGTATTTTTGCTATGAAAAAATAATATATAAAATTCATTTAAAATATGAAAATCCTGATGTTAAGTTTAAAAAATTATATTTTTAGATTCTAAAAATAAATATCTACTTAATGCAAACCTTATTTTAGGTTCCAAAAGTAATAAGTTTTGAAGAAAAACTCGATTGAAAATGTACCCCCTCCCCTTTTTAAGCAGAAAAACATCGATGTAAAATTTTTTCTTTTATAAAATAATAGCCAATTAAATGATTATCGAAATGAGTAAAAAAGAAATCTCCAAAAAATAAATTATTTATTATTTTTTTATATTTTATTTTTCGATTTTCGTACTTATTTTCTCATAGAAGCACAACCGTAAATTTTTTTTTGTTTCTATTCATAACTTCGGTCTTTTATCTCTTTATTTATATTGTAATTAGTATAACATATGACCAACTCGAAACAATTTTACGCCCCCAGCATAAGGGGGGGTCAAAATTAAGTGACCTGAAAAAAATTACAAAGTTTTGAAATAAAATAAATAATGCATTATAAAGATCATTCATTGATACATAAGCACTGAAAATTTAATTAAAATCCGATAATTTCCTGATTTTTGGTAAATTATTTTCTGTAGGGGGGATAAAATCATTTTGTCAAAAACGCATTTTTAGGCTCCGTTTGCCAGTCCCTACTTAATACAATTAATTTGCACACCGATATATGGTATCAAATATTCCTTTCTAATGAAAATAATTTTTAAACAGATCTATTTGACAGATAGATGGGCCCTAAAAGGTACTACCACTCCGAGTCAGAGTGAACCTAGGAATAATTACTATGAAAGGGTGCTCCACACTCCTCAGAGCTCCAAAACTGAAACCTGCAGTTTAGTGTCATACCCAAGACATCTCATTTTGGGGGAGTGGGGTTTACTTACTCCTCTGTCGGGGATGCAGTCGGCGTATTTTAATGCCCATCGAAAGGGTAGCCAATTGGGAAGATTTATTAGAATGAAAATACAAGTTCATAGCGCTAGACCAAGGACATTGTTTTTGGCGTCTGAGACGGAGCGCCACTCCTACCATCAGCTCCCTACTTTACTGCACAGATACCTGTGCTACTCATACGCTGAGTTGACGAGGGCCGGTATCAAACCCAGAACCTTTTGATTCTAAGTCAGACGCTCTATCGACTGAGCTAACTCGAGTTTGGCACAAGGCCAAAAAGAAGCTGGGAAAGTGTTGTGCCAATGATTCAAGCTGGGAGGACTATTTGTCTTGCAAGCAAGTGTAAAGACATGATAGTTCTCCATGGAATGGAGATAAGTAACGTTGTGTGGGTTTAAAGGTGTCGCCAGTGAAATGAGTTACCTTTCATATTTCATTTTACATTGCCTCTTTTTTTTATTTAAATCACAACCTACTTACATCTTCAAAATACGAAAACGAAGAACAGCGCAAATTGGAAATAATGAAGTAAAGAGATCCAATAAACAATTTTCTCCTTAAGATGATTTGCATATCCAGTAAATGCTAGTAGTGTGTCCCATGATAGTCACAGAAACCCACTTTTCACCTCTGGTCTTTGTAGAGTCGTTGTCCCTAACCCAAGCAGGGAATGGTAAAACCACATGACCATTTTATCAGCTCTTAACAAGTAAGCCTTTTGCTATTTTCCCCCTTTCACATGCTGTTTTTTGGTGGAGCAGTATTTGTATAATTCTATCTATTTGTGTATTCTTTCTTTGCCACCTGAATGTTGTTGTCTCCAAGTTTTCGTTGTCGAATTACTGAAACTGTTCCTTTTATCCGGTTGTCGTCTCCAAGTTTGGATTGTCAAATCTACTATTTGACGTCGGTCCCGGTACCAGAATAACCTCTGTAGCGGTGTACTTAGAAAAGCATCTCGTTGGCTTGCAGATGCAGCTTCTTAGATCATTGCTTGTAGCTGGACACAAAATCAAATAAAATGGCCAAAATCCTCTATAAAATACTCGTTATGAGAAAAGATCTCGGACAAGTTGTAGCAAATATATTTATTTTCAACAACAGAGGCGTCCCGAGTTAAAAGAGACTTGGGGTAGAGAGTGGGCGGGGAATTGACTAATGTATGGATTTTTATTGCCTGTCTAACTCTGTATTCAGCCGAAAAATAATAGCTCTTTTATGTGTGTCTCTCTCTCTGACGTAGGCTTGTTGAATAGTTGGTCACTACACACCCATTCAAGTGAGATGTCGCATCGCTATCTTATTCTTTCTCAGTTGTCGGTCGTCCTATCGATCCATACCGTCTTTTATTGTGCCTTCCCCCACATTATTCGATCTTGCTAGGATGAATGATTACGAAGACAAAAAAATTTTCGTGAACATATGAGATTTTTACATAAACTTTATTAACTTAGACGTCTTGTTTTCTCATACATATGACCCGGGCCGCAAATTGCGGGTAGTTACCCACATTCTTAGATCATAGATGGAAATTAAGTCCTCACGATTCAACTGTCTCAGTCGAAATCCGCCCCTCGGTCTCCTGACTGAGACTGATGCGCGTGGTGTAATGATTACCGTTGTAGGAAATGGACACGGTGAGACGAGTTCAATTCCTTAACACTGCTATTTGCATTTTACTTTGTGTTAATACCCTTGGAAAAGGTACGAATCCAACTATTCTCCCTCCAGCTATGGGTAAATAGTTGGACAGACTAGGCTCTATTATCTTGGTATAGAAACTAGTCTAGGAGAAGGAAAACTGAATTCAAACCAAAGGGGCGCTGTTCTCGTTAATCAAAGCTCCCTCTCCCCCTCTTCCAAAAAACAAAATCAAAACCACTTAATGAATAACTACACAAAAATGTAAATATGAATGTACAATGAACTTGATTTGCAAACCTCTCGGTATAAAATATCCCTAGAGAGAGTGACATACTTTGAGAATTTTTTCTTGAGAAATCTTTCAAGGGCATTTTTAATGCTTATATTTTCAACCGTTGTATTTACAACGGTTGAAAATACCTGGGCGAATTTTTTACACTTATTTTTGTAAAAATCAAATCTTCCCGGCAAACGCTCCCCAAAATTTATATTTTGACAGTTGTAAATAGCGTTCAATGCTGGTGAGAACAATTGCACTTACTTTGTAAAAATAGAATCTTTCCCGGCAAACGCTCCTAAAAATTATTGAAATTTAATATATTAAACTGTGATTGGTTTATTGGGTATTGAGACGCGGCACTGATCCCTTTTTATCGATTAACGGCGCGTTAATCGCCAGACAGAACTTTATTTTTTGTAGGGCCGAGACCGTAAATTCTGTCTCCGTTGAATTTCAACGTAAAAATGTTAAAAATCCAGGCATAACGAAGATTGTCAAAATTATTGTTTTTGTCATAGTTATCCTGGTATTATGAGATTTATGTGACATTTATTTAATGTCTTTCACTCATTTAGTGAAATTAATTTAAATTTACTTAGAAGTAAATTTTATATGTATACGTTGATTAAGAGTCAACGTTAGATTTTATTACAGGACAGATGAAGATTGTCTAAATATTGCGTATTTTGACATAGTCTTCCTGTATGTATTTTTGCTTTATTTGAGAATTCAAATAAAGTATATTAAATTTTATGTATACGTTGATTAAAAGTCAACGTTATATCTTATATTACAGGACAGACGAAGATTGTCTAAATATTGCGTATTTTGACATAGTCTTCCTGTATGTATTTTTGCTTTATTTGAGAATTCAAATAAAGTATATTACTCACAGAGTGAGTAAAATTAATTTAATTGATGTAAAATTCGGTTTGAGATCGTTTTATTTTCTTAATTGTTAAGAAAACATTTTTATTGTTTCAGGCGTTTGAAGCCTATTTAAAGTAAAAAGTAAAAGGAGATATACATAGTTATATCTCCAAAGATCAGTAAATTTATGTCTTATGTATTGGACACTTTATTTTGTCTCGGCAGTTTGTAGAAATTTATTTTATTGTAAAGCAGGGATCAAAAGAAAATAAACATTTGACGTGTCTGCTCCGTAACCCTTAAACTGTCAACAGCAGCAGCAGCCCTATGTAAGATTTAATTATTGTATTTTTTGTAAAATTTGCATACTAGGTATATTTTCTTTGTATCTGGCTTTGTGCCATTGTTAATTGAAGCATAAAGGACTCATTATGCAAGACCACAGTTATTTGTTTATTTGATAAATTCTTTTAAATTCAACTTTGTCTCCAATTGTATTTTTTCAATTGTATTTTTTAACTTTTCAACGTGACGAAGAGGGATAAACAAAACGACTTCTTTTAATATCCTTTTTCGAGAAAATTTGCATAATGATTTTATTATCATTTGTAAAAAATTTTCTAAAATACTGTAAATATCAATCAATTACTCAAACAATCATAGATAACCTCTGAACACATCTGGTTTTTTTTCAACAAATAAAAATGAGAATGAAGATAGTGATGAAGAAGATGAGGATGATGGTGATAATGTAGAACATTTTTTTCATATCTCAGAAGAATGAGTGATGAGACACACCCACACTAATAATTTTCTGTCGTGAGGAATTAGAGAGAGAGAGAGAGAGAGAGAGAGAGAGAGAGAGAGAGAGAGAGAGAGAGAGAGAGAGAGAGAGAGAGAGAGAAAACGGAAGAGATAAGAGCATATATATATATGTGTGTGTGTGGGTGTGTTGTGTTTCATTATTTTCTTTTAAATTCAGAATTTCCTGCCAAACGTAGAATAAAGCTTGGTGGTGACTGAAGACAAGGGTTAATCCGTCTTTACTTTGGCAATTATAATGTAGAATAAAGGAGGGCGGCGGATGAAGGGCCTTTTACAGGTCAGTAAATTTTGACCAGGGCCTTTGTGTTAACAGACCAATTTCCCGTAGCCATCAACAAAGCAAACATCGAAATAAACAGGATTTTCGCGCTTTCATTTGTGCGTATAAGAATGGTTGTAAGATCTTTTGGTATCAAAATACTTTTTGAACTAGAGTGTAAATCTTTTTTTTTTCGGTAAATTGACGCTAAATGACGTCAGAAGAGCAATGCATGGCGGGAAAAAGACACTTTTGGAAAAAAATGGTGAATTAGTCATGTTTCTAAGAATGATTTCATGAGCGTCTGGTGCTACCAATTGGTTTTAGAATTCGGTTAACATTTTTTTACGCTTAGTGTAACTGTTATGGAAGTAGGAAATTAAATCGGCAACTCGAGTTCAAATCCTAAGCAAATTTGATAAAAAAAATTTTTTTTTGCATTTTACTTCATGCTAATACACTTAAGATAGGCAGGCCGTCCTATTGTGAAGTAATTAAGCTTAGTTGGAGATACGTGGTTTAATGGTTAGAGTCGTAGGAAATAGACTCGTCGAGCCGAGTTCAAATCCTGGACGACGCTATAGTTCACAGAGCGCTAATACACTTGAGAAAGGTATGAACCCAGCTACTCTCCCTCCAGCTTTGGGTAAAATAGTAGGACAGACTGGGCTCTTTAAACTTGGTTAGGCAACCAGTCTAGGAGAAGAAAAACTTTGAATTCAAACCTGTTAAATCCGCTTGGAGCGGTCACTGCTAGAATAGGCTCAGTCCTAATTAGTGATTTAAAAAAAGATGAAAAAAGAAAAAGAAAGAAAATGGTTTGCGAGCAAGTCTCACAGATCCATTACTATTGAAAGTACTAGTTCCCACTAGATTACCGAAGTTAAGCAGCGATGGGTGACCATTTAAGCAATGGCAGGTACTGTAAGCAACCTGATATCAAAATGACTTGATTCGGCATTAAAAGGATTGATATGCTGTAAAATAAAACAACCAAACAACCAAACAACCACACATTACTACTGAACAGCGGGTTCGATCCTCGCTGGATGTCCCGTACTTATGTCTTTGTGTCACATCCTACCCGTGGCGAACGGTTGGGTGAATACCTACCCTTAGGAAAGTCATGAATTTAACTCTTCTTGCCTTTTCTCGCTTCAGCTATGAGTAAATAGTTGGTCATACCGGATTATTTGGCCTTAGTAAGGTAACTTCTCATGGAGAAGGTAAACTCTGAATTAAAAATGACCTGGTGACGCATTCTGCACGTGGCGAAGAGTTTGGGTAAAAAAAAAAAAGAAGAAAGAAAAAAAACAAACAAACAAAAAACAAAACAAAAACAAAACAAAAACAGATTTGTAATGACTAAATTTTTAGCAGCTGTGTCTGTTTCAAGAAAAGAGAGGCTCCACCCTATTCAGAAAAAGAATCATGAATTCACATAACATCATAACTAAACAAACTGATTACTTAAATATTTCTTTTAAAAGGAAATGAAAAATTCATATAATTCACCAAATGTCCCGTCATCCACCCGTCCGTCCAACGATGACTCCTTTATTTTTGGTCCAACTTCAACTAATCTTTCATGAATCATGCATACACTTTTGCATATGGAAAAGTAAAAAAAAAAAAAAATCAGTTCTTGATTTTTACTTATTAAATGATGTAATTCAATAATCAAAAATATCTTAATATAATTTTTGTTGTATCAAGAAGAGGAAGGATAAAAAATATCACACGTAAAAATGATTGGTTTTGCAGTCTTTAAAATGGGAGAAATTCATAAATTCAAAATTGTATCATACATAATAGCGCATTTTGCCGGGTTTTTTTTCTCTTGAAGATTTGCTCTTTTAACGTGATTTATTTACTACTAGAAGCGGCTACCCGCTCTCGCCTGAGTAGAGGGGGGGATAAAGTTAGTCTATCAGATTCATTATTATTGAATCGCTAGTTAGATTCTCACAGGGTGTCCCGCTAAAATCTCTATGTGAAAAAAAAAAAAATATTGCGTTGATCCGGCCTGGTGGGGCATTAGAAAAAAATGCACAGACACTTAAAAAAAAAAAATAATGTCTCCTACAAGCTCTTGTGATAGGGAATGTTTAAATATATTTACTTTGTCATTATTTTTTTATATTCGTAGTTTCCTCCGGACATACATATATATACACCAACTGCCCTTTATATATATATACATAATGAAGAAATTCAAAGAAATTTTTGTCATATGTAAGTTTAAGCTCTATTCTTAAGAAAAAAGTAAGTGACCATTTAGATTTTTAATTTTTTCATCAACCTTTAAAGAGAGGGGAGGTGTTGTCGTGCCGAAATTTTGACCATCTCTACATTGAATAAACGAATTATTTTTCACCTATAAATAAGGTCACATGTTTAATTATTAGATTCTTTTATTATTACATCATTAGGGGTATAAAAGAAAATAAATTAAACGAAGACATTCGTATCACTTTAATTCAACAAGCAATTAAGATCTGAATTTGAATTTTTGTCAAATAATATTTTAGTTGTAAAAATACCAAAAAAAAAAAAAAAAAAAAAAAAAAAAAAAACAAAAACAAAAACGAACTTATAACATATGAATTCACGGCGATTTGTTTTTAATTTGATATGGAATTTGCTGAATTATTTTTCCTCTTACCCCCACTCTTACTTTTCTCTTCCCCCTTCTCTATCACTCCCTGGTGTTGCTAAAATCCCGTTAAGATGCTTTATTTCTTTGAAATTTCTATTGTGTTCATCCAAACATGCAATAAGCCCGATACGGTTTTGATTTCCTTAAATACGGTAAGATTTTTTCACCCATTCTCACTAACCTCTACAATGCTATGGTCAGGACCATTTCGATTACCTTCTAGAGTGTCCTACAAAATTAAACAAGCCCATTTGGTGGGGTTTAGAATATTTTGCCTGTATTCCTACAGAGGGGCAAGATCTCCGCAAATCTGGTGTCCTGGGTATAATATTAAGCTGCAACTGGTATTGATATTTCAGTGAAGTTCTGAGGATTGTGGAGTACCCTTTATTGCCATTAATCTCAGGTTCTCATGGACCCGGGGTGATAAAGGTACAGGTACTGAAAGCAACCTTATATAGAAATTATTTGATTCGGCATTAAATGACCCGAAAAGGGTTGATATGCTGTAAAACAAAAGAACCAACCAACCAACCAACAAACCAACAACCGGTCTGGTAGTACTTGTAGGTAAAACAGATCTGTTTAAAAATTGACCGATAGGACCAAGTGCCAAACAAAAAAAAAAGCAAAAACAGGACTCTTTAGATATAACTACACAAAAAATGTCAATAAGAACATACATTTAACGCGATTACCCAACCTCTAGGCATAAATTACCAGAAACCTCTCATTCTCATGTTGTTAAAATTGATCAATAATTTAGAATTCAATGAATTGAAAGTAAAATCGTTTTGAAGTAAAGACGAACACATAAGTGAAGTTCTCCTGTGAACACCCACACGAACACACCAATGTTGGCCAACCAGCTAAAACATACATCGATCAGCGAACACTGGATGCTGTGTGGAGGAGTTTCCGACAACGATGATCGATTGGGACAGTTAGTGTGTGTGTGTGTGTGTGATATATATATATATATATATATAGATATATAGAGAGAGAGAGAGAGAGAGAGAGAGAGATGGGAATCCGTGCTGTCAACATGACTTGATGATGATGATGATGATGATGATGATAGAATACAGACCTTATATTCCTAAACTAGATAAGGGGTAACTCTAGGCCGAATTTTAAGACCTTATTTTTCTAATGCAGGTATCATTAGAGAACAAGGAAAGTTTTGGTTTACGAACCGAGTATGGGACAAAGAAATGTTAAAAACTTATTTATTAACATAATATATGTAAATTTATGTTTTATTCTATAAAAGAAAAAGAAGAAAATGTCAACGAAATAGCGGTGATTTTTCTATGGATGCACACATATTTCAGTAATCCCGACACTCTGTTCATTAGATATCTAAAAGAAAAGAAAAGAAAATTCCAGTAGAAAAGGAATTATACAAATACAATAGATTGACGACGCTCTTCGTGTTCACTAACGTCGTTTTACCGCCGACACTCTGTTTATGTGTGGAATTCTGGCGGGAAGTGCCCCTGCTGTGAGGCTTTAATTACAATATAAATAGGGAGGGAAGAAAAGACATGCAGAGAGAGAAAGAGAGGGTGGGAGAGAGGGGAGAGAAAGGGAGAAAGAGAAAAAGAAAGGAAAAGGGAGAGAGAGAGAGAGAGAGAGAGAGAGATAGAAAGGAAAGGGAAAGAGAGAGAGAGGGGGGTAAAACAGAGAAAAGAAAGAGAAGCTAAAAAGAGAGACATTTAGAAAGAGAAGAGGAGAGAGAGAGGGGAGTTTGAAAGGGAAAGGAGACAGGGTTAAAAGGAGAGAGAGAGAGAGAGAGAGAGAGAGAGAGGAGAGAGAGAGAGAGAAAGAAAGAAGAGAGGAGGAGGAAGGGATATAGGGAGGAAGGTGGGTAAAACAGAGAAGAAAGAGTAGCTAAAAAGGGACTTTTAGAAAGAGAAGAGAAAGTTAGAGGGAGATATATAGATAGATAGATAAATATAAGTGAGAGAGAGAAAGAGAGAGATAGAGGGGAGAGGGGGGAAGGTGGGGTAAAGAGAGAAACGAAAAAAAGAATAGCTAAAAAGGGGAGAATTTAAAAAGAGAATAGAATAAAGAGCGAGAAAGAAGAGAGAGAGAGAGAGAGAGAGAGAGAGAGAGAGAGAGAGAGAGAGAGAGAGAGAGAGAAAGAGAGAGAGGAGGAGCAGGAGGAAGATATTGGTTGTTATTTGGTTGTTTTCGTTTGCGGCATATAAACCATTTTCAGGTCATTTAATACCGAATCGAGTCATTTTGATAAACAAAGGATCCAGGTTTCTTATAGTACCTGCTATTGCTTAAGTGGTCATCCAATTAAGTACTGAACAATTGGAAAACGGAGAGAGAATGAAGAAAGAAAGCGAAAGGAGAGATAGGGAATGGTAGAAAAGATAGAGAGACATAGTGTGTGTGTGTGTTTGTGTGTGTGTGTGTCAGAGAGAGAGAGAGAGAGAGAGAGAGAGAGAGAGAGAGAGAGAGAGAGAGAGAGAGAGAGAGAGGATATAAGGGATGCTCTGATTATTTGCGTATATAGACTTGCAAGTTTAGTTAAGTGGTGAGTCGCAAACCGTGAGGGTAGAGAAGGTGAAGAGACAGTTCGGTTGCCAGCATCGCAAGGGAACCGGTGAGGGCGTGCCTCATTCGGAGACCGGAGTTACAGCCAAGGACAGACCGGAGAGAGATGACGAAAAAGATCAAAAGCGACATTCTAACAATCTGCAGAATTATATCTGAATGATGACCCATTCACTCAAATATTTTCCCTCATGTTATCTTACATAGATAAAACGTAGTTACTTAGATACCAAATCCAAACATTTTTTTTGGGATATATGAAGTTATTTATCAAAGATGTTGGTTAAGCCACCTTCGGGTAGTTAAAACTGGGATCAAATAAAAATTGCGTTAAATATTCGGGAATCAATTTTAATTTCAGGAAAAATAACTACTGAGGTCATTCAATAAATAAGGGGATTTTTTTAAAAACGCAAAATGATTTTTTTTTCAGATTTTTTTCTCCACAAATCGTTTGGAATTGGTTTACTGGGGATATATAAAGAGTGATAGTGTGAGTTTTCTTGGTTTGCTTTGCTTTGTTTTACGGCATATCAACCTCGGTGGGTCATTTAATGCCGACAAGATTTTGAAATAAATTCATTCTTAGTAAATACTCAATTTTTTTATAAACACATTTTACAATTTAGCGCATAGTTGGGACCCTAACAGGTTTTTTTGTTTGTTTTGTTTCACGGCATATCAACCACAGTGGGTCATTTAATGCCGGCAAAGGTTTTGAAAGATTCGTAGCGAAAGTTTGGAAGAAAAAATGTTTAAACTCAGTTTTCTTTTGTAAACAAATTTTGGGATCCTAACAGGTACTACCACTCCGGTAGTAGGCCTGGAAGCAATGGTGATGAAAGGGTGTTCTACACACCCCGGACCTCCATCAGATAGAGTTTATCATCATACCCAGGGCATGAAGACCCTCAGCCACCGCCTTCTAGCATCCATATGGTAAAAAGGGTTGGGGGTTGCCATAAGAGCAATAGGATTGGGACAATAATATATGTGCTATGGCTTGACGTGACCAGTCGATTGATCGGAGGAGGCCTCTCGCACCGTCTGTCTGGCCTAAGTAAGGATGTTGCCTGTCATGTAGTGCTCAGCACCAGAATTCCGTCCTTAAGCATCACATGTCACCACCCACAGCCAATCGGTTCCCTATTGGAGAAGTCTTACCCCTCTGCAGAGTTGCAGTCGGTGTGAGTTCACTGAGAAAATCAGTACTATTGGTAATGAGTCAATAATTTTAGAATTTTAGTGTAGGAACAAAGTTAAATGCATTTTTAAAACCAGGAATCGATCCCCTCCGTAAAACTATAATGATTGGTTGGTTTAACGGCATGTCAACTCTTGTTGGGTTATTCTATACCTAAGTCATTTATGGTATCCAATTATATACAGTACAAAAATGTATCTTAAAAATCATTTTAAACAGATAAACATTTCAGCATCACAAATAGATCTACTTGAGTCATAGATTGGACTTTAACAGAGTAAACCTGGGAATAATAGCAACTAAGGTGTGTCTCCACACTCCCCGAAATTCTTGAAATAGGAACCTCACTACCAAATGCAGTTTAGTATCATGCTCAAGAGACCTTCTAACCCCCACCGACCATAAGAGGACAAATACGACACATTGTGTGTGGTATGTTTTCGTGACGGGCATTGCACAAAATATTCGGTTTCATTGGCCTTTTGGATGTTATGAGATAGGAGGTAAGTTGCCGTACAGTTACATTTTTTAGGGGGGGAGGCTGCTTCAAAAATTTGTTAAAGACAACGTGCCTTCTATCTCCAAAGTGATATTTAACAAAAAATGAAGTCAAATGATTTTTAAATGCACGACAGTTTTCATCATTCAATCAGTCATGTCTGATGCAATTCAAACTAAATGCTCCTAATGCCATCCGATGGTAAAAGCAAAACGAACATTTTAGCCATCTCGTTTGTCTCTCTTCGTTTTCAGAGAGCTTTCAAAAAACAATCACAAAAGATGTTGACAATAAATACAAGATGATGAGATATACATCATTTCTAAACATAAGTCGTCGACCTGATATGATAGAAAGGATCTTTGTCAACGCCTCCATCCCGAAACTCGAGCGAAAAGAATTAAAAGAGAACGAGAGAAGAGAGAGAGAGAGAGAGAGAGAGAGAGAGAGAGAGAGAGAGAGAGAGAGAGAGAGAGAGAGAGAGCGTGTGAGAGAGTGGCATCTGTTACTCTTAACTCATCTTCATTTCCGCCTTTAACTATTTGCTATGTGGGACCCCCTGCCCTTTAGTGACTGAGGCGCATATCATAAGCCCCACATGCGAAGGACGACAGACCTTGTCAGACATACTTTGTTGGATAATGGCGGCAGTCGATCTGCCAACATGACTAGCCCCCTTTTATGTATGCACATTTATACGAATCTCATCTCTCTCTCTCTCTCTCTCTCGCTCTCAACCCCTCTCTCTTTATATATATATATATATACAGAGAGAGAGAGAGAGAGAGAGAGAGAGAGAGAGAGAGAGAGAGAGAGAGAGAGAGAGAGAGAGATCAGTGTTTGTATGCGTAAGTTTTGTACACATGGTGTAAAGGCCAGGGAGCCAAGTTAGCAGACGAGTGAGTTCAATCCCATTGGGTGCCCTACATTTCTGACCTTATATATATATATATATATATATATATATATATATATATATATATATATATGTGTGTGTGTGTGTGTGTGTGTGTGTGTGTGTGTGAAAAAAAAGCAAAATAAAAATATTCTTTTGTGTTATTTATTTGTTGATTCTTCTCAACTAGTTTCGACCTTGGGTCATCGTCAGGAGAAAAATTGTTTGTGAAGAAGAAAGTTTTAGAAATAGTTTTTGAAAGAGTTAAAATGCTATAAAATGATACGAGTGACGTGGCATATTCATTCATTGAATGAAAACTCTCTCTCTCTCTCTCTATATATATATATATATATATATATATATATATATATATATATATATATATATCGTATTCTGTATTTTTTAGCATAAACCTCTATATTCATTTTCATATATATGTGAATGTTTTAGCATTGAATTACACACACACACACACACACACACATACATATATATATATATATATATATATATATATATATATATCTTCATGGAATCTTTTACCTCTTGGAGTAGATTGTAATTATTGTGTTGACATGCATAAAAAAGATGTGATAATACGAACACCTGGTGATGTGTACGGAAATTGTCGGGACTTGCGTGGTAAAGATTCTAAAGTGTCACTGGGGCATGTAAATCGAAATGAAATATGTCCCAGGCAGTACATAGTACGGGTGGGGAGTGGAAAGAGTGTGTGCAGATAAAATCCTAAGCAATAAACAAGGAGGACATGGGGGGGGTGGCACTTGCATAATCGCGACACGTGTATTCGTAACCGTAACTATCAACTCATATATATATATATATATATATATATATATATATATATATATATATATAAACTATAAATAGGTAGATAAAAGGAGGGAGCAGAGAGAGTAGGGCTTAATTGATAAAGACAGATAACGAAATATTTACGTTCATTCATAATAAATATGTGTCTGAAAATATACCTACAAAAAAGAGAAAAAAACGTATTTACTCGTGTTTTAGACAAAAAGGAATAGAGTTCGATTGCTGGTTTATTGTCACGAAAACATTAGTATATGGATTACAATATTGAAACCTGGTGTTGCTCATTCTTTCAATTTCGATTTCAAACTTGCGAAATAACTTGTATTATGTATATTGCATTATTGTATAATGCAGAAAAAAAATGACACACAATCCCACAGTAGGAAAGGCATGGTTTACTATAGACAATCGTATGGAAATCTGATATCCCTGACAAAATAAAGTTAGAATTCTTCCAAGCCGTAGCAGTATCAGTGCTACCGTATTGCTGTGCTACTTGGACTCGAAACGATTAGAAAAAAAAAGGTAGATAGGTAGTAAACAAGGATATATATGAGATTAAGGTAATTTGCTTTAGAAGCATTGTTGAGTAAAGTATATTGTTATATTTTTTTGCTTGAAGTCAGTTACAATGTTTATATCGTATAAAATTCGGTAATCAATGAAAATAATCATGACAAGCGAACTCGGCAAATATCGTCCACTACGTAGAACATCATACAGCAGCCGTTTCAACTTTATTAAGTCTCATCAGCGATGTATACTTACGATTTCACTCTGACAGAAATCGAAACCGGGAACTCAACACGCATAGTCAGAGACTTTTCCACTGGGCCACCGATACGCAGCAAACGATATTAACTGCCTTCAAGCAAAAAATATAAATAATAATAAGGATATATATATATATATATATATATATATATATATATATATATATAAGTTAGGGTAGCGAAAACATTAAGTCAACGGCGCGTGGTAACTATCAGTTTCTCTCCTATGCAATTTTCAAACCAACATAATCGCATATGTAAGAAACTGACACTTATCTTTTTGCCGTTGATTTTATATATTCTCGTGACTTTAACTTATATATATATATATATATATATATATATATATATATATATATATATATTGGTATCTTGACTTATTTTATTATAAATTATTCTGATTTTCTTTTATTGTACATCATCATCATCATTATTATCATCATCAACATCATCTCTGATTCCGTAATGTGTTTTGGATGTGGATACGTTGTTTATGGAACTTGTTTTGGGCGGGAATAGGTTAGGTCTATAACTGGTTTGAATAACTGGTTTTCCTTCTCCTAAATCGGTTGCCATACCAATGGTAAAGATCCTAGTCTGCCCTACTATTTACTCACAGCTACAGGGGGAGTAGTTGAATTCACAACTTTTCCAGGGGTATTAGTGTTATGAGAAATGCAAAAAGCCTCGTTCAGGGTTGCATTAGAGATTGTGTGTCTGTCTGTCTCTAACCGAAACTTTGTTTTCTTTTATTTATTTATTCATTTCTTTATTTTTTGTGGAGGAGGGTATTTTGCTTGGATTATTGCTTAACTTTACTTACTAAATGATCCATTAAAATAAATAATCATAAAAAACATCGTAGCAATTCAGTTATTGTGCATTTTTGATACATTTATTGATATAATTTAAATTCTAAAGTAGATGTTTGAAATCTTATGTAATTAAAAAATAAAAACAATCATCCTGCAGTTGATTTTAAAGATGTAAATCTTTCTAATTTGATATATTTTATTACATTAAAATCTAAATAATTGAGCATATTTTTGCTAGTATTAATAATGTTTGTTATATTTGACAAATCTATCAGAGTTAGAGTTTCTCACCTATGCGATCATCAAACGAAGAAGGTGAGAAACTGACAATCACCAAGCACCGTTGACTCTGTGTCTACGATTCCCTTATATATATATATATATATATATATATATATATATATATATATATTTAAGTCATCCACATGGTGTGTGTTTCGACGTTTCACGTCTCATCAGTGTGGCTAGACACAGCAACTAACTCCGACTAGTAACTAACTCCGATAAGCGATATATATATATATATATATATATATATATATATATATATATATATATATATAAGTTTTTGGTGTGTACGTGTCGACCTATAACTCAGAAAAGAAGAGTCATTCAGATTTGAAATCTTGCATATAGATTAATATTCGCCTAACTAAGAAACACGCCAAATTTGGTTATTGATTTTTACTAATTAAAGGATATAATTAATTAATTAAAGCAAAATCACCCAATTTGCGGAACTGTACGTATACCAGCACCTGCTGATAATACAATATTGTACGTTGCCTGATTTTTGTTACAGCGATTTACAGCGATATCAGCAGTGAAGTTTAATTTTAGTGAATATATTTCGCAGTCTAAGCCGTTCCGCTCGGAGTTTATCACCTATTCTTGGTCCAATCTTTAAAATATTTATAAGGCTGGAAATAAAATAAAATAATCTTTCTAAATATGTAATTTGTATGCGTTTTTATCTATTGAATTATTTTTTACAGCGAGTTAAAAAATAAATTGGCTTCGGAGAGCTGATAAGTATGATTTTAAGCTAATTTTAAGCGAAAAACAAATTTTTTTTCTCGCCTATTTACGTTCAATCTTCTTTAAGATATTCATATGGCCAGAAAGAGAATAAAATAATCTTTCTAAATATGTAATTTGATTGAATTTTTATCTATGGGATTATTTTTTTACAGCGAGTTAAAAGAAATAATATTTTGCTTCAGTCAGCCTAGAATTCGTAGTATAATTTTTTCATACAAAATTTTAAAATCAAATCAAATCGTATTTATCGCATATTTCTGTTCCTATCTTAAAAATATTTATTTGGTTAGAAAGAAAAGAAAATAGTCTTTCTAAATATGTAATTAGTATGTCTTTTCATCCATTGAATTATTTTTACAGCGAATTAAATAACAAATCAAACGAAAACATTTAACGATAACTCAACTTTTTGCGCCTTTTCCAAGTCATTTTTAAAAAAGGATCACATATCTCATATTAACTAACTTCACTATCATTTTTTAATTCTTTTTACTTTTTTGATTTCAATTTAAATTTATCTTAGTTACAGTATGTATCCATAAAATCTATAAATGAAACAATAAAAGTATTATTTTCTTTTTTACAGGGTTTTTTATTACACCTCGCTAATAATTTGACACATGAATAATTTCAGTAAATTAGGTAACTTCTGTTCCTTTTCGTAGAACTTTACAATTTTTGCGGAGCAGGTGTATATACAGGTTGTTATTATTCTCTGATAATTTCGTTAAATCAGTAGATAAGAGGGAAAAGTGTCACTTCTTTAATAATTTGAAACGCAGTGTATGTATATATATATATATATATATATATATATATATATATATATATATATATATAGTGATTGCCCTGAAGAAGACCGCTTTTTTTGTATACTTAAATTTTATCTTTCTGTATTATGAGTTTTTCACATCTGCCGTAGCTGGTGGTTCACTGAAGGCTGAGTAGCTGCAAATCTCCAGGACTCTTCTGAGTATTCTAATACCCAACAGTGCTGTAGTTTGGATGGTCTCGGTTCTTCTGATTTCCAGTTCAATTATTTTCCAGCTTTGGGGATCGTTCCAAGGGCACCAATCACGATTGGTACTACATTCACCTTCAAGTATTTGCCAATTTTTAAAAAATCATTTTTTTAAATTTTTTTTTTTTTACCTTCTTTTCTTTCTTTTCGCTTTCTTTCATTTTCACTCAGTGGTCAGCTGGGACAACAAAATCCACGAGATAACAGGTTCCCTTTTTTTGTTAATCAGTACTAGGTCTGGTGTCCTGGCTGGGATTAGGTGGTCCATCTGTACTTCGAAGTCCCAGAGAATTTTATGCGTCTCGTTCTCTAGGACAGGTTTAGGCTTGTGCATATTATTATTATTATTATTATTATTATTATTATTATTATTATTATTATTATTATATTTTGCATTTAAAATAATAGTGAATAGAATTCAATGTATACAAGGAGAAACTTTTGGTTGAAACACGTGTTGGCATTTCACTAAATAATTTTTATCCATACAAAATTTTCTTTCCATTTATCTTCCAACATATATATATATATCTTTATATATATAAGAAAGTTTCGTGACGACATATAACTCAGAAAAGAGATGTCACTCAGATTTGAAATCTTGCATATACCTTAATATCCCTATAGAAACACACCAAATTTGTTTATTGATTTCTAATGATTAAAGGATATAATTAATTAATTAATTAAACAAAAATCAAACGATTGCGGTCATCGTGACATGGCTGCTGCTGCTAATATAAGAAAAATTGGCTAGCTATATAGTGATACAAAATGAGGTCGAAAAAGGAAATAAATTAAACTGATAAACTTCTCCAATTTGTCGTATGTACAAAAGAGTTTTAGAAAAAAAACTATTATAAAAATAAAATAAAAAAATTGTAATACAGACAATTGTATGTAATTAATTCTTAGCATTTTATTGTTACATTTTAATACGGTAAAAAAGGAATTAAACGAATACATTTCTACCATGGAAATCAACAGGCAAGGAAGCTCGCTTATAAAAAATAAAATTGTTTAAAAAATGTAAAGAACAAAAAGAGAATATTCTTAAAATAAACGAATATTATAATACACTTTTTAGCTTTGTTTATCGTCAAATCTTTAATAAAGTTTAGGAATGCATTTTTAAAAACAATATCTTAATGGAAAAAAAATTCCTAAAATAAACAAACGTTCTACTATACAAATTATTGGCGATTTTTAAAAAATTTGATAAATAATTTTCCTCTTATTTTCTCTCTTCTCATTCACCCTCTGGCGTTCCTAAACTTTTTTTTCGTCCGGTCATGTACCGGGTACTTTTGCTAGTATATATATATATATATATATATATATATATATATATATGTTGTGTGTGTGTGTGTGTGTGTGTGTGTGTGTGTGTGTGTTTGTGTGTGTGTGTGTGTTAAAAACATATACTTACACCCATTATCAGCAGTGATATATTTTATTTATTGATTCGAATATTAAAGTTGTAGGAATTATTTTCACCGTATATTGCCTGTTATTTTAACAAACAAAATCGCTACTTAAATACATAAAAAACTAAACAAACAACCTCTCCCCCAAAGAAAAAGAAAAACAACAAAAAAACAACAAAAAAAAAAAAAAAAAAAACCAAAAAAAAAAAAAACATTGTGCAGATTATTTCAAAATTGTTTATCTATTTATTCTTTGATATTAGCCGCTCCGGTTGATTGGCTCCCGATGATGCAAGCTGACAGCAAAGCATAATGAAGGATTAAAAGCGAACAATCGAAATCTATTGAATGCCACGTGGAACAGTTTGAATCTTCCGTGATGTCCTTTGCATCGTCTGACAAACAGAAAATTACAAATGACCGCACTGTAGGGAGCCTCCGTTGGGTAGTGGTTAACGTACCGGACTGCGACATCAAAGTAAGCGAGTTCGAATTCCAGTTGCGCAATTACATTCATTTTCGGACTAATACTTTTGGGAAAGGTATGAACTCTCTCACACCCAGCTATGGGTTAAACAGTACCATTAATGTTCTTCTAAGGATGGCTTTGGCATTAAATAACCCAGGTAGGTTGATATCCCATCAAGCAAAGAAACAGAACTTTGAGGAATTGATCACGGTCTGAATAAATTCCTCCCTCGGGTCACTCTTAAATAGTAAGTGGGCAATTGTTATACAAAAATAGATGAAAAAACGTAAAAAAAGATTGGGTGTTTGATTTTAATGGCATATCAATCCATCAAGAGTTATTATATGCCTATAGGTTAGGGAATCGCGTTCATGTTTACCTTTTCGTGAAATTGTTCCTTAAGAATTTTTTTGTTCACACACGGTGCTATCGAACAATAATAATTTTTAAACAAATCTATTTCACACATGTATGGAACCTAACAGGTACTACCACTCCGGGTTAGAGTGTATCTGCGAATAATAGTAATTAAGGTGTACTTCATAGTCTCCAGATATAGTAAGTATTATTTGGATTATTTGGACTATTGTCCTCATCTTTATTAATATATGTACAACGTTTCGGCCGATTTTCCTCCCTCGGCTTTCTTCAGGTATTTCTTGTCGGACTCGTTTCTAATTCCGCTTAATCATAGCTGGGGTACAGATGTTAAGCTGTATTAATTATTATATAGAGTTTCAGCAAAATATATGCGCATGCCACAAGGATACCGCGTTGGAGCCCCACCATCAGATGCAGTTTATTGTCATACCCAGGATAGTCCATTTTGTGCGGGGATCTTACTATTCTGCAGGGGATACAATCAATGTATTATAATCCCAGGATGCGTACTTAGCCTGGATTCGAACTCTTCTCGCCGTCCAAGTTTTCAACGGTATTAGTCGTGTTAATAGCACTATACCTCAGCAGAAAGTGTAACGATAGCAAAAGAAACCATAGAATACAGATATAGAATAACTGTTTTGTTAATAAGTGTATACATAGAAGTCATTAATTTTGTTCTTTGCTTGAAGCAGAAAGGAGGCAGAGAGAAGATAACTTGTTATTAACGACAAGAACAATAAGATAAGCTATGTAAGTAGGTAGTAAGTGGGCAATTGAAATGAGTTTTATTCTCTTCTATTCCCTTCTATTATCGTTGCTTTCAAATCGTTGTCCGCTGCCAAATGTTGTTATCAGAGAAGAACGTTAAATGAAATTAGAAAGAAACCTGTGGCGATTAATTAAGTCGGAGTCATTGAAAAGATGTTGTCACTAAATGGATGAAGTGAGTCTTCATTTTGCCCTTATTAGTTAATTTGTCTGTCTTTTTTTAAATTTCTTTTTTTCTTTTCTTTTTTTTTAATGGACAGAAACAATAATCATTTAATGGAGGTTTCCCGGCTAAGTTTTTATTTTCTGTTTATTTATTTGATATCTTGATTGGTATATTGAGAGAGGTTTTCTTTCTTTTAAGAAAGACAACACACACACACACACACACACACACACACAAGTGTGTGCATGCATACATATTTTTCAGTTGAATTCATCAGACGCCAAACGTATGGAATACTAGCTCATACACGCTTATACCTACACAGACTCCCTCTCTACATATATAACCCCTCTCTATCCCCCTCTTTCTCTCTCTTTCTCACACACTCACATTCTATCTCGCTCTCACTCACACACATACTTAACACACACACTCACTTACGCATACATACTCACTCTCAGTCATAGGCTTCGATATATGGAGAAATAGATCTGTTTAAAAATGGTATTAAATAGGAATACTTAAAACTATATATCTGCGGAAAAATAAATTATTATTATTATTATTATTATTATTTTCACTTTTTTGACTTTTTCACATCAGCGTTATCTGATGGTATTTCACTGTAGTCTAAGTGACAACAAGTCTCCTCGGGACTCCAGGACTCTTCTGAGTATTCTAGCCGATTGTAGCAATGCAATAGTCTGGATGTTCTCAATTCTTCCTCTGATTTCCAGGTCCTCCAGTCTTTTTTCCATGTTTTTTGGGACCGTTCCAAGGCACCAACTACAATTGGTATCACTTTCATCCTTATATTCCACAGCTTTTTCAATTCTCTGGCAAGGCCCAGGTGTTTGTTCATGATTTCGTTTTTTTTTCAGCTGCATCCTGTGATCTGTTGGAACCGCAAAGACCACCAGTTGGCACGTTCTCTCTCTCATTTTTTTTTGTTAATCAACACTAGGTCTGGTCTCCTGGCTGGGATGGGGTGATCCGTCTTTATCTCGAAGTCCCAGAGAATTTTATGCATTTCATTCTCAAGAACAGTTTCTGGTTTATGCATATAGCATTTTGTTGTATGGTCAAAATTTAATTTTTTGCATAATTCCCAGTGGATCACCTTCCCAACCCAGTCGTGCCTTGCTTTGTATTCCCATTGTGCTAGTTTGCTGAATTCACTTAATACAGTCTCGTTTCTGTCACCGCACAGTCTACATTTACTGTTTTGTTGTGTCTTATCTCTTTTTGTTTTGATATAATGTGTTCTTATGGCATTATTTTGTGCAGCAATTATTAGTGATTCAGTTTCTCCCTTGAGGTTTCCTCTTCTTAGCCATATCTTTTAATGTGCAACCTCTCCGATTTGTCGTTTGAATTGTCCATACAAATTTTTTTCTTTCCATCTTTGTTTTACTAGTTTTCATTGTTTTTCTGTTTGTCCATATATTACATCTGCTGTTGTTGGCTGTCATAAGTAATCTTTCTTTGCTCTTTTTTTGTATTCTTCGAATCCTTAAATTGTGGCATCTACACAGTCCTCTATGTTGGCAAGATCTCTTCCACCTTCGTTTCTTGATACATATAGCCTATCACTATCATCTCTAGGGTGTAGAGCATTGTGCTAATTTCCTATTCCTTTAGTCGATCTGTCTGAGTTCTACTTATGTCCATTTTAAGCATGGTCCAGAGTATCTTATACCGGGGACGGCCAATGGTATTTATTCCTTTGATAAGATTTCTACTGTTGAGCTTGGTTTCTAAGAGCTTCTTGTTTTCTGAGGTATTCTTTTTTAACGTTTTCTTTCATGTCTGTTTGCTTGATATTGTCTGCTTCTAAAATTCCTAAATATTTGTAACTTTTTTTTCTTCAAGTGATTTTATAGTATCCTAATTTGGTAGTTGTATTCCGTCCATTAACCCCACCCCCTGTTTTATTACTAGCATAGCACATATTTACATTCCGAATTCCATCCCGATATCCTGGCAATATATTCTAATGGTTTGTACCAGGGTTTCTAGTTCTTTGCATCTTTTGCAAAAAATGTTATGTCATCGATGTACATAAAGTGGTTTATTTGTTTCCTATGAGTTAGTGAATTTGTATCCCCCTGTACATTCTTTGAGTATATGATTGTGTGGCATCATTGCTATAATACCTAGTAGTTTTTCACACCTGTCGTAGCCGATGGTTTACTGGAGGCTGAGGGACAGCAAATCTCTTCAGGTCTCCAGAACACTTCTGAGTATTCGAGCCGATCTTAACAGTAATTTCCAATTCACCTGAATTATTTTCCAGAACTTTGGAGACCGTTCCAGGGGCACTAATTATTATTATTTCATTCCTTGCGAGTTTATCACCCCAGTTTTATTTGGAGGTTTTTTACTGGTGTTTATGAGACAGTAAGTTTCCTCAGTTCACCAGGACCCTGTTGTTGTCTGGATGGTTTCGATTCCTCATCTGATTTCTAATTCTTCTTGCCTTTTTTCTATACCCTTGGGGACTGTTCTAAGCGAACCAGCTATAATTATCACCATCACCCTCATGGTCCACATTGTTACTATTACTAGCAAAATTAGAGAACCTCCGGGCGCAAATATTTGAGTTTTAATGGAATTAAATTTATTAAATTAGAAAAACTAACGAAACTAAATAAGAACGAATATAATAACATTAAATTTATTTTAATTTAATTTAAATTTTAATTCCAATTTCAAATGATTTTTTTGTAAATGTATACATAAGTATTGCTTGAGAATAAAACAATAACATTAGAAATCAATAACATTAAGTGATTATTCATTAAATCCGGTTTTGTTAAAAACAGTATGTAAAATAACCACACAATATCCTATGCAAATATTTATTCCCTAGTGATATATAACAAAAGTAGACAGTAAATGATAAAATTACAGTAATTATTACTTATTCTTTTTTGTGTACGTGTGTAAATATTTAAAAAGATATTAATTTTAGTCAAAGCAATAAAAATATTTTAAAGAATAGCGTTCAATATTATCTAAAACTGAATTATTACGTTAAACTTGAACGTAGTCCAAATACAGGTCAGGTGGTAGATGACACAGGAGACGTCTGTTAACATGCCTTAATTTAGACATCAACTTTTTTTTTGTTTTTACCATCTTCTACTATTAACATTCTTTGTTCCACTCACAATCTGCTGTTATTGTCCTTTTCTTCAGGAGCTAGAAGAAAAAGCTATATATATATATATATATATATATATATATATATATATATATATATATATATATATTTCTAATTCAACGCATACAGAGAATCCATCATCTTTTATCCACATAAATCCTTGTTTTCTTCTCATTTTCACAGTCCTGATGAGGGTTTCAATTGTAAACCGAAATGTTTGAACATCGTCTATAAATTTCCATTCATCATATCATCCCGTGTTTGTTTCTAAATTTTCTCCACATACTGTCGGATCAATTTCCTCATTTTACTTCCATATATATATATATATATATATATATATATATATATATATATATATATAATCAGTATAGAATTCACACACACACACACACACACACACACACACACACACATGTATATATGTATATATAGTGGTATGATTGATAAACTAAACGTTGTATAAAAGTCAGATCAGGAAATATCATGATTCAAGAATACGTTTTTTTGTTCTTATTTAGTATACCACTTAGAAAAGAAGAGAAATTCATTCTATTTTTTTCTGGAGGAAGAGGACGAGAATGAGCTTCATGCTTGTAAAATCTTGTGCGTGGTACAAATATCAACTAATAAAGCAATAAAAGTGTCGAGGAAAAAAAAAAAAAAAAAAAGAGGATAAGAAAAAAAAAAGAAAAAGAAAGAAAATAAGGAAAACACAGTTATTTCCCTTTGGTTATGATTGGTTAATTTTTTTGCCACCTACGGGTTTTGTTATCAGATAAGGAAGTTTCTCTCACTTCTATCCCTACAACAATCTTCATAATTTTTTGTTGTTGTTGCTTTATCGGAGTCGTTTTTTTTCTTCTCCAGCTCTGCGGGGTACATTTTGGGAAAAGGCTACAAAATGCTCGGCTCTAGTGCGCATGTGCTGCACTGAATGTAGTCCATGGATTAATTAGTTCCGGGGCCACAACAGCTGCTTTGCAGCATCCCATTGGTTGTGGGGGTTTATGTCTTAATTCAAAACATGTGTAAAACGGACGGCGATAACGTAAAAAAACTATATATATATATATATATATATATATATATATATATATATATATATATATGTGTGTGTGTGTGTGTGTGTGTGTATTGGGGTGGGGGATTTATGTCAAACACTTTACGGACCAGTTTGAATTACTTTGAAATAGAGGCAGGAAATTACTTGGTTTGACGCCAACAAAGAGGAACTCCTTCGTTTTCTACTATCATCATAATCATCATCCTCATCGTTAAGTCGTGCTAACAGCACGGATTCCCTTCACACACACACACACACACACTCTCTCTCTCTTTCTCTTTTCTCTCTCTCTCTCTCTCTCTCTCTCATACACATACAATCCGTCTTTATCGGCCATCTCTCCTAGCAGGTCCTCAACTCAACATCCAGTGTTCGCACATATCTATTGTATGTAAGTTTTTACTAGTCGGCCAAAACAATGTGTCCATGTGTAGGAGTCCACAGGAGAATGCCACTTATGAGTTCGTCCTTACTTACTAAGTAGTCCCCAGCACGTATCATTCATCTTACAAACAAGAAAGTATCACTTGCTGGTTTGTGTGATAGGAGGTAAGTGGCCGTATAGCTGTTTTGTGGAGTGCTGCTTCAAGGATTTGCTCAAAACGGCACGTAGCATCATTGAGTTGTCAATATCTAGCATTTTCTTTAAGCGTTTCGTAAAAGTACAAGTAGTTCAGCCATACAGTAGTACTGATACGGATACAGCGTGGAAGGATTTCTATTTCATCTTATCAGAGAGGTCAGATTTCCATATGATCGATAACCTGTAAATAGTAGTCCATGCCTTTCCTATATGTATATTTACATCAATTTCTGTAGATGAGATATTGCTCCTAAGGTATGTGAATTGGTATACAAATTTCAGAGCATTGTTATTTAATATGGAGATGTTTGCATCTTGTTTAAAACACATGAGCTTCGTTTTATCTGAGTTCAGTCGTCGGGGTGGCCTAGAGTCGTTATTAGCCAAACAGCAAAGGAGACCATCCCCTTTTCACTAGCGCAAGACCAAGGAGATTGTTTACACGTCTGAGGTGGAGGGCCACCCCTGCCACCAGCTCCTTCCTTTGCTGCACATATCCCTGTGCTACTTATACGCTGAGTTGGTGAGGGCCGGATTCAAACCAGGAACATTGTGGTTCCTTGTCAGATACTCTACCGACTGCCAATACCCCTAGCTTCCTACCCCAGACTATGCAACAGTGATTCGGCCTTGGCTCATGTATTTGCGAGAAACACTAGATCATCTGTGCAGTCTGCCCCCGTAATATTATTTGCGGAATGTCGTCTACTTCTCGCCGTTTTTTAAAATATGAAACCATTTTCCTTCAATGGATCTAATGACGTTTTCTACATTAGCATAAAAAAAACAAGCCCGATCATTTTCCGTTGAGAAATCTCTCTGCCTCTCATTGTCTCTCCGTTCCTTACTGTCATACCATCTCTCGCTCTCTCTCTCCCCCACCCCCTCTCTCTCTCTCTTTGCTTCTCATTTCCTCACACTGCCTCTCGTTGTCTCTCTGCCTCTAACTACTTCACTATCTCTGCCTCTCATTGCCTCTAACTACCTCTCATTGTCTCCCTGTCTCTAATAACCTCAATGCCTTTTGGTTGTCCCCTCGCCCCACCCTGCCTCACTCTGTCTCACTACAATTCCCTGTCTCTCACCGCTTCACTAAAAGGGTTCGGTTTGAAGTTCCGTGAAGGCTCCTGATTCTGACATATAGGTTCCAGAGATCTACAAGAATATTCCCAAGTTCGACAGGAAACACCTGAAGAAGACTGAATTTCACATCGTCCGAAACGTTCCGTATATAACAATAAAGATGAAGACAACATCCGAAAAATCTAGCTAATATAAATTATCTATCCTCATATAAAACATTCAGACAATTATTTTTTTCTATTTCTTTATTCTTCGTAGAGAATCTTGTTTGTTGAACATCTGTTTGTCTTTGATATTTTCCCTACTTCTTTGAAGAATTACTTTTGTCTGACCTTAGACTTTCACTTTTTACACACACACACACATACACACACACACACACACACACACACACACACACTGTTAGAATATTTTATGATACAGTTATTTACTAAGCTTAGCTTAGATGTGGCACAAGGCCAGAAATATGAGGCGTCAAGTGAGAATCGAACTCACCACCAATGGTCTGCTAATCTAGCTAGCTAAACATTACACCACGTCAGGTGCCCTAGTTATTTACTAAGCTTCGCTTAGATGTGGCACAAGACCAAAGGTATGGGGCATCAAATGAGGCTCGAACTCACTAGTAATGGTTTGCCAGTCTACTTTGCTAACCATTACACAATGCGAGGCGCCTGTTATTTACTAAGCTTAGCTTAGATGTCGCACAAGGCCAGAAGCATGGGCGCCCAATGAGAATCAATCTCTCTAACAATGATTTACAAATCTAGATTGCTAACCATTACACCACGTGAGGTGCCCCAAATATTTTATTATATAGTAATTTTCTAAGCTTAGCTTAAATGTGGCACAAGACCAGAAGTAGGGGGCGCCCAATGAGAATCGAACTCACTAACAATGGTCTATCTTGATAACTATTACACAACGTGAGGTGTCCAATGTTTTATGATATAGTTATTTACTAAGGCTAGAAGTACGAGGCTCACAATGAGAATTGAAATCACTAACAATGATATGCAAATCTAACTTGCTAGCCATTACACCACGTTAGGTGCCCTAGTTATTAATTAAGTTTCGCTTAGATGTGGCACAAGGCCGAATGTAAGAGGCACCCAGTGAGACTCTAACTCACTAGTCATGGTTTGCCAGTCTACCTTGCTAACCATTACACAACCTGAGGTGCCAAATATTTTATGATATAGTTATTTACTAAGCTTACCTTAGATGTAGCACAAGGCCAGATGTATGGAGCACCCAATGAGAATCGAATACATTAACAATGGTCTGCCAATCTACCTTGCTAACCATTACACCGCGTGAGGTGCCCTATGTTTTATGATATAGTTATTTACTAAACTTAGTTTAGATATGGCACAAGGCCCGAAGTATGGGGGACCCAATAAGAATGGAACTCACTAACAATGGTCTGAAAATCTAGATTGCTAACCATTACACCACGTGAGGTGTCCTAGTTATTTACTAAGCTTCGCTTAGATGTGACACAAGGCCGAAGGTAAGAGGCACCCATATTGCTAACCATTACACCACGAGAGGTGCCCAATGTTTTATGATATAAGGAGTGCTGAAGTCCACCACTTAACTTATAGACCCTGCGTGGGCGCGAGGATTAAAGCCAGCCAATCAACACGCTCGAATACATGGTTAGTTAACTATTTAATCGCCGATGAAAGTCGTACGAACGGATCTGCAATCAAAGAATTCTGCCTAACACTAAGGAAAACCGAGGAACAACCAAGGACTCTGGCTAACACCATGGAACAACCAAGGGTGCTTTACTAAGTAACACAAAGGATCTCCACTGGAAAGTGCTCTCACTTGCAGCCTAAAAATGGCCACAAAAATCGTACACACACACACACACACACACACACACACACACACACACACACACACACACAGTAATTTTTCAGTACTCTTTCTAAAAATAGCAAATGTTAATCTCAACTTTTTTGTGGCGTTAGTAATCCAAGGCTACTCGCGTATCGTATAACCACTACACCATTCGTTTTCCCTCTCTACAATTTCGATTAACACCAGCCAATATTCTTTTTTTTATCCCGTCTACATAATTAATCTTTCATATAGGTTCCAGAGATCTACAAGAATATTCCCAAGTTCGACAGGAAACACCTGAAGAAGACTGAATTTCACATCGTCCGAAACGTTCCGTATATAACTTTGGCGCAGGACTGCCCTCAGTGGCGGCAGGCTCTTCGTAGCGGACTGTTCATGTCTGAAGTCACCCTGGCGCAACACCATGAAGCCAAAGGTC
Organism: Doryteuthis pealeii; assembly: GCA_023376005.1. Classification (NCBI taxonomy): domain Eukaryota; kingdom Metazoa; phylum Mollusca; class Cephalopoda; order Myopsida; family Loliginidae; genus Doryteuthis; species Doryteuthis pealeii. The sequence continues at coordinate 57,359,910 of CM042144.1, read as the reverse complement.
CAAAAGAAAGCAGCGGCAACAAAGCACTGTCACATCAATATTTTCAGCGACAGCCTTCAAATGCGACATCTGTGGTTGAGAATGTTTTTCGAACATTGGACTTCACAGTCACAGGAGGTGCTGTAACTTCAAGGTGACAAGAACTATATTATAGTGTTCCGAGACTGAAATGCCAATTAACGATGAATGTGTTTCGATTACTGCATATTCCTATTTTTGGTTGAAGTGTTTCATTGCTGTAGACGTTGGTAATAAATAATATCTAATAATATCAGTTTTGATTGTATACTGTTCGACTCAAAATAATAGAATTCTGATATCTTGGTCTAGAAGAAATTTATCATTTATAAGAATGATTTAAGGGTGTATGTATGTATTAGACCTGTTCAGAAATCAACTTTTTCCTTTTTCATACCCTCCTGCACGGTTTCCCATGCTTTTTGACCTGGAAAAGCCGAAAATCACAACCATTTTGAGGTAAAATGTCAGGAACCTTTGCCTCATAGGACCATAAGATATTAAGCTCATGACAGTAGAAAAGTGCATAATTTTGCCTTCTGCCAGACAATTTTTCACCTGAAACTTTTGTTACAATTGGGATAGAACAACAAAATGAATATCAAATTGAAGCATTTGCAATACTCTTTCTGTAAAAACAATCCAAGTAAAACATTCAAGAACAAAAAAACACATTATATCCAGAAAAATATCAAAATTTCATAATTATTACAATCTTGACATCAGAAAATGTGTGACAAAGACTCTAAAAACTATTTTCAAGTGACAGAAAAGTCTATTGTCCATGTCAGAAGGACACTTCACAGTCATATGTTCAGAGTTTGCTTCTTGAAGCTATCAAATCGCTCACAGTTGTATTACACGGCTTGAAGAAGGTACTCTCTGTGCTGAGAATCTGTGGTGATGATGTTTGCAAAATCACTCATCATCTTGACTCCCCGCTCAACGATGTCATTTACTACTTTTACATTGCTGACATATTCCAGGGCCTTGCAGCAGTCATCACTCCATGGTCATGTCGCTACAGGTTGCAGAAGCGAGTCAAACTCAATGCCAAGGGTGTCAAGCAGAAGATGACTCTCTGACCAAGCAGATCAGCCAGAGTCGTCTTGGCTGTAACCTGAGGGAACCCAGGTTTCCCTCGTCTGAAGCTATTTGGCTTCTCAGTGGCGTGCAGCTTAGCAGCAATGTCCTGCTTCTCTTTGTCACTGAGTCTGCTGGGACCGTAACTCAAATATCTTGTCATGACCAGACATGTGGGCCTTTCTCTCTGTCTTCCGATCTTGGTAGAACCTGATGTCCTCGTCCTTTTTCTCCCTTGATAGCAGTCGGTTTTCTGGATGGCATCTGAAGCTCCTATGTCGAACAGGCGATCTAATTCCAGGACAAAGGCACCCCAATTTCCATCCAGGGTCACCTGTTCTATTTTTATTCCCTTCTAGACCTCTGTGTTTTTTGTGAAATATCATGAAATGCTGCGCTGCATTGTACTTGCTCATGGTCTTGATCCTAGCCATCTACCAGAATGGGATGATAGCCTCCAGTTTCATTGGCGAGGTCTTGAAGTACAGGATTCCCTACATTTTCTGACATTTCTTGATCAAGCTTTTATTCGCAAATATTGATTCCACCGCAGGCGTGGGAGGAGATGGACCCCGGGAGCTGACAACAACGTCTTCGTTCCTTAAAAGCCGGGTCGAATTTGATCTAAAATTAATTCCCACGTCTAAACCGTCAATCGGAAGGTCAGTTTGAATGTCACCATTGTCACACATCGACCCAAGTAGCTTTCCACGGACCCCGCCATTTTAAGTTAACGGACCCTAATTCAAAATTCTAACTACATGTACGTTCAAAATTTATGACTGCGCATAAATCATGTAACAAGGGGTGTGGGCGATACTGTATATTAGTTAATTTTACTCGAAGGTAAACAGACTACTTTTCTAAAAGTTCGAATCAAATTCCAATTAAAAGATGACCTTTTAGATTGTCAAGATACTCATTAGTGTCAACGCAGCATACTTCGGGTCCGGTGGCATCAGTTGCTATTAAACACCGCTGAGACGACTGTACGGTTATGATCTCCGTCGTTAAACTGGAGAATACACCCGAGAAGCGATCGCGCCAGATCCCCCACCGAACTGGAAGATGCGTCGTGGTGGTAAAAAAACAAACAAAAAACAAAAAAACACACACAAAAAAAAACAAACAAACGTGGCTAATGACGGTGAGTCTTGAACGGAATATGGGCCCTGGTGTCTACGGACTGCGCCGTTGGAACCGACTGGCTGGAGATCTCTCATTTGCTAACATCGAATCGCCAAGCATGGTTGGCCTTCGTGAGAGACTCAGTACATTCCATAGATGGAGCCGGCCAAACTCACCCCGGGTTAATACTGTCACAACAATAACAACATACTGGGTTTTGTGGTATTTTTTTTATTGGCATTTCAGTCTCAGAAGACTATAATATAGTTTTTGTGCCCCTGAATTTATAGCGCCTCCTTTGACTGGGAAGTCCAGTGTTTGAAAAACATTCTCAACCACAGATGTCGCAGGTAAAGGCTGTCCCTAAAGGTGCTTTGTTGCCACTGCTTTCTTCTGGGCCTCTTGGCTTCATGGTGTTGCGTCAGGGTGACTTCAGCCATGAACAGTCCGCTACGAAGAGCCTGCCGCCACCGAGGACAATGCTGCGCCAAATTCTCCCAGCTGGAAGGAGCAATGCCAAAGCACCTGAGATCATTCTTGCAGACATCCTTGAAACGCAGCTGGGGGCGACCAATCTGTCTCTTACCAGACGAAAGCTGTGCATAGAGGATGTCGTTCGGGATTCGTCCATCATCCATCCGGCAGTCAAAGATAATTTTGATTCATAGATTTCCTGTTTGATTTTCCCTAATTCTCACTTTTTGGGTTAACTTTTTTACTAGCGTAATGAAGGCTGACAATAGTTATACTTTCACTTATCACACACACACACACACACACACACACACACACGCGCGAGGATCCTGTCAGCACCTTTTTCTAAAAATAGAAATATTAATCTCAAATTTGGTAGTAATTTGAAACCACTCACGTATCGTCTAATCACCACACCTTTATTTTTTCCCAAGGGCATCCCATCGTGGTGTAATCTTTAGCAAGCTAGTCTAACAGATCCATTATTTCTGAATAGCGAGTCCGATCCTCACTGGATGCCCCATACTTGCGATCTTGTGTCACTTCCTACTAGTGGCGAACAGATTGGGGAAATACCTAAGGGCGTCCTAGATTGCCGATCCATTAATACTGAAAAGCGCCAACCCGTAGCGAACGGTTTGGATAAATACTCATCTTTTTGTTCCCCCTCCTTCTACAATTTCATTTTTCGCTGAACCCATCAGAATTTTCCCTCTGTCTACAAAATCAATATTTCATACAAAAATATTTATAGGTTATTCAGACAAGTGAATCTCTTATTGGTATTACTGGTGTTTTTAACACAAAGTTTCGGCTGATCTATTTTCCAGCTTTCATCAGATGTAAAAATACACTAAACAGATAAATCGATTACTGGCCGATTCCAAATTATATCTATGACGGGTTCCCACTATGCACTTTATTAAGCAAAGCAAAAAAGTATTAAAACCCATAAAGCGCACTAATCATAACGGTTATTGTCATAGAAAAGGGAATCGGTGACACGAGTTCAAATCTTGGACGAAACTTTTTACGTTTCACTTCACGCTAATGCCATTGGGAAAGGCGTAAGTCTATCTGTTCTCTCCTCAGCTATGGGTAAATAGTAGGGAAGATTGTGTTCTTTCGCCTAGGCTGGGCAGCTAGTCTAGGAGAGGGAAACCTTTGAATTCAAAACAGCTTTACTCTGCTTAAAAATTAACCTTGTGTCACATGCAGCCCGTGGCTGAGGGATGGAATAAATACACAGAAGTCATCTTTGTGTGATACATTTCAAAACAGTGTGAAAAATTCTCTCGTGGGATCACCATCAGTTGCCTTGTCACATTCTCCTTGATCTCATCCATTGTCTGTAGTTAGCATTTTAATGGAAATTTTAGTTTTTGAAAAACAAACACAAATTGAAGAGGGCCAATTTTAAAATATACGGTCTGAAAGATCTGGGTAACATGTGTGGGATATTTGGATATGTCAATCACTCCAAGAGAAGGAAAACTTTGCATGCAAATCAGCTATATTCCAATTAAAATTGACCCTGTGTCATATCCTGTCCGTGGCGGAGGACTTAGGTAGATATATGAAACCACATAACGAGTCAAGGAACATAAGAAGGCTTATAACTAGAGGTGAGGCGGAAAAATCTGATTGAGCGGACCACATCTGGAGAGAGAGAGAGAGAGAGAGGAGAGAGAGAGAGAGAGAGAGAGAGAGAGAGATGTAAGCACTAACCAACTCAGGGATAGGGTCAAAGTGATTATTAAGGAGCATCATTTGATGTGAAGGGAAGCTGAAGGTACACATACGTCGGTTTATCTACTGCGTGCCTAAGTCAAGTGAGTGAAGATTTCAAAACTCACTGTGGTTTTCTCACAGGTACCTCAGCCAGTCTCCAATCATTTAACGCTAAAAACCATCCCTTGGAGAATGATGATTGATGATTGGTATATTATTTGGGGTCTGCGGTGAATATGGAAAGCGTGAAGAGCGGACAGATAGACAATTCTCAAATAATATATATATATATATATATATATATATATATATATCCTGTTGGCATCCTTCCGTCTATTAAAGACGATGGCGTAGTGTCCACTTTAAAGTTTTTTTTCTCTGCAACTGCGCGAGTGGCTGAACAGACCAATCTTTGAATGGCAATCTATAGTGTTGTGATTGCAAACAAACGGTGATGCTTTCTGGGGATGCTGTTGTCTCTCCTTCCTTATGGCTCTCTTTGCTGCGGCAGCTTTTTTCCCCTCTTTATCACTCCTTTTCGTTTCTTGTTTGACAAGGAGGTGCCAGGTCGTACGGTCTTCTGCATAATATATATATATATATATATATATATATATATATATATATATATCTATATATATATATATGGGGGATGTTATGTAAGTATATAAAAAGGGAAAAAACACAAAGGTCTTCAGAAGAAATATATATATATATATACTTGTAAAAATACATCTATAAGATGATTGAGGGGGAAGTCATCAGCGTTGTTATTCCTTGGGATCATTGGAAATTTCTGGTCTTTCAACAACGAATTTCCTCACCCAACGGACCAATCGAGGTTGATCAAACCTCGACCCTTCCCCCTCAGCAACTGACCTCGCCTCCTGATGACCATAGATATAGTACTGGTCACCTGACCTCCAGCGCTCTCTTAATATATATTACAACCATTTTATTACTCGAGTTTGATCTTACTACCAGGAAGAACGGTTGATGTAAGTTTTCCCCCTCTTTGTAGATTTTTTTTGTTTTTTAAATTTTACCATTTTTTAAATTTCTATTTATTTTCCTTATTTAAAAGAGAGGGGTTTTCCTTCCTTGTTGATTTTGTGTTTTTTAAATTTTTGCTTTGTATTGTGTTTTCAGTTTCTTAAGCTCCTGCCTTAAAGAATGGGTTTGTAATTCCCTCCGGTTCTTCCTGTGTTCTTGAGCTCCTTTTTTCCCTCGACAAGGCCAAACCTTTCAGTGGCGTAACTGACTATTATAGTCGACATGGTAGTTAACCGCCTGTTAGCATCCCCTTTTGATGTTGTTCGCAGGATGTCGTTTATATCCTCGTCGAAGCTTTTCCACGCGCTGTTATCATTCGCCACTGGCCATTTAATGCGGGTTACTGTGTTTAGAATTGCGTTGACAGTTGCTTGGAGGTTCTGGGCTCTGTGGTGTGATTCCTGGCCGGGCCTCTCCTGCGTCTCACCAGAATAATCTGTGCGTTGCATCTGTCGTGGCACAGCCAAACATTTCATCCGAGCTTGATGGATTTTTAGGCCATGTTGATTCTTACAGATTTTGCCACAGACGCAAGTCTTGTTTGTAGTCCGTTCTTCGTATGGTGGGGTCGTTAACATTTGATCTGTCCTGTTAGGGATCTCATCATTCCCTCCTCTCGGGATCCCTTGGGGGTATTTTCTTGGAGGTCTATTTGTCGCATGATGTGGGTTCTCCCTTACGGAAGATACATACCGGGTAGCTGGCCAAGTATGCCCCAATTATATTATAATATATATATATATATATATATATATATATATATATATATATGGGGGATGTAATGTAAGTATATAAAAAGGGGAAAAAACACAAAGGTCTTCAGAAGAAAGAATATATATATATATATATATATATATATATTATATATATATAGAGAGAGAGAGAGAGAGAGAGATGGGTAAACTATCTTCTAAATTACACAAAAACGGACATAACACTGACATCTCATTTCATCAGATATGTTGATCAAATTCATATGAAAATATCTCGAAATAGATTATAGGGGCCAGTTTAGCTCAGTCATTAAAGCATCTGTCTAAGAATCGGAAGCTCCCGGATTCGATACAGGTCTTCACCTTCTGAGCGCATAAGTAGAACAGACTGGGTAATCTGAAATGTGCAGTAAAGCAACGGATAACAGATGGTAGGTGTGCCATTCCCCCTGAGCAAAAACAACATTCTTTGTCTAGTGCTAGCGAAAAGGGGATAGATTTCCACCATGTTCGGCTAATACCGACAATAGGCCGCTGAATTTTATATAGATTAAATTGATTCAAAGTTTCGGATTCCAGACAACTTCGGAATCTCCTGTCCAGCTTTCCGGTGGTCTCCTTATTTAAATTGGTAAATGAAGCCGTTATGCTTGCCCCAAAACGACGAGCACATATACTCATTTCATTTTTATTAGTATATATATATATATAATATATAATATATATATATATATATATATATATATATATGGCTCCGACCTTTTATAAGTCTTCTGACGTAGGGATATTTCATCCCGAAATATTAAAAAAGCAATAAATCACAGGTAAATAAACAACATTCCCGTTACCTAGTCTTTCTTTACACCGTCGTGATAGCATTCGAAACCAACTCCTAAAACACACGCACACAACGGTTGAAAAAGACTTTCAGATTTTGATAAAATCAAATTTAATCAACATTTATACTATTCTAAGAGTAAAAAAAATTGAGCAATAATGTGATAAAAACATTTAACTGACCATTTTGTAGAAAATAAATGTGAAATTTATTTGTTCAAAAAATAAATGGAGGAAAAAAAAAGGAAATACATCAGATATGATACTTGGAATTTTAGCGTAGAATATTTTCAAATAAAAAAGGGGGGAATACGCAATAATGTCTGAAATCTATTTGTTTTAATTATCATAGCTAAATGTTTTAAAAAATACCCTTTGTAATAAAAGTAAATAAATGAAGTGAGCAAAACAAAATTGCGATAAAAAGTAGTCAGCAGTTTTGCTTTAATGTTAAATTTTACAAGTCGGACTTTTAAAGGATAATTCTTTTCTGGTAAGTCAAAATTGCTGTAAACAAGAAAAATGAATGAAGATATTTTATAAACAAATTTGCTTTTATCTAGCTAGGTACAAACAATTGTGATGTCATAGACGTATTTTACAGTACCAAATCTCTATCCCTGATTGAAAAAAAATTACCAAAACTCAGAGAATTATCCGATTTTAATGAAATTGTTAAGCGCTGATTTAGCAATGAATAAATTTTATAATTCATTAGTTATTTTATTTAAAAACTTTCTGATTTGGGTTACTTAACTTTGCACCCTCTTATATTTGAGGTAAAAAATATCGGTGGATTATATATAATTGAAAATGATTTCTGTATAAGTAAAAAGACAAAACACTGAAGGTGTAAATAGAAAAAATAATGGAGGATTTTGGAAAAAAATAAATACCCAAAATCTGAAAATTTAATTTTGAAAATTTTTGAAAATAAAAAAATATGAAATAATTTTCTTGAGATTTCTTAATTACTCTGTTGTATAGGAAATATAATTTTCTTTTAAATTATCAGGGAGATAATTATACATCAATATTTGTTCTGTTTAAAAACGTAGGGGCTAAACCTTTAACTGATATTTCTCCATTAATGTTTAAATAAACCTACTATACTATTTTTTTTTAATAAAATGAATATTTTTTATTATCTAAAAATATGAATTTTAAAACTACAAAATATTGGCATTATATTTTAGACCAATTCTTATAGATTTATTTAACATAAAATACGATATACTTAATATGTATGAAGGGCCGTTTGGATTCGACTTGCTTGTCTGAGTCAGTGCATATATAAGACATAGCCCTAAATACCCTGAGTGTTATTAGTCCCCAAATAACCTGAAAGAAAAGTGCCTTTTTTCTAATAAAATACCTGGTGCATTATAAAACTTTTTGATTAATAAGTCAACACTTGAAATTTTATCAAAATCAGATAATTCCCTGATTTTTGATAATTTTTGTTTAACAAAAAGATTAGTGAATTAGTAATAGTATTAAAATATTTCGAGAGAATATTATTTGAAGGAAAACAAGTCATTTTTTGAAAAAATTTTTTGTGTTTTGAATAAAAAAAAATGATATTACATTGAAATAAGATATGTGAGTAATTTTTCTTTACATAATGTATTGAATGTTTTTTGTTAATGATTTCAAAGAGAAACTATAATTTAAAATTTTTTTTTAATAATGTGCTTTGTAAATACGTAACTTAGTTCAGTTAAAGCGTCCGATTTTATAAATTTCCGGATTAATTTAAAATTTAAAAGGTATTAAAACTTAATTACACATGTAATATTTAGCCATGGGCAATTATAACTTACGGAGTAAGGGCGATAAATGCTTTTACGTGACATGAAAAAGCCGTTAATTTCTGCGTGCAAATAAAGTAAAATCTATGGTAGACTATACAGTGAAATTCATTGACGTATTTCTAGTTCGGATGAGAGAACTTTTTTCAATAATTTTGGTGATCCGTAAACGAAATCAAAATCGTTAGTAATAAGTTTTCAAATAAATAAAAATCTAAAAAATATGTTGTGCAAAATTGCGCATTTATAAACTGAAATGTTTAGATAGATTAATTAAAGCTTTACCTACGGTAAAAAATTGAGTTCAATATGGCATATTCAGACGTTTAAAATTCAATATTAAATTTTTAAGGGAATAAAAATAGGCCAATTGAATCAGAGAAAATCTTTTCCCCCATCAATTCAAAGAAAAATTTATCAAAACATTTTTTCAAATGAAAAAAAAGAAGCTATTCATTATAAAATTAAGTCATTCATGAATAAAGTGGTGAAAATTTCATTAAAATTGGACAATTCCCTGATTGTTGCTAATTGTTTTAAGATTAAGAATAAAAAAAAAGGATCTCCCTTTGTTACTTTTGCTTTTCTTTTTATTGATACTCATTATGAAAATATTTTTCGACTAAAACTAAAATTTAACTTTAAATGATCGATTTAGTAAATTTAGATTTGTTCTTTTTATGTGATAAAGTCCATTTTTGTTAGTCCCTACATAAGATGCATTCAGTTGGCGTATATATATATATATATATATATATATATATATATATATATATATATATATATATATATAGAGAGAGAGAGAGAGAGAGAGAGATTTTTTAAACACGTTTTTAATATTTATTTTTAAAATCTATTTAATCCATAGATGGGACCCTGACAGGTACTACCACTCCGGGTCAGGGTGGACCTGTGAGTAATCTGATGAAGGAATATCCACACTCCCTAGAGTTCCAGAACTAGAACTTAGCCACTAGAGACGATTGTTTTGGTTTCTTTGTTTAATGGCATATAAACTTTTGTGAGTTATTTAGTGCCAAAGCCATCTCTAGAAGAACAATAATGGTACTATTTAACCCATAGCGGGGGAATGAGGGTGTTCCTATGTTTTCCATGGTATTAGTTTGAATTAATTTGGTTGTTGGCTGCACCACTGCAACCGACCCCCTCCTAAAATCTGCCGCAGGTATTTATTTACAAAAAAAGGGTCAGTATAGTGATGCAACCGCGAATCTTGTCACAGGGCCCTAAAAAGGTTATTAGTCTAAAAGTAAACGTAATTGCACGACTGTGGTTCGAACTCACTTACTCAGATATCGCAGTCCACTGCGTTAGCTACTACACCACGGGGTCTCTCCCGGAGATTGAAGAGACGAGCCCCGACCCGTTACGAAGAATATATATAGAATAATTTAAGAAGAGGGCTACGTAACAATTATTCTTCTCCTAGACTGGTTGACCACCATGAAGATCTCAGTCTCTCCTGCTATTTTACCCATATGTATTTACTAACTCTTCCACACGAGCAGGATGCGACACATGGTCAATTTCTTAACGGGGTTTAACAGGTTTTAATTCAGAGTTTTCCTTCTAGACCGGTTGCCATGCTAAGGTTAAAGAGCCTAGTCTGCCTTACTATTTACCCATAGCCAGAGGGAAATAATTGGATGCACACCCATAGTTTTTGAAGGCTACTTTAACTACCTATGTAAGTCACTGTCACTGAATTTAGACTAGTTATCCATAGTAAGTCGTCTTTAGCGCGTCATTGCGAATTCCTTTTTTAGATAATGTCTGGTTGCCATTCCACGGCTTTCCCACCGGCGTCAGTGTCAATATATAACATCTCTTGACAACGACACGCTTTATTACTTAGCACAGCGGGACACACGTTTCGAGCGAACAACTCACTCTTGACCCATGCTGTGTAAATGTCCTGCTTGGAGCTTGGGTTACAAAACATTTACAGTGCTATTTGATCTTAGTATCTTCTTAAACAACGAATACATTTCCAAGAATCTTTTAGGACGCCGACATTCTCCAAGACGTCAATGCACTAGTAAGTATGTCTTTGTAGTAAATTATGCTCGTTTTTTTTTCATTTACTCATTTATCTATTTATTTATATATTATTCTTATGCGCTCGTTCGAGCTATCTCGTTAGAGCCGGTTCGATGCACAGGGAAAGTTTACTTTCAAATACCAACAGGAATACAAAAGTTATTTCTTCATTGGCAAGTCACGGTAGAAATATCACATATGTAGCGTTAAAATTATATATACTAGTAAATATATGCACCCTCCGGGTGCAAGTATTTAAGTTTTAATGTAATAAAATATTATATTATAAAGGCTGATGAATCTAAATAAGAATGCATGTAAAAAGATTTGAAACAGAGGGGGTATAATCGAAAAATAGAACAACTGAAACTTACTCTTCCATCACTCGCGTCTTTCATTACTAAATTTTCCTAATTTAACTATATAGTTAAATTAAAGTAAAGAATAAAATGACAGTTATTTCTTCATGTTAATGGATTTCTTTTCAGATTTCAAAAAAAAAAAAAATGAATGGAACGTTGATTTTTCAGAATATAAGCTGTGTCAAAAAGTACAAAAAATCCCGATACTTTTTTGACACACCTTATATATATATATAAATGAATGGAGAAACATTTCATAGCTTTGAATTTCATTCAATTTTCTTATTATTAACAAGGCATAATTGATTATAATACATGATTAAAATAAAAATAAAAATTACTACAATAATGCTTTTATTACTAGCACAGCTACCCGGCGTTCCCGGGGATTCAAACAACCGGGCGCGCGTCCCTTTTTTAAGGAAAATTGGTGGAGACCTTCAAAGACCAAAGTTGAATAAAATCTACACCCTAAAATAAATAAATAAATAAAATAAAATAAAAATAAAAAATAAAAAAAGAATAAAACTTAAGTTAAAAATAGATTTGGTATTCATATTTATAAACGGATTAATAAAAATTATTTCTCTATATATTTGTTTTATTATCTATTATTCTTTAGATATTCTTGTTTTTAATTTATTTGTTTTTTTATTATTTTTTGTATTTTTCGTTTATTTGTCTTTTATTTGCTTTTTTATTATTTTTTTTAATCATTTATTGATTTGCTTTATTTTTAATTTTTTTAAATAAAATATTTATTTAAATACATCATTGATGTATACCATTTTATATTATTAATTAGCCTTTCTTATGGAAAATGAGGAGTAAATTGAAAAAGAATTCTCCTTTCGGACAAAAATAGGGTGTGGATTGCATTGAACTTTTGTCATTGTTGGTTTCCACCAATTTTCCTTTATAAAAGGATGTGCGTTCAGTTGTTGTACAAACAAACATACAGACAAACAGACAGAGATATATACAAAAGCACTACTTCCCGCTTGATAGTAGCGGTGATTCTGTTCAATACTTAATGGGTGACCATTTAAGCTACAATAGGAACAGTAAGTAACCTGATGTCAAAACGACTTGATACGGCATTAAATATCCAGAACAGGGTTGATATGCGGTAAAACAAAACAGCCTGCCAACCAACCAAACAACCAACATCATTCTTGCTTAAACAGCATCCACTTGATGATTTTTGTTTCGTGGAATTTCCATGGGCCCTACTAGTATAAAAGTATTGGGCATTTCCAAGGGGCCTGCAAGTATAAAATATGGGTCCTGTCCGTATAAAAATGTTGGGCATTTCCATGGGTCCTGCTAGTATTAAAAATATTGGTAATTTCTACGGGGCTGATAGTATAAAAAATATTGGGCATTTCGATGGTCTGCTAGTATAAAATATTGGGCATTTCCATGGGCCTTGCTAGTATTAAAATTTGGGCATTTCTACGGGGCGATAGTATTAAAAATATTGGCATTTCCATGGGTCCTGCTACTATAAAAATATTGGGCATTTCATGGGTCCTGCTAGTATTAAAAATTGGGAATTTTCATGGGTCCTGCTAGTATTAAAAATATTGGCATTTCCATGGGTCCTGCTAGTATTAAAAATATTGGGCATTTCCATGGGTCATGCTAGTATAAAAATATTGGGCATTTCCATGGGTCCTGCTACTAAAAAATATTGGGCATTTCCGGTTCCCGATAGTAAAAAAATATTGGCATTTCCATGGGTCCTGCTAGTATTAAAAATATTGGGCATTTCCATGGTCCTGCTAGTAGTATTAAAAATATTGGGCATTTCCATGGGTCCTGCTAGTATTAAAAATATTGGGCATTTCCATGGGTCCTGCTAGTATTAAAAATATTGGGCATTTTGGGTCCTGCTAGTATTAAAATATTGGGCATTTCCATGGGTCCTGCTAGTATTAAAAAACATTGGCATTTCTACGGGGCCTGATAGTATAAAATATTGGGCATTTACATGGATCCTGCTAGTATAAAAAATATTGGGCATTTCCACGGGTCCGATAGCACAAAAAATATTGGGCATTTCCATGGGTCCTGCTACTAAAAAAATATTGGGCATTTTCCCGATAGTATAAAAATATTGGGCATTTCATGGGTCCTGCTAGTATAAAATATATTGAGCATTTCCACGTGCTTGATTATCTTGCATCTAATCACTATTCTTGGACATATCTCTCGAAAAAGCATTAGACCAGGAGTGATTAAAAATAAACAAAGGAAAGTGTGCCCGCAGAGATATAGGGGAAACACGTCCACCCAGTATTTGTCATCATGATCATGACCATAAAGTCGCACCAACTGCATGGATCCCTTTGAGTCTCTCTCTCTCTCTTGCTCTCTCTCTCTCGCTCGCGCGCGTGCGTGCGCAATCCATCCCTCTTGGTCATCGCTATTGATAAGGCCTCTAGACGGAACACAAGTTTAGATCAGGAGTGTCAAACTCTTTTTAGCTTTGCGTGACGGAGTGAGGCATACAGTAAATCCCGTGAGCCGGATAAAGACAATTAATTATTCCTAAAAAAACCTATTCACAGCGAAGGCCAAAGTAAATGGACAATAGGGTCAATATACATTACAGCAACTTCATTAAAAATAAACAAAGGAAAGTGTGCCCACATAGATGTAGGGGAATCTCATCCACCCAGTATATCATCATCATCATCATCATCATCATCATCGCCTCTCTCTCTCTCTCACGCCCGCGCGCGCAATCCACCCTCTCGGTCATCGCTCTTGATAAGTCCTCTAGACGGCACTCAGTGACCACACAGACCTGACGAATGTAAGTACTTGATGGTTGGTCATCACTGGTGAGTCCATGTATAGGAGTCATGAGAACGTCACTTATGAGTGTTCTTACTTCTCCAGCAGTGTCCAACTTGCCTTACTTGGATAGTTTGTGAGATGGGAAGCAAGTGGCCGTACAGTTGGTGTTTTGTAGAGTGCTGCTTCCACGTATCATTTTTGTGTAGTTAATGGCTAAAGATGTGCGGTTTTATAACCTTTTTAGATGTATATTTAACTAGAAGCGGCTACCCGGCGTTGCCTGGGTAGTGAGGCGGGGATAATAAAAAGTCTTGTAGATCCATTGATTGTTTTGGTTTTACATGATTGATTTTTGTTTTAATCACAAATGCAACCAATCACTTTCCATTCTCTTACAATTCAAGTGGTAATTTTTTAATATCTTCCCAGATATTAATAAAATCTTCATTATTTTTTAACAAAAAGCAAGCTCTAGTTATAGTGTATATATATATATATATATATATATATATATATATATATATATATATATATATATATATCGTAAATTGTTTTATTTTTATAGTTTCTTCCGACATGCATACACACAACTGCCTTTTATATACCTACATCGCAGATAAATATTTTAATTTCTAAAATAATGACGAAACCTTTTGAATTAAATCCGGTTCCAACCGAGATATAAATAAAATCTTCATTATTTTTGCATCGAAGCAATCTCTGGTGATAGTGATATATATATATATATATATATATATATATATATATATAAATTCGATACCGGTCCTCGCCAACTCAGCGTATAAGTAGCACAGGGATCTGTGCGGTAAAGTAAGAAGCTGATAGTAGGTGTAGCGCTCAACCTCAGATGCTAAAAACAATCTCCTTGGTCTAGCACTATTGAAAAGGGGATAGCCTCCCTCGCTGACTGGCTGATACCGACTTTAGGCCGCCCCGTCGACTTATATATATATACATTGTCGTTAATTGATTTCATAGTTTTCCCCGGACATACATACACACAACTGTCCTTTATATATGTATAGAAGATAAAATATTTTAATTTCTAAAATAATGATGGCATCTTTTGAATTAAGAACAGAGTCTTCATCCAGATCCAAACGTATATTTGACACCCCAGCTTGAGATGTATCAGAAGATAATCCCATTTTCCTTAAAATAATCTTTTTGGGGACATTTAATCGCAACATGCGTGTGCTGTCGTGCGAATGCCACTTAGGAATCAAGTGTAAAGTGGAAATGCGTGCTGATGTGATAAACTAACAAGTCATATCCAAGTTCAAAGGTAAACAACGAACGCGTGCCACAAAGATATTGCTAATTATTTGTCTAAATTTTTTAGATGAGGCTCAATAATTAGTATTATTTGTATTATTCGGACTATAGTCCACATCTTCATTGTTATCTGTAAAACAATTGAATTGCACACATTTCTCGTGTGCTGTTACAAAAAGTAACAATAAAGACAATATTAAACCTACAGTAACACGCTTACAACATTTTAAAAAACAGCAAAAAATAACTCACGGACATTGTGAATAACAATTTTCATTCAAAATTTTTTATTTTTCTGTCATAAGAAGAATATCTTACATTTTCAAATTCATTTTTTCTCTCTTGGGACTTCTTTTTTTGTGAAAACAATTCTTCTTTTCCTCCAGTCTCTTTCAAAGGTAAGCGCTGGTGGAAACGATTCTTCGAAAACGTACAAGTCTTCTAAAACATAGAAGTCTGCCAATAACTTCGGGGTAATATCTGAAACAAAATTTCTCAAACTTCTCTTCCAACACTTAAAAATATTATCACTACCTCTCGGGAACTATTGTTTGTAGAAATACAATTTTTCCCTTATCACACATTTCCCGTTAGGCGCTAGGTGGCGTGGCAAACAGTAGCATAAAACAACAAGCACTGAAGTAAAAAAATTATCTTTCCATTTCTAGCGTCGGCGAGCTAACACCGTAACTCCTGTTTACGTGACAGGTGGGCTTTTCAACTCTCGCAACCTCGTGTTGCACTGCACACATGCTCAGCATGTAAATTGTTTTTGTATACATATCTACACAAGGATAAGTATTACTACACGCAGGCATAAACTATAATGTGTCCGGATGTGTTCAATCACAATTAAAAATTTTAGCAACGAGTCGTGGCTTCCAAACCAACAAACTTACGAACCTTCACATGTGAAAACCATAGTTCGCTACCGCTTGTCGTAAATTGTTTTTGTATACATATCCACACAAGATAAATATTACTACACGCAGGCATAAACTCACTTATACTCGGCCGAAACGTTGTGTATATAGCAATAAATATTATGATAAATTTGTAAACTTAAATGTTTTTAGTGAACTTATTAACATAAGCGTATCCAAAGCTCACTCATACCTCAAATATTAGCTTTCAACACAAAGTAAAGAAATTGACCGAGTGACAGCTCGTAACTCGGAAAACTCAAAGTTGGAGCACATGTAAGTCAAGGTACCTCTGTATATATATAATCAGTCTTAACAGGAACGTCATTATAGTTATTTACTAAGCTTGGCTTAGATGTGTCACAAGGCCAGAGGTATGGGGCACCCAAAGAGAATTGAACTCACTAACAATGGTCAACAAATCTAGCTTACTAACCATTACACCACGTTAGGAATGTTATTATACGAATCCAAGGGATTCAGTCTTTCACTCTACACCGACTCTCACACACTTCAAGACAGTCGTACTAATTTACTGATGGTATGAATTTTATGAACAAATACAATACAACTATGTATAAACTATTCTTTGTATCTTCTATTAAAGTTATGTATTTCTGCTGTTTGAAGATCGCTCAGACAACAAATCACCCTTGTTATCACTTTCTCCGTAATTTATTATTATATATACTAGAAGATATATGCACTCTCTGGGTGCAAGTATTTAAGTTTGAATGTAATAAAATATTATATTGAATTAGAAAGACTAATGAAACTAAATAAGAATGCAGATAAAAAGATTTGAGACAGAGGGGGTATAATTTAAAAATAGAACAACGGAAACTTACTCTTCCATCACTGCCATCTTTTATTACTAAATCTTAGTTAAAATAGAAAGTAAATAATAAAATTACAGTTATTTCTTCTTGTTAATGGATTCCAGATTCATCTCCGAGAGTTTTGCTCTTATTCATTAAGATAAAACCAAACAATTAGTAATCAATAATACTAAACACATATTTATTAAAATCAAATTTCTAATATCAATATGCAATTTAATCTTCCCGTTCACACTATAAATCGCTATTTTGTTCTATATATAAATACAATTGCACGTTATTAGTACATAGTTGTGGTCAACAGTATTAATAATGTAAAACAATTTTATTAATAATTGAGGTTGAGATAAAAATAAAATCACGGATAATGTGACGTAAATCACTAAAAAAATTGTGACTTGAGTAGTGATATTGTTTCAGTTACAGACAGAAAAACAAACAATCTGCATTATGATAAAATTTGTACCGTTTGAGGAAATAATGATACGAGAGTAATCCCAAAGGTAAGTTTTTGTATGCCCATGTCATACCAGCTCGCCACCATGTCTTGCAAACTCCCTAGGGATGTTTTTGACATCTATTTACAACTCGCCATACACTTCCGTCAATTGGCGATGAATTCCAATTGGTTTAATGCTTTTTGCGTTCAAAAACAGAATAACAGCGTGAACTTCCCACTTGGCGGTAGCATCAATCGGGAGCTCTATCAGAACTGACGGACAAGCAAAGACTGAGCATGGCAGCGAGGCGTGCTCAAAAGCAGGAGCAGGCACATGCACTACAAACATAACAGTATTGCAAATGAACAATTTCCCTGCGTCCCCAGCGCTTTGAAGACCATTTTTTTGCGATTACCCACGTATATTCAACCAACAACCATTTTCGTCCAACAATGTCCTTAATATTGCGCAAAAGTTTTGCCGCTGGGAATATATGCATCAGGCTCATTGGGGATGGTATCTATGTACGTGCGAGTGTGTTTATCGTTTCGTCTACTGTTAACCTGTCATCATTCTTATATAGTTTTCATTTATTTCTTATCTTCAAACAAAAGATCGTTGTGTGTATACACTGAGTGCTTAATTTGAGGTCAAGTATTGGCAAAGCCTCAGTTTCAATGGTTCGTTACAGAAACGAAATAACTTCGCCTCTCTTTACCTTGCAATCGAAAAATCTAAATCAACTGAATCACAAAAAGCGAAAAAAGAACGTGTTAATGGCACGTGCTTCAACGTTCTCAGATAATATAACAGACTGCACTTGCAAACTGTAACTCTAGTGCTCGAAGAACAGGCGGGGGTGCTACGGGTGCTGGTGCTGGTGCTTTTATCTGTGCTCTGTGGCTGTTTGCTTTTTTCTGTAGAGACGAATCAGAAACCTGAAAGAAAGAAAAATCTGATGGCTGTAAATTCTGAAGATGGGGAGGCATTGGCTTTGGAATTCACAGCATCTGCACTATCGGTGCCTTGTGGAATTTTTAATTATTATTATAACTAGACGACCCGTTAATCTACTGGGTCCCCCGTTATAATAGTGCTTCAGGGATATTGATGCTTTTAATTAGGAAGACAGAGGGATTCTAGTTATCACATAAATTCTCGATATAACGCACATTCCTATGAAATGCAAACTAGAATCCTTCAATCCTTCCTAGTTACAAGCACCAATATCACCGTGTATGAAACACTGTCGGATGGATCATTAGAATACTCCGACTGCACCTCTGCAGAGGGGTAAAAAAACTAAATGTGGCGAACCCTTGTTGCTTAACGACGGAATCCTGGTGGATAAGCAGTCCATGACACGCAACACCCCACTTTGGCGCTTACTTGGGCTAAAATGTCGGCCGGAGAAGCCTCATCCGATTAATCGGCTGGTCATCAAGCCCTAGCACCAATCTGATTGTCCCAACACTATTGCCCTTATGGCAAACCACAACCCTTTTTATCATATGGGTGCTAGAAGGCGGTAACTGAGGGACTTCCTTTCCTGGGAATGACGTTAAACTCTATCTGATGGTGAGGTTCTGGGTGTTTTGGGAATTTGGAACACCCTTTCATCACCATTGCTCCTTGGTCCACTCTGACCCGGAGAGGTGGTGGCTGTTAGAGTCTCATCTATGAGTTAAATATAAAAATTTGTTTATAAAAAGATTGAGTATCCATTAAGAATGAATTTATTTCAAAACTTTATCGGTATTAAATGGCCCACTGAGGTTGATATGCCGTAAAACAAATAACCAAATCAAAAGAAAAATTATCGATATAACGCACATACATATGAAATGTTTAAAAAATTAACGTTCAGTGCAATTCAGACACTTAAAAATAATAATTCCTTTGCAAATTGGAATGGAAAATGATTTAATTCTTAACTGGGAACATTTTAAGTGTATTGCTCTGATAAGATCTAGCTATGGTGTGCCGTTTTTGCTCGGTTGCAATTACATTAACACCTACAATTAGGAAGTAGAAATCAGAGGAAGAATTTAGACCATCCAGACAACAGCATTGTTGAAATCAGCTGGAATACTCAGGAGAGTCTGGAGACCTGAGGAGACTTGTTGTAACTCAGACTCCAGTGAAAGCCCATCAGCTTAGGCTGGTGTTAAAAACTCACATGGATTGAATAATAATAATAATAATAATAATAATAATAATAATAATAATAATAATAATAATAATAATGTTGATAAACAAAAAAGAAAGAACTTGCCAACTGGTGGATTTTGCAGTGCCAGCAGATCACAGGGTGAAGCTGAAGGAAAATGAAAAAATGGATAAATATCTGGACCTTGCCAGAGAACTGAAAAAGTTATGGAATATGAAAGTCAAAGTGATACCAATTCTAGTTGGTGCACTTGGAACAGTCCCAAAAGGATTGGAAAAGGGTCTGGAAAGTTTAGGAATCAGAGGAAGGATTGAAACTATTCAGAATACTGCACTGCTGCAATCTGCCAGAATACTCAGAAGAGTCCTGGAGACATGAGGAGACTTGCTATCACTCAGACTCCAGTGAAAGACCATCATCTAATGCTGATGTGAAAACTCAAAAGGAGTAAATAATAATAAATTAAAAAGCTGTGGAATATGAGGATGAAAGTGATACCAATTGTAATTGGAGCACTTGGAACGGTCCCAAAAAGATTGAAAAAAGACTAGAGGAACTGGAAATCAGAGGAAGAATTGAGACCATCCAGACCATTGCATTGCTACAATCAACCAGAATACTCGGAAGAGTTCTGGAAACCTGTGGAAACTTGTTGTCACTCGGACTCCAGTGAAATACCATCAGTTAGCGCTGTTGGAAAAAAATTCTCATAATGATAATAATAATAGGTTATATTTTTATTCTTACATTCCATCTGCCTGGTAAATGATGAACATGATTAAGCGAAATGATCATCGTTTGTCTAAATTCAGTTCTGTTTTTATTTTTTCGTCTATTCTAGTTTTTCTTTTATTAGTTATTTTGTTGTTGTTTTTGTTGTTGCTTTTTTAATGACATTTTTGCCGCCAATTCTGATAATGTATCTGACGTATAGCGTTGCCGAAGGAAAGAATAGCGTTTTTATTTATTTATTTATTTTTTGAATGACAAAACTAAAACGAAATTCCATGGAAGAAAAGAAAAATGGTATGATAACAGCAAACAGTTAATGTCCAGCATTCCACACAATAAGTAAGATTAATGAGTGGAATTAATCTGGCTCTTCTTTCGACTCAGACCGTTTTTCTTCTATAACATTTTGTTGGGTGTGCTACAAATAAATCGTATTCATAAAGACACAGGCACCGGCGGACGTGCGTGCACACACACACACACACACACACACACACACACACACACACACACACACACAATGAATAATATATATATATATATATATATATATATAAGTTTTTAAACCGAATGGTTTAAAATCCTCCGAATCTTCAGGCAGTTCTCCCTGAAGATTCGCTATACTGCGTGAAACTATATTCGGAGGATTTTAAACCGTTTGGTTTTAAAACATATATTTAATTCTTTTTATTGAGCGCTTTTTAAATCGATTTTAATAAATCCAGAAGTAAATATATTTGTTTGCTTCGTGGATTGGCAATTAACTGTTATATATATATATATATATATATATATATATATATATATATATATATATATATATATATGTGTGTGTGTGTGTGTGTAGAGAGAGAAAGAGACAGAAGACAGACAGACAGACAGACATGTAAATTTGAATCGGGTAATCATATAGCTAATGGCGCTTGGTGGCTGTCAGTTTTTCATCTATGAGATCATCAGACCAATATATAAACAGGTAGATAAGAGGTACACACATATACACCCACACGCACGCATATATATATATATATATATATATATATATATATATATAGCTGACTGATCTTTGAAATAAAAATATTCTATATTCGTTTCCATAGTCCATATATTGGTAATAGATATATAGCTACAGACTACAGAATATAGCAAACTGGGCGCTTTGATATTAGTATGGCAACCGATCTATGAGAAGGAAAACCTTACATATAAATCACCATTACTCCGGCTCTCAAACAGGTGGTGAAGGCCAATGTGGAAACTTGTTAGAAGTGAAAGCCTTTTTAATATCAAATTCCCGAAATTTTCTCGTACCGGTCTTAGGTATGGTTTGGTTTTTTTCTTTGTTCAATGTCATACCAACCTTCGTGGGTTATTTAATGTGATATCCATCCTTGTAGAACAACAATATTGGTACTACTTAACCAATGGATAGGCGAATTAGGGGATTCATACCTTTCCCAAGGGTATTAATCCGAAAGTGAATGTAATAGCACGACTGGGTTTTGAACTCGATTACTAGAATATCACAGTACAACACGCTACCCACTACGTCACGGAGACTCTGCGCTGACCTTTCGTATAACAAAGAAATAGGCTTGAATACAATACTGTAGAGTTTTGCAATAAATAATACTTAATGATATCAGCTTAGGTTGTATAATGTTTCACTGGGAATAATAAAATCCTGGTATCTTTGGTTTAGAAGAAAATTCCCTTTTTATAAAGGGTTGCTAGGGATCTACTCATAAATAAAGTAGACCGAAAGTAGTCATACTATATTAATATACACGTATCTAAAAATAATTTCCGTGTGTTATCCACCCACACACCCTAAGTACACGTTTACTATTCGCACATATACATACGTGTACACGCACAAATACACCCACATATACGACGGACTGAGAAACCTATTTCGGGAACGATATTTCCTACCGCGTGCAGCGTAGTTGATTAGAGGGCATCAGAGTTAATTCCCCCTGACAGTGAGTGAAATGTGAATTCTATGCTTGGGCCGACCCGCAGGTTTATCCGACAAGTGCCACAGTTAATAGCAGCTTATCGTTTTGACCCATCGTAGACGCATAAACGTACGTCACTGCGAGGCGGTTACATATATCTCGCTGTTACAGATCCCCAACAAAATGCAGAGAACCGCCATTGGCTGATTAACTGTCAAACAAGAGTGCGTCGTTACATCTATTAAAAGGCGATTTATGGCGGCAGTGCACTTTTCAAATGAACCCAATGACGCTTTTGGGCGTTCGTCAATTTACAAGTTCTTCCACACACACTCTCCTCTCACCCCCCACACACACATATATATATGTGTGTGTGTGTGTGTGTGTGTTTGTGTACTGGTGAGCAAAAAAGAAAAGTCTGGTTCATCTTTATAGTTTTATTGAAAAAGAGTAAAAAAGTAAGAAGAATACAAGACAAGACATTTAATATGTAGACATTAAATCCGTTTTTAATCTGGAGTAGTTATACCATGTGATTCTTTGATTGATTGACTGATCGATTTTAACGGCATGTCAATCCGTTTAAAATTATTTTATGCATAGACGTTGGATAATCACGTTATCTGCATAGGAATGCGGTAAAACACCATCTGTGAACTGACAGTAGGTGTGGTCCCCCTCAGAAAAACACAATATCTCTGGTTTAGCGCGCTATCCGGCTAATACCGATCTAGGCCACTTCGCCGACTTTACTTATATATGCACGCATTTTTATGGTTTCAAGTATTCCTATACACACACTCACACAAACAGATTCCCCTCTTCTCTCTCTCTCTCTCTCTCTCTCTATATATATATATATATATATATATATATATAATTTATATATTATATTTAAGTACATATTTCTATTTGCCTACAGTATGGTTTTCAATTACTAATAACCGCCCTTAGTAAACAATTATAGCTTAAGTAAGCTTAGGGTCATTTTATGCTTTTCAATTTTTTAAGATCTTTTATTTTTCATTAAGTACATTTTATCTTCAGTATTATTTTCAATTTAAATCGTTAGTACTTTATCAATATCATATAGGTTCTAAAAAAAAAAAAAATCCATTTTTTTTTTTACTTAAGTGACATTTAAAAAACATAGCAAAAAACAGTTGAGGCTTATTTTTTTGTCTACCAGTATATGTATACACACACGGTGCTACGTAAAAGTTTGCAGAACTTAATCCACGAAATAGTTTTCTCAATCAAAGAAAGTAAAAACTAAATAGAACATTAAGTTTTATTTATTAATTTATTTATTCCTTACTGGGTGAGTGATTCCAAGACATGTGTGAAATGTTCGGTGAGACACGGGAAATGCTTGTTCAATTTGATAAATGAAAAGATCTTTAAATCTATACAAATCTTCAAAACTTTCAGTTATGTCCTATTAAAAACAACAACAACAACAACATTTCCTGTTGGTGGTGTTTGGAATACGTTCACTGTCTCTCCTGTAATAGATATTTACCAAGCTCATTTGCCACTGTAAAATGTAACTATTCAGAAAACAATACGAAACCATTTTTTCTTCTCAAAATAGTCAAGGCGGGATACGACCAGTCAAGGAGAAAGACAACAGTAAATTGAAAATGTGTAAAAAGTAACGAGAAACCATTCAATCAATTATTCCTCAACCAGTCCTGATGGGGTTCTACCAGTCTAGGAGCATTACAACTGTGAATGCAAACTACAAGGTGGGAGTATCACGAGTATAAGAGAAGAGCAACTATAAATACAAACTATAAAATATCAGAAACCCACTCTATTTCTACTCAAAACAGTCAAAGTGGGGGTACACAAGTATAGGAAGGACAACTGTAAATTCAAGCCATATAGAAAGTAATCTGAAATCACTCAACTATTTATTCTTCAAAATAGACATGGTAATGGTAATCTGAACATTAGCTACATAAATGTGAGTAACCTCCCCTTGTTTATTTCACTTTGAGGAAGCCATATATTTTGGTCGGCTATTTTCATTTCACCATAAATCTACACTGAAAATACGAATTTGTTCGAATCAATACAACTGCATGTTTTAACACGAAAATATCATAAAATGTGTTTTTAATTGTGCTTGCGCATTATTTGAAATAAACTTAATTGTTATTAAGAACACATTTTATGATACTTTCGTATTAAAACATGCAGTTGTATTGATTACGGTGAAATGAAAATGGCCAACCAAAATATATGGTTTCCTCAAATTGAAATAAACAAGGGGAGGTTACTCTCATTAATGTAGCTAATGTTCAGATTACTGTGGTAATTTACCAGTTTATGACAAGGACAACTGTGAATTACAATTGTGTGGAAAACAACGGCAAACAACTCAATTACTTCTTCCTCAACACAGTCATAATAGTTGTCAACCTATATTGGAGAAGGACAACTGTGTACTGAAATAATGTAGGAAGCAATAGAAACCCAGTATATTATCTCTTCCAATCACAATCATGGTAATTGACAGAAGAATGTGAAGAGCCATGAGCATCAAAGTCTTCTATAGCCAATTAGTTTATTCTGAAGCAAGGTCACACTTATAGGGCACTCGGTGAGTATCAAACTCACTATACTCTAGTGATTATCTGCTATATTAACTTGCTATCAATTACCCTAGGGCGAGGCTCTTTAAACAATATCTATGCATCTGTTTTTGTTACTTGATTGTTATTGTTTTTTGTTTCGACGTGTGCGTGCAATACTTACGTTCGTGTTTTACGTGGCTTTCATTGCTTCCGCGTGTGTACTTTTTGCAGTAAATGCGTGTGTGGCCAAATTGCTCGTCCGGCCCTCAACCCAGGGGCCACGGATTCGGAAAGAGGGTCACAGATAAACAAACTGACTGAAACTGATTTGATGAACAACACGTGTTGCTGGAAAATGGCGCTTTCCGCGGATTTATGGCCAGTAAAAGTCGGGGGACATTTTGTTGTATCGACAGAGTTGTTTATGCTTGCCTTCCAGAAATTCCGACTCGATTTCACCAGAACACACACGCACTGAGAGAGAGAGAGAGAGAGAGAGAGAGAGAGAGAGAGAGAGAGAGAGAGAGAGAGAGAGAGAGAGAGAGGGAGAAAGAAA
Organism: Doryteuthis pealeii; assembly: GCA_023376005.1. Taxonomy (NCBI): domain Eukaryota; kingdom Metazoa; phylum Mollusca; class Cephalopoda; order Myopsida; family Loliginidae; genus Doryteuthis; species Doryteuthis pealeii. The sequence continues at coordinate 57,334,335 of CM042144.1, read as the reverse complement.
AAGGGAATTAGAAGGTATAGAAAAGTAAAGAGAATAAACGAATGGGGTGAGAGAGAGAGACAGACAGACAGTGACAAGAGAGAGAGAGAGTGGAGAGAGAAATAAAGAAAAAGAGAGAGAAAAGAAAGAAAGGGAATTGAGAGAGAGAGAGAGAGAGAGAGAGAGAGAGAGAGAGAGAGAGAAGAGAGGGGAGAGAATGGTGGGGCCAGGGTGAAGATAAAGAAAAAGAGAATTAGGTGTAAAACAAAGAGAAAAAAAAGAATTTGGTGTGTGTGTGTGTGAGAGAGAGAGAGAGACAGACAAACAGACAGACAGACAGACAGAGATAACATGAGGGGTAAAAAATTAAAGACAAAAAGGAAAGTGTAAGAGAGAGAGAGAGAGAGAGAGAGAGAGAGAGAGAGAGAGAGAAGAAGAAGAGAAGAAGAAGAAGAAGAAGAAGAAGAAGAAGAAGAAGAAATTATTTCATGCTTGAAGCAAAATCATCATCGTCTTCGTCGTCGTCATCGTCATCATCATCGTCATCATCAAGGTGTGTCAGCAGCGCGGATTCCGTTGACTCCGCTAGCTATCTGTCCCTATCGACTATCGCTCTTAGAAAGTCCTCCATACCATTGTTTTCTAACCTATGGCCAAAACGGCCATGTCAAATTTCAGGTAGGCCACAGAAATTTTATGATTAATGTGCTAATTAACAGGATTCTTCTTACCTTGGCTCTATACTTATCCTGTATACCATTTCATTGGTGTACTATAGTTGATGCTCGCGTGTTACTTCACTAGTGTCAAACCAATCTAAGACTATTGAAAAAGTATACGTTCTTGTATATACAGTTTCGTTTTTCGTCTCTTTCTTCTCTTATCCCACTCCTCTTTCTATCTGTCTACCTGTTTATCTACCTATTTTTCACACCTCTTATCTATGTGTATATTCAACAATATATCTGTATTCTTTCTTTCTTCCTTGCTTTCCTTCTTTTTATACCTATATCTTCAAATATGAATTGTTATTTTGCGATATTTCAAAGATCATATTTTTATCACTAGACGAAGAAAATAGGATTTAACCAATTATTTAAGGTCAAATTTTTGTTTTAATCGAAAAGTAGTAACATAATGAGCATAAAAAAATTTTAAAAAAGCAAAATGATATTATATATGCAATTAATTTTTTATTTTAAACATTAAATTCTGCCAAAAATTTGACAAAAACGGGTGCTTTGTGTGAAGTAAATTACGTACTAAATAAACACGTTATAAAGATTTTAAAACACTTATAACAGTTTCATCTTAGAAATCAATAACAAAAAATTAAATACACTATGCACAGAAAATTACTAAACAGCAGAGGTGCTGTCGGTGTATTCTACAGCCGCAGCCGATAGAGTTAAATAAATAAGGTTAAATATGTTAAATAAATAAGTTTAATACTTAGCTCTTTTTAATTGTTACTTTTTAGGGACAAAAAAGAAAATAAATTAAATTAATATTTTATATCCCTTTAACGCAATAAGCAATTAATACAGGAATTTGAGTTTTTATCATATGTACAAAACAGTTTTTAGACAAATAGATTTATGTTCCAAAACACTCAAAACTAAAGGATTACGTTTGTAAAATGATATTTTAAATGTAAAAAAAAAGGAAAATAATAATTCCCCCCAAAAATATTGTAATATAGAAATTCACGATGATGTTTTCAATTCTATAAATTATTTTCCTCTTTTCTCTCTCTCTCTCTCTCTCTCTCTCTCTCTCTCTCTCTCTCTCTCTCTCTCTCTCTCTCTCTCTCTCTCTTACCCATTAACTCCCTGGTGTTCTTAAAAAAATGTTATTCTGGTCATGAACCGGGTACTTTTGCTAAATTCTAACACCTGGAAGATGTTTCAACTTACTCAATACTCACAGATTTTATATGTATTTACCAACCCCTCCGCACGAGCAGGATGTGGCACATGGTCAATTTCTTAAACGGAGTTTAACAGTTATTTAATCCACGGTCTTCTTTCTCATAGACTAGTTGCCAAATCAAAGTTAAAGAGCCTGGTCTGCCCTACTATCTTATATCTGAAGGTAGAATAGTTGGGGGTATACTTTTCCCAAAGGTAGTAGCACTATATGAACAGCCTCATCCCGGATTTGAACTCGTTGAAAACGAGTTGAGTACAATCATAATATAAAAATCACAAAGGATATTCCTATTTGTCTTATCATTTTTGTCCATCATATATATATATATCCGCGCTTAAACGTGACATGATGATGATGATGATGATGATATATATATATAGTTTGGTATATTCATTAGAAAAGAATAAAGTAAAAGTAAAAGTAAAGTCATCGGGGTGGCCTAAAGTCGGTATCAGCCAGTCATCCCCTTTTCAATAGCGCTAGACCATTGTTTTTGCGTCTGAGTGGAGCGCCACACCTACCATCAGCTCCTTACTTTACCACACAGATCTCTGTGCTACTCATACGCTGAGTTGGGGAGGGTCGGTATCGAACTAGGAACCTTGTGATTTCTAGCCGAACGCTCTACCGACTGAGCTAAAGCGGAGACATGAAGTGTGGCGCTTGGTACCTTATAGTTTCTCACCTATACAAAATCAACACACACACACGCACACACACACACACACACACACACACACACACACACATATATATATATATATATATATATATATATATATATATATATATATATATATATACATGTAAATACATGCCAAGATAGAAACAGGCTAAAATAGATAGAAAGAAGATGAATAGATAGATAGATAGATAGATTACCAGTCGTTAGACAGGCTTAGAAGTATATTATATAATATTAATTCCCACTTGATCAGAGAAGTTAAAAAGCACTTTGCTTAGTAGTTAGAAGTTGGTGACAATTTGAGTATTTTTCTGTGTTATCTTAAAAACCACTTGTCATTTTACGAGTTCTCTGCTTTAGGTTTATTTTGATTTCTATAAATACGCTCTGCTTATATTTTTTTACTTGTATTATTAAATCTATCAATCAAAATATGAGCCTAAGGACATCGACCTGTACATTTTGCTTTGAATTACTTTAAATTTATACCCTTATCTGATAATTCCTTGTTTTGCTTAGCGAGAGGCCAGTGTCTGTTAGAAAAAGAATCTAGACGTAATCATAAAACAAAGTGTTTGATTATCAGTCGCGAGTTTTGAAGTAGACGCAGCTTTGTCACTTCAAGCCGACATGTGAAAACTAAGAAGTTCAAGTATTGAAGAAAAAGAGAAAAGGCTCTCCTTTTTTTTTTGTTTTGTTTATTTTTCTTTTTAATGGGATATCTTAATTTCATGATTACACAATGAAGCACTAATAAAACTTGAAGATTTTTCCTTAAGAGCCTCTATGGGCGTCAGTTTTTTTTATCCAGCTCCATGTTACATTATATATTATATTGCAATTTATAAACAGTTTATTTTCTTTCTCTGTTGACAAAATATTTAGATGCAAAAGAGAAAGAGGGTAAAGAGAAGAAAATATTATGTAAAGCCAAACACACACACACACACACACACACACACACACACACACACATATATATATATATTATATATATATATATATATATATTCAATATGCCTGATGAGTTGGGAATGATTCTATTTGGGACCTTCTTTATCTCCCGTATATCTCCAGTGCATGTCCATACAGATGCCTCACCTATAGATATATATGGGGATTCTTTCAAGTCGCCAGAAGAGCTCAATGTATGATAATTAATTTCTTACTGAGCAATATTTATATGGAAATATATATATATATATATATATATATATATATATATATGTATATATATATATATATATAGAGAGAGAGAGGGGGTGCGTGGTATAATAGTTACCGTCGAAGGAAATGGACACGGCAAGACGAGTCTGTTTGCATTTCACATAGCACTGATACCATTTGGAAAGGTATGAATCCAACTATTCACTCTCCAGCTATATGCAAATAGGAGAGCAGACTGGACTCTTTAACATAGTTGGACATATTTATTCCAAGGGTATTGGCGCTATGTTAAATGCAAACATAATTTGAAATCGTATCGCCGTGTCTATTTCGTACGACAATATCCAATACTTCTAAATGGACCGTCTATGAATAAGATATTAACATTTTCAAATTTTTCGATTGTAAATGAATCAGAATGTGTCATCCATTTTTTTGAGAAGGAAATATCGACAACAAAAAAATTTTTTTAAAGCTTTATACAATTTGTCATGAATCAAAAAAGCGATAATAAAGAAAACATTTATCTTACGCGGGAAAAAGGGACTGGCATTTCGCGGGAAAAAGGGACTGGGTGTCTTAGTCATTTATTTATTTATTTATTCATTCATTTTTATGAATGCTTTTCTTAATTTAAAGCGACAGCGCGCGATAAGAATGACGGAAGGGGTTGAGAACTGATTATATCGTCAACTCTAATATTACATATACATATACATACATACATACATAAATATATATACATATATATATATATATATATATATGTGTGTGTGTGTGTGTGTTCTAGCTATTCCACATTATATAGAAAGCTATAAATGCATATATATACATTCTAATCATTCCATAATACAAATCTATTGAATGCATTTTATTCATTCCCCTATACAGTGGTAACTTGACTTACGAGTTTAATTCGTTCTGTTCAGTTTCCTCATATAAATATTTACTAACACTTCTGCACGAGCAGGATGTGACAAAAGGTCAATTTCTTAAGCGGAGTTCAACAGGTTTGAATTCAGAGTTTTCCTTCTCCTAGACCGGTTGCTTAACCACGGTTAAAGAGCCCAATCTGCCCTACTATTTTTCCATAGCTGGAGGAAGAGTAGGATTCATACTTTTCCCAATGGTATTAGCGCTAAGTGAAATGCAATTACCACATCCAGGATTTGAACTCGGGGCGACGAGTCCATTTCCCATGACTTTGACCATTACAGCACGCGCTTCCTTTCAATTTCCTCATATATATGTTATACCCCCATGCAATATATATATATATATATATATATATATATATATATATATATATATATATAAAGTGTGTCAAAAAATATCGAGAGTTTTTGTACTTTTTGATACACCTTGTATTCTGGAAAAAAATAACGTTCCGTTCATAAATTCTTTCAGAATACAAGGCGTATCAAAAAGTACAAAAATTCACGCCACTTTTTTGACACATCTTGTATATATATATATATATATATATATATATCAAAAGTATCATTTATAGCAATAAAAACAGATCTAATATCCAATGTCATCTGTTTAGGTATGATTTTCCTCGGATTGTATTTTCAGCATTTAGACATTGTCTCATTTTATCGAATTTAACGGGAAAATAAAAGAACCAACAAAAAACAAAACAAAAAACAAAACCAAACAAAAATAAAACAGAGAAATAAAGACAATACGAAAAGAGAAAAAATTCTGCGTTTTTATATACATTATTTTATATACATTATTATTTACTATGATTATTATTATTATTATTATTATTATTATTATTATTATTATTATTATTATTATTATTATTATTTATAACGATTATTTATCATTATTTATTTATGTACATTATTTTATATACATTATTGCTGCTCGTAGCATAACGGTTATCGTCGTAGGAACTTGACTCAGGTACCAAAATCCAAATCCTTAATAAGTTGTTTATACTTCACATACCGCTAATACCTCTGAGAAATGCATGAATCCATTCACCCTTCAGCTTTGGGTAAATAGAAGATCAGACAGGGCTCTAACCTTGGTACAACAAACGGTCTTAATATAGACTAACTGTATCCTCTGCAAAGGGTAAGACCCATCTAAAAAGAGGGTGTCCATTCTGCATCTGATGGTGATGCTCCAGTTGTAGAGTTCTGGGCGTGTGTGGAGTACGTCTTCATTACCATTACTTGCAGGTCCACTTTGACCTGGAATAATAGTACCTGTTAGGGTGCCATCTATGGGTTAAATAGATCTGTTTAAAATTATTCGTATAAGATAGGGATACTTGATGTCATATAATTGTAAATTATTTGTTTAAGAATAGTTACTTGAAGCTATAATTGTTTACTGAGGTTTATCATGAATTACTTGAAACCATATAACAAGTGACTATTATTGAATAGATTTGATTACTTGAAACCATATAATTATTATTATTAGGCAGGAATACGCAAAACCATACAAACGTGTGGTAATTTGATTACTTGATATTATATCTCTCTGTGCAAATCTTTTGATAACTTAATATCCTATCTTTCTGGATAAAATAAAACATGAATTCTTCCAAGCTGTAGTTGTGTCAGTACTATTTATCTCTTTGCAAGATATGCCCACACTACTGGAGAAATAAAGTCAAACTCATATTCTCCTATGGACCTCCTATACATGGACACACTAGTATTGACTAAACAACAACAACATACATTCATCAGCTGTCAGGACATTAGATGCTGTCTAGAGGACTTGCCAAAAGCGATGACTGATAGAGATGAATGGAGAGAGAGAGAGAGAGAGAGAGAGAGAGAGAGAGGGAGGGAGAGAGAGAGAGAGGAGAGATATAGATAGATAGAGATAGATAGATAGATAGATAGAGACAGAGAGACAGAGAGAGAGAGAGAGAGAGAGAGAGAGAGAGAGAGAGAGAGAGAGAGAGTGTGTGTGTGTGTGTGTGTGTATTCTTCTTCATCATCATAATTGTGCGGAATAAATATCATATCTCTGTGATAAATAAAACGAAAATTCTTCCAAGCTGTAGCTGTATCAGTACTATTGTATGGCTGCATCACTTAGACACTAACGAAACGCCAGGAGAAGAAAAAAAACTAGATAAGAACAACACAAGGATGCTGCATACTGTTTTGAACAAACCCTAGAAGTAGCATCCTATCATTCATCAGCTCGGTCCGGATTGGAAAGAGAGAGAGAGAGAGAGAGAGAGAGAGAGAAGAGAGAGAGAGAGAGAGAGAGAGAGAGAGAGAGAGAGAGAGAGAGTCTTCTTCTTGATGATGATGTTGATATATAATTATGTGCAATAAACTTTTAACTATCAACTATACAATAATATAAATATAAATGTACAATCAATGCAATGAAATAACCCTAGTCAGTTTAACGTGCCCTTTAAATCAATCAATATACTTAATTTCTACATGAAAAGCAACCTATTCCATAATTATTTTTTCTGGTTTGGTTTCAGTCTAAATTCTTTCATAATAGAATTACACGCATTCAAAGTTTAAACCTTTCTAATCTCAGCAGGGTTACACTGACATCAATTTTCCATACTTCGGAGCCATTTTAAACATAAATGTCATCTAATTTCCATTCCCCACAAGACGAATCAATGAATTCTTTTCTTAAAAAAAAAGATCCTTTTATAGCCGCCATGCTTATCTTGCTTAATCAATCTCATCCTTAGTATTTATTTTTTATTTATTGGTTGGTGACTTTTCTCTATTTTTAAACCCCCCGCCTGTCTCTGTTTCACTCCCTGCTCTGTCTGTCTGTCTGTTCTCTCTCTCTCTTCACACACACACACACACACACACACATAATTCTATTTTCTGATGTTCTGTGTTGTTTTTTTACTCAGTTCCTTTTTTGTTATGAAAATTAATTGCTTGTTCTTTTTCTCGCGATTTTTCTTTCGCATTTTTGTTTATCATATTTTCTTACCTTCTTGTTATGAAGGATTTCCCACTTTCTTTATTCTGTTTCCTCTCTAAATCTTTTTAGTCTCTCTCACTTCATCCCCTCTTAGTCCCCCCTCTCTCTTCAATCTTTATCACTTTCTTCTTCTTTTTTTTGTTGTCGGGATATAATTCTTGTTCATTATCTTTTACTTCCAATTCTTGACCGCAAAGGGAACTGGTTAAAAATAACATCAGTATAAGAAGAAGAAGAAGAAGAAGAAGAAGAAGAAGAAAAGAAGAAGAAGAAGAAGAAGAAATTCAAAGGGTGTGGTCTAGTAGAATGTTGCCCCGAAGCGGGCGGAGCAGTGACGGGACATTTGGTTCCACTTGTTTTTCTTACCAGGAGGCCATACCGTCTGCGTGCATGTCCACCTACGTCTCATTCCGGTGAATGACACAAGATCCTGAACATCATCATCATCATCATCATCATCATCATCATCATGCCTTGGGGAAGTTTATCACATGTAAACTGGGTAGATATCGTATGAGAGCCTCCAATCTCGTGTTTTCCTATCCATTCCAGCGTTTCTATAGGTTATGTTTCAGATCTCGTCCGCTTACCCTGGGTGGCATGAGAAATAAACAAAAGATATGGATGAGAGAGAGAGAGAGAGAGAGAGAGAGAGAGAGAGAGAGAGAGAGAGAGGGGGGATGCAGACAGTCTGTTTAGGTCGAAGGCATTTATTTTCTTTGTGGAATGAAGTTAAAATAGTTTAGATTCATAAACTTAAGTCAAATTGTAAACAAAATTGACAATTTTCCTTCTGACATGAAATGAAAAAACAAAACAAAAAACACAACAAATAAACAAAAAGATACTAAAAAACAAAGAGGAGCGTGTCTTGGAGCTAGGCTTGCATTGTCAACCATTATAGCTTCTACTCATCACACACACACACACACACACACACACACACACACACACACACACACATATATATATATATATATATATATATATATATATATATATATAAGTAGAATTAAACAAAAGTACGTCTCCTGTTTAACAAATTTTATTAACAATCTTTTCGAGCTTTTTGGACAACTTTTTTTTACATTTGGATGGAATCCGTGCATTAGTCCACCGAAGTTTTTATCCCAAGTACTCTCGGCACTTCGAAGTGCCATCATCAGGGTGATGTGTTTGTGTTCCATTTTTTTTTCAAATTAGTAGTAGTGAGAGTAATTAGGAGGGGAACTCGTAGAAATTATATTAAGGGGTGTGGAGGCCGGAAGGAGGAGAATTAGTAGGAAAAGTGTTATAGGCATTTTAAAATGAGATTACTGCATTCAAAATTAATCTCATTTAAGAACGGTTTGTTTCGTTTGATGTATAAAGCTTCTAGTATTTGGATTTTTTTCTTTGTACAAAATGTGCGTATTTTCCGTTAGGATATTTCGGTAAATAGAGTGGGACCATGCATCTAATTTTCGATGTCATGAAATGGAGCTATTATCTGACATATGAAGAGTCAAATGCGTGACAAAGTCGTTGAGGTAAAACCGATGTAGGTACTTTCATTTTTGGGGTGAAAACAATCTCCTAAGGGGCATTTAAATTTGTATACTACATTAGTCTCATCCATCCTTATCGATCATTGCTCTTGATAAGTCCTCGAGACACTATTGTGTAATTTTTTCTGGTTGGCTAACACTGGTGTATCCATGTATAGGAGCCCACAGGAGACCGTCGCTCTTTTCCTGTAGCAAATAGAATTAATAAATTTATCAAAAAGCAGGTTTTCGTTACCCTTAAAGACTAATTCTAAATCGCAAACCTTAGTGTAGGACGTTAATAACTACCAAAACTTGGAATTATTTGTAGGTATTTACCCGATCCCTTCGCCACAAATAAGATATGACTCGAGGTCAATTCTTAAGCGAAGTTTAATTTGGTTGAATTCAGAATTTTCTTTCTCATAGACCTTTTACTACACTAAGAGTATAGATCCCAGTCTTCCCTACTGTTTACACATAGATGGAGGGGAAACAGTTGGTTTCAAACCTTTCCGGCTATGTGAATGTAGATAGCTTCGTTCAGGATGTGAAATCGAGTCACCGTGTTCATTTCCTATGCCGATAACTATTACGCAACAAGGGCCTCATACATTTGAATTATTAGTAAGATCATTTAAGATAGGTGCACCAATCTAACAGAAAACAATTACCACAATCTATTCATATCGTGAAACTTACAGTTATGACAAAGAGCATTTGACGATCGTAATCTTAATCGTTTTTAAAAGTTCGTAAATAGCAAATTTAATTAAGGCATGTAAATCCTATAAACTGTATTTCCTGGGAAGTTCTAATAATATTTTTTGAAGTGTGAGATAAGAAGTTTGAGAAATTTTTGTTTCAGATATGACCCCGAATAAGTTGGCGTCTTTCAGATCGAAAATTTAACCCTTGAGAAGAATTGTTTCCATCAGTGTCACCTTCGAAAGAGACCCAAGGAAAAGAAGAATTGTTTTCACCAACGGCACTTCTCAAAGAGAATTGAGAAAGAAAAATAAATTTGAAGATCTAGTATGCCTCTTATGGTAGAAAAAAAGAGATTGAAGAATAATTTTGTTATTCGCAATGATCCTGAGTCATTTTTAAAGCAAGTTACTAAGAGTGCAATGTTGTTTTTTTAATTGAATCCAGCACGCGGAAAATTTGTGCAATTCAATTGTATTCAATAAATCTGTTTTTGTAAAGACATTTCTTCTGTTGTATTATCGCATTTATGGCTTGTATTTTCGTTGCTTATTTTTTACTCTGTTATCTTACGTTGATTTTAACTGCACATAGTTTGAAATGTTCCGAGAGTATATATATACACACACACACACACACACAGATATATATATATATATATATATATATATATATATATATATATATATATTAGGATAGCTTGGAAATGAAGTCGACGGCGCTTGCTTTTTGACAATTTCTAGCCTATGTGATTCTCAAACAACGCCCTATCTATGGATCAATTATATGTTTGAAAATGATCAGTATTGCATATGAATATGTCGAACCATATAACCGTGTGGCAAACGAAGATTTATTATTAAATAGGAACTATTTGAAACCATATAATTATTAGTATTAAATAGGAACTCTGAAAACCATACTACTGTGTGATCCCAGTAGGGGTGGGGGCTATTCGGTCCAAGCAGCACCTATCCTACTCGTCTAAAAGGGGAATGGCTGGGTTTATTGCGCAATTTTAAACAGAAACCATACATGAGCTTTGGTTTGGACGTGGTTCACTACTTACAACTGTGTGCAAATTATTTGTATTAGATAGGAATACTTCATAACATATAACTGTATACAAACAAATGATTATAGAAAAATTAAAAAATGCAATGAATCATTGAAAATATCATTTTATTAAGAAACAGCTACGCAAAAATATGAGTATAAATTTACAATGTACTGCATCCGATGGTGAGGCTACAGTTCTGGAGATCTGGCAAATGTGGACTACCTCTTCGTTACTACGAGGTCCACTCTGACCCAGAGTTGTACTATCTGTTAGGGTCTCATATATGTATTTACTAACCTCTCCACACGGACAGGATGTGACACAAGGTCATTTTCTTCAGCGGAGTTTAACAGGTTTGAATTCAGTGTTTTCGTTCTAGACTAGTTACCTAACTAAGGTTAAAGAGTCCAGTCTGCCCTACTATTTGCCTATAGCGGGAGGGAGAATTGTTGTATGCATATCTTTTCCAAGGGTATTAGATCTATGTGACACACAAAAAAAACTCCGTCATAGGGTCACATATATGGGTCAAATATATTTGTTTGAAAACCATTCGTATTCGATAGCAATACCTGATGCCATATAACTATAAATGCCATATAACGGTCAATTATTTCTATTAAGAACAGTTAATTGAAGATATAATTGTATACTAAGCATTAGTATTAGTTACTTGATATCATATAACCGTATACAAACGCATGATTATTATAAAAAGAAATAATAAATTGAAACTATATAATTATTAATATTCGATAGGAATACCTGAAACCATTAGATTGTGCATAAATTATTTGTATTAGATAGGAATTCTTGATATCATATAATTATATTCTCCCATCCAAAAAAACCCTCTTAAGAAACAAGTACACAGAAAATGTAAATATAAATATACACGATTCTCTGACCTCTAGTTATATTATATAATCCTAGACGGGTTGACATGCCGTTAAAATCAATCAATCTAATTAACCAGACCAAATTAAATCAAATTTCAACCATAAACCTTTGATTCTCAACACAGCATACATTGCTTACAATAGAGGGGGTCCCATTGTGTCATGGTTAGTAAGCTTGTCTCGCAGACCCATTATGAATAACCAATTCGATCCTCACTGGATGCGGCATACTTGTGACCTTAGGTCACATCCTACACGGGACGAACGGGTTGGGTAAATTCCTAAGTCGCTTACAATTTATTTTGCAAATTCCTGCTCCGAGTGTGATATCAGCTTTTTGTTTAATATTGAATAAATCTATATATTTATTTATTGCACGTGTTTGTTACAATATTAAACGCGACCACCAAATAAGATGGGGTAAAAAGCAAACCTTAGGAACACGCACCAAGAATAACCACACCCACCTTTAAACCTAAAACATTAAACCTCTTGCCGTGGAGGCACGCTCAAACCGAAGCTTATGCACTGGCCAGTGCAAATTCTCCTTTTGAGGCGTCCCAAGCACCGGGCAATAAACCCGGTCCTGTCCCTTTTAGACGAGGGGGAAAGTGCTTCCTTATTATGATTATGTCCACCTAGTATGACCGGTAAGTTCGTGCGCTTCTAAGATAGGTGATGTTCTTGGGGACAAATATCAACAAAACTCTGATTTGCAGAGTTGACCAGCAGCCTAAGACACAAGGCATATATGCAGTGTATTCTTGTGACTGTCTCCCGCAGCTGGACGAGGGCATAGAAAGTGGACACGTAGGACACCCAGAGAGGCGTGGGAAAGTGGCTGCAGTTCTGTTCCAAGTGTCACAGAAGGCAGCAACCCCTACCCTTGGACAGCATGTCGCCATTAACGACGCCCTTGTTGGTGAGTTGGTCGGACTTCCGGTCTGGCCCACTTTGTTCTCACCTCTGACCAAATAAGCAAATAAATAAATAAATAAAAAGATAAATACATAAATAAATAAAATAAATAAATAAATAATAATAATAATAATAATAATAATAATAATAATAATAATAATAATAATTGGTCACTTCTCTCGTTTTTAATTTAAATACACCCCTTAGTTGTCTCCCAATAGCTTACTCTCTTATTCATCATACACACTTTCTCTCTCTCTCACTCTCTCTCTTACCCTCTCTCTCTCTCTCTCTTACTCTCTCTCTTACTATCTATCTCTCTCTCTCTCTTACTCTTTTCATCTCACTTTCCTTCTTTTTCTTTTGTCTGTTACTAACTTTTTTCATTTCTCACCACCCTTTACGCTTTCCTTCTCTTTCGTTATCTTTATTTACTAAGCCGAGTCGCTTATAATACAGGGTCATTGGTGAAAATATGGATATTATATTAGGTTAATTCTCTCATTAGGAGGGTCTATTGATTTGCCTAAAAAATCAGGATTAAAAATCTTGTCAATTATGGGAAATTTTTAAGGATTTAAGCCCTATATTTCTCTATCGCTACGTTTCTATCCCTCTCCCTTTCTTTCTTTCTTTCTTTCTTTCTTTCTTTCTTCTTCTTTTTTCATTCTTTTTTCATTCTTTCAGTCTCTTCATATCTATCTATCTACCTTGGTATATGTATACCTATCAATCTATACTATATATATATATATATATATATATATATATATATATATTATATATATATATATATATACAAGTATCTTTATTTTTTAATCTATGTATATATGTAATATGATTCATATATATATATATATATATATATATATATATATTGGTCTCTTCATATCTATCTATCTATCTATCTTCTCTTATTCCTTTTTTTTCTCATTTTCTCCTTCTTTTTCAATTATTCTTTATATTATTTTTCAATATATGATTTATTCATTTTATAAAAATGAGGTTCAATAATTTTTTCCAGTATATTTTTGAATGTATCTATAAAACTTCTTCTCATATCTTATATCCCAATACTGGACAAGCACTTTGTTAGAAAAAGGATAAAAAAAGAAAAAAGAAAGAAAGAAAGAAAGAAAGAAAGGGTGTAAAAATGACTTTAATTACTCCCTCTGATTTTCCTGCTTTCTTTTTGAATTACATGCAAATGTTGATACGCACATACATATAACTATGCATCCATTTTCAACAAACTTACACAAATTTTAATACGCATACATGTATACACATATATTTCAATATTCACATAATTATATGTACCATATTAAAGACGCGCGTGCATACACACAGTCACAGACAGACAGACAGACAGACAGACACACACACACACACACACACATATATATATATATATATATATATATATATATATATATATATATATAAACACAAGAATACCGAAAAATACACATGCACATACTTGTGAAATTTACATATATACATATTTGCAAACACACACACACACACACACACACACACATATATATATATATATGTGTGTGTGTGTGTATGTGTGTGTGTGTGTGTCTTTAGATCATATCTTATTATAATAGAGATTCAGTGTAAGTCTGTCTGTAACTAAAACTACGTCACTGCTTATGTCACAACACCCTCAATGTTTTATTAATGAGTATTTGATTTATAGACAAAATCATTTATAGATAGAATAGAATAATTGTTATTTATTAACGATGTTTCTATGAAAAACTGAGATTGGCCTCATGTTATTAGTAGGTTTAACATTCTGCAATGTGTTTTATATATCACTAAGAAATACAGGATTATATAATGAATAGTGTGGTTAATTTGCATACTGGTTTCAACAAACTTGGTTTAATAAATAATTACTTGATATTATTGATCTCTAATATTATTATTTTATTCTCCAACATATTAAAACCCATCCTATGAATAATTTTATATAGAAACCAATTAAGATATAATTGAAATAAATGTATATGAGTTCCTATTTTATTTCGGTAGTCTTTCTAATTTAATATATTTCATTACATTAAAATTTAAATACTTACACCCGGTGGAGGTTGCATATTCTTGCTAGTGTATATTAGTATATGTCTTTACATTATATATATTATATATATATATATATATATATATATATATATATATATATATATATACTTACATCAAACACATTTACATATACCAAGAATATGGACACGAGCGCACAGAAATGCATACAGATACATACAAACAAATACATTAATATAAATTCACGCATGCGCATACAACGCACTAACATATTCGCGCACAAACATATGAACACGTACACAGAGAAACGCACGTACACCCATATGCACTTATAAACATATGCACGCACACAGATACGCACGCACGCACGCACACACATAATGCACGCACACACCTAGGCTACCCTCTTTGACCTAGTGACTATTTCCGCCGGAATACTCAGCCCCTGGACTAAAGCAATTACTGCCAACGTCTCTCTGCGACTGTTCAAGACTTTCATCAACGTTGCATTTCCTCTCACACACCAACTTTTCCCACCCCAGCAACATCATCACCACCACCCCACCACCACCACTCACCACTCATTCTAACGATGTCCAGTCCACTTCAGGTTTTTGTATTCAGTACTGCTTCTCCCCCACACCCCCTTATAAAATCTTCTTTTTCTTCGTCTTTGCTTGTTCTGCTTCTAAAATATTCTTATGAATCTATCCTACTTTTCTTGCCCGTCAAAACTCTTGATTTTCATATGCAATCTTCTTCTTCTTCTTCTTCTTCTTCTTCTTCTTCTTCTTCTTCTTCTTCTTCTTCTTCTCATTATTATTATTATTATTATTATTATTACTATTATTATTATTATTATTATAGAGTGTTTCACACCAGTGTTAGCTGATGGTCTTTCACTGGAGTCTGAGTGACAACAAGTTTCCTCACGTCTCCAGGACTCTTCTGAGTATTCTATTCGATTGCAGTCTGGATAGTCTCAATTCTTTCTCTTTCTTTTTGGGACCGTTCCAAGTGCACCAAACACAATTGGTATCACTTTCACCCTCACATCCCACAGCTTTTTCAATTCTCTGGCAAGGTCCAGGTATCTATCTATCTTTTCGTTTTCTTTTATCCTCACCCTGTGATCTGCTGAAACTGCAAAGTCTACCAGCTGAAAAGTTATATTTTTTTGTTAATCAATACTAGGTCTGGTCTCCTGGCTGGGATAATGTGATCCGTCTTTATCTCAAAGTCCCAGAGTATTTTATGCGTTTCTTTCTCAATAACAGATTCTGGTTTATGCATATACCATTTTGTTGTATGGTCAAGATTTTTTTTTTTTTGTATAATTCACAGTGGATCCCCTTTCCAGCCCAGTCATGCCTAGCTTTGTATTCTCGTTATGCTAGTTTGCTACATTCCCTTAATACATGGTTTATGATCTCATCTCTGTCACCACACACTCTACTTTTACTGTTTTGTTGTGTCTTATCAATTGTTGCTTTGATATAATTTGTTCTTATGGTATTGTTTTGTGCAGCAATTATTAGCGTTTCAGTTTCTCTATTAAAGTTTCCTCTTCGTAACCATGTCCAAGTCTTTTCATATTATTATTATTATTATTATTATTATTATTATTATTATTATTATTATTATTATTATTATACTCTTACTTCTTTATCATCTGATATTTCTTCTTCTTCTTCTTCTTCTTCTTCTTCTTCTTCTTCTTCTTCTTCTTCTTCTTCTTCTTCTTTTGGTTTATTAAAGATCAATTTCTGAATAAATGGTAAAGAATACACACACAAAACATAGATTCTTAACCAGTTGAATTGATCTGATAATTACCTATCTGTTTGCTGATGATCGGTATCAGTGTTCGGTCCTCTGTACAACTCGTGATTTTGGACGCTTAGTTTCAAATCGAGTAGACCTTCCTTATTTAGAAGATTAATTCAACACAACTACCCGAATTCTATCCCATAATTTAGTATTGAAGCATATTAAACTAAGTTTAATAAATACAGGGTCAGACAGAATGAGGTTGTCTTAGAGAGCTTATTGCAAAACTGCATGATGAACAACATTAAGGTTATGATTCATTTCAAAGTTATAAAAATTGTTATCTTATTAAAAGATTCGTCTAAAAAATCACGTGAAAAATCATTGAAAATAATCGCAGTAATTAAAACTTGAGAATCCAAAATTTCAGGACTGCGGATCCGGATTCAGTCCCGAATGTTTTTAATTTGCTCACGGAGTCGACTTGATTCCAAAATGGTATGATATGTCGGACTACAGCATCTAGGAGTAGAGTTGAAAAAATGTGACACACTGACATTCGAATTTATTTTCAGAGAAATGGCGCAGTTCAGTACACATCTTCGTTTAATCTTAAAATTGAAAAAATTGAAAAAATCAATACATTCAAACCAAAATGATGATGATGATGATCATTATGATCATCGTGATGAGATTAAGAATTCCCATAACTATCTCTTACCACCCATCCCAATTGATCATCGCTCCGACAAATCCTTCGCACTGGATCCTGTACCACACAGAGCGGATCAATGTAAGTTTTTGCTCGTTGGCCAACATGGTGTGTTCATCTGAAGAAGTCCATGAAACAACGTCGCTCATGAGTTATTCCTTATTTCTCCAGCAGTGTAAAATTTGGATGGTTTGTGTGATAGTAGGAAAGTGGCCGTACAGCTGCTTTTTGTGGTGTGCTACTGCCAGGGTTTGAGTAGTTACCCTTATAGATTTTTAAATCACTGTTTTCCCAACATTTCTTGCAAATGCCTATCCGAAAGATTTGGTTGCTTTCTGCCCATTCTAATTATACATTTATGTAAGTTACCAACCTCTTATGTTTGGGCCCAGTTAATGAAACCATATACAAAATAATAATATGTACTTTTTGGGGTGTTGCTTCCAGGATTTGTTCAAGACAACACACGTTGCTTTTTATGATCTCTTAAAAATATCTATATTATCATCATCTGGTTTTTGTGTGTAAAAAAGCAGAAATGGAACATCATACCGAAGCTTTTGATAGCGTAATATAATTAACTTGTTCTTAGATTATAGATCAATGTCTAATTTAATTTGAAATTTAGGATAATGCACACAGGATAGCATTAGCGGCCTCTCCAATCATTATAATTGCTCAAGATACATAAATATTAAATGTTAATTAGAGAATATTTTCTCTTCTTTTTATGTGGTGTTGATTATATTATACAATTTATAAACAGGATGTAACTTTACACCGAACCTAATAGCCGCAAAAACTGGCCTTTAAGTCATAAAACGAAGGAATAAGTTATTGGTATCAATTCTCGTTTGAGAGTCTTAAGCGTCAAAAGTTACATGTGAACCTTTTGATGATATCATAAGGTTCGACAAAATCTTGTATATATTTGATTGGAAATACATACATATATATATATATATATATATATATATATATATATATATATACATACACACACACACACACATATATATATATATATATATATATATATATATATATATATATTTCCACTATAAGTACCTTCTGAAAAATGATAAAAAGGAAATAATAGAACTTCTTAGAGAATAGTTGCGTGTAGCCTCTCGTTGTGTAATGGTTATCGCTATAAGAAATGGACATGGCAAGCCGAGTTCAAATCCTGCATGCATCTATCTGCATTTCACATAGTGCTAATACCCTTAGGAAAGGTATGCATTCAACTATTCTCTCTCCCTCTATGGGT
>CM042144.1:57295709-57310709 GCA_023376005.1 Doryteuthis pealeii | reverse complement strand
CACTATTGGTTAATTATTTCTTTGGGAGTTGCGAATTCAACACATTGTTTTGTAATTATTGACACCTGTTATCGAATATCGATTGGCTGCCATTATTTGTAAAAAGAATTCCTACCATAAGTTAAAGAGTCACGTCAACCCACTAAGTAAACTCTTATGTACTCTTGTACACAAAATGTCCGCCCTCTTTCATGTACATAACAATTCATTGTTTTCGTTGTTTTTTTTCGGAGTTGCGAAGGCATGAACGGTTATAGAAGGGAAGTATTAAACAAGAAAAGCAAAGGTTTAGTACCCACTGACCCTGTTACAAAGAATGGGCGTTGTAGGGCCAGGTCATAATACATTATACAGCTTTCATTTAAATCCGGACCGTTCGTAATAAGACAAAGAATATGTTTCGTATTTCGATAGAATCGCTACCAACGAATTCTGTTTAGTTGAATTTATGATGCTTGAAACCGTATACCCCGAAAAAAGAAAAAAAGACGTACATAATGTCCTGTATCAAATATCTGAAGATATGAATTTAGCGCTTCGCTTTGCAAGAGAACTGAAAGAGAGAGCATTGAGTTTGCTATAATCATGACGTAATGAAATCAGGCCTTCCGACCGACTCTTTTCTAATTCTTCCTAAGCCGACAAGAGGTGGCGAACTGAGATGAGGCTTTTCTATACTTAAGATTATATATTATGCCACTTGAACCCAAGTTAACTTTAACGCGGCCAGAAGGCATACTAACACCATTTCAAGTACTACATCAACCAACTACCAAACACTAATAATAAATAAGATATGCTTAATAAATACCATAAAGTGTTTTATAATACAAGTCTCTTAAAAAGACACAGATACATTCATAGTTTATCCTGAAAAAAGAGTACAGAAATCAATAGTCTAAAGCAAATCAATTAGTTTGGTTGATTGGTTGGTTGGTTGGTTGGTTTGTGGATTTTACGAAATGTCATCCCTTCGGTTATTATCTGTCGAAGATGAATTATTTTATTCATTCTTGTAGGGTATTCAGTTTTTAAAACTTATTTTCTTTTAAAGACACATTTTTTAAAACTCATTTTTATCTAATTAACCCATAGATAGAATTCGAACAGGTACTTCCACTCCGAATCAGGGTGGACCAGGGAGTAATGGCAATGAAGAGGTACTCCACACTCTCCAGAGCTCCAGAATTAGAATTGATATAGTTTAACGTCATACCCAGGACACTAATACATTCAGCGATCGTCTTCTAACACATATATGACAAAAAATGTTTGAGGGTTTGCCATAAAGGCAATAGAATCGGGACAATAAAATATGTACTAGGGTTTGACGTGACTATCCGATTGATCGGAGGGTGCCTCTCCGACCAAACGTCTAGCCAAGGTAAATTGAGTGTTGCATATCATGGAGATCTCAGCTATCAGGAATCCGCCCTTAAGCATCACGGGTCACAACCCGTGACCAATAGTTTCGAGGCATATAATATAGTATATAGGAATAATATATAGGAGAATGGAGAGGAGAAGCTCTCTAACGAGAACTTTGGCTTGAATTCAGTTTTCCTTCTCCTATACTGGTTGCCATACAAAGGTTAAAGAGCCCAGCCTTTATTTACTCATAGCTGGATAGAGAATAGTTGGATTCATATCTTTCCGAAGGGCATTAGCGCTATGTGAAATGCAAACAGCCGTCTTCATGATATGAACTCATCTCACCGTGTCCGTTGCCTACGACGGTACCCATTACATCACGGGCCTCCACTATCCATCTTCATACCAAAGCTATCCTTGTAGAATAACAGTAGTAGTACTATTTAAACCATAGCTGGCAAGATAAGGGGGTTCATAAATCCCCAATGGTATTAGTCCAAAAATGAATGTAATATCTCGACTGAAGTTCGAAATCGCTTACAGGGATGTCGTAGTACAGCAAGTTAGCCACTAAGCCACAAGGACCCCCCCCTAATTAGTTTGAATTGCCAGATTATTATAAGTGTTTACTAAACTTAAATTAGTTTGGCGCAAAGCCATAATATTCAGTGAATATATAACTCACTATTTAGTTATGATACTCTACTTGACTAGCTAACTAACCATTACCTCACAGCCAAGCGTCGAGATAATTATTTCACTCCAAATAGTAGAGTTTCACTGGATTCTGGGTGACAGGAAATCTCTTCAGGTCTCCAGGACTTTTCGGTGTATTCTAACCGTTTTCAGCAATGCGATCTGTATGTTTCCAACCCTTCCTTTAATTTCCAATTCCTTAGTCTTTTTCTAGACCTTTCCGACCTGTTCCAAGTGCATGAACTGCAATCGGTACACTGTCACCTTTATAGTTTGGTTTGGTTATTTTGTTTTACGGCATATCAACACTTTTGGGGCCATTTTACGCCAGGTCAAGGCTTTTTGATAAACAAAGGCCTCATGTTGTTTACAGTACCTGCTATTGCTTAACCTCGGTAAATATGTGTTGTGGGGTTTTAAGGAGTCAAATAAGAACAAAACGACGGATAACAAATGTAGGAAAATGTATTAACAAAAGAGTAGACAATTACAGTACAGAGAAGTGGGAATTACGTCCGACAATAGAGTTATGAGCTGACTCACACTGGCTTACTCTTCAAGCCATAATTGTCCCTGTTACTTATAGTAACCGTCGGCGCATTCCATTAGTCTATAGGGTATATCACCTATAACAATATGGAAGTACAATAAATGCTGTTCATTAACCTATAGACATAAAATAACCTTAGACAGGTTGGCATGCCATTAAAATCAATTAACCAATCTTTTTGTATCTTCTTATTGGCCAATTTTTCCTCTCCCTTCCTATACGTTACTTTCTGTCTTTTTTAATTACTTTTACACTTCTCCTGCCACTTTCTTTCTTTCTTTCTTTCTTTCTTTCTTATTCCTCTCATTTTCCTTCTCTCTCATTCTTTTTTATTCTTTCTATCACCTAAGCTCTTCACATCCTCCAACCTTCTTCTTCCTCGTCGTCCTTCTCCCTACTTACCTTATCCTTCGGTCCCCTCTTACCTCCGATGATTTCAGGTGGGGTTCCTGATGTCATCTACTCCACTGCTAATTAGTTCGTGTGAGAGGATTGTTTACAAAATTAGTAGTGCCCTCCCACCAGTGGGCAAAACCGCAAACTGATGTTTGTGTCGCTTCTGACCGGTGACACATTTGTCGAGTGACCACGACACAAATAAAACACTCTCACATGTGCGCGCACGCACGCACACACAAACAAACAAACATACACAATTGTATAGATGACCAAGACATATATTGGCATAAACGTTAACACAGGAAACGACGTATGTAAACATGTACGTATAAGTTAATAATGATAATTCTTTATTGCTTACCAAATTCACAGGCGTGCGCGCTCGCTCGCAAGCTCGTACCCTTACACGTGGGTGCACAAACACACCTGTATGATTAATTGACCATCTAAAAACCTGTCTCCGCAGAAACAATTGTTTATATATATATATATATATATATATATATATATATATATATATGGGAGTAAATATGGAACTAAATCCGACAATAATAAGGAATTTGAAAAAACAATTGTTCCAAAAATGAGGTGAATTTATTTATCGAGGTTTAAACGTTTCGGTTTCTTTAAACCTTCATCAGGATGTATTAAGGGGTGAAGAAATTGATGGATGTTTTATAGATGACAGGAGATAAAAAATCTTTATAAATTTTTTTTGTTGTGTAACTGTATTTGTTCAGCGTTATATTTTTGAAAGACGAGTCGCGATCTTCGCGTGTGCAGATCACGCTACCAGTTTCGCCATGACTGCCGACGCTTTTGCAATTCTGCTGTTGACGTCATCGTCGGTGGGACTGAGTTGGAAATGGTAGACCCAAGGTATTTGAAGTTCTCCACTGCTTCCAGGCTGTGCCCGTTGATGTTGATGTTTGGAGGATTGTCTACACCTTGTACCATGACCTTTGTCTTGTTTAGACTTATGGTAAGCCCAAACTCCCTGCAAGCCTGTTTGAGTCGATTGACAAGCTGTTGCAGGCCATCCTCTGTGTGTGACGTTAATGCTGCGTCATCGGCAAATAGCAATTCCCGGATGAGAACCTTCTTGACTTTGGTCTTAGCACTGAGGCGGGCGATGTTTAGCAGCTTGCCGTCAGTTTAATCAAATGATTGTGTCTTCTATTTTTTTAGAAGTCATATGAAGCTATTAGAGACAAAAGTAAGAAGGTGAGATCCTAATTACTTTTAGTTTATACACACACACACACACGACCGCCCGCCCGCACACACACACACACACACACACACACACACACACATATATATATATATATATAAATTAATATATGTATATATATATATAGTTTGGTAAATTCATAAATAAAGAGTGTTCAATATTCCTAATGGAGCATGTACATCTAAGTTAGGGTACCAAAAACATAAAGTCAATGGCGTTTGGTAACTATCAATTTCTCGCCGATGTGATTTTCAAACCAAATGAATTGTGTGTTCCTTACATGGTGTTGCGTGGTAAATCATGGGAAGGGTTGTTAAGGTTTTGGGGCATAATAGGAAGTATAGCTTGATTTATGGGCATGAAGGGTAGGCTGGTTTACTTTGTGTAGCCTTATTGGAAGGATCTTCTTGTCAAGTATTGCATAAATTTCGTGGTATGTTATATATATATATATATATATATATATATATATATATATATATGTGTGTGTGTGTGTGTGTGTGTGTGTGTGTGGAAACTAATGGTAGACGTATCTTTACATACATCTCATGCATCCAGTGGTTCGATGATCGCATAAGCTCGAAACTGATGGTTACTAAACGCCGTTGGCTCTATCTCTACAATATCTTAACTTATATATATATATATATATATATATATATATATATATATATATATATAGCTGTGTGTGTGTGCGTGTGTGTGTGTGTGTGTGTGTGTGTGTGAGGGATGATCTTTAACACTTTTGCCTGAAACTTTTATCTGAAATTTTCTTTGGGATTTATACTTAACACTAATCAAAGAAGGAGATCACGTTGAAAAATAAATATTTTTCGTGTAAAACAAATGCGTATTCCATATTAGTTAATGAAAATATTAATTTCACTACATTGACGGGGCCGATCTTTTATAACTAAGCAACATACGCAAAAAAAGGGGAGGGGGAAAGTCTCACGTAACAAGTGCGCATATCAGGGTCACAAACATATAAGCAGGTAAATGGGGTTCGAGTACTTCATTTTTATGTGTTAAATGCCGCCGTTATGGGAAGGAAGAAATATTCAAGTGACTTTGATAAAGGGCAAATTGTTATTATGACCACAAGACTAGGTCAGAGTATTTCTGAAAGGCAAGGCGTGTGGAGTGCTCAAGTTCATATGTGGTGAATACGTATCAGCAGTAGTTTGAAGAGGCAGGAATCACCAACTGCCAACAAGGCATGGGGAAATCACCGGAGCGAAAGTAAATGGAAGCTTTACTATCAAGTACAAGCTAACATAGTGATTACCCTTGCACAAATTGCAGATAACTTTAATCAAGTTGAGGGATCGGTTTTGGTTTTCTTTACTTAACTACTAGAAGGGGCTACCCAGCGTTACCTGGATAGAATGAATGACATCACATATAAGTATAGATTAAGATAGGTGTTATTTGATATAGGGCGTTTCATAAATTATTTTGAATTATTAAAAATAGCAAATAACACAGTGACAAATATTGAAAAAGATTACTTATATGTTCGTGGAATATCTGATATCTATTATCATATTTTTATTTAGTGTTTTTAAACAATACTAGTTTGGTTTGGTTTTGTTTTACGGCATATCAACCTCAGTGGGTCATTTAATGCCGATAAAGCTTTGAAATAAATCAATTCTTAATGGATAATACAATTTTTTTTATCAGCTCATGTTTTTCTATTTAACCCATAGATGGGACCCTAACAGGTACTACCACTCCGGGTCAGAGTGGACCAGGGAGCAATGGTGATGAAGGGGTGCTCCAATTCCCCAAACCTCCAAAACTGGAACCTCACCATCAGATAGAGTTTAACGTCATTCGCGGGACATGTAGACCGGCAGCCACCACCTTCTAGCACCCATATGATAAAAAGGGATTGGGGCTTGCCATAAGGGCAACAGGGTTGGGAAAATCATATAGGTGCTAGGGCTTGACGTGACCAGCCGATTAATCGGAGGAGGCCTCTCCGACCGCCCGTCTAGCCCAAGATAGGGCCAAAGTGGAGTATTGCAAGTCATGAACTGCTCACCCACCTGGGTTCTATCCTTAAGCATCACGGATCGCCACCCACGGCCAACAGGTGGCCCCATTGGGGGAGTCTTACCCCTCTGCAGAGGTGCAGTTGGTGCATTCTAACGCCCCATCGACAGGGCGGAAACAATACTAAATTTCAATTTAAGATATTGATTTGTTTACGTTTGACAGTGATAAAGACTGTCAACATGGCTTAGTAGAATTTAATGCTATTACTATGTAAATTATAATTTTGAAATATCTATGCGAATATAAATAAAATCTTCATAATTGTTTGCACGAAAGATAGTTTCGGCAATAGTGAATATATATATATATATATATATATAATATAATATATATATATATATATATATTGTTGTATCCCGAGATGTAGGATATACAGAATAGATAATAAAAAAGGGAATATGTTAACAATAATATTTGTTTTATCTATTCTCAATGACAGGAAATACAGTGGGATAGTTTTGGATTCAGTTCCAGCTTGGTGTAGGATACGCGTGTGTCACATCCTGTCCTCGGTTCTAGTCTGGTAATAGTCAGTATTTTTATACCCCTCTTCTTCAGAGAGTCCAGTTCGAATTGTTAGGGAGAGATAACTCTCCCTAATGCATATATATATATATATATATATATATATATATATATATATATTATATATATTTATAGGAGGATAGGAGTAAATCCGACAGAATGTAGTAAAGATTAGAGGGAGAAATATGGACAAAGGAACAAAACTCAGACACGTATATACAGGAGATATATTTCGCCGAGCATTGAGCTGGGCTTCATCAACGACTGATGATGCCAAGCTCAATACACGGCGAAATATATCTCCTACATATACGTGTCTGAGTTTTGTTCCTTTGTCCATATTTCTCCCTCTGATCCTTGCTATATATATATTATATATATATATATATATATATATATATATGATTTCTCAACAGAACGTAAGACACCTATTTTATCCCCTCCAATATCTTATATAGTAATTATATTAATTCAATGCTTTTAATAAAGAGTCCAATAAAATTGAAGGCTTTTCAATTAGGGACCTCTCATAAAAATCATTATCCTTTTCTTTTAAGAGAGGTCCGTTTTTTGATTTATTCCATTCATTTTTTATTCCATTCATTCATTCATTCAATTGTTCCATTAATTCTTAACTATTATATATATATATATATATATATATATATATATATATATATTAATAAGTCATCCACACACATGTGTTTCGGCGTTTCACACCTCTTCAATATGGCTAGACACATCAACTATCCTTGGCCAGGATCGAACTCCGACTGACTGTTTACCTGCCTGATTTCTTATCCTCTCGGCCGGTGACACCTGCTGTAGCGGGGCTGGTGTTTAAACTATTAATTACATAGGCTTTTTTAAAAATATATTCTATGATCACAGAGATATCTAGTTTAAGAGGAAACGATCATTGCTTATTTGCTTAGTAGTGAAAGTTAATTTAAATCACCTCTTAGAGAGCTCATTTCTTTCTTCAGCGATCCATTACAATCTTTTTCAATCACATATTTATTTTTCAATAATAAACATTTGTTTGCAAAGAGTTATATATTATCAAGTATTCCTATCTAATACTAATAATCCATTGTATGGTATCAAGTAACTATTACTATCAAATCATAATAGTAATTTTAATTTTTCGCACACCGTTACATGGTGTCAAACATTTCTATCACTATAATAATATTTTTTAAGTAGATTTATTAGACCAATAGATGGGACCCTAACAAGAACTACCACTCCGTTTCAAATCTGGAAGTAATGGCAATGAAGGGCCACTCCACACTCCCCAGAGCTCTAGAACTGGAATCTCACCGCCAGATGTAATTTAATTTCATACTCAGGACACCTATTCTTGTGTGTGAGTGGAAGGGGTTTAACTTTTCTGAAGACGATACAGTCGGTGTATTCTAAGCCCTGATAACAGGACAGCGAGTTGAAGGAAGAAATACGTAAAAAATACACAGTACATCAATCGTCGTCAATGGAACCGCAGGTCAGAGTACCCATGATAACCAATGTTTATAAATGCAGCATTCACCAATGGAATTTTAGAATTGTGGCTGGATATTGAATCAACGGAAAAAAATTTTAAACGGTGGAATCGGCATGATGGTTTCATCAACGTTTTTCTGGAAAAGTCCATGTCTTGTCATTTACGAGGAATGTACCTGTTTTTGCGTATCACTAACCTAAACGCTGAATACAGGGCGCGCCTGTTCACGGCAAGTGGCATCTTTCAATATTTTTCAGGGAAGGGCTTCAGAATCATTAACAAGACCACAACACTCCTCAGATACCAACCCCACTTAACAGTCATGCGATGTGTTGCTCTGCATAACCTCTTCCACATAACATGCTGACATGCAACACTCCACTTTGGCCTTTACTTAAGCTAGACTGGCGGTCAGAGAGGCTCCCTCTGATCAATCAGCTGAACCCATCGAGCCCAGGCACCTCTATGCATGTCGCGACCCAATTGCCCTTATGACAAACCTCAACTCTTTTTATCATATATGTGCTAGAAAGCGGTGACCAAGAGTGTTAGTGTCCTGTGCATGACGTTAACCCCTTAAATTCTGGTTTATCCTATCGGATTGGGCTGTAGAATACGTCAACTGCATCTCTGCAGAGGAGTAAGATCCCCCAAATGGACCACCTGTTGGCCGTGGTAGCGACCTGTGATGCTTAAGGACGGGTCCTGGTAGCTGAGCAATCCATGACATGCAACACTCCACTTTGATTCTTAGTTGGGCTAGACGGTGATCAGTCGCAGAGGTCCGAACCGATCAATCGTCTGTTCACTTTAAGCCCAAGGACCTATATGATTCCCCTGACCCTATTGCTCGTATGGCAACCCGCAACCCTTTTTATCATATGTACTAGAAGGCTGTGGCTGAGGGTCTTACTGTCCTGCGTGTAACGCTAAATTGCATCTAGTGATGAGGTTCCAGTTTTGGAGCTCTGGGGAGTGTGGAGTACTACTTCACTGTCATTAGTCCCAGATCTTCTCTGACCCAAAGTGGTATTACCCGTTAGCTATCGGATAAATAGATAAAAAATGATTTTTCATAAAACTGTGTATAAATGTTAGATAATTTATAAGCAGTCATAATTTATAAACGTACCTGTGGTTAGGATTTTAATTAGGGCCATCCAAGTCTTGTTGTTAATTAAATATTAAGACAATGACCAGACCACCCCAGTAGGAAGAAAACAAGAAGGAAAAATCAACCCTAGCGAAAGCCCCGAAGTAAGGCCAACCAGAGAACATGGAGGCCGACCTAGACAAAGAAACAGTAAGCAACGAGTCAGTATACAAGCAGAGTAACAAGTAAAAAAGACCATCTATCATCATCTCTAATCTATCTCTCTGTCTCTCTCTCTCCTCCATTATATACCCAATATTTTAGAAGGGTATATATTACTATATGACATTAAAATGAGTTTAAAAAATAAAATACTTAACAAGAAGGAATAAAACAAAAATAACCAAATGGTTGACATGCCGTAAAATCCAACCAACTAACCAGTTTTGACTATTAGCTGCGCCATAAACAAGGCCCTTATTATAGATAGCCATGCTTTGATCGATTCAGTTTTAAACTTATGCTTAACTTTGATATAAGTGTGTGTGTTTTTGTTTGTGTATGCGATTGTGTGTGTTGTGTGCGCGGTTTTGTCCGTGAATGTGTGTATGTGTGTATGCAATTGTGTGCGTTACGTGCATGGGTCTGTCTGTGTATGTATGCGTGCTATTATGTGTGCTTCTGTGTGTGTTTTCGTGGGCGGGTTTGTGTGTTTATTTGCTTGTGTGTTTGTGTGTGTGTGTGTGTGGTGTGAGTGTGCGCGTTTGTATATGTTTTGTGTGTGTGCAGATCTTTCTGTGTGTTGCTCTGCATAACCTTTTCCACGTAACTTGTTGACATGGAACACTCCACTTTGGCGATCGGAGAGGCCCGCGAGTTTGTCTGTGTATGTGTCTATGTGTGCATGCTATTATGTGTGCTTCTGTGCGCGTTTGCGTGGGCGGGTTTGTGTGTTTATTTGCTTGTGTGTGTTTATATATGTTTTGTGTGTGTGCATATGTGTGTATATGTGTGTGTATGTACCTGTGTATTTATTGGTTTGTTTTTGCCAGTGTTTGTATCTGTTCGTGTTTAAGTGTGCGTATGTATGTTTGTATGAGTGTTACTTTTTGTGTATGTATGCATGTGTGTTTTTGTGTGTACGTATGTGTGTTTGGGTTTGTATGTTTATGTGTGTTTAGTGTGTCCATGTGTGCGCGTTTTTATAGGTGCATTGGTGTGTAGGTATTTATCCAACCCGTTCGGTCAGGATGTTACAAAAGGTTGCAATTATGGGGCATCTAGCGAGGATCGAACTCGCTTTTCAGTGGTAATAAATCTGCGAGACTATATTGCAAACCATTACACCATGATGGGACGCCCAGTGTGTTTATGTTTGTATGCATGTGTCTTTATCTCTACAATTGTGCGTATGCATGTTTGTATGCTTGTGTGCGTTTGTGCAATGTGGGAAACGTCCGAGGCACAAGTTTTATAGTGATGTCATCAAAAACAACCTTAGAAATCTTGATTTAAATGTTCAGGAGTGGGAGAGGATATCTACGAATCGTGTGGTTTGGAGGAGACCTGTTCATGGTGGCTGTAAGGTGTTTGAAGTAAGGCGGCTCGAGCACTCCATTCTGAAGCGGGCCTTACGTAAGCAGCACATAGCAGACGTACCGGACAGATGTCCTACTTTTAAGCCTGACCATATATCTGATGTGTGTGGCAGGGCTTGCCTGTCGAGGAATGGGCAGCTCAGTCATATATGGTCCCATACGAGAGGAAGCCGGTTGGCTTACGTGTCATATGTGTGATAGGGCGTGTAAAAGCAAAGCTGGACCCCTGAGTCATCTGCGTGCTCACAACTGAACTGCTTGCTTGTAGAAATGGCCTTCTTCTATGAAGAAGTGGCAATCATCATGTCTTTGTGTATGTGTTTGTATATGTGTGTGTGTGTGTGTGTGTGTGTATGAGAGAGAGAGAGAGATAGTGTGTGTTTGAGAGTGATAGAGGAAGCGAGGAAAAGATAAAGAGAGAGTAGTTGTGTGTGGGGGGTGTCTCTGTGTGTGTGTGTGTGTGTGTGTGTGTGTGTGTGTTTATG
Organism: Doryteuthis pealeii; assembly: GCA_023376005.1. Classification (NCBI taxonomy): domain Eukaryota; kingdom Metazoa; phylum Mollusca; class Cephalopoda; order Myopsida; family Loliginidae; genus Doryteuthis; species Doryteuthis pealeii. Next base: position 57,299,190 of record CM042144.1, on the reverse strand, counting down.
CATATTTACGAGGAGTTACCAAAAACATCGGAGAATTTAAACAGCTTTATCAATCTGTTGATCCTTCAAGTGACTTGACGTTTCCTGTGTCTTGCCAAACATTTTATGCATCTCACAAAATCATCTCACCAGAAAAAACAAAAAAACATATACAAAACAACAAACAAGACAAAACAAAACAATATATATATATATATATATATATATATATATATATAATTCAGTTATTCTTTGAGGAAGTTTTTCGCACCTTGAGTTTCCCGAACTCTCGGGCTGCATTTCATTATATATATATATATATATATATATATATATATATATATATATATATATATATATATATATATGTGTGTGTGTGTGTGTGTGTGTTACGCTCAATTGCTTTCTAAATGAAAGCGCCTTATTTCTAGTTTCAAGGCATCTCTCGTTTCATATAATAGTTTCTTGGCTTTCAGAAGATTCTAAGCGCGCATTCATTTTTATTACCTACATGGGATAGGATATCTGGAAAAAATGTCTTTGTTCTTGGAGGTGGGGCTTAAAGAGATACGGTGTGAGAAACTTTATTTGTTCTGGGTCTTCGTCAATTGGCAGTGAATCGAATCGTAGTTCAAAGATCCAAGTATAGACACTGAAAGAGAATGATCCGCCCGAGGCGGTTACCGAGTTTTCTTTTTTCTTTTTTTCCTTTCCCAATATGAAATCGCGCAAAAAATATGCAAGTTGTTATTTTGGAAGATACATGAATAAAGTGCCTACGAGTAATGCGTATTTTCTGCTAGTCAGTAAATGGACACATGCATAGAAATCTTAGGATAGAATCTCATACATACCTGGGAGTGCTGAAAATTTATTGATATAAGAATAGGCGTTCGTAGTGTAATGGTTAGCGTCGGAGAAAAATGGACACGGCCAACGGAGTTCAAATTCTGGACTAGGTTGGTTGCATTTCACATTAATACTCTTGGGAAATGTATGGACCCAGTTATTTTCCCTCCAGCTCTAGGGTAAATAGTAGAGCAGACTGGGTTCTTTAACCATGGTATAGCAACCGATCTAGTAAAAGGAAAACTTTGAATTCAAACCGGTTAAACTCCGCTTAAAAAAGTGACCTTGTGTCGCATACTGTTCGTGCGGAGGGATTGGATAAATACATATAAAAATACGCGGATCATTTTTTTTTTTATTGATTTGCTACTTTTTATCTCTTTGAATTGGTATATAAACTTAAAAAACGATCTAAGTATTTACCAAATCACAGGTCATCCTCAGGATTTAGGCATACATCATGCTAAGTCATGGGATATATATATATATATATATATATATATAGAGAGAGAGAGATATTAGTGCTTTAAAAAGACCCACTAAAAGATTCATTGTATGAAAAAAAATGTATGTATTTTACATACATTTTTTTCATACAGTGAATCTTTTAGTGGGTCTTTTTAAAGCACTAATAAAATTCTGTCCACCCCAAAAAATTTACAAATATATATATATCTATATATATAAAAGGAAGTTTGGTATGTACGTGTCGACATATAACTCCTAAGCGGGAGGTCACTCAGACTCGAAATCTTGCATACACCTTGATATCTTCTAACTAAGAAACACACCAAATTTGGTTATTGATTTTTACTAATTAAGGGATATAATTAATTAATTAAACAAAAATCAAACGATTTTTTTGAAAGTATCGTAAGATGCCCCTGCTGCTTGGTGTTTCAGCAGAATCTTGTCTGTTGATTTTCAGCTCCCCGAAGAAAAGAAAGAAAGAAAGAAAGAATATCAGCTGCCAGCCATTCAAAATGCCCGCAACAATGACTAAATTTATAGGTAAAATAAAATTCGTTTTTTTTTGTCTAATCTTTAAAAAATAAATCTTTGTCCATATTCTTAAATTGTACACTCACTTAAATTAAATTGTTGTCATACACAAAAAATTGTAGAAAAATTAAAATTGTTTCAAAACAACTTTACGGTTACATTTTAAATGTAAATAAAATATCAGGAAAAGTTTTTAAAATATTCACCAGTATAGGGTTATATATATATATATATATATATATATATATATATATATATATATATATATATATATATATATATAATATAATTAAATGTAAATAAAAAAAATGATAAAACGAGTTGTTTTGTAATTAATACTAATGGTAAAAATTTTTTTTTTAGAGAACTAATGAAAACATTTTAAAACAATGTTAAAAATACTATCTTGAGTTTAAGCAAAAATAGATATTGCAATACGAAGAATTTAAATTTTCGATTCTCAGCTTCTTTTTATCGTTCAGAACTGGATTTGAATTTTTGTCAATACAAAAAATTTAAAGAAAGAAATTACAATCTATTTCTAACTCATCAAGCAATTAAAAACTGAATTTAGAATTGTCCCCCAAATACTAATATTTTCAAACTGGATTTTCAGTGAAACTTTTCGTAGACAACAATATTATATTTACAACAATGAAACTTGAATAAAGTTTATCATTATCTTCAAAATTTTTGGACCATTCAAAAGAAGAAACATTAAAAAAAAATTCAGCTTAAGGAAATAATGAAAATTATGAACGAAAACAATGTTTACATTTTTGTACTGTTGAATTAACTGAAATTTAAAGTAACCAAAAACAAGTTATGACAATCTGCTTTTTTAACAAATTCTATGAAAAATGAAAATATGTTTGAAATAGTTTTTTTTCTTAAAATATGTTAGGGGAAATATTGACTAAACTTGCAAATCAGTCGGAAAATTAGTGTGACCCAGAAAAACCAGAACCCACACATTTTGTAATAAAACAGTTAATTTTAACTAGGTGGGTTTAGGGTTAGTGTTGGGGTTTAGGGTTTGTTTAATGGGAAAATAAATAAATAATTTGGGTTCTGTTTTTTTTAAAAAAAAAGAAGCGAAAACAGAACCCACGAATTTTGTAATAAAATTGTTAATTTTAACTAGGGGGGTTAGGGTTGGGGTTAGTTTAATGGGAAAAATAAATAAATAATTTGGGTTCTGTTTTTTCTGGGTCACCCTGTAATGTGTTTAAATTTTCCGACCGATTTGCAAGTTTAGCCGAAATATTTTTTACGAGGTCTTCCCCCACCCCTATTTTATGAAATCTGAAAAAAAAAAAAACAGATAAAAAACAATTTTTCTTTTTTTTCTTTAAAGATTATGTCTAATAATTATATCAAAATATTTTTAGAAGTTTCTATACGGGTTTTTTTTTTAGAAAAAAAACATGAATTCTGAATTCTACCTAAAAAATGTCAATATTATGACATAAGAATTATTTCAGGATTACATTTTAAAAACATTTTCAATGTTTAAAAAAAAATTCCCTTAAATAAATACTGTAATGCATAAATTTTCGATGATTTAAAAAATTTTTTATTTTGGTGTTCTGAAAAATCTTTTCGTCCGGTCATGGACCGGATAATTTTGCTAGTATATATATATATATAT
>CM042144.1:57193209-57293209 GCA_023376005.1 Doryteuthis pealeii | reverse complement strand
TCGATACACCTGAAAAAACAACAAAAGATAGATCGATAGATCTAATGAGACTGAGATAGATAGATACATCATCATCATAATTACATCATAGATTAAATACATGACACTTCCTCGCCAACCATCCCTATCAGTCGTCTTCCCTGGTAGGTCTTCCGCACGGCATCCAGAAAGATAGACAGATCTGAAGAGACTGGGATAGATATATAGATAGATTGATTGATTGATAAATAGATAGATAGATAGATCTGTAAAGATTGAGATAGATTAATAGATTGTTAGATCTGAAGAGATCGAGCTAGCGATCGAGACAGATAGATCTCAAGAGACTGAGATAGATAAATAGGTTGATAGATCTAAGTATAATATATTTACAATTTTATACTATAAGCCAATCATATATTATACATTTATGTGTGTGTGTGTGTGTGTGTGTGTGTGTGTGTGGATAGATTCACAATAGATATTTACAGGATAAATCGTTATATCCTATGAACATGCCATCACAACAATTGTCATTTTTTTCACTTTGTGTTTTTTTAAAGGCATCCACGTGTTCATCTGTTTAATCAGCCATCCGCTTAAGGTATAAAACAATTACGTAGCGTGTGAACGCGTAGGTACTCTCTATCCGATCGAATTTCACGACGAGTTGCGCCCGCAAAATGAAATCTCATCGACGCTGTAACTGGCAAAAATGATGTTTTTTTTCTTTGTCAGCCCACAGCTCCGGGTGGCGTGGCGTTGGGGTTAGGCGATTAAAAGAAAAGAAAAAAAAACTTTATGGGTCCCACCATAACTGTCAACTCTCTCTGCTATTGGATGCTCTTAATCCGCAGATAGGCCACCGGCAAAATAAGAAACATGTGCTCTACTTATGTAAATACTTATCATTACTGACAGCAGAAAACTGAAAAAATGGTCGTTTTTGTTTCTTGGCACAGATCCTGAATCGGCCCTCTGTCCTCCGAACGGGTGAAATTAATCTTCAGAACTGATTTTTCCTCCGTCTTCGCTGTATTTTTTTCCACGTCTTGTCAGAGTGGGAAGTCATCCCAGACGGTGTCGGCGCGACCCCGGTGTAGAACTAACTGTCTGCTGTAAATAAAACTATCGTGTCCTTTTGTAACAATACATAAGAAATATTAGAACTACTCCGCTGAAGAATGATGACTCTGCACAATTCAAACAAGAATAAAAAAAAGAACAAAAATGGATAAAAATAATTCCTATTTTTACGTTGTAAACATAGAAATCATTTAAGCATATAATTTTTAACCGATCAAGATCTTATAAGACCCAATCATTCTGAATCTACCTTTATAAACCACACGGAATGTAATGGTTATTGTCTTTTGAACACAGTGACCCAAGTTCAAATCCTGGGCAAATGCGTTTGCGTTGCACTTTTGCGCTCTTGCTCTTGGGAAAGGTATGAATCCGTCTCTTCTTCCCTAGGCGATAGCTAAATAGTAGAACAAACTGGACTATCTAGCATTGGCAACGATAACCAGTCTTGGAGAAGGAAAACACTGAGATTCAAACCAGTCGTATTCCGCCATGAAAATTGACTTTGTGTCACATCCTGTCATTTGCGGAAGATTTGAGTAAACAATACAAACCAGATTACCCCTAGTAACCTGAAATTGATGTCTTATTCTTTTAATACAGACATATTATTATAAATGTAACATTAAATCATACAATTACACCCTTGTCAACAAATACCTGGCAATAACGAAACTAACAAGTAAAGATTCAGATCTAGAGTGGGATCTTTCTTCAATAATAATTTTATACTATTTCATTCATTAAAAATATGTTATCATGAAGAAGAATTACAATTTTAGGCATTGTATTTCAGATTTACTTTTTCATTTCTTTCTTTCTTTTTTTAATCTATATTTTAAAAAAGTCTTATTGAATAATTTCCTTTTCTCTAAAAATATATCTTAACATATAAAAATTCTAGAATTGCGTATTTTATAAAATACTTCGTTTATGATATGATTGTCTTTTTAAAAAAATGTTTTATTTCGTTAAAATATGATTATAGGTGGCGTTAGGTCAGAGCTAGAATGTTTGTTCATTTAAATGACCAGTATATTTCAAAGAGGTCCTATGTGAACGACACATCACTAGTGGCCATCCCACCCAATCAGGTATTCTGTCAGGTGTACGATACATGACAACTAGTCTGTACGATCCAGTGATTTTCGTTTTGTTATAAGGAGATTTATAAATGAAAACTTGCAAATTCACCCCATGTAGGCCCCTTTGCCTTTATTTCTCCTGCCAAAATTGTATTCCTCCGCGGGGATCTATATGAAACATTTTGAGAAGCTCAAACCTATGGCATTCATTTACCTATTTTTCAGTTGGATTTTACGGCATGTCAACCCTTGTTGGGTTATTTTATACCGAAGACGTTTTGGTCTATTCTTGCTTGATGTATATTCAATGTTTTTAAAACTCAATTTTTTAACACATTTTTTTAAACTGATTTTTTTCTATTTAATCCATTGATGTACTATCACTCTGGGTTAGAGTGGACAAGAGTGTAATGGTTATAAGGGGATAATCCACATGCTCCAGTGTTCCAGAATTGAAAATTAACCATTAGATGCAGTTTAACGTTATACCCAGGACACTTATTTGTTTGTTAGGCCTTTTTGAGAATCTCCACTTTTACTGAGTTATTCATTTATTCTACTCACCCTCAGGGGTCTATTGTTCAGATTATCATCATTACTTCCAGAATTTCCAACTCCCACAGTTCTACAGTGATAGTAGAGTTCACATGTTTGTAAGAAATAATATTTAGAAACTCTTTTTAAGAGTGGTGAGTCTGTAATTGCTACACAGATAGATTTTGGTGCACATTTCATGTTACATCGGAATGATGCTGTTCCGGATAGAAAATTGATACTTGCTATGCTTTGTAACATTGAAACCCCTCTGAATTGAAACTCCTCTGAATATATATATATATATATATATATATATATATATAATATATATTATATATATATATACTACATATCCTTATATATATATGTATATATGTAGAGAGAGATAGATAGATAGATATAGATATATTCATATATACATATATATTCATATGTACATTTTTTATGGATATATATATATATATATATATATATATATATATATACATACATATATTATATATATATATATCCATAAAAATGTACATATGAATATATTTATGTATATATGAATATAATCTATATCTATCTATCTATCTATCTCTCTCTATATATATATACATATATATAAGGATATAAGTAGTATATATATATATATATATATATATATATATATATATATATATATATATATATATTATATATATATATATATATATATATTCAGAGGAGTTTCAATTCAGAGGAGTTTCAATGTTACAAAGCATAGCCAGTATCAATTTTCTATCCGGAACAGCATCATTATTATATATATATATATATATATATATATATATATATATATATATATATATATATATAAAACGATGAATTTAAAGCGATGAATATTGTGTTCTTAATATTCTTTATTTCTCCTAATATTTCGGGTACCTTCCCCTTTTTCAAATTTATCTGTAGTCCATAGAAAATTACAACACACACACACACACACACACACACACACACACACAACCATATATATATATATATATATATATATATATATATATATATATATATATATATATATAATCAATAATATAGTTTTCTATATTTGTGAATAAAGAGTTCTCAGTAGCAGTAATAGAGCATATACATTTATAAGTTAAGATAGGCTAGACGCAGTGTCAATGGCGTTTGCTGCCTGTCAGTTTCTCTTGAAAAATCCAATGGTAAAATTTGAAGACATGAAAATAAACAGGACGGCGTAGGTTATATCCAAATCCAAATATATGCCATTTCCAAAGAGAGTTTTCAGATGTGCTTTGACCAGTGGAAGACTAGCTGGAATGCGTGTGGTAAAACCCAAGCGGACTATTTTTAAGAAAATGAACGTTTCATTCATTGTTCATTTCTGTCTTGATGAATCCCGATACTTTTTAAATGCACCATCAAATATTCTGAGAGAGAGTGAGTGAGTTAGAGAGAGAGAGAGAGAGAGAGAGAGAGAGAGAGGAGAGAGAGAGAGAGAGAGAGAGAGGGCAGACAGACAGACAGAGATAGATAGATAGATAGATAGACAGAGAGGGAGAGGGGTATAGCAATGTTTTCTTTTTTACAGTAGGGACCCACTCATTGACAAATTTACTGGGGTCTGTTGTTTAGACTTCAGTGGAAGGAATCATAGAGAAGACTCTCTTTTCAAGGAGACACTTAAAATGTGGGTTCGTTTTGTGTATTCTTGTAAAGAATAATTATGCTGTGCCATTCTCCTTTCGGGACATTGTGGCTGGCAAAAAAAGTGGAGGATTAGATTTTTTCTGATGTCCATGTTTAACGATATATTTTCTAAACTGTGTAGCGATTCCCCGTAGCGTAGTGGATACTGCAATATATTTATATTCTAATGGCGTCGAAGGCATTTATCTAATAATTGTGTGCAATAGATTCAATAAGACTATACGGGGAGTCCCCTTGCCGTAATGAATAACGTGATGGACTGCGACATCGTTGTAATGAGCTCGAACACCAGTCGTGCTCTTACGTTCACTTTCGGACTAATACCCTTGGGAAAGCTCTGGGTTAAATAGTACCACTAATTTTCTTCTGAAAAAAGATGGCTTTGGCATTAAATAATACACGAAAGTTGATATACCATTAAACAAAGAAACCAAACCAAACCTCTAAAACTTGTTTCAATTTTCAATATAGCAATGGTCATAACAATCTATCTAACTGGTCAAGAGATCTATAACATAAATCTAACAAAAATGGAAATCTAACAAAAATGGAAATATTGTGCTGTTCCCAGCACCAAAATTTGTACACACACACACACACACACACACACACACACACACACACACACATATATATATATATATATATATATATATATATATATAGGGTGACCCAAAAATAAACAGACCTGATTTTTTTTAAAGTATGTTCTTTGGATCACCCTATAATTGGTTAACGTGGCGTAGTAGCTAACGTATTGGACTTATGACATCGTATTAAACGAGTCTGAACTCCAGTCGCGCTATTACGTTCGCTTTTGAACTTGTACCCATGGGGAAGGTATGAAACTCCTTATCTATCCAACTATGGGTTGGATATACCACTGCTCTTCTTCAATGATGGTTTTGTCATTACATAACTCACAAAAGTTGATATGCCATTAAACAAAGAAACTTAACCATTCAACGGCTGCTTTTACCAATGGCATGGAGGGGAGAGTCCCTATGGTGAATTGGCTAACGTGCTGAACGGTGATATCGTCGTGAGTTTGAACTTCATTCGCCCTGTTACCCTTGGAAAATGTATGGACCCTCTTATTCCCAGCTATATATTAAATAGTACCATTACTGTTACTGTACAAGAGTGGCTTTTGCATTAAATAACCCATGGATGATATGCCATTAAACAAAGAAATCGATGTTTTTGTGAAATAAGGGTAAGCTATTATTAAACGTTATCAGAGCTGATTGTTACATAATCTATGCGGTTGCATAAGATTATTGTCAATCCCCTGTATTTCTAAAGGGATAGCCCTTTTCATACCACGGGAGGGACTTTCCATGGAATAGTACGGAAAGTCCGCGAAATACGTGAAGTCACGTGGGACCTGGTTGGGTCCTCAGTTTTCAGTTTGACGTCGGGCAGAGATGTGCTGCCTTAACTGTAACTCACACTGCATACGCGCGCTATGTTAGTCAGATATTTAGTTACATGAAATAGTTAAGTAATTAAAAGCTTAAGAAGATAACACAGTTTTGTGGTTGGTGAATGTCTTGGTAACAAGACTGATATAGAAGAAGAAATGAGTTAAGTGCGACCGACTACCAAGACGAAGACCAAGATGTTAGAAAAGACCTAGAAGAACTTAAGATGTCAAAGACGTCAGAAGAAGAATAGAAGTAAGTAAGTAAAGAAAATGGTATATACTACACTGATTACAAGATTAATATCCGACACTGGTATGGACTAAAGTCACAAGAAACTGATATACAAAACGATCTTGCTAATCATTACCTCACGACGTTCTATGCATTGTTTATCTCTCATCTGTATGTATATGGATCTATATCTCTCAATATGATGCGTATTCAGGCAATATATTCTCTTGTAGGTATATCTTATTAAAAATGGCTGACAAGGATTTGGTGTTTAGCTTTTTATTAAGCTTTTCTCGGTGAACGACCATCTTCGGCTACTCCAATGTTGTGGAGTGCTCTATTGATGCTGTGTTCATAGAATGTTTTAAAGTGAGCGTTCTTAAACACAGAATCAACCTAACGCACCATAACCCAGGAGGACTTATTTTTATCTAAAATGACCTTACTCGGACTACACGACCAGTCATGATGTGGCACAAGGTCAATTTTTACGCTGGTTTGAATTCAGTTTCCTTTTCCAAAACCCAGACTAAATAACGCCATCTACTCAGTTATTTGTCCATAAGGAAAAGAAAAGGGTTCATGCCTTCCCAAGGTCATTGGGGTGAAGGGAAACGTAAACAATCTCTGCCAGGATTTGAACTCGGATCACCGTGTCTATTTCCTACAACGATAACCGTTTCGATAAGCACGCCTACATTTTATGAGCGCTTCATATATATATATATATATATATATATATATATATATATATATAGAGAGAGAGAGAGAGAGAGAGAGAGACTGAATGACAGACAGACAGTGTGAAGCATACACATATTCATACATATGTATTTGAATTTGAGTTTGAGTTTTGTTTAACGGCATATCAACCTCTGTGGGTCATTTAATGCCAAAAAGGTTATTTGGATTTCAGTCTTTAAAGTAGTGGTTCTATTGAGATAATTGGTTATATTCTGTCATATCTTATTGAAAAGGTTGCTTTTTTTAAATAAAATTTAAAATGTTTTCAGGGTTTGTATTCTTAAAGAGGTCTCTCAGGTTTCTTGCTTGATAGTAATTGGCGCGGATATGTTTAAGTCTGTTACAATTTAGAAGGATATGCTTGGTTGTAAGTTGTACTTTACGTTTGTGTATCTGTTTGGAGAGGGAGAGAGAGAGAGAGAGACAGAGACAGAGACAGAGACAGACTGAGAGAGAGAGAGAGAGAGGGGGGATAGAGAGACAGACTGACGGACAGACAGACAGGCTTTTGGATTCAAATTGTCTTGATGACTCACCATTGTGCCAGTGACTTGAAGAGAGAATTGGCCTTTTTCCGCCCGTCACCGAACAAAACAGTCAGGTTTCGCTTCCCGCCATGTCTCGTTCCCAACGCCCTCTTTCCTTTTTGCCGTACGGAAGACATGTTAGAATAACGGATGACAAACTGTGTCATTAGGTTGTTAGTTTTTGGCCAGTGCAACGGGGGTGGTGTGGGGGTGGCAACGGGGAATCAGAGAGAGGAATACAGTTCATAGTGTCAAACAAATGTAATCGGAGATGTTTGTGAAAAAAGGAAAAAAAAAAGATGGACTGTCCGCCTTGTAAGACCAACACACCCTACCAACGGTCTCGTTAGTAAGTAGACTCTTCCGTCCTGTCGTCGTTGTCATGTTCAACAAGGACGGGTGGCGGGAGATAACCCAGGGTCATTTGAGGTGCATCCCTAGTAGCTGTGAAAGTGAACTTGCCATTTGGTTGGTTGGTTGTTGGTTGGTTGGTTGGATTTTGTTGCATGTCAAACCTCGGGTTATTTAATGCCGATTACGATTGTTTTATTCATTCTTACTGGTTATCAAATTAAAAAAAAACAAGTTTTTGATTTATTTAACCCCGTAAAGTGAACCCTAACAGGTACTAAAATCTAAAAATCATACATTTCTTTAAAAATACAATAGGCAGCCCCCTAACTTTCTCTGTCTCTACCCTAGGGGTTAATTCTTAGGGGTTAAGTCTTAAATATATGAAAAAAAAATGAACCCCTACAGAAATTTAATTACTTTTAAACATTTGATAGTAATCATATTTTCACTGTTCGCTTGCATTTTGTAAATATTGTACTTTTTTATTGGCCTATTATCATTTGTTTAGTTTCAACCATCCCTATCTAATATAAATAGTTTAGACTCAGTTATATGGCTTAAAGAAGTGGCTCTCGACTTTAAAAAAAAGAAATTTATAGACCCCTTTAATTACCTATTTAACTCTGGTGGCCCCCATAGCCATTCGATGTTTAAATGTCCTATTGTATTTTTATGATTAGATTTTTCTTTTTGTCATATTGGCCTCGATTGAGAACCACTGGTTTAAAGTAACTATTTGATAGTTATTATTTGTTTGCATAGTTATATAGTTTCAAGTATGTATTTCCCCAACCACTCCACCATGGCAGGATGCAACACGTGATCAATTTGTTTTCTATAGCTGGTTTGAATTCAAAGTTTTCTTTCTGTTAATCTGATTGATTTACCAATATTAAAAAACCTAGTCTACTCTACTATTTACCCATAGATAGGGGAAGGGACACGCCCTTTCAAAAGTCATTAGTGCGAAGTCAAATGCAAACAGCTTCGTTAGATATTTGAACTTGGGTCGTCGGGTCCATTTTACCAATTACGCTAAGCACGCCTCCTGGTTTCAACTATTTTTATCTAACATGAATAATTATATTTAATAATGATGGTTAGTTTTCACACAATTATATGGTTTCATTTATTCCTATCTAATACTAATAATTTATACTCAATTATATGGTTTCAAATAACTATTACTATTTATGATAATAATTCAAATATAGTTATATAGTATTAAGTATTGTAATCTAATACTAATAATGCATACACAATTATATTGCTTTCAAGAAGCTATTCCCATTTAATATATTTTCACAAGGCGAGTCACTGCTGTATAGAATAGAGAAGACAGCAAATGTTGTTGACCTCTATGTAAATTCAGCTAAAAAAGAGTTCATGTATCTTCTACAAGATGGAAACATTTCCACCCTAGAGAGCAAGCGTCTGAAATTAATAGACAAGTTCACATACCTAATTAGCAATACCACATCTACAAAAATCGATGTCAATATAAGCATAAGATAGTCATAGACTGATATATCGATCACATGAAAATCTGATCACTGATTATATAAAGCGAGAATTATTCCAGACTGTAGCCGTGTCAGTAGTTCTGTAATGCTGCAGCAGTTGGACGTTAACAAAACGCTTGGAGAAAAAGCTAGATGGGAAATACACTATTATGCTACATGCTTTCTTGAATAAATCCTTGAAGCCGCGCACCACCGCTGGAAGCAGCTGTACGGACACTTACGCTCTATCACACAAACCATCCAAGTTAGTCGAACAAGACATGCTAGACACTGCTGGAGAAGTGAAGACGAAGTAAGGACGTTCTTCTGTGGACCACTACACATGGAGAAACCTGTATAGGCAGATCAGCAAAACCGCAGATTTGTGCGGATACTGGATGCCATGCGAGGGACTTGCCAGGGGCGATGACCGAAAGGGACGGGTGGCGAGCGAGAATCAAAGGAATCCGTGCTGTCATCACCCCTTTGATGATGATGATGATGATGATGATGATGATGATATATATTTTACCTCATTCTGTCGGATTCATTCCAATCCCTTTTCTTCATATATATATATATATATATATATATATATATATATATATATATATATATATATGTAAACACGGTTGTTTTGAATGGCTTTTTGCCGATAATTTTTGGGAGAATAAGTGCTTAATTGAAGTCGTACCTAATTTTGAAAATAATTAATTAATAATGAATTAGGCGGGAATACCTATTAAATGTATGGCTAAACAAATCGAAAAAATCATTTTCTCGATTTGTTTAGCCATACATTTAATAGGTATTCCCGCCTAATTCATTATTAATTAATTAATTTTCAAAATTAGGTACGACTTCAATTAAGCACTTATATATATATATATATATATAATGAGAATAGAAAGAAGTTAAGAAGTCTGATAGTCCTCTAGTAAAGTTACAAAGGACGCCTTTTATTTTTTTAAATAGAAATTACAACAAATACATCAGTGTTTCCCAACGGGGTCATTAGCGTCCCCTTATGGCGTTGATAGTTATAAAAGGGCAGTAATTCACATAATGGTAACGTCTTTGGGGCGGTAAAAGGCATCCAAGTGTCTCGTATAGGCATTCGCAAAAAAGATTGGGAAACATTGCAATACATGGAGCGCAAATGAGTTTTCAGCTACAAAAAATACTATTGGCTATGCATGTTTGCCAGCAATCAATTACAGTCTGCTCACCAGGATCGTAAAAGAATCACCCCAAAAGTAATTATTCCGATTCTATTATGTTGTTTCACAATATAAGAGGTTGATGTTGGTGGTAGAACAGTTGAGTTTGAACCTTTCTGTAAATAAAATGTGTTTGTTTTGTTACAGATATTATCTGAGCGGCAGTCTGACAAAATGGCGCCTGAGTCTAAAGCAGAGGTGTGTGATTAAATTACTTCATGCAAAGAAAAAAAAACTAGTACTCACTTATATTCATAGACATTTAATAATGTTTATGAAGACTAAATTGGGGAAGTTGTTGCACGTTTAACATAGATGTTAATTAAGAACAATAAAAACAAAGAACGATCAACAATAAAGAAAGAAGAAAGAAGAATAAGAAAAGAAAAAAAAACAGAAGACAAACGAAAGAACAAGAAAAAGAAAGAAAAATAACCAAGGAACAAGAAGAAAAAAAAAAGACAAACGAGGGACTGAAAAAAGAAAAAGGAAAAAAAACGAGGGAACAAGAAAAAAGAAAAAAAACGAAAGAACAAGATGAAAAAAAAAAGAAGAAAAACAAGAAGAAGAAAAAAGAAAAATGAAAGAATAATAAGAAAAAAGAACGAAACAGCTAATCCGCATGAATTAGTCATATGAAAGATTGACTAGATGGACCACACTTTCTTAACAGCAATGGTGTCCTTACTACAGTATAAAAGTGGATCGATTTCGCTGTAGAAGAAATTTACAGGTGTAGCATGGAGACTATTGTTTATCACAGGTGAAAATACATAGTCCACGGCGGTGACTATGTGTAACAAATAACGTATTGTAGCTGAAAACTTGCTCTGTTATTGTGTTCACTATAGCTGTTAAATTTCAGTTGGGAATAAATGGGAGGGGTTACTTGTGTGCTAGAGCAGAAATGTTTATTCTCACGTAGTGACTAGTCGTCTGTGTGCTAGAGGGGACTAGTATAGGACAACTGACCCCAAAACTATTATAATAATTAGAGGCGTTTTCAATGAAATGGTTATCGTCGTAGGAAATGGACACGGAGTTCTAATCCTGGATGAGACTGTTTCCATTTCACATAGCGCTAATACCCTTGGGAAAGGTATTAATCCAACTATTCTCCCTCCAGTTATTGGTAAATAGTAGGGCAGATTTGGCACTTTAACCTTTGTATGGCAACCGGTCTCTGAATTCAAACCTGCTAAACTCCACTTAAAAATGACCTTGTATCACTTCCTGTGCGAACAATGGATGCCATGTGAAAGACTTACCAGAGGCGATGACCGATAGGGACGGGTGGTTAGTGAGAGTCATGAGAATCCGTGCTGTCAGATTGACTTAATGATGATGATGATGATGATAATGATGATAGAACCAAATGTCATGGAGAAATCTATTAATAAAAGTGTTGCCTCGAGATTTTTGCACCTACTCCTTCGACAATTCGACGAATAGTCAGAATCTGAGAAATTGTGGAATGCCGAAGATGTTTTGTTTCATGCATTCTTGATAGGTATTCAAAATATTTTTAAAACTCAATTTTTTAAACACATCTTTTAAACTCATTGTTTCTATTCAACCCATAGATGGGACATTAACATGTCCTACCACCCCAGGTCAGGGTGGACCTGGGAGTAATGGTGATGAAGAGGTATTCCACACTTCCCCGAGCTCTAGAACTGGCACTTCACCATTAGATAGTTTAGCGCCATACTAAGACCCCCAATCACTGCCTTCAAGCACATATATGATAAAAAGAGTCGGGGTTTGTTATAAGAACGATTGAGTCGGGACAATCATATAAGTGCTAGGGTTTGATGTGACCAGCCTACTGAGCGCAGTGGGCCTCTCCGACCGCCTGTTTAGCATAAGTAAGAGCCAAAGTTGAGTGTTGCATGTCATCGATTGTTCTGCCAATGTGTTTTAATCAAGATTCATCAAGGCTGTTAAAATAACTCGAAGATACAATACAAAATCGGGAGTAAGACTTCTTTTGAGTCCAAAAATATTTAAAATGAAGTTATTTAAAAAATTCCGTAATGCTCTCTGCTTTTACCCCAATTAATTACTTGCTTCTTAAGTTTAACTGTACTCACTGATTTGAGAGAAATTCTTTAAAAACTTCTAAAAATCTAAGAGAGAGAGAGAGAGAGAGAGAGAGAGAGAGAGAGAGAGAGAGAGAGAGAGAGTAAGTAAATGGTATAACATTTCTGTTGCTATTACCCATTTCTGATATTTGATTCCTTGGGCGTGTCTCTTCTTGCTCTTCTGATTAGTAAAAAGACAAGACGTGGTTCCGCTTTCTCAACTCTCAAGTAAACATCTTAAATATTTAGTTTTGATTTTTGCTCATCGTTTTTAATATGAGCAGGTTTGGCTTAGCGGTTGAGACAGCGCACTGATAGCTGAGAGGTTTGATACTTTGATTTAGTGTACTTAACGAACGGCGTAATTTACCTTCGATAAGGAAAAGGTCTGAGAGACATCGAGAAACTGAGTAAATAAGTTATTTACAGGGGATCTAACTCTCTTTCAATAGTAATGGATATGTGATGCTAGTATAAGAATTATATGTGTTATTCTTATAATACGTTAGAAGGCTCAGCGTAACCTTCCAACGTAGGTGAATATCAATAAATCCGAACAAAGAAGTACAACATAACAACAATACAGACTTTATTGTCTGAGCACATGGAACATGACATGCATGACAAGATACGAGTAGATAGGACAAAAGTATTTAAGAAGTAGGAAAGAGTTCTTATACAATAGAAAAGTCACTTACTGGTATAGGACCCACGTGGTAGGTTCTATAAAATGCTCCGTACTCACATAAGTACAAGCCTATAGAAGAGGGACACCCCCCCCCAATTAGTAGACAGAAACAGTGGTGTCTATGTGGATGCCAGACCGAGAGAGAAGCAGTGACATGGATCCACATCCAACATGGATCCAACTCGCTATTCAGTAGTAATAGACTAGCTTTTTATTTACGTTCAAGTCACGCCGAAAGTACCGGTTCTCGCTAGATCATAGAAGTTAATCAGTGAAGCGCCTGTTCAATACTTAATTGGGTGACCACTTTGGCAACAGTAGGTACTGAGGGCTTGTTTATTCAAAATTATTATCTGCGAGAAACTGAGTTAGGGAAGAGCTCAGAGATTTAACTTTATATATATATATATAAACGCAATAACGACAAATATTGAAAAGTGCTCAATTCGTACGTAGAATCGGTTTAGAGAACCAAATTGATTACTTACAGAATTTAACTATCCAGGTCTCAAAGAAAATATTCTTCGGGTAAACTCTGAATAAATTAAATAAAGCCACGCGATATCGTAATAACGACAATATCTAGATGTTTATTGCAAGTGATTTATTGCAACATTATTATTTATTTTATTATTATTGTTTTATCAATTTAAGTACGTTTCTTGCCCTGCTAAACAAGCTCTTTCTCATGTTTTTTTTCTCTTTTTCTTTCAAGAACATCTTCAAGAACATCTTTCTGTAACTTTAATCGGAATTGTGCTGTTTGTACGCCCTTTCTATTCCTCTGTTCATTCTCTCGGCAAGTAAGCGACCGAATTTCCTCCCCCTCTCTATGAATTAGGCCAAATGAATCCTATGACTATAGCTTCGACGTCGCAACAGTCTTTTTGGAGACATAATATCTGGTAAAGAGATTTTTATAAAAAATTGTTTAACTAGTTTTCATTCATTTTTATCGGAAACGTGATATTTTCCTGGCACATTGAAACAAAAGTTTGTTTGAAAAAGACACTAAAAGAATTCTAAAAATCTAGAGAGAGAGAGAGAGAGAGAGAGAGAGAGAGAGAGAGAGAGAGAGAGAGAGAGAGAGAGAGAGAGAGAGAGAGAGAGAGAGAGAGAGAGAGAGAGAGAGAGGGGGGAGCTCTTATTAATGTGGTACCACTCACGAGCCAAAACTCATGGGAGGGTGGGTGTGAAAAATGCGTAGATCCCGTCGGTATTCCCCTTCAAGGAGGCGCCTCGGGCACTGGGTAATGAACTGTTGTGGGTTTTAAGGGTAAAATATAAGACAAACGACTGGTAACAATGTATACAAATGTATTGAACAAAAAGAATAGAAATTTACAGCAAAGAAAGTGGAGATTGCGTCCGACCAATACAGTTACGAGCTGACTCGCATTTGCTTCGTCTCAAGCCACAATTGTTCCTATTACTTATAGTAATCGTCGGCGCATTCCATTTATGTCCATAGGTTATATCCCCTATAACATAAACCAAGCCCTGCCCCTTTAAATAATAAAGGGCGGATGTTGCTTGGGGGATGGTCGCTGGGAAGACGCCGTTAATTTCATTAACAGACTCCGCTCCGAAAAGCGGATTGTTAAGTAGGGGGTTATGAGGACGAGAAAAAGATCGTTTTCATTCCACTTTGAATAACACTTGCAATATCTGATTAATCCTTTTTTATCATTACTAAATATGGAGATTATACAACGAAATTCTTCTCGTTTGCTAACGAAGTTATTTATTTATTTGTTTGTTATGCCTCCTTGGAAATCTCCACTCTTTTTCTATCTTCTCACATCGATCTTTAAAGCGACTGCATGATTTAAGACTGAAGTGATTGGACGGGAGTTGAAATATCTACCTATCTATCTTACAAAAAATGGAAATGAATACGACGGTGATATATGAAAATACCTCCTCTGAATATTTAGTTGTCTTTTTTTTAATAAATATTTTATACTATCTATCTATCTATCTATCTATCTATCTATCTATCAACAGCTCATCTTCCATATGAACCCACCCAGGCCACATAGTTTTAGAAAAATTGGACACTATGCCATCGTCTCTAGTAGACAGAAAGATGCTAACAACTTGAAAGCAACAACAATAAGTGCAAAAGTTCCCCGCGTTTTTCTAGTAAAAATATGTTTTCTGTTGTATATTCAGTCTCTCGCTTTGTTTTTTTTTTGTTTTTTGTTTTGTTTTTTTTGTTTTGTGTGTGTGTTGTTTTTTTTTTTTTTGTTTGCTTTTTTAAGAGTGCACTGAAATTTTGCACATACCAGGTAAAAAACAGTCCAATTCTATCAGCAACACTTGTCATGATTCCTGACTGCTGCTGAAATTCTATTTCTTCTTGATTTTCAATTGCAAAACAAAATTATTCCCGAAATGTTTATAAAATAAACATTTGCAAAATTTGGTGATTAATCATTAAGTCTTTTTTCCTCCTCCTGACATTTGTTTTTTAGAGCAGAAAATGATTAAAGCTAGCAGTGAATTTGCGGTAAAGACAGTAAACAACGAGTATAACTTGTGTTACCACAAGAACCAATTTTTCTAATTACTCACTAGCGTGACCAGTTTATGAATATACCGTAAAAATTAATAACCTTAAAATTGAGAAAATTAGAACAAAATATTGGTTTGGTTTCTTTGTTAAATGGTGTTGTGTCCTTAAAACGAATACAATCAGACAAGCTTGTAGTCGAGTAGAAGGACCAGTCAATACGTTCGTAGATTTAAGATAGAGGGTTTTATTGCAGAGATATACAATAAGACAGACAAGGAATAGTGAGGTACGCTACTAATACTCGAAGCCAGCCCAGTATAATGCCGTGCTCACTATATATATAGTCAGACTACATGGATGAGAGAGAGTGTGGAATATTCCATTACAACAAATGGTATATCAAACTTTGTGGCTTATTTAATACCAAAGCCATCCTTGTAATTGA
Organism: Doryteuthis pealeii; assembly: GCA_023376005.1. Classification (NCBI taxonomy): domain Eukaryota; kingdom Metazoa; phylum Mollusca; class Cephalopoda; order Myopsida; family Loliginidae; genus Doryteuthis; species Doryteuthis pealeii. The sequence continues at coordinate 57,277,084 of CM042144.1, read as the reverse complement.
ACAGTGCTGGTTATATTAAACCCATAGCTTGGGGGATGAGAGGGTACATAACTTTCCAATGGGTATTAATCCGAAAATGAACGTAATAGCGCGACTGGATTTGAAAATCGCATAACTACGATGTCACACTCCAGAACATTAGTGATTTCGCCATACCTCCAGAACAAAAGAATTTTTATCAAAATGTATCGAGACAAAAAATTTAATAATATTTTTATTTAAAAATTAAGATGAAGACATATCCACTGCTGCACAAATCTTATACTATATCTATGGTGTCTGTCTGTTCATCTGTCCGCGGATGCAATTGACAACAAAGCCCTCTACCACGATTAAATAAAACTTTTCTCGGTTAGAATTCTACGAGGAATCTAGTAGAAGTGATTATATTTACCTTTGAATTAAATTGGGGCTACTAGGGATGGGAAAAATCGAAAAAAAAATAGGCTAAGGGGAATAACCCCAATAAATTTGTAAATCTAATAAATTTCCATATCTAGCATTCTGTTCATGAGGACCCCTTGCATTAATAATAACACTGTTGATATTGCGTCTCATTACTTTTCAAAAAGTATTATTATTGCGTTATTAATAAATAGGGTTACCATGCACACATTTCCGTTGTAACGTTTAGGTACTGCTATCCAATGGTGAGCAAGATGAGATTTAAAAAGTATATGCTTAAAACATATTGCTAGTTATATAACAAAGTGAAAATCAAAAGATTTGAGGCCGTGGAACATATCAAAATAAATACGAAGTTACAGCTTCGCACCATATCAAAAGAGAAGTTTCAGAAGTGTTTCGTCCTATGGAAGACTCGCTAGCATAATTGTGGGTAAATGCTAATGGGGACTATTTCTCTGTTCAATTGGACACAGTGGATATAGGCGTCGGGTTAAGACAGTTCTAAGTGACAGTTATCTCTAGGCTGCAGGTTCAATCCTGGTCAAGGAATGAGAACGGGATATACCCGGAGATTGAATAAAGAGTTGTTTTCAAAGTTCCGTTATGGCTCCAATTTACAACAAGAAGGTTCCCGAGTTTTTGTACTCGGGAGCCTTCTCGAACTCAGGAACCTTCTTTTCGAACTCGGTAACCTTCTTGTCGTAACCTTCTTGGGAACTGTCACAGAACTTTGAACCCAACCCTTTATTCAATCCACGGGGGTTACCAGTTTCATTCCGCTAACCATAATAACTTTTATTTCAACATTTATTTTTAATTCATTCATTTATTTATTTATTTATTCATTTATTTTATCTTATTTGCATTGCTATTAATCCATGGCTGGTATGTTAAAATAATAATAATAATAATAATAATAATAATAATAATAATAATAATAAATAATATATACATGTGTGTGTGTGTGCGTGTGTCTGTGTGTAAGTAAGACGACTAAGACATGATGGAAACTGCTGAAGAAGCAAGGACGAACTCATTAGCGACGTTCTCGTGTAGACACCGACATATGGGAACACAAGTGTAAGCTGACCAGCACAAACCTGGATTCTTGATAGGGACGGATAGAGATAGTGGTTTATGATTATCCGTGCTGTCAGTGCGACTTGATGATGATGATGGCTCTAGAAAAAGGGCACAGATCTTAGTCATAAGTGCTGATTTTTTCATTGTAACTGTCCCATTTTCTCTAATCAATTCTCTTCGTGATATTATGGGTTGCATAAACAGTTACTTTGAATATAATGGCTAAAAATGTGTATGACAATTATTTTAAGAATGTTAGGCATTGCATACTTATGGCCACTGATAGAAATGATACGAGTACCACTTGTATGTTGATCAAAAAACATGGATGACTGAAAATTGCTGATACAAAGAATGTAAAGTACCACTCAGGTATTGACCACTAAACAAAAATCACCACTGGTCAGTGACATAAAAACATCTAAGTACTATGCAAGAGTAGATCACTCTAAACATTTAACGGCTTGTTTTAAAGTGTATAAATGTATAAATGCTCACCTCAGCTATTTATTCAGATTCCAACGGCATAGGGATGAGAAAGTGAAAAAATAGAACTTGGCCATCGTTTTGGATTTTTACACACCTGCATATTATAGAAGCACACAAATCGGTTTCCGCTCGCCACGAGTGACATAAGATCACAATATGTGGCATCTAACGAGGATCGAATTGGCTATTCACTCGTAATGGATCTGCGAGCTTGCTAACCGTTACATCACGATGGGACGTCCTTTTTTTACCCAAGCTGTTCACTACAGTTATGATATGACACAAGGTCGCAAGTATGGGGCATCCAGCAAGGATTAAACTCGCTATTAAGTTGTAATGAATATTCGGACTAACTTTCTAATTACGATCAAATCACACTAGTTCCCACTAGATCACCGAAGTTAAGCAGCGATGGTCCAGTTCAATACTTAATTGGACCACTTAAGTAACCGCAGCTACTGTAATCAATTTGAGTCCTTTGTTTATCAATATGACTTGATTCGGCATTAGATGACCCGAAAAGGGTTGATATGCCATAAAACAAAACGACAAAACAACAAGACAACTAATCAACCAATCAAGGATTTCATGTCCATGCATGGGCACGAACTGGAGTACTTGTTGAGATGAGAATGTGAAATATCAGATGAGATACTCGTTTTAAATTCAATGAATTCATTGAATCAAGACAAAATCAGAAAGGAGTGTTAAGTGAGGAGTAATTAAACGGGTTGACGTTTAATTGTACCAGAAGTACAAACGCTTAAGAACACTGAAGTCCGAGTGGCCATCATCTAAATATTATTTCAGTAAGCAAACGTTTAGAACACCTGTAGACTTAAATCTATCTTGTCTGACATACAACTACGGATAATATACTTTGGAAAGGATTTCTATCTTTTACTTTCGTTCTCTCACGAATGTGGAACAGAAATATGTATACGAGGACACTATCGATAAATATTATAGATAAACCCTAAAGAGGCAAGAAAACATATTATAAAATACAAATGGATTATGATACTAAATTGGACAAGGGAACGAAACGGAGTCTGGATTAAACTAAAAAAATTTTTTAAAAAACAAAAAACAAAAACAAAAAAAAAACAAATGAAAATAATTTTTTTTTATGAAAAAAAAGCAACAAAAAAACCAAAAAAACACTCAATAAAAAGAGAAAACCTGTAATCATACTCAAATGAAAAGATCAGCCACCTTTTTGCCAACATTTTAAATATCGAGCAGGAATTTGGATTAAATTGCCGATTAGAAAATAAATTACAATGGCAATTAAAGTTCTTTAAGGAATACATAAAAGAAAAAGAATTCTTCGAAATATCTTGGAAGATTTTGTGGCAGAGAGTTGAGAATGAATTTACCAAACCCCTACACCATATACAGGATGAAACACAAGGTCTTATTTTCAAGCTGGGTACTGCTGGTTTAAATTCAGAGATTTCCGTCTCCTGGATTGGTTGCTTTACCAGGGCCAAGAACCCACTCTGTCCTTGTTTATCCATAGTTGAGGAAGAAAAGAGATGGATGAATGCCTTTCCAAAGGGTATCAGCTCGAAGTGAAACGCAAACAGCTTCGTCCAGCATTTGTACTCGGGTCGCCGATCCCATTTCCTCTGACGATAATCGTTACAGCGGAGTGGGGAGGTGAAGTTGAGTATTTCTCATCAATGTTATTGATCGTTATTCGAGTCAGGGAAAATGCTACGATTCCCAATTCTGCTTTTCAAGACAGTAACTCGCCTCTAATAAGATTGGTGAAACGTATCCCTACCCTAGCACGTGGCCTTGTACTTGACTGAGCAAAAATAAACTTAGTAAATCAACTAAGTAGACAGCTTAGAATCATTGTTTCCGCGTATTTGTATTCTAATGACTACGAAGGTATTTATTTGTTAATTGTGCGGAATAGATCCAACAAAAGATTATGTGGAATGTTCCTGGGGCGTAGTGGATATCGTACAGGACTGCGACATCGTAGTAAACGAGTTCGAATACCACTACTGTTCTTTCAGAAAGGACGGCTTCGGCATTAAATAACCCACAAAGGTTGATATACCATTAAACAAAGAAATCAAACCAGAAGATTATGCGCAAAAGTTTACAGCAAAACAACGGTTATATATATATATATATATATATATATATATATATATATATATATATATATATATTATCTTTATCAACGGTGACTACAGCGGTAGCAGCTGTGATTTATGGGAGAATTGAATTGTTCAGTAGCTATCTCTCATCTCCATGAAATATTATTATAGATTTCCAGTAACGATCATTTTGTCAAGATATCTATTTATAGGGAACAGAATACAGGGAGAAGTGCACACATGCCTTTTCCAAACAAAAAAGGACCTGGGCTGAAATTCTAACACGACTCGCCGGTTTTGACACAAAAAGGGAAAGAGATGCCGAAGTCAGTTCGAAGAAGACAACGACATAAATGTATCATTTTTGGTTCTGACAATGGCCAGAGAGTGTTCGGATCTGAACGAAAGGTCAATGGAGACTTATTACAGTCGTTTCGGTAGGGCTCACAAGGTTCCGAGTTCGATACCGGCCTTCGCCAACTCAGCGTATGAGTAGCATAAGGATCAGTACAGTAAAGCAATGAGTTGATGGTAGGTGTGGTGCTTCACCTCAGACGCCAAAAATCAATCTCCTTGGTCTAGCGCTAGTTAAAAGGGATAGACTCCCTCTCTGCCTTGCTGATACCGACTTTAGGTCACAACGACGACTATCATTTTTGATTCTTATATACGTAATCCTATGGAATTAGAAGAATTGAATTTTAAGAAAATTGATAAGACGTTCCTTGTCCCCTCACATTCAATAAGTCTTGTGTGCAAATGTATTAGTTACACGACTTCCTTGTGTGAGTTATCAATATATATATATATATATATATATATATATATATATATGTGTGTGTGTGTGTGTGTGTGTGTGTGTGTGTCTTTTACTTATTTTAATGCAATGCAAGTGGTCGATTCTCACTGGAAAGAAAACATTGCTTCTTCTCGGATGTACCAAACCAAATAAGGCCAAAAGGAATTTTGTTGTTTTAGTCAATGAAAGGTAAGACATTATTATTATTATTATTATTATTATTATTATTATTATTATTATTATCACTCTTTTTGAGTTTTTCAAATCAGCGTTAGCAGATGGTATTTCACTGGAGTCTGAGTGACAACTAGTCTCCTCATGACTCTTCTGAGTATTCTAGCCAATTGCAGCAATGCAGTAGCCTGGATGGTCTCAATTCTTCCTCTGATTTCCAGGTCGTCCAGTCTTTTTCCTATTTTTTTGGGACCGTTCCAAGTGCACCAACTACAATTGGTATCACTTTCCCCCTCATATTCCACTGCTTTTTCAATTCTCTGGCAAGGTCCAGGTATTTGTCCATCTTTTATTATTATTATTATTATTATTATTATTATTATTATTATTATTATTTACTCCTTTTGAGTTTTCACATCAGCGTTAGCTGATGGTCTTTCACTGGAGTCTGAGTGACAGCAAGTCTCCTCAGGTCTCCAGGTTCGCTCCATTCGAGTTTTTCACACCCGCCTTAGCCGGTGTTTCGCTGGAAGCTGAGTGAAGGCAAGTCTCCTCAGGTCCCCAGGACTCTTTTGAGTATTTTAGCCGGTTGCAATATTGTTGTAATCTGGATGGTCTCGATTCTTCCTCTGATTTCCAGTTTATCCAGACTCTTTTCCAGGCCCTTTTCCAGGCCCTTTGGGTCGTTCCAAGGGCACCAATTACAATTGGCACAACCTTCACTTTCATGTTCCACAGTTTTCTCAGCTCTCTGGCAAGGTCCAAGTATTTGTCCATCTTTTTGTTTTCTTTCACTTTTACTCGGTGATCGGCCGGGACAGCAAAATCCATGAGATAACAAGTTCTCTTCTTCTTGTTAATCAACACTAGGTCTGGTCTCCTAGCCGAGATTAAGTGATCCGTCGGTACCTCAAAGTTCCAGAGAATCTTATGCGTGTCACTCTCCAGAACAGATTCAGGTTTGTACATGTACCATTTAGCTGAATGGTGAAAATTGAATTTCTTGCACAGTTCCCAGTGGACCACCTTTCCCACCCAGTCGTGTCTAGACTTGTACTCTCTCTATACTAGTTTGCTGCATTTTCTTCTTCTTCTTCTTCTTCTTCTTATTATTATTATTATTATTATTATTATTATTATTATTATTATTATTATATTATTATTTATGCATATGAATGTTCCAGTAAATAATAGCATTACTGACACGGTCATCTTCAATAGTTCTTCAGTTTCCTTTCACTTTCAATTTTACTCTGTGGTCTATTGGCACAGTAACAATTTTTTCCTATTGTTTATTTTATGGTATTCTAGAATAAACACGTTAAAATATCCATAAGAATTTAATATTTTTAATTCTCTAAGATAGATTTTGATTTGTTTATATACGATTATATATATTGCCCATCGTTTATCATCCCTTCATTTGAACAGCCCTTCAAAGTGAAAAGGAATATAAAGATACATACATATGATTATGAACGCTAATCACCGAACGGTTACGAACCTTTTTCCACACCTTTTCGAAACTCGACGCATTCAAAACATCCATCATCTTTTTAACTACATAAATCTTTTTTCTCCTTGACTAGTTTCATACTGTCCTGAAGAAAGTTTTTTTATAAACCGAAATGTTCGAACATCGACACTACGACTAATAGATTTTCTTCCATTGTAACATCTCGTGTTTGTTCTACATTTTTCCAGATACATGCATACACACATACATACATAAGTAGTTACATAGTTCTTTCTGGTATTGGAGAATTCAAAATAAAGTGCTCGATTACGGGTGGGAGAGCTGTATTAAATATATATATATATATATATATATATATATATATATATATATATAATTATCTATGTACACAATTATTTGTAGCCAGATACACAGATACATATGGAAAATCTTCTTTCATTTCATTGTACTTAATCAAAATCAGTACCAAGTAAGTATTATTTTTTGCATATATTGTACAAGTAATGTACTCCTACATGTCAAACATGAATGAAAATATAAAAAGAAATTTTTACCAAAATATGTAACACTATAAAAATAGTTTTGGCAATTTCTTTCATCTGGATTTAAAAAGAACGGTTTCGAAATGCACTCACGAGAACAAAATTATCCTTTGTTGTTTTGCCCCAGACTAAAGTCAATTAAAAACAAAATCCGACTAATAGCATCAAAAAGCACTAATCATATCATTTTTCTACGTTTTTATTAAGATTTTCTGGGGCAAGAATTATTAATCAGGGAAAAGTAACTCTTCAATTGACCGTTGCGTATATGGTGCCATCTCTTCATTAAATTATAAGTCTCTGAAATTAATAGACTAGTTCATATACAGTGGTAGCAATATCTCATTTACTGAACAAATGCATAAATAAAGTATCAACTTCTATTGACCGATTATTATCCATATAGAAATCTGATCTCTAATAAATAAAACGGGAAATATTCCAAGCTCTTGTCGTGTCAATGCTATTATATTGTTGCACCACCTGGATTTTACCGAAGGTATGCTGCGTGCGGTTATGAACATATTCTGGGACCATTCCCTTATAAATCAGCTGTTGTATGGTCACTTACCTCTCAATTCACCAACCATATGATTAAGACAAACAAGACATACTGAGCACTGCTTCTACAGCAAGGACGAACTCATAAGCGACGTTCTCTTATGGACCCCTACACTTGGATAAACAGTGTTGGCCGACCAGCATTGATCAGCTCTGTACGGACACTGGATACCGTCAAGATCACTTACCAAGAGAGATAGCCGATACAGACAGATGGTCAGGGAAAGTTAAGGAATATCCGTGCTGTCAGCACGATTTGATGATGATGATGATGATGATGATGATGCCATTTATTGTTAAAATTAAAAAGAAGAAAAAGCAATCACCATTGTCACGTCACCCAGTGTTTTTTTTTAATATTTTACTTTATTTTATTTATTTTTATTTTTTTTGTAAACCTCAAGAGCCAATGACACCTTATTAACTTGGTCATGTCACTCTTTTGAAAAAAAACAAACTTTGACCAATTTTTCAACTTGTCAAATACAGTTATTTGTCATAGTAATCGTAATAGTATCATTACCGACGTTAGCTTTGTTTACGCCATTCTTGTAGGGTCTTACGTCATTGTTTTTATCACAAATTTTTCGTTCGGTCAGTCGAGGTTTAGGGTGCAACTGTTTTTTAAACGATCAAACCGGATATGAAAGTTCTTGACTAGAGGACTTACTACTTGTTTATTTTATTTTATTTTATTTTATTTTTTTAATAATTTTTCTTATTTTCTAATTTTCGTTTTAGAGAAGGTATTTACGATTTTTTTTTATTAGACTGGCACAAGGTCATAATATTGGGGTACCAATATTTGTTGTTTGAAGTGAGTTTTCCCTAAAGGCAAATTTCAAAAACTAAGTCTATTAACAAATTGGATTTTTTGCTAATAATATTATATTGTCTAATTGTCTAATCTGATAAAAAAAGCAATGGCGTACAGAATTTTAGATACAAATTAGTACGATTTCAGAAAAAATGTTAAGAATAGAAATTTAAGAGTGCATTTTTGTGAACTATTGCATAGAATAGATAAATACTATTTCATAGATTTAGTAGAATTATTTTGGGACATTAAACTTTTTTTGTGGGTTTTGAGCATTAACTATCAATTGATAAGCTGTTTAATGGCTAATTGATTGATTTTAACGGCATGTCAATAGGTTTAGTGTTATTTTACGCCTAGATATTAGGGAACTGAGTTCATTGTACAATGTACAATGAACATCATGTACAATGTACAATGAAATCATCATCCCTTCATTTGTTTCTTGCAGATTCATACTTATTTGCTTTTGTTCCATTGATAACAGACGAAAATAACGCTACAACAATATCTTGCAATGTTATTAATGACGTATCTCAATTAATGAGGTAAAATTCTGCTTATCTGAGATATTAGGGTGGGGTGGGGTGGGGGTTATAATTTCACTTTAAATGTTACTTTCGATATATTCTATTTATTTTATTTGAATAAGATAAATTGACAAATTTTTCTGGATTTCAATTATAAGATTTTAAAGCATTTTTTATGTAAATGTATCAAAAACAAGGATTTCAGAGGGCTTCATATTAGACGATTTTAAAAACTAAACGCTCAAAAATTGGTGCAAGCTAGAAACCTACTTTTTGGTGTCAGTACTTATACCAAATAACCAACTGTCTCTATTTGTTACATTTTGATATTCAAAAAAAGTTGAAAATCGACCTACGCTATTGTACATCCATATCTATATTTTTGTGGTTGCGAGTCGGATTCTCTACCGGGTTAAACCAAACTTCTTTATTGTTATCGGGATTCTATAGTCCTAATAGTTCTTATTTCGATAAATAATTTTTTTTATTCTCAGTTGAGATATGCTGATTTAAATTTGACGGTTAAAAGTTGCACCAACCTACTTCCTATGTAAATAATCACTGCAGTGTACACATGTATACAATTATGCACACAAAGATGTATCTGTCGGTATAACTGTATGCGTACGTCAAACAAATTTCATACAGTGATGAAGACCACCCATATTGCGTTCAGTATAATCAGTTGTGCAGTAAATGAAGACGAAGGAAAACATCTTATATTACAAACCAGACTAAAGATTCTCAAAAGACACAAGGAACATAAAATAAATAGGAAACAAACTAATTGTTTATATAGAGTTATTATTTACTAAACGAAGCTTGGATTTGATGCAAGGTCAAAAGTATGGAACCCCCAGTGGGAACTAAACTCACTTCTGATAGAATGTGTGATATATATTGGTACATCATTAGGTACGATGACTAATGATGAAAGATTAATCATTATAATGTATATATCTCCCTCCAGCAATGGGTAAATAGTAGGGCAGACTGGACCTTTTACCCATGGCTAGGAAACCAGTCTAGGAGAAGGAAAAATGCTGAATTCAAACCTGGTAATATATATATATGTATATATAATATGTGTGTATATATATGTATATATACGCATATATGTATACATATATATATGTATGTATAAAAATGTATATATATATGTATATGTACATAATATATATATATACATATATATATGTATATATATACATATATATACATATATATATATATATATATATATATATATATAATATATATATATATACCCATATATGGGTTAAATAGAAAAATATATTTAAAAATATTGTATTATCCACTAAGAATTGATTTATTTCAAAACTTTATCTGCATTAAATGACCCACTGAGGTTGATATGCCGTAAAACAAAACCAAACCAAATATATATATATATACATACATATATATATAGACATCACTACCTATAATAAACTCCATCTTGTACAACATCCCGTGTTTGTCTACCTTTCTCCATATATATATATATATATATATATATATATATAAAAGTATAACATATCTATTTATTTGATGGCAATAGAACAGTCACAACCTTAGGTTTCATACATGCAAAATCGCATGCATTCATCAGGTGACGTTGATGCGAATATATATATGTATATATATATATATATTATATATTTTCCAAGGTTATTAACGCAATGGGAAATGAAATGTAAACTGCATCGTTCAGGATTAGTGACGTCGTCTCCATTTTCTACGACAATAACCATTACACAACGGGCGTCTCCTCAAAATCATAGGCCGTTGACAGATTTAGATAAAATTTAAGCATCTAATCAAAGTCTGCTTCTTATGTCAATTTACTAGTTTAATGAGTTCGATCTTTATTGGGTGCTCAATTACCTGTGATCTCGTGTCAGACTAAGCTTACCCTAGGATTTGAAGCTTAGTCATGGAGTCATTCTAGTCTGGCAGAGTAACTACAAAGGTTTTGAGTACCTCTTCATTGTGTAAATGTTAGCCCGCTCGTCTCGCAGACGAGTTACATCTGAGGATTGAGCTCCAGGTAGATCAACAAAGTTTAGCAGTGGTGAGACTGCATAGTACTTAGATGAGTGGCCACTCAGTAATAGCAGGTACTGTAAGCAACTTACGACCTGTGTGCCAGATTAAGTAGAGTTTAGTAAGTTATAATATAATAACATGTGAGAAACACAATTCTAAAGGATTAATTAACACTTTATTGTTGGTGTTAGCTCGTAGATCAGAAGCCATTATTTCGGATGCTGATTGTCAAGGTCAGCAGACCGTTTCTGCTTTAAAAAAACAGGCGCTTTGTGTAACGGTTATTATCTTAGAAAATGAAATCAGCGACCCGAGTGGTGGAGGATTTGGGTAAATGCATACTGAAAAGACATGTTGGGCGTCTAAACGTAGTGTAATGGTTAGCAAACTAGTCTCGCAGATCAATTATTACTGAATAACGAGTTCAGTCCCCGATGGATATCCCATACTTGTGAACTTGTATCGTATCCTATCCGTGGCAGACAGGTTGGATAAATGCATAGAGTGTCCCATCATGGTGTAGTAGTTAGCAATATAGTCTCGCCGATCAATTACTAAAGTATAGCGAATTGATCCTCGCAGGATACCCCATACTTATGACCTTGTATCTCATCTTACTCATGGCAAATGGGTTGGGTAAATACATTCCTAGGGTGTCCCCTTGTTGCGTAATGTTTTGCAAACTAATCTAGCAGAACTATCACTTAGATATATTTGATGCCAGGCCTTCATAGATTCTAACCCTGTCTTTTCAGAAAGTGAACTTGGACTCGAACACCGACTTTTGATATCACCAAGTAACTATTTTAACTTCCTGGCAAGCCACAACTGCTTTGATAACATATTCATCATCAAAATCATGCATTGATAAGTTCTCGGATCCACCAAGAAGACAATGACTAATTTTTTGAAGTTTTTTAAGGATTAAAAAAAAAAAAGAAACGATGTACCACGTGTGTCAAATTGTGGAATGTAGAATAGCATGTACGCTTTACAACTGAATATAATTGCACTTTTTATTACTTTCTAAGTCCGGCAACAGTACTGTATATTAAATACCAGCTTAAAAGTTGCCCTATCGAGTTGCAACTAAGCTAGCTCTTGCGGGGGGCTCTTGATTGGGCATTCGGCCCAACAATAACACTTCATGCATGAGTACATATTAAATTTTGATTAACTCGAGAGAACTAAGAATTGCATGCTGCATTTAAGTATTGTATTAATATTTAAGCTTACCATTTAAAAGTTTAACAATAATTCTGCTACTAATTAATTTAAAGAACATTTGGTGTACATAGATCCTTACTTTCGGTACAAAGAAATTATTTCTATTTCATGTGTGACTCTCGTTGGATTTCGCAATTAATTTCAATTATTCCCAAATTTGTTTCCAAGTTATAAGAATTGTCAAAAAATATTCATCGCAAAAAAATACGTTAAAAATGCCGAAAATAATCGCAATGATTAAAACTTCGGAATCCAAAATTTCAGGAATGAGACCGGATTTGGATTGGAACGTTTTTAATTGGCTCGCGGAGTCGGCCTGATTCTAAAATTGTATATGTGGGGCTACGGCCTCTAGGAATAAAGTTGAAACAAATCTGAAACATTGACACACTGATATTCGCACTTATTATAAGAAATGCTTAATTTTATAAACTCATCCCCATCCTCAGACAGAACCTACCTCTCGAATAACAAGGGAATGCCGACGGAGCTAAGCTATTTTGGCACCACCTATAATCGTGTATTCTTTCGTGTGAAGGATTCCGCTTAAGGATAAACGACCATGTATCGAACTCTGCCTTCAGTGGAGAAACAAGGTAAACTTTAGTTGCTTACTGTATCTGCAGTTACTAAGTAGTTACCCATGTAAGCAGTAAGCAGGCTCATTTTTGCTTAACCTCGATAATATGACGGGAACCGGTAGTTGATCATAGGCTGAGCATTTCTTGATCTTTCTGAGAACTTTTTAGTGGCCCCCTCATAATGCACCCTTTGCAAAGACTAAAACTACGTACAATGGTATATCCCTTACCCCCTAGGGGGTGACGTCAGTATCTGCAAATGGTCTGCAGGAACTGAAAAAGACTTCTGGCACCATCGGTCGACCTTTATCACCTAACTTCCTCCTCCTCCCCTTCTATTTTCTCCTTCAATGTTTCTTTCTTTCTCCTTCCTTCATCTATGTTTTTTTCACTCTCATTCTTCCTCTCCTACTACCATCACTATGATCGCTACCATCATTACCAAAACAACCACTAAAAAATCCGGACAGAGAATTTAACTTTGGTGACCGTACGATCCTTTGAAACTGTCTGATAGATGAGTCATGCTTGTAGCTCATTACGATGTCTACAATGGCCATTATTCAGTGTGTATGAGTGGGTGGTTGGACGCATGCGCGTACGCACACTCACAACACGCACACTAAAACACTTCTCAATGTTTTTCCGCCTCTCTCACCCCCTCTCTCTCTCTCTCATTAATGTCTAAACAGATGCCAGATTTTGTTGACATGTTTCCACATAATCTAACCTGCAACACTTCCCTTGAAGTCATATAAACATTTTCTTCGAATTGAAACTGTCATCATTAAAGAGGACTGAAGTAGCGATGTGGTTATTTATTTGACGCCCCCACAGCAGCAAATCGTAACCCGTGGTCAGAGCTTAGATCAAGGCAATCCGTCCCTCACCCCGACGTCGTTCTGACACGGCACATGGTCCAAAATCGTATTTTATGGTGGGTCATCTAGAAATTGTCGAGTTCCTTTGACGCAGACATTAAATTCTACCCCTGAAACTATGCTTCATAGTTCTATGGGGAGGTGGCGTTTGAGAGATTGATCTCCGGTTACCAAGCATCAAATATATTTTTAGCTAGCCTTGTCAACAGACGTGGGGCAAATTTTCCAATGATGTTCATGTCCTTGTAAAAAATATTCCTAATCTTATTAATATAATCATAAAAGAATTATATATATATATATATATATATATATGTGTGTGTGTGTGTGTGTGTGTGTGTGTGTGTGTGTGTGTTAAAGGGCAGTGTGGACATGAAGTCAACTAACTGACGGTTTCTCGCCTATGTGATTTTCAAATAAAGTACTTGGTTTGAAAATCGTAAAGTTGTGAAAGTGCCAGTTACCATGCGCTGCTGACTTCATGTCCCCACTACCCTAACCTAGATATACATGCTCTATAAATTATATTAAGCACTATTCTTATAAATATAGCACATTATATCATCAATATTGACATGTGTATGTGCGTATTATCTTATTGTGATGAAGATTATATGTCTATCTCTGTAATCAAAATTACATCATCACCGACGTCATAAATCCCTAAGTTATTTACGTCACATCCTCAATGATTTTACTTTTTATCTAATTTATATAATCAATAATGTTGTTCGTATTTACATAGTAATAACATGCAATTGTATTTATACATACTAGTAATAGCAGTTTAGCGTGTGAAGGGGAAGGCTAATTAATAATTTTCTTTTTGATAAATATTTCCTTGTTATTATTGATTTCCAATTTTGGGTTTGTTCTTTATATATACATATAAAGGCGAAACGTTTGTGGGTGTGTATCTGTCTGTGACAGGTTGTAACTAAAAATACGACAACTGAAAACCAAAAACAAATATATACTGAATAAGTATTAGCGAAGGAAAGTTGTAATAAAAGAATTATGACGGTAATGTATTAGCAAAGCTAATTGGAAATTTAAAATTATATAATAACATTAGAAAACAAAGTTACGATAAAAGAATCAAACAATAAAAAATAAAAAATAAAACCATTTACCGTTTAGAATAAAAAAAAAATGTATATTATAAAGTTTAATTAATACTTTGTATATTATAAAATTCATACTTTATATTATTTAGATTTTTCCGACTGTTGTTGGCATCTTTATTTTTATACGTAACGTTTCGGTCGATGAACTCTCCAGTCTTCTTCAGCTGTTTATTGTCGAACTCGGGAACCTTCATTGAACTTGAACCGAATCCTTAATTTAATCCATAGAGATTCTTATTGTTCGAATGAGAACCATGACCGGGTACATGTGTTAAGCTATATAAAGTATTCTATGTTATTTTCGCCTGTATTCAGGATTGAACCTGCAACCTCCAGATGATCCTCAATTTGAACCTTTCAAACATCTGATTGTAATGAAATTTTCAGCACTTTATTCACTAATGTTCTCATTTTATGATAAATACCTCATTTCATTAAAGAAGAACTTGAAAAAAAAGTTTTTTATCAATTAAGATTGTAGGATGGTTAACCATTGGTCGTCTGAATAAAAAGAATTCCAGTCTCTTTACATTTCTAGGAAGATCAAATCCTGAAGACCACATAAAAATTAAAACAAGAAAATAATCAACACATGAAAAAAAGTTATTTGTAAATTTAAAAGTTATTAATTTTTGAAGCGTGATTTTTTTGTAGTTTTAATGACAATATTTGAAAATGTAGTAGTGAAAGTTTAACATAATATAATTTTGAATAATATTAAATGCTATTTTTATTTTATTTATTTTCCTTGCTTTGCCCAATGTATACAAATATGTTTTATATTCACACACACACACACACACACACACACACACACACACAAAAGAATAGGTAAGTCTTTATGATAAAGATATTGATATATTTTTGTTTTCTAATTTCAAATCTAAATAATCAAATATAGCAAGGAAAGCCATACGAAGAGTTAATGTCCAAGTTGATATTCAATCTTAACTAGGATCTTATTTATTAACTATTTATCTATTAAAGTTCAGCTGAGTTAAATTTGGATTATATATCACAAAGAAATAAAGGTTTACATAGTATATGGTATGGATAATTTGCATACTGGTTTTAACAAAACCAGGTTTGATAACGAATTACTTGGTGTTATTAATTTATTCTTTTTTAATCGTATCTCAAAAAACTCCATAATGACCAATTATACCAAGGCGAAAATTAATGATACGGAACAGAATAGCAAGTGTAGGTTAAGTGAAGAAAGAGATGAAACGGTTAATTCAACCATAAACTGTACGGCCACTTTCCTCCTATCAGACAAACCATCCAAGTAAAACAAAGTAGACATGTTGGACACTGCTGGAGAAGCAAGGACGAACTTATTAGAGACGTTCTTTAGAGAGAGAGAGAGAGAGAGAGAGAGAGAGAGAGAGAGAGAGGGGGGAGAGAGAGAGAGAGAGAGAGAGAGAGAGAGAGAGAGAGAGAGAGAGAGTCAAGGAAATCCGCACTGTCTCGCGACCTGGTGATGATCTCATTTTTCTTGAAAAACCTCTTGAAAATTTTAGATCAAAATTCAAACAATAAGCTAGTTAGGTTACAAACTGATTCACCGTCGTAATTATACCAACTGGAATCCGTCATTTTTTTTTTTTTGGGGGGGGGGGGGATTCCACAAGCCTTGAATCAGCAATCAGTTCTTTGAAATACCATTGTTTTTTTTAAATTTCTTTGAAACGTTAACTTTTTAAATTTCCCCCAACCTCCTACAACTTAACAATCCAATTTCAAATCCCAAGTTTGTTCACGTGATCATTATCGCTAACTTATTTAACTTAGTTTTTCTACAAGATTAAAAATATATGGTGACCAATGAGTATCGAACTCAATACCTACTAGTTTTTAGCTCATTAACTATCACACCACCCTAGACGCCTATAATAATCGTTTTTTTTTTCTTTTAATTTTGTTTTTTAAGTGATTTGCTAAAGGAAACGAGGCACCACGATGACTACATTGAAAGGAAAAGTAATAATTCAAAAGATACTTTTTCCATTCCGGATCTAAGAGTAAGTTTTCCGGATTCGCTTTACTATATCGCCCATAAATCCGAGGGTCAGCTGGAAAGTTCATAGGCTAACTAAGCTACTTTCATGGAATGCAAACAAATGATGTTTATTTTCAATATAATTCCCCTTGCTTCTTCCATTGATATTGAGGTGCTTGGGTCCCATTGCTAAAAACGAGCAGATATAACACCATCTTATGAACTTTTCAGCGAATGGACTCTCATGAGTACAATCTTATAAGATATTAATTTTCTTCTAAACCAAATGGGTAATGAAAATTATTTCTAAGAATTTGAAGATACTAAGAACTTAAAGCATAAAAACGTTTACCAAAGTAACTGACGGGGAGTCCCCGTAATACATTTGCTAACGTGCTGAACTTTGACATGTTAGTAAGCGAGTTCGAACACCAGTCACGCTATTATATTCACGATCGGACTAATACCCTTGGGAAAGGTATGAACTCCCTCATCCCCCAGCTATGGGTTAAATAGCACCACTAAAGTTTTCTAAATGGATAGTTTTGGCGTTGAATAGCACGCGGAGGCTGGTAGACTATTAAAACAAAGAAACAAAGCCAAACCACAATCACCTCTTGGAAAATAATCATAAAAAGGTATCTCCGAGAAAAACTTCCGAAATTTCAACGGTATTCAAGGTCAATTTCTTTTTTTAGTGGGAACTTTAAATACAGATTTTGGAGGCGGGCAAATCTTTTCCACGTGAAAGATTGGCGCAACACAATCTTTCCATATCCCTTTTATCAATTTGGTATCATGCTGTACTAGCTGGGTGAGGCTGTATACGTATCACTTTGCGCTAATGCTCTTGCTCAAGTCATGAAACCATTCATTCTACTCCACCTTAGTTATGGGTAAATAGTAGGACAGACTGGGTTCTTCAGCCTTCGTACAGCAAACACCATAGAAAAAAAGGAAAGTATATTCAAACCAGAGTTACTCCATTAAAAAAAATGACATTATGTGGTAGATGTGTTGGGTAATTGTATGCGTTAATCCATATAATTGTGTTTAAATTATTAGTATTAGATAGGAATACTTTTTACCATAAGACTGTGCCCAAAAATAAGTATGACAATTATTTCTATGTTTTAGCCAAAAATAGTAAAGATGAAGCCTGTTTACGTGGTGTAGCTTTTGTTTTGCTCATAAATGCCAACAGTCGAACACGGTTAAAAAAAAAGGGTTTAAATACTGATTTTCCAGGCAAGCGAGCAGGAAGGTTCTCCGTATTTGGAAGACTCACAAATTCCCTCCAAATTAATCCTTGTGCCGCACTTATGTCAGTTCAATAATTATCAAGATGTATCATAGAATCTTCTAGGATGGGCAGGAACAAGCGATAAATTAGAGATCCTTGAGCGTGACCCAGGAGGAAGGAATGCATTTCAGCGTCAGTGGCCCAATGTGTGGGTCAGATGCCAATCCCTTGAACACGCGTACTCATGTAAGGAATGCGATGTGTGGAGGAAAAGAAACATATTCTACATTTGTTATCTTTTGATGATCCTAGCCCTTTTGAAAGTCTTCGAGTGCTGGTGGTGGTCAGATTTTCCTAGACAATTCATTTTTAAAGCAGCATAATCAACAATTGATGATCATTCATTTCTGATCTTTTGTATATATATATATATATATATATATATATATATATATATATATATATGGGGTGTGTGTCTGTGTGTGTCTCTGTGTGTGCGTGTGTGTGTGTGTGTACGCCCTCCCTATCATCTTCTTCCGCCCCAAAAATTACCTTTTCAGCATAAAAGCAGACTGTAAAACCAATTTTGAATAATATTCGAAAAAGCTCCGCAAAAGACCGAGGCGAAATATCATTTGAATTTAGTTGTTGTTTTGTTTTATCCACACACACACACACACACACACACACACACACACACACATATATATATATAGGCATTTTTTATTGGAGAAATGAAAATGCTCTATTACAGGTGTAACTCTAAAGTTTTTCACGGGCGCGTTTTCCTGAGGATAAGTGGCTAATACGCTGCTTTGAAACCAATGGTAACAATAATAAATTGTATTGTAAACTATACTAAATACATATGCGCGCGCGCGCGTGTGTGTGTGTGTGTGCGCGCGTTTGTTTGTGTACATGTGGACGAAAGTCATTCAATAAATATAGTTCATTTTTTTAAAAAAGCAAAATATTTTTTTTCCATAAATGTAAACTCAGCAGTGTTTGGAATTGATTTATAGCAAAAATTATTCAAATCTCTCAAAATATTTTGAGGTTGTTCAATATGGCGGCAAATCGAACCGTATGCTAAAGTTTTGAACAGAGATCTGTCATCGGAATTTTGGTGACTGAGTAGAGCAAACCAAGTGAAATTTACAGAATAATGTGTGATGTATGCGGAGAAACAGGTTTTAGTCACAAAACGTTTATAAATGGGCTGAATTGTTGAAAAAAGGCCGACATAATATTCAAGATGAAAACATGTCTGGTATGTTCATAATGGTGGTCATGCCTGAAGTATAGATACTGCATGAGGATCATCCATTTCTGGGCTTTATTTCAAGGGATAAGTTCCTATCCTTATAACGCTTAAACCAACTTTGGACTGAATGGTTAGGTATTGTTTCATTTCACGAACTATTAGAGCAGCTCCAGCAGTTTTGAAGCTAAGATTAAAATGTGTAAAAAAATTGCCAGAATCACAATATCTGTTATCATAACATGAGAAACAAAAGGAATAGTTAAATAGTATAAATAAATAGATAAATAAATAGATAATAATAATAATAATAATAATAAGAAGAAGAAGAAGAAGAAGAAGAACAAGAACAAGAACAAGAACAAGATCAAGAAGAAACAACAACAACAAAAAAAACTAAGCACTTTGAGAAAAAGAGAATTCCAAGTACTTGCGAATATTGGAAGCGGACACCATCAAACAGCGATGAAAGAAAAAGTAAGAAAAGAAAAATGTGTCTCAGAAGAACAAGAACGCTTTTAGAAACCAATCTCCAGAACAAATCTCACCAAAGGAATAAACACCTGTAATTCATCGGGATTTTTGAAAATCTTAATGGATTACCCAATCCCAGTCACAAGACCAGTCCAGAGAACTGAAAAACTATGGAATATGAGGGTGAAGACGATACCAATTGTTGTGGGTGCCATAGAAATTATCCCCAAGGATAAAAAAAAAGACTGGAGAAAATGGAAACCAGAGGAAAAATTGAGATCCTCCAGACAACAGCATTGTTAAGATAGGTGCGAATACTAAGAAGAGTCCTGGAGGTTCGAGAAAACTTGTTGCCACTGAGACTTCAGTGAAAGCCAAATGTTGGATCTGTACGAATACCTGAACCTTGCCAGAGAGCTGAAAAAGTTGCGGAAACATGAGGGTGACGGTGATACTAATTGTAGTTGGTGCACTTGGAACTGTTGCAAAAGGCCCGTAAAAGAGCCTGGCTGTACTAAAGATCAGAGAAAGAATCGAGACCATCCAAATCACAACACTTCTAAAATCGACTTTGATGCTTAGAGGAATCCTGAAGATCTGATGAGACTTGCTGTCACTCAGACTTCAGGGAAAAAACACCTATTTGAGCCAGTATGAAAAACTCACAAGGAGTAAAATAACATAGTAGAGTAGGAAATTATCTTTAAATGAATACATTAAATAGTCTTTGGAGTACAGAAAACAAAATATAAAAAAAACGAAAATACTACTGATGTACCCTAATGTATTGTTACATAATCTATGCATAGATTATTGTCAACCCCCAGTATTTCTTAAGGGATGGCCCCTTTTCATATCACGGGCGGTACTTTACATGGAATATTACAGAAAGCTCGCGAAATACGTGAAGTCACGTGGGACCTGGTTGGGTCTCAGTTTCGGCTTGGGCATCAGGCAGAGAAGATATATCTGCTTTAGCTGGAGCTCACTGCACACGTGCGTTGTGTTTAGTTAGAGAAAAATGTTTAATTAAGTAAATAAAAGTTTCAATAGATAATATGGTTATGTGGTTGATGAATGTCTTGGCAACAAGACTGACCTAGAAGAAGAAATGAATCAAGGACGACCAACCAGCAAGAACAGGGAAATAGAAGTCCAGCCGCTAGAAGAAGAACGTAAGACACCAAAGATGAGCAGAAGAATAATAGAAGTAAAGAAAGGGTATGCAACAGTATATACTAATAATATTAATAAAATATTTGAGTAAGATATTGTCTTTAGATGTACACATGAAATAAATGTAGTAAATAACTTTAAGAAAGGGCACCACGCTTGCTCCAGCCTATTATAAAATGCATGTTGTGTCAACAAATTATTTTTTTTAAAAGAGCCTATCCTGTCGGCTGGGACTGTAGAATACGCAAACTGTACATCTGCAGAGGAATAAAACTCCTTCTGGTGTAGTCTATTTAACCCATTGATAGTACTACCATTCCGGATCAGAGTAGACCTGGGAGTAATGGCGATGAAGGGGTACTCCACATTCACCAAAACTCCAGAATTAGAACTTCATCTCTAGATGTAGTTTAACGTCATACCCAGGACACTTACAAGAATGGCTTTAGCATTTAAGGTTGATATGCGATTAAACAAATAAACCAAACCAAACCAAACCATCAAAATGACGTGATTCGGCATTAAATGACGTGAAAAGGGTTAATATGCCGTCAAAACAAACCAAACCAAATTAATAAAGGAGTAGCATTTTTAAATATGTACAGACAGTGAAAGTATTTTCTTATTTCTTTATTTTTTGAGAGGGAATTATGTTTATTGCATAACATTTATTCGTTTTGTTCTCCTCTGATGATTATTAGAAAAGTTAAATTTAATTTTCTGAAACAAAAATAAATTTAGGGTGGGGGACATATTCCCAAGTTATATTTTTGTCTCAGACAAATTGTTGCGATATTTCTCATCTATGCCACCGTCCCATGAAAACAGCAACTGCCTTGAAAGTAATTTATTTTTAGATAAATGCCATGGTTACAATAATGAAAACCATAGGCATTTTGAATATTGATTAAGAAAGTTTTACGTTTATTACTTCATTTTAAACCTTCCCTTTTTTCTTCTCCTACTCCCGCATTCTTCTTCTTCTTCTTCTTCTTCTTCTTCTTCTTCTTCTTCTTCTTCTTAATAATAATAATAATAATAATAATAATAATAATGGATGAATTGGAAATTAGAAGATCAATTGAGATCATCCAGACAACAGCATTGTTAAAATCGGCTAGAATACTCAAAAGAATCCTGGAAACCTGGGAAACTTGTCACTCAGACTCCAGTATGAAAAACTCGAATAATGATGATGATGATAATAATAATAATAATAATAATAATAATAATAATAATAATAATAATAATAATAATATCTGGAACTTTGAGGTACAGACAGATCACCTAATCCCGGCCAGGAGACCAGATCAATAGGAAGAAAAAAACTTGTGGATTTTGCCGTCCCGGCCGATCACCGAAAAGATGAACAAATACTTGGACCTTGACAGAGAACTGAGAAAACTGTGCAACATGAAAGTGAAGGTTGTGCCAATTGTAATTGGTGCCCTTGGAACGGTCCTCAAAGTTTTGGAAAAGAGTCTGGATGAACTGGAAATCAGAGGAAGAATCGAGACCATCCAGACTACAATAATATTGAGATCGGCTACAATACTCCAAAGAGTCCTGGAGACCTCCAGTGAACCACCAGCTAAGGCGGGTGTAAAAAAACTCTAATGGAGTGAAAATAATAATGATAATAATAGACCATCTAAACTATAGCATTGTTAAGGTCGGCTAGAATACTCAGAAGAGTCCTGGAGACCTGAGTAGACTTAGTGCTACTCAGCCCCTAGTGAATCATCGGCTACGGCAGGTGTGAAAAACTCGATGATAATAATAATAATAATAATAATAATAATAATAATAATAATAATAATAATAATAATTTTTGCAAAAAGGAAAAAGAACTAGAAACCCCGGTACAAACCATTAGAATATAGAGCCAAGATATAGGAATGGAATTCGGAATCGATAAATGAGCCATGGTAATAATAAAAGGGGGAAAGAAAACTAATGGAAGGAATACTACCAAATCAGGACACTATAAAACATTTGGAGAAAAATAAAGTTACAAATATTTAGGAATTTTAGAAGCAGACACTAACAAGCAAACAGAGATGAAAGGAAAAGTTAAAACAGACCCCAGGAGAACAAGAAAACTCCTAAAAATCAAGCTCTGCAGTAGAAATCTTATCAAAGGAATAAATACCTGGGCCGTCCCCATAATAAGATGATCGTGGCCATTCTTAAAATGGACAAGAGAGGAACTCAGGCAGATTGACCAAAGAAAATTGACAATGCACAAAACTATACACCATAGAGACGATAGAGATAGGCTATGTGTATCAAGAAAAGAAGGTGGAAGAGGTCTTGCCAACATAGAGGATTGAGTATATGCCACAATCCAAGGATTAGAAGAATACACAAAAAGAGCAAAGAAAGGTTACTTATGGCAGCCAATAACAGCAGATGCATCAACAATCTGAAGCTCATGGATGGTAGGCACTAGGCAATAAACCCAGCGCTGCCTCTTTAAATCAAGGGGGCAGGTATTACCTGGGGATGGATAGCCCCCTGTGATCAACGCTGTTAATTTTACTTAACTGTACCAGAGACCGAAGTACTCTGGAACAGGCCCCGAGGGGGCTTTGCCGGCTCAGGTATTTGCCTCTCATCCCACTTATGAGGGCTTGACACAAGGACATTTTATGTGGGCCCACCCACGAGCCGAAGCTCATGGGTGGTAGGCACAAAAAATGCGTCGTTTCCATCAGCATTCCCCCTCAAGGGGGCGCCTCAGGCGCTGGGCAATAAAACCATCCCTGCCCCTTTAAGTCAAGGTGGAAGGTATTGCCTGGGGGGATAGCCCACTGGGATTAACGCTGTTAATTTTACTTAGCCAGTCCAGAGGTCGAAGCACTCTGGAACTGGTCTCGAGTCACCTTTGCCGTCTAAGCAATCACCCGATGTTCTCAGACAGCCGTGTATAAATAGTCCTGGACCAGTGCATTCACTCTCTACGTAAGGTACGCTAGGCTAGTCTACAACAAGTATCCATAACAAAACTGGCGAATCGGGCATCATCAAAGCAAAACCACCTATGAACAAACTCGATTGGCTATCTATAGACACAAACCAGACAAGGTGTTATCTGTACATAAGATGACCCTAGTGTCGCTTCTACAATACAACGCTCGATTTTATTTTTTTAAAATCTTAAACACCTAAGCCGCAATTTTCTTAGCTATGAGCAAACATCATTTGTTAAGCTTAAATTAGTCATATTTAGGAGATAAATACCTGGATTAAGGGCTTCGGTCTCTAGTCGTTTAAGTAAAGTAGAATTAATCACGTAATCCCATGGGTCCGTCTCCCCACCAGGCAGCACTTGCCCCTCATCTAAAAGGGGTAGGGCCGGGTTTATTGCCCAGTGCTTGAGGGACCCCAACGGGGATAGGCCGAAAGGATCAAGAAGGGATTGGCACTGGTCACTACATGAGCTTCGACTTGTGTGTTGCTCCTCACGTTAAAAAAAGTCCCTGTGTCAATTCGGCCAGGTGGTAGGTCAGGAAAATACTTAACTTCGAAGCCATTAGAATATAAATAAGCAGAAACGAAGATGCTAAAGCTGTCTACTTAGTCCAGTGGGTTAGCCACTACGCCAAGGTGACTCACTATGCAGATTAGTCTCCGACACAAGTTTGCAAAACATCACACTAATAAGTAGTTATTTACCACGCGTCCCTCGTATGTGTGTGTGGCACAAGGTCTTTTTAATGTGGGACCACCCATGAACCGAAGCTCATGGAATAGTAGGTGCAAGAATGCATAGACTCGTCGGCATCCCCTTCAAGAGAAGCACCTCAGGCACTGGGCAATAAACCCAGCCGGCCTCTTTAAATCAAGGGGGCAGGTGTTGTCTGGGCATATAGCCCCCTGGGATCTACGCCGTTAATTACTTAATCGGTCCGAGCCGAAGCCAATGCCATTTAAGTATATACCTAACTTGGATTTTGAAATGAAGCCATTATTATGAAGCGCTAAGTGAGTATTACACTAAAGCATTGGATGCTTAGCTAACGTAACTGTTATCGGGGAAGAAATTGACCCAGTGACCAGAGTATGAATACTATATTTAAAGGCTGCTTGCATTTTCACTTTCTTTCATAAAAGCATGAATCTATCTGTCGCCCTCCCTAGCTACAGGTAAATAGTAGCGCATACAAGAGTCTTCAGACAGAGTCCGATTCCTCCTTGGATGACCCATACTTGTCACTTTGTTTCACATTTTACCCGTGGCGATTAGGTTGAGTAAAAAAGGCGTCCCATCGTGGTGTAGTGGTTAGCTAGTTAGTCTCACATATCCATTACTGCTGAACAGCGAGTTGATCCTCGCTACATGCTCCATACTTGCGACCTTGTGTCACACTCCACCGATGGCGAACGGGTTAGGTAAATACCTACTAGATTATATAACTTTGGTTAGGGAATTGCTCTAGAATGAAAACTCAGCAATACTACGCTTAAAAATTGACCTTCTCTCGTTCTTCTTCCTTGTGTCACATCCTGGCCGTGTAAATACAAACACTAGCGAATTAGACTCTGACGCAAGATTACCAAACATTGCTCAACGGTAGGTATCATTTAGATATTTACTCATGACTTTTGACATTAGGCACCCTGTAAGGATTGAACTCATTGCAACAGCCTGGAAGATAAGCTCACTAACCGCTTCTCAACAACCACTCCCCTGCAACAGATGCTATCTGTGTATTTTATGGAGAGAGATTCCTTTGACCGGTAGAGTATAAGGGTAAGTGAATACGATTCTTGATGTTCTCTTCCTTCACATTCTCGGCGCGTCTGATTTTCCTTGATATACATGGGCGTGTCAAGATTGTTGACCAAGCGAAGCATGGGGGTCAGGCATTGCCTCGCGGGAGAAAGAAGTCCGCCCGCGCCTGTGTTTATTTAGCGACAGGAAAGAGGGAAGCACAAAACACAGAAATGAGAAGTAAAGTGAAAATAGGATACATAAATAAATAAATAATGATGACTAATTATATCAAAGTAGGAATAGACAAAACACAGATTCAAAACAGTAAACCGCTCTAAAATGAACGGTGCAAACTCACTTAAAATAAGAAAGAATGAAAGAAAGAGAGATAGAGGAAAATAAAAAAAAGAAAGAAAAAAAAAGAAGGAAGGAAGGAAGGAAATAAATAAAGAAAGAGGCATAACAGAATAAAGGAAGTGGAACGCTGGTAATTTTTGAAAGTAGCTCGGGTTACATTTTATAAATAAAGTTTATGAGTACGAATATGAGAACGTAAGTAAAATAAAAGAAACATACTCTGGAACTTAGCGATCCAGATCGACCACCTCAAAGAAAGGAACTGATATATATATATATATATATATATATATATATATATATATATCAGTTCCTCAAAGAAACGAACTGATATATATATATATATATATATATATTATATATATATATATATATATATATATCAGTACCTTTCTTTGAGGTGGTCGATCTGGATCGCTAAGTTCCAAAGTATGTTTCTTATATATATATATATATATCCCTCCCCCTCTCTTTCTCTCTCTCTCTCTCTCTCTCTCTCTCTCCCCTATATATATATATATATATATATATATATATATATATATATATATATACACTGGTGTATGTATTTAAAACAGTTAAAACACTGCTCCTTAAACGGCAGCTAGCGATGACCTGGATGTTAACAGATCGGACAGGCGTAAAGTCAATCAGGGTTCGCTTCTGATCGGAGTTAGTTGTTGTGTCTAGCCACACTGATGAGACGTGAGACGTCGAAACACGATGTCTGCGGATGATATATATATATATATATATATATATATATATATATCAGTCATCCACCGACACGTGTTTTGACGTTTACGTCTCATAGTGCGGCTCGACTTTTTTAACAGCTATCTCTAGCCGAGACGGAAAACCCCACAGAATTTTTGTCTGCCATGTTCATAACCCTTACGGCCGTCTGCGATTGTCAGTCCAGGATGAACAATTAATTGATACATACTTACAGGATATATGTTTTTAAAATCAACAGAGAACTCAAGTCTGTAAACAACAGGCGAGTAAATGCTTACGCTAAACGGTGAAATTTCAATTAATGTCTCCCCTACAGTGCTCTACTATGTAAATTGGGAGCATGTATATATATATTAATTAAAGAAATGGATACAATAGGAACCTACTTTGTATTGAGCACTTTGTATTTGTTTTATCGCTGACTTAACCCCTGGATTTTGTGCACCTCCAACGACCGATCCCATATTCACCGGTAAGCCACCTTTTATCTATATAAATATGTACATATATATATATATATATATATATATATATATATATAAGTTATGGATATGAAGTCAATTACGCTTGGTTACTGACAGTTTCTCTCCTATGCGATTCTTTGAGAAAATATGTCCCTACCCTTACTTACATATTAATATTTATAATATACAGAGCTATATTTATAAATAAATACTGCTCAATATTGTTGATAGAGCATGTATATTCAAGGGTAGCGGGGACATGAAATCAACGACACTTGGTTACTGACAGTTTCTCGCCTGTGCGATTCTTTGAGAATTTGTCTGTAACCAAGATCTGTTAACCTCAGTTCCACACTACCCTAACTTAGATATACATGCTCTATAAACGATATTGAGCACTATTTACTAATAAATAGAGCAATCTATTTTATCAATATATATATATATATATATATATATATATATATATATTGATTTGAGATATATTTTTGTATCCGTATCCGTTGTTGGAAATACATATACCAGGTTTGGGCATAGGTGAGAAGCATTAACGTACTATATTATGCTAATGTTGTTACCATAATATGTTAGTCAAGGAATAAATATCAGAAACCTCTGCAGTTTTTTTTAGTTTCTTTTATTTAGACGTAGTGGTAAATTTTCAGGATAGAGACATCCCTTCTTCCTGATCGTGAATCATAGTAGTGATCTTCTGGCTGCTTGTCCGGTAAGTTGGAATGGTGAGGTTTGTACTCTGTGAGTGGCCGTCTGATCGGGGTCATGGGGTTGGTGGTATGGGGGTGTTTTGGAAATATGAGTACCCCTTAAAGAGCCGGTGTCTGTGTTCAAGCCATTCCGGTGAGTATCTAGTCTAATGATCCATTTTAATTCAGCTAGTTGTCTAGCTTGTGTGGTGGGGAAGCCTTGTTGGATTAAGATACATTTAAGGTTATCTAAATTGTGGTGTGGGGTGTTGAAGTGATAAGCGATTTTACTGTGTGGAGATTTAAGTTTTATGGCAGATTTGATGGAAAGAAAGTTGTCTGAGTAAGTGTGGATGATTTACGAATGACGGAGGAAAGGTATTTGTGTCCGTAGAAAGGCCCATAGTCGAATTTTGCATAGCGCTCCTTTCTGGAAGTCAAAGATGTGACGGTACACGTGAAGATGTCCCAATAGATGGTAACAGGTGTGGCGTGTTTCATAGCGGCATCATAAATCAAAAGACAAGAAAAGTGTCAATTACGTAAATTTAGTATCATCAAACTATAGTAAGCGTGGTGTAGGATATTTTGGAAGATGATATTGTCAAAACGGATATTATTGAGTATTATTTATTATCAAACTCTACAGTAATGAAAGAAACAACTGTCCCAAAATACCTGCAAAATACCTTTTACCTGCAAAAATACCAGCAAAAATACCTTTTACCTTTAATTACAGAGGCACTGAAAGCTATTTTTGGTTGCACAATTTTAATGCTGTAAAGTTCCGTAATGAATAATACCTAATAATATCCGTTTTGTGTGTCAAAAAAGTATCGAGATTGAAACTGTATTTACCAAGATAGGAATGAACAATAAATGTAACGTTAATTTTTTCAGAATACAAGGTGTGTCAAAAAGTTCAGATTTTAAAGCTGTATTTACCAAGATAGAAATGAAAAAGGAATGGAACATTTATTTTTTTTCAGAATACAAATTGTGTCAAAAGGTACAAAAAAATCTTGGTACTTTTTGTCACACCTTGTATGTTCTTTCTTTCTTTCTTTCGTTCGTTCTTTCTGTCATTTTTTCCCCTTTTTTTTCTGATTCCCAGTATTTGGTCATGTTTCATAATCGGCTAAGTTTAGTAAACATGTATACATATGGGGAATCTCTTAGTCTATGGTACAATTGCGTATATTACTCTGACTTCAGGAACAGTGTTCAGCCTAAGTTAAAGTCACGATTTTTCTGACATGCAGGCCATTCTGATCAGTGTTGTATACTCTCATATACCCACATAATACGTCGGATATATAATAGGGAGAGAGAGGCACACAAATAGATAAGACAGATAGATAATAAATAAGACGATAGAATAGACGATTGATGATGGGCTTACTTTTTAACTATGCTTACTTCATCTACCCTGGGCCGCCATTTTCTTCCGTCGATCTAGTGAGCTTACTTCTCTTCAGGGTTTCTGCTGGAGGTTTGATTTTCTTTATTGATTACTTCGGTTTGTCATCTTTTGTTTTTAAATTACTTAACAAGACTTGGTTGTTTCTTAATAAAGCTTTATTTCCAAACCCAGCCCATGATTCTGTTGCAGATCGAGTAACTACACCAGAGCAGGGAATATGGACTGAAACTGCAGCTGATGATATTTATGCCTACTCTACCCCCAGAAATATTCATTTACATATGAACTTTTTCTTATACACAATTATATTTTTCGAACTTTTTCTACTTTACACTAACTTTTTTACCAAACAACACAACATAGAATACTAATTTAAAAATATTTGACATTTGTCGGAGTTTCTATCTTTATATTTATATTTATTTAATCTATATTTTAACAAACTTTGGATTTTTTCCAAAACCATCGATGTCTGGGATAATGACATCATCAACCATTTGAATGAAAACGCTTACACCGCATAACGTTTCATTTTTACATTTTCTTGAATTTCGGTTGCGGAGTTGAGCCTTCTAACACCGCAAATTAAGACTCACAAACCTTTTGATAGTTTTACACCATTCCTTTCGTATATATATATATATATATATATATATATATATATATATATATATATATATATATGAAAGTAAACAAACAATGGCCAACAATTTTTGGGAGAATATGTGCTTAATTGAAGTCATACCTAATTTTGAAAATTAATTAGTTGATAATTAATGAATTAGGCGGGCATATCTGTTCAAATGTAAGGCTAAACAAATCGAGAAGAAGTCAATGCCGAAATGTACATACAGTGATTGACTTTTTCTCCCAAAAATATATATATATATATATATACATATATATATATATATATATATATATATATATATATATATATATATAGAAGATTAAATGATTGAATATTTCAATAATCCCCTGGGAGCGGTTGACGAGATATTTTGAGAACATTCTTTTTTTTTAATCATCTTATTATGATATTGAAATAGATGGTGATTCAAAACAACCTGTGAATAACGATGTCAGCGGTGAAAGCAGTGATTTTCCAGTAACGACTGATGAGATATCCTGCGAGAGATTTCTTTGCTTTCAATATTTTTTTTTCAATATTTTGCTCATGATTTTGATATTAATTCAATACAAT
Organism: Doryteuthis pealeii; assembly: GCA_023376005.1. Classification (NCBI taxonomy): domain Eukaryota; kingdom Metazoa; phylum Mollusca; class Cephalopoda; order Myopsida; family Loliginidae; genus Doryteuthis; species Doryteuthis pealeii. The sequence continues at coordinate 57,246,456 of CM042144.1, read as the reverse complement.
AAGTGAATAGCCATGCTAGCGGTGAAAGCCATGATTTTCATGAAGCGGCTGACGAGATATCTTGCCGATACCAATGTTTATTATTACGCATTTCAAAATATATCACCGGTTATCAGTTCAACCTTAAAACAAACAACGGTAATCAGCTTTTGCGATGAGTATTGTTTAAAAAGCATTCATTTGCACAAACACTATACGTCATATTAGACTTCAGATAAACCGGTACCCCTTACGTGTACATGCGTTCATAAATACATACACAATGTTCTGCCTCCAGTGGTGTACATAAGTGCTAATCTATTTTTTTCTTCTGAAACGGCTGAAGAGATATCTCGCCGTTACCAGGTTTGATATTACGCATTTCGTAATATATCACGGGTAATCAGTTCAACCCTTGAATAAACAAACAACGGTAGTCAGCTTTTGCGATGAGTATTGTTTAAAAACATTTACACAACCACTCTCCACTATATCAGACCTCTGATAAATCATCCCACCTTAACGTGTACATTTGATATTAGATATTTCGAAATATATCACTGGTTATCAATATAATCCTTAAAACAACAACGGTAGTCGGCGATGAGTATTGTTTAACAAATTTATTTATACAAATGCTTTACACTAGACACTGCGAATTGTTCGCTCATTTTCATTTTAAAAACGAATTAAAATTAATTCAATCGATTATTTAAGATCAAATTTTTGTCTCAGTCGAAAAGTAGTAACATAATAATCATCAGTAAAAAACAAAATAATATTACACATCTAATTTATTTTTAATACATTTTAAACTATTATTTTCGGCCAATTTTGCTCAAATATATCGTAAAGATGGCCGCTGTTTTCATGTACCTCCGGATGGAAAAAACAAAACATGTCATTTATGATTTTAAGGCTTATGACAGTTTCTCCTGAGAAATCAATAACAAAAAACAATAAATACACTCAATTACAGAAGAATTGATAACATTTAAATGAAATATCTTTTTCCTTTTGGTCTAAACATGCAGAAAAAAAAGACATTGTAAAAACTTCTTGAATTCTGTATTTTTAATTACTGAATCGTTTTAATCAAATTGATTCAATGGAAATAAATCGAAATTCTTTAAAATAAATATTACCTTTGCTGGCTACCATAGCAGAAATAATTAATCATATCTAATTAATAGATAAAATTCATTCAAAATATGAAATGCTTAATTTTAAATTTCAAATTTCATATTTTTAGATTCTAAAAACAAATATTTAGTTTATTATTATTATCAAATATTTTTTGTAGAAAACTCTATTGAAAAATTATTTCCCCTTTTAAACAGAACAAATATCGATGTATAATTTGTTTATAGTATTATTTGGATTATTCGGACTATTGTCCTCATCTTCATTGTTATAGTCCGAATAGTCCAAATAATTATAAATTATCAAGCCTAATCTAAAAAAATCCGAGATATGATTTTTTTTAATAAGATAACAGCCAATTAAATAATTATCGAAAAGAGTAAAAAAAAAAAAAAAAAAAGATCTCCAAAAATCATTTTTTTACTTTTTATTTTATATTTAATTTTCCGATTTTTGGTACTTATTTTCTACCAGGATAGTTCCCTTGAAAAAAATGTTCTTCGACTCACACGTTCGGTCTTTTGTCTTTTTATTTATACTGTAATTAGTTTCGAATTAAACCTTAAACTGTACATACATACATGCATACATTCACAATGATCTGCCTGCAGGGGTATACATATTAAGTGTTAATCTGTTATTGTTGTTGTTTGTTGGAGCGGCTGACGAGATATCTCGCTGTTACTAGGTTTGATATTACGCATTTCGTAATATATCACAGGTAATCAGTTCAACCCTTAAATAAACAAACAACGGTAGTCAGCTTTTGCGATGAGTATTGTTTTAAAAAAAAACAACATTCATTTACACAAACGCTGTACACTATATCAAACCTCTGATAAACCATTACACCTTAACGTGTACATACACACATATATACATAGATAGATACATAGATAGATAGATACATACATACATAAAAACACAATGGTGTGCCTCCAGCGGTGTACATATTAAGTGTTAACCTGTTGTGAACTAAGAACTGGTAAAATATGTAAAGAAACGGTTTGTTGTGTGTGTGTGTGTGTGTGTGTGCGTCTTGTTCTTTTTCCCTCAACATGTCGACATAACTGTTTATTCTCCACCTCTTTAGTACGTCGGCGTATTAAGATAACGCGGGAGTGACACGGTCGTTGGCAGGCAAAGTGGATAGAAACAAGATGGTGAATCCGTGATACGTCCATGAGGGTGGCGACTCGCCTGTTATAGGAGGGGCTTATCATCGGCAAATCAGCCACGCTCTCTCTCTTTCTCTTTCTCTCTCTCTCTTTCTTTCTGTTGTCTACGAACATTGGAATAGTTCCTGCGCTTTTTCCGACTCACCGGAACACTAAACAATTTTTACTGTTTAAAAAAAAGATAAAACGAAGAAAGAAAAAGAAATAATCGGTCCAATTTGTTAGCAAATGGAGTAACTCTATTGTGTTTATTTGGTGTTCGGCATTAATTTAGTATAAACATGTTTGCAAACTTTCTAAAAAGAACAATGATTCACGAGATAATACGGTAACATAGACCATGAGGCAATGTTACCCGAAACAAGGTCTGTCTTTCCTTCCAGCAACGATGGTCGGCTGAAAAGTTCATAGGCTGACCAAGATACTCTAAAAAATATGCTAAACATTTTAACGGGCCAGAATTTCACCAGGAAACCATTCCTTGCTCTCCCTGTCAGCTGGGACAGTAGAATACACCGACTGCACCTCTGCAAAGGGGTAAAATCCTACCCCCCCCCAATGGAGCCACCTGTTGGCCATGGGTGGTGACCCGTGAAGTTTAAGGACGGAATTCTAGGGGCTGAGCACGCAACAATCATCTTTGACCCTTGCTTAGATTAAACGCGCGGTCGAAGAGGCACCCATCGATCAATCGACTGGTCACATCAAGCTCTAGCACCTATATGGTTGTCCCGACAATTCTGGAACTAGGGTATGTGGAGCACCCCTTTATAACCAGTACTCCCAGGTTCACCCTGACCCGGAGTTGTTCTTTTTCTATGGGTTAAATAGATTAAAAAAATGAGTATTAAAAATGTGTTTAAAAAAATGAGTTTGAAAAAAAAAATTGAACACCCATGAAGAATAAATTTAGAAAAATGTCTTCGGCCTAGAATAACCCATCAAGGGTTGATATGCAGTAAAATCCAACCAACGAACTATTTATGACCGCTAAACAGCCCGATGCTGGAAAGAAATTAATAATTATTAGACTTTTCACACACATAAAAAAAAACTAAAATTGGCGTAGTGGCCTAATGTTGGTATCAGCCGTACAGTGAGGGAATTTATTTTATTTTCACTAGCGCTAGACCAGCAAGGTTGTTTTGTATCTAAGGTGGAGTTCCACACCGATCATTAGCTCCCACTTTACTGCAAAGATCCAAAGCGTGCTATTCATGAGCTGAATTGAGGAGGGTCGGTATTAAATTAAGAACCTTGTGATACCGAGGCGGATGTAAGTAAAAAAAAAAAAAAAAAGAAAGAAAGAAAGAAAAGAAAATCGGCGGAGTGGCCCATTGTCGGTATTAGCCGGCCAGCAAAGGAATCTATCGTTTTTTCACTAGTGCTATACCTGGGAGATTTCTGAGGTGGATCACCAAACCTACCGACAGTTCCTACTTATGTGCTTAGTTGGTGAGTGTCGTTATCGAACCTGAAACCCATTGGTTAAAAAAATCACCGACAGTAAATATGGCGTCATATGAACTTTTCAACCTATAAACAGTAAGGTGGGCTATGTTGAAAAATAAAATTCTTTTGGTCACATTGCATGAGAGTATCTTGGTCAGCCTATAAACTTTTCTACCGATCCTCGTATTGCCAATTGATATAGTACTGGACTTTCAAAAAATGCTATTTTATGTGTGTGTCAAAAGTCTAATAAATATCAATTTATTCCCAACATCGGGTTATTTAGAAGTCATAAATGGATTCCTGGTGAAATTCTGTCCCAATTCAATTGTCCAGGAAACGGCCAATTTAGCTCGCTGTTCAGTAGTAATGGATCTGCGAGACTAGCTTCATAACCATTACACTACGATGAGACGCCCTCTTTACCCAATCCGTTCTTCACGGATTGGATGTGACACTAGGTTGCAAGTATGGGGCATCCAGCGAGGATCAAACCCGCTATTCAGTAGTAATGGATCTAGGATGAGACGCCTTAATAATAATAATATATATATATATATATATATATATATATATATATATATATTACATTTATGTATGAGTAGTGGCTTACCGGTGGGTACGGGTACGATCGTTGGGAGCGCACAAGATCCAGCTGTTAAGACCGTGAAAAAACAAATACAAAGTGCTCAATACAATGTAGAGCAAAATTTATTTAAGAAATGGATATAAAGTAACCTACTCGAGTTTCATCATCTGAATCGTCAGGTTTACATCCGCTGAATTAATCGAGTTTTCGATTAATATCAGTTGATACCACGTATGTCTGTTGAAATGAGTCTTATCATTTCGATAAGACCCGTTTCAACAGACATACGTGGTATCAACTGACATTAATCGAAAACTCGATTAATTCAGCGGATGTAACCCTGATGATTCAGATGATGAAACTCGAGTAGGTTACTTTATATCCATTGCTTAAATATATATATATATAGTTTATTATAAATTTAGATGAATCTGCAGTATAACAATAGTATAATATAAAGGTTTCCTTATTCTCGTTCAAATCATTGAACTGAAGATGATAGCTTAAGTTTGTTTTCCTATCTTATAACTATAAAAGTCGAATGCTTTTGTATGTTATGATCGGTTAAGTATTAACATAATCCGAGATAGAGATTAACAGAAGATTAACTGCACTGATTTCCTTACCCTCGGTGATAGCGTAGAAAGGAGCATAACCAACCTGACATCTATATAATCCTACTTTATATTGCCCAAGAAAAATAATAAATTACATTTTGGATAACAGAAACAGTCATATGCACGCCCCGATGTCCATGACAAAGACAGGGAACTAGATATTTTTGTCACGTATACTTGTCATCCAGAGATTGCGCATGGTGTAATGGTTAAAGTCATGGAAATGGATTCGTTGCCCGAGTTCAAATCCTAGATCAGGAAATTGCATTTTCACTTAGCACTAATACTCTTGGCAAAGGTATGAATCCTACTCTTCCCCAGCTATGGGTACATAGTAGGACAGACAGGGCTATTTAACCTTGGTTAGGCAACCGGTCAAAGAGAAGGAAAACTCTGAAGTCAAACCTGTTAAACCCCGCTTAATAAATTGACCTTGTGTCACATCCTGCTCGTGTGGAGGGGGCGGGGTAAATATACTTATCCCATGACCTGGTTTGGTTATGGGGACGCAACTTATGTAGTTTGTCTTGGGCAAGAATAGTCAAGCGTGTCATATATATATTTAAGCAATGGATATAAAGTAACCTACTCGAGTTTCATCATCTGAATCGTCAGGTTTACATCCGCTGAATTAATCGAGTTTTCGATTAATATCAGTTGATACCACGTATGTCTGTTGAAATGAGTCTTATCATTTCGATAAGACCCGTTTCAACAGACATACGTGGTATCAACTGACATTAATCGAAAACTCGATTAATTCAGCGGATGTAACCCTGATGATTCAGATGATGAAACTCGAGTAGGTTACTTTATATCCATTGCTTAAATATATATATATATAGTTTATTATAAATTTAGATGAATCTGCAGTATAACAATAGTATAATATAAAGGTTTCCTTATTCTCGTTCAAATCATTGAACTGAAGATGATAGCTTAAGTTTGTTTTCCTATCTTATAACTATAAAAGTCGAATGCTTTTGTATGTTATGATCGGTTAAGTATTAACATAATCCGAGATAGAGATTAACAGAAGATTAACTGCACTGATTTCCTTACCCTCGGTGATAGCGTAGAAAGGAGCATAACCAACCTGACATCTATATAATCCTACTTTATATTGCCCAAGAAAAATAATAAATTACATTTTGGATAACAGAAACAGTCATATGCACGCCCCGATGTCCATGACAAAGACAGGGAACTAGATATTTTTGTCACGTATACTTGTCATCCAGAGATTGCGCATGGTGTAATGGTTAAAGTCATGGGAAATGGATTCGTTGCCCGAGTTCAAATCCTAGATCAGGAAATTGCATTTTCACTTAGCACTAATACTCTTGGCAAAGGTATGAATCCTACTCTTCCCCCAGCTATGGGTACATAGTAGGACAGACAGGGCTATTTAACCTTGGTTAGGCAACCGGTCAAAGAGAAGGAAAACTCTGAAGTCAAACCTGTTAAACCCCGCTTAATAAATTGACCTTGTGTCACATCCTGCTCGTGTGGAGGGGGCGGGGTAAATATACTTATCCCATGACCTGGTTTGGTTATGGGGACGCAACTTATGTAGTTTGTCTTGGGCAAGAATAGTCAAGCGTGTCAGGTTTGAAAACAGAGTTTTCCTTCTCCTAGACTAGTTGTCATATCATAGTTAAAGAGTCCTATATGACCTAATGTTTACTCATAGCTGGAGGGAGAATAGTTGGATTCATACCTTTCTCAATAGTATTAGTGCCATGTGAAATGCAAACGGCCACGTTCTGAATCTGAACTCGAGTAGCCTAGCACGGTAACCGTAACGCCACGAGTGTCTTCAGATTGGATTGGATTTTGTATCTGCTGTTTTACAAAATAGATATTCTATCCAAATAAAAACAGAATGCCTTGCGTTGTATTTTGCGTCTGTAGGTATATAAAATGAATACCAATCTACATAAAAAAAATTGTATTTTGTATCTCTGGCTGGGCAAAATATTATGTATGAAACAAAAGAAAACTCATCATCATCATCATCAGCAGCAGCAGCAGCAGCAGCAGCAGCATCGTAACAACAGCAATTCTCTATCTCTCTCTTTCTCTAGCTCTCATAATATCTCTATCTCTCTTTTTCATTCTCTCTTCTCTCTCTCTCTCTCTCTCTTTTTTTCTTTCTTGATCTCTCTTTCTTTCTCTTTCTCTTTCTTTCTTTCTTTTTCTCTTTCTTTCTATCTCTCTCTATATCTTTCTATGTCTCTCTATCACCATTTCTCTCTATCTCTTTCTCTCTCTCTCTCTCTCTCTTTCTCTATCTCTATCTGTCTTTCTCTCTCTCTCCTGATGAATGTACCTTTTTGATTAAACAAAGAAATAAATGAAACCAAACCAACAATTATAAACCTAACCTTAATCAATACTATCGTTAAAACGAAATAAAAACACTTAACTACACAAAAGTATAAATATAGCCGTAAGATGTACGACATTCCCTAACCTCTAGGCATAAAATAACCCCAGAAGGATCGACATGTAATTAAAATCCACCCATCCATCCATCCACCAATCAATCAATCATTCAACGATGGGATTTATATAATAACACCTTTTAACTAATTGACGACGATGCAACAATAATGTTTGACTATTGACAAAAAAGCTATTCTCTCAACACCTGTGGAAACATTCTTGTTCAGGGTCATCAAGTTCTTCACGTTAATTTCAAATACAATACAGAGCACGTTATAGATTAAAGGATTATTTCAATTTCACTAAAACTGAAAATAAACAACAGTCATCTTGTTGATAAATATAAGAAGCACCTTAACATTACACAGATTTCTTGATTAATAGTTTTTTCATTCATTTCGTTAGTTTTAATCGCTATGAACTTACGGATAAAATAGATCTAGCGTGATATAATTTCACCAGATAAATTATTTTTCCAAATTCTAGCAATTTGATATAACAAAAAAACCATTCAGCAAAGTGTTGTATCCCGAGTGGAAATATACACAGAAACGGGGCTAAATGGATACATACAAACACAGAACAAATAAGTACAAACAATTAACAAGACAAACTTACACCAAAATAGAGAAGGGTCAGTTCGAGATAGCCAACGCAGCAAAGTTAGTCTAAATGTTATTAAGCTAGTTAATCTACTTTAATTATAGGCTAATTCATAGTACAACACAAAGAAAGGTCGTGATCATAGAACAAATGACGAAAGTTCACACACACACACACACACACACACACACACACACACATATATATATATATATATATTATTGTTTATATGTTTTGGAAGGCAATTACAATGCGTATATCATATAAAATTCGATAATTATTGAAAATAATCATGACAAGTAAACTCGACAAATAACGAGCGCGACAGGGGAACACCGTACAGCTGTTTCAACTTTATTAAGTCTCATCAACAATGAAATTATCGAATTTTACATATTGTAATTGCCTTCCAAAAAATATAAACAATAATATACTTTACTTAACAATGCCCCAAAAAGCAAATTTTCAAATTATATATATATATATATATATATATAGTTTTTTTCCGTAGTTAGGGTCTTTCCATGTATGGTTTAACCAAGCTGATGCAGGTAGACCATAAGGAGAGCTCAATGTGCCTAATACCAGTGAGTAACAGGACAGAGCAAGAAATTTAGTAAATGAAGAAAAATGGTAATGAAGCAAGTTTAGAGTTTTTTCTTCATTTACATATATATATATATATATATATATATATATATATATATATATATATATATATATATATACGGTGGTACATTGATTTACGGGTTTAAATTCGTTCCGCTCGTAACTCAACCCAATTTCCTCATATATCAAATCAATTTTCCCTATTGCAATAAACTGAAATGCTATTAATCCGTTCCAGCCCTCCCCCCAAATCCCATAATTTTTTCTTGCGTTTTTTAAATAAGAAAATACCACCTTATAGTATATAAAAATAATAAGATATAATTTAATGAATTATGTGTTGTAATATGTGGTAATGCTTATTTATGAATAATATTCTTCTTTAGCCTAATAAAATTAGAAACTAGCATGTAATTAGTGAACTTAACATAAGTGTATCTGAAGCTCGCTCTCAACACAAAGCAAAAAAGCGACAGCTCGTAATTTGAAAAAGTCGTAATTTGAGGCACTAGTAAGTCAACGTACCACGATATATATATATAATATATATATATATATATATATATATGTGTGTGTGTGTGTGTGTGTGTGTGTGTGTGTGTGTATATATATATATATATATATATATATATATATATATATGCACACACGTTAAAAACAAGTTGGATCCGTGGGCCATCTGCGTGCTCACAACTGAACTACTTGTAGAAATGGCCTTATTCTGTGAAGAAGTGGCAATCACCATACGTCTGTAGTAAATACGTTACGCTTAATATTTATAATTTAAAGTTATAAATAAATTTCGGACACATCACAAAGTAAAGTATGAGTAATGGCATGAGCAACATTTTAAACAAATAAATAGAATTACATTTGTTAAAAATAATTTTGAACTCAATTACGTCACATAGTTTAGAAATAGAACGCTATTAATGGCTATAGAATGCTAAGATTTTCTTTCCATATTGAATTTTATTCAGAAGTTACATCTTATATTAACATTGCTCTGATGATGGTCTGATATACAAACCGAAACATTTTAACGTTGGCATATACTTATGTAATAAAATCATCCTCTGAATACCTTTATATATATATATATATATATATATATATATATATATATATATATATATGTGTGTGTGTGTGTGTGTGTGTGTGTGTGTTAATTTTTTAGCGTATTTATTATCTGCTTTCTCTCTCTCCTCTCTCTCTCTCTCTCTCTCTCTCTCTATATATATATATATATATATATATATATATATATATATATATATATATGGCGGAGTGTGGCCTATTGTCGGTATCAGCCGAATAGCAAGGGAATCTATTCTCTCTTCGCTAGCGCTAGACCAGGGAGATTGGTTTTGCCGAGGTGGATGGCCACACCTACCGTCAGCTCCCCGCTTTACCGCAAATATCAGATTACTCAATCTGTGCTATTTATTCGCTTGCAATTCCAAGGTGGGTGCTCTACAAACTGAGCAAAACCGATACATATATTTTAACGGAAATCATTGTAATAAGAAAACGAAGTTAAAAGAGAAAAAAAACAAAAACAAAACAAAAACAAAAAGGACAACAATAAATTAAAAAGAATGATGTTGCTTTCGATCGATACTTTGTGTTTTTTTTGTTTTGTTCTTTTTGTTTCTGGTTGGTCAACACTGGTGTGTCGAAGTGTAGCTGTCCATAGAAAAATGTCGCCGACGAGTTCGTCCTTACTTCTCCAGCAGTGTCAGTCTTGCTCCTCTTACATAGATGGTTTGTGAGATGGGAGGTAAGTGGCCGTACAGCTGCTGTTTTGTAAGCTGCTGCTTCCAGTATTTGTTCAAAAGAGCACATTCCGTAGTTCCCATCTAGCTTTTTCTCCGGGCGTTTCCATAGAGTCCAAGTAGTTCAACTATACAGTACAACAATAAAGATGAGGACAATAGTCCGAATAATCCAAATAATACTAATTATCAGGCCTCATCTAAAAAATTCAGAGAAATAGTATATAATCGGTACGGACCCAATATGATCCGTCACTGGAAAATCCTAGAGAGTTCGAAAAGAAGGTTCCCGATTTCGAGAAGGCTCCAGAGTCCGACAAGAAATACCTGAAGAAGACCGGAGGGCACATCGGCCGAAACTTTGTACAGATAACAATAAAGATGAGGACAATAGTCTGAATAATCCAAATAATACTAATTATCAAGCCTCATCTAAAAAATTCAGAGAAATAAAATTAGCTGTATTTTGAGATTCATTTAACTATGCTGGAGATGATTAATATTTTTCTTCCCCCACCCTTATCCAATGTTTCCATTTTCACTTCTTAGTAATTCCATATTTACCTTCTAGACTTTTAATCGTTTAATGGTCGCATGGATGAGAAGCTGTCACTCACCAATCACCGGTGACTCTGTATCTGCACTTATCCTTAAGAAGATATCGATATCAATACTGAGCACTTTTTTATTCATGAATATAGGAAACTGTACTATTAATCTCTTTCTGTCTCTGTAAACTTCTTTTTAAATTAGTGAAATAGAACACTAATTAGGACTAAGCCTATTCTAGTAGTGACCACCCCAAACGGAGTTTAACAGGTTTTCCTTCTCCTAGACTAGTTGCCTACCCGAGGTTAAAGAGCCCAGTCTGCTCTGCTATTTACACATATCTGGAGGGAGAGTAGTTGGATTAATGCCTTTCCCAAGCATATTACTGCGGTGTGAAATGTAGCTTCGTCCAAGATTTGAACTCTAACTATTAATATATGTATGTGTGTGTGGTGTGTGTGTGTGTGTGTGTATCATCAGTTTTAGCTTTCATATAATTCGTTCACCTGGCATTATTATTTTGTGTTATAACTAGGATGAGTCAAAGGTTCCCCAATATTTTTATATCTGTTCGTATATAAAGTGATCATGGCGGTTTAATATGGGTTATATATATATATATATATATATAATTTCATAGAGGAATTATATATAATTGATAATTGAATTATATTACAATATAATATGATTCAATTATCAATTATATATATATATATATATATATATATATATATATATATATATATATATTGTCGTTATCGTTGTCGTTGTGAAGTCCACATATGTTTCTTTGTTGGTAAATCTGGTGATTCTAGTTCTCAGTGCGAATATATTATATTTGTAAATATGTATTTTATATATACCTATAATATCTATTTTTTTTAGGATTTTGTGTGAAGCATAGGCCTTGAAATGAATAAGAAACTCAGTTGGTGCTTAAGTGTTAAGTTTAATTTTTATTTCATTCTCTATTTCAGAAGTTCGACCTTTTTTTGTCAAGTTAATATATATATATATATATATATATATATATATATATATATATATATATATATATATGTGTGTGTGTGTGTGTGTGTGTGTGTGTAAAGCTACAATGATGAAACGAGGAAAATATTAATTGTTTTTACCCTTTTAAACCTCATTAATCACCGAAATTGGTGTGAAAAAATAATTACCTCGCATATCAGAGGCCATCTATGTAAATCTTACCCCCTAACCCTGATAAATATGCAGTAATCTAAGCAGAAGTGTTGAATTTATTATAGAGCCCAATTCTTGGCTTAATTTCACCTTAGACACTTCCCTTTACCGCTTGCTGAAGCTTTCCTTATTTATTACTTACTGGTCGGGCCAAACATTATCTCTCTTTTTTTTTCTTTTTTTTTTTTGGTAGTGTCTGATTTGATAACGATGCTCGTAGGTCATGACAGAAGTTACTAGCTTGGCGTAAACACCCTGAAGTGTATTCGACATTTGCCTAAAGTTATCCATCTACACTTTACTGTCAATATCGCTGCTTTAGAAATAAACATGCCGGATTCCCGCCTGATTATTTTGTTACTGTTTCGTTTCGATAACTACGTATAAATGAGATGTCAGCCAGTGTGAAAAATAGGAGTGTGAATAAAAACAAAACTACTTCATTTAAAGGTGAAGATAGTATAACGTATACGAACAGAGAAGTTAGTATCATTATTACTATTATCTTCATCTTTTGCGAGTTTTTCACTCCATCTGTAACTGGTGGTTTTTCAATGAATTCTAAGTAATAGCAAATCTTCTCATTATTCTAGGTCAGAAGTCATCAATATGCCGGATCCTGCCGACGAAGGCATTTTTATAATTCTATTTGTAATGTTTTTGATAATGTTTTGAAAAAAAAGATATGTTGGTAAAATTTATTTTTGTGCATCTTACGTCCCTCATCCATGAATAAAACATGGAAAGATAATTTTTGTTTGACATCTTTTTCTCATAGCTTACTGGCTAGCAAGTATTGAACACAATAATAATGTGGCCGGCGCTCGTTATTTTTTCAATTATCCGGCCCACAGTGAAAAAGATTTGGTGAGCCCTGTCTAATTTGTTTATACACACAAAGTTCATGATAAAATGTAACATAAAAAAATTATTTCTACTAATATATTGATACACATTGACTTAATGAGAATTATTCCTGTTAAGTATCTGGCCGCCATCCTTGGCCAGTTGTAAAGAACTTAAAGTAAATAAGTAAGTAAGTCCTGAGTTATAGAATCCTTTGGTAAGTGAATAAGTCCTGATTTATAATCCTATATTCCGTCGTCCACAAAGATCCAAGTAATGTGTGTAGGTATGGCCAGAACAGCCAGTATAAATAATATCAGCAGCAGAATACCGCAGTGGTTGGTCAATAGGTTGGTCACATGGTTATCGGCAAGTTATTAAGTAGAAGTGTACATCAAGCACACGCCTTATAACCAAAAAATTCCAACAATTCCTACCAGTAAATAAAACCAAAGCAAACAAAAATATTTACCTACAACCTATTCATTCACTTACAAATTATGTATGCAAAAAGAATTGGCATTCGTTATTCAGTAGTAATAGATCTGCGATACTAGCTTGCTAACCATTACACCACGATGGGACGCCCCAAGTTGCAGATAATTGTATATCTCATTTTCTTAGGCAGGTTCTGGTTTTTGCATATACCATTTGTCACAATGGCCATATTTTAGTCGATTGCACAATTCACAGTGAAACAGCTTTCCTACTCAGTCATGCCTACTTTTGTATTCGTTTTGTACGGTTTACGGCTAAGTCATGCTGAAAGCACCGGTTTCCGCTAGATCACCCTAGTTAAGCAGTGGTGAACCTGTTCAGTACTTAAACGAGTGACCACTTAAGCAACAGCAGGTACTGTAAGCCACTTCATGTGGAATTTGAAAGCCGCACAGATAAACATGCAACATAGTCAAATTCGGGAACTGGGCCATAAAGCCGCGGAAGCTACAAAAATCAATTGTTGTGTGAAAGGTGAAGGCGCATCTTATCACAAAACAGTAACCAGGTGGTTGAAGAGATTTCGCTCAGGTTGCAAGAACCTCGTCAGTCAGGCAAGGTCAGGTAGGTCTGGAACTGTGCACTCAAAAGCCATGCTTCAAGTCCTTGAGGCAAATTCGGTGAGTAGCTTTCGAAGAGTATCAGGCGCGCTATCCATATTACATCCCAATGTGGGTCGTCATCTTCTTGACCTCGGCAAAAGCATCTGGGGCTGCCGAATTGTGCCTCACATTAGTAAAATATTGCAAAAAAAAACCCTCAGTCTAGGAGAAGGAAAACTTTGGATTCAAACTAGCTCTACTCTGCTTAGAAATTGACCTTGTGTCACATACTACTCATGGTGGAGGTTTTGGATAAATATATTTTTTTTTATTTTGATATTAGTTTCATTATTTGGTACAAAACTTGTTTTCATAGGATTGGAGACTATTTACCAATCAACCCTCGCATATATATATATATATATATATATATATATATATATATATATATATATATATATATTAATCCGGGGAATGTTTTTTAAAAACCAAAATAATCTTTTTTTTTTAATTCTTTTTCCATAATCCTTGCTTTGTTTGGAATTGATTTATACCAAAAATTATTTTAATCTTGCACAAATGGCGGCAAATCAAACAGAGTTCTCCAGAGTTGAAAATCATTGACCACTAAAATACCATTGTGGAACCGCAATTTACTATTTTGCTTGCGTGGACACAAAAAAGTCTAATATGGATCACACGGAACCATATGGATCCAAGTTGAGAATCACTGATCTATGTAAATGAGGTCAGATATTGCTCAATCAACTCAAATATAATTTTTTCAGCGGTTTTTTTTCCTTTCTTTCTTAAATGCCCATGAGCGGATTTGCTGTTATCCGGGCTTACTCACGTGACCGGTTTTTGGCAATATGAATTCCTTTACTTAGATTTGGGGAGAAATGAACATTTGCTACAGACGTTTGTATACCCATATCGACATTCCACAATAAAAAAAGCTTATTTTATATAATAGAGGAAAAATATCTAATGAAATTTAATCAGACAAAAAATAAATGAATAAATAAATAAATAAATGATAGAACCGGAAACAAATACGAATAGAAATGATACCTTGACTTACGAGTCTAATTTGTTTCGCTCGTTACTCAATTTCCAAAAGCTCTGTTAGTGTAATCCGAGTACGGGTATTTTCTACTATCTTCAGTTATTTCGAGGCATCATGTGTGAATGCGTAGGTCATTGGTGCTGGTTTGAAATGTAGAGATAGCAGCTAAGGATCTCGTCACTGTGAATGCACCGAAGCGTATTGATTTGTACGTACATCAAATTCATTCTAATATATATATATATATATATATATATATATATATATATATATATATATATATATATAGAGAGAGAGAGAGAGAGAGAGAGAGAATGGTACATTGACTTGTGAGTTTAATTCGTTCCGCTCGTAACTTAATTTTCTCGTATATCAAATTAATTTCCCTCGTGGAAATAAACTGAAATGCCATTAATCCGTTCCAGTAATCCCACAAAAACGTCATTTTTTCTTACGCTAGAGTAAGCTAAGCTTAGAAAATAACTATGTGCCCAGTCTTTTATTTGAGATCCGCATATTTCGCAACAATTCTAGCGGACGGTGTTCAAATACAGGTAAAGGGCAAAATTTCCCAATGCTAATTTTAAAAGTAAATAAAACCATTTGGAAATAATTGCTGCACATTCTTCCAGAAATTCTTAGATTATACTAAGTTAAATAGTAGATATCAATTATTTCTAATCTTTTACGAGGGTCGGCTGAAAAGTTCATAGGTTGACCAAGATACTCTCTAGGAATGTAACCAAATAAGACTTATTTTTCAACATATACCCCCTTGAGGTTCTTCCATCGGTGTTGCAGTGCTTGGGTCCTAGTGGTTAAAAAAGGCATCAACAGCAGGTATATATATATATTGTAGTGTAATGGTTACCGTCATAGGAAATGAACACGCCGACCCGAGTTCGAATCTCTACATGGCCGTTTGCATTTCTCATAGCACTAGTAAATGCAGGAAATGTATCTATCCAAATATTCTCCCCCCCCCCAGCTATGGATAAATCGCAGGGGAAAACTGTTCTCTTTAGCTTTGATAAGGCAACCGGTCTAGGAGAAGGAAAACTCTGAATTCAAACGTTAAACTCCGCTTACAAAATTAACCTTCTGTCAGATCCTGCTCGTGCGGTAGGGTTAGTAAACACACACACACACACACACACACACACACACACATATATATATATATATATATATATATATATATATATATATATATATAAAGAGTCATGTGTGCCAATAAGAGGCTCACTTAAGCGTTCTTTATCAATTTGGACGCTTGGAGTATCCCCTGGAGTACGCATATGACTACAAAGAAACCACAAGTTTAATATAAGTATTGGTTGTTTACGATAGGGCAGGAGAAGTGAACTTAATGTGTATTTATAGAAGCACCACATTTTAAAATTTCATCAAGAACTTCATCTTTAGTAATAGACGTCTACTTATTAGAAATATGATAACTAGACACTAACTTCCCTGACCTCAAATCTTAAAAAGTCAAAGAGCAGCTTAAGTGTTTTAACAGTGATTTAACCTGTCTGATTTAACATCTTTAATTTTATTTATTGCAAAAAGATGAATATATGAAAAACTCAAAAGGAGTAAATAATAATAATAATAATAATAATAATAATAATAATAATAATAATAATGCCAGAGAACTGAAAAAGTTATGGAATTTTGGAAAGTTTGGAAATCAGAGGAAGGATTGAAACCATTCAGACCACTGCACTGCTGCAATCTGTCAGAATACTCAGAGGGGTCCTGGAGACCGGAGGGGACTTGCTGTCACTCAGACTCCAGTGAAAGACCATCAGCTAATGCTGAGGTGAAAATTCAAAAGTAGCAAATAATAATAATAATAATAATAATAATAATAATAATAATAATAATAATAATAATAATAATAATAATAATAATAATAATAATAATAAGCTGGAAAAGAATTTGTGTGAATTAGAAATCAGAGGAAGAATCGAAACTATCCAAACTACAGCACTCTTAAGATCAGCTAGAATACTCAGAAGAGTCCTGGAGACCTGAGAAGACTTGCTGTCACTCCGCCTCCAGTGAATCACCGGCTACAGCAGGTGTGAAAACCTAATGATAAATAAATAAATAAAATAAGATAAAATACTTCGATAGTTGATGTTTCCCTCTATTGATAGAGGTTTTGGTGTTCGAGCTTGAACTATGAATTTTGAATGCTGATTTTAATGGAAGAACGATTCACTTTGAATTTATCCCCCCACTCTCCCCCTCTCTCTTTCTCTGTCTCTGTTCCTTCTCTGTCTGTCTGTCTGTTTGTCTGTCTGTCTGTCTCTCTCTCTCTCTCTCTCTCTCTCTCTCTGGGTTATGATAAATAGAGAATTCTTCCAAGCTGTAACCGTGTCCGTGCTATTGTATGACTGCACCACCTGGAATTTAACGAAACACACGAAGAAAAAGCTCGATGAAAGTTACATAAGGATGCGCGCTGTCTTGAACAAATCCTGGTGGCAGCAACCCACAAAACAGCTGTACGACCACTTACCTCCTATCACAGAAACTATCCAGGTAAGATGAACGGAATTTGCTGGACACTGCTGGTGATCTAAGGACGAAATCATAAGTGACGTTCCTCTGTAGACACCTACACATGGACGCAGCAAAAAAATTACATTCATAAGTTCTGTGAATATACCGTGAATGTATCGTACTGAGGACTTGCCAGGAGCAATGACCAATAGGGACGGGTGACGAGAGAGATTCATGTGAATCCATATTGTCAGCACGACTTGATGATGATGATAATTGAAAATTGGAATCATATTTTTCTACTGATAATTGCCATTTATGAGACTTTACTTGCCACAAGGCTAGAAATACGGAGCAACAAACCATCGTCAGCAAGCCTACCTCGGTAATGATTACATGATGTAAGTCATCTTTCATATAACTGACTTATTTTACTAAAAGCCGCAACTGCAAGGTGGCTAGTGTGGATCGAACCCACTACTCAGGGGTAATTGATTGACTGACTGATTTTAACGTCATATGAACCCGACTTTTCACATTCTCTCTCTCTCTGTTTCTTACGTATTCTTTTGTATACAGTTGTATGAATCCAAATATTCTTATCTAGTACTTATTCACAATTAAATAGTCTCAAGTAATTATTTCTATTTCTAATCATTTGTCAGCTCACAATTATATGGTTTCAAGTGTTCCAATCTAATATTAATAATTATACGATTTCTAGTAATTATTTGGCTTTAACTAGAAGCGGCTACTCGGCATCGACTGGATACAGTAGGGGTAAAAAAAAGGTAGTCTCGCAGATCTATTATTGTTGAATCAAGAGTTGGATCCTCGCAGGATGCCCCATTAAAATCCGTAAAAAAAAATTGCGTTGATCCAGACACTCTGAAAAGAAAAATTAATGTCTCCTCTCTAAAGTATTAAATGTCAAAAAAAGAAATCCATGCTGTTATCATTTAAATTTTATTTTTTATTATCTGCACGAATATAAATCAAATCTTCATAATTCTTGCTCAAAAAGCAAGATCTGGTGATAGTGAATGGATGTATATATATATATATATATATATATATATATATATATATTATACTTTGTCATTTATTATTTTATTTTACATAGTTTCCCCCGGACATACATACAACTGCCCTTTATATATATGTATAGAGAATCGTCATAATCGTCATTTGTTTGCACACAATTAGATGGTTTCAGGTAACTAATTATAATCCTCAGTAAACAATTATAGGTTTAAGTAACTATACTTAAAGCAAATAGTATACAGTTAAATGGCATCATGAATAGCTATTGAATACGAATGATGTTTAATAGATCTGTTTGACCAATGAGTGGAACCCTAACAGGTACTACCACTCCGTGTCAGAGTCAACCAGGCAGTAATGGTAATGAAGAGGCACTCCACACTCCCCAGATCTCCAGAACTGGAGCCTCAAAATAAGACGCCGCTTAGTGTCATACCCAGGACACCCCTATTATTTAGGAGAAGGGGGGGGGTCTTACTGTGTATTCTAAACCCCGCCAATAGTGCAGAGTGGTATTTGATTTGTGTTATTTTGTATATGTTCGGAAATGTCTCTTTTGTATGGATGGACATATGAAAAGCTGAAATACACCACAACACACACACACACACACACACACACACACACATATATATATATATATATATATGTGTGTGTGTGTGTGTGTGTGTGTGTGTGTGTGTGTGTGTGTGTGTGTGTGTGTGTGAAATAGGTGGATTTTGGCAGCATCTTCTCACTATTTAAATAAATTTTGTTAGAAATAACAGAACCCACAGAACCCATTGTTTTGAAGGTTTTTCCTTTCAGTCCTAACAATTTTCAAGGTCTTAAAACAACAATAGTTCAGAGGAGAACCGAAAGTACTCGGATAGCGTATGATAACTCCTTCGAATGTTTTATGAATTGTTTTCAAGATGACAACATTAAGAACATTTTTAGAAGGATTGAAAGGAACAATAAAAAAAACTTCAAAACAACATGAATTGTTATTATTTACAAAATTTGTTTAATATATATATATATATATATATATATATATATATATATATGCACACATGTATATACACACATGTATACGTGCACACACACACACACATATATATTTTTTTTTGGGGGGGGGAGAATAAGTGCTTAATTGGAGTCGTACCTAATTTTGAAAATTAATTAATTAATAATGAATTAGGCGGGAATGCCTATTTAAATGTATGGCTAAACAAATCGCATTTAAATAGGCATTCCCGCCTAATTCATTATTAATTAATTAATTTTCAAAATTAGGTACGACTCCAATTAAGCACTTATTCTCCCAAAAATTGTCGGCAAAAAGCCATTCCAAACACACCGTGTTTACAACTTATCATATATATATATATATATATATATATATATATATATATATATATATATATATAAACTACCTTTGTAGTTTAATAAGAAGGCCAATGGGGATGAGATGATTGATGAAGCATGTTTTGTCAAATAAGAAATACTTTCTTATTGAGAGTCGCTTATCTGACTTGAAAATCAGCATTTGAAATGTTGGTTTTACCGGGACATGGATATCGCACGCATACACACACACGCACGCGCGTGCGCACACACACACATACAAACACACACACGCACAGAGATCTATACGCACTATATATGTGTGTGTGTTATATGTGTTATATATATAAGTTAGGGTAGCGAAGACACTTGATAACTGACAGTTTCTCGCCTATGTAATTTGAAAATTACATAGGCGAGCAACTGTCAGTTACCAAGTGTCTTCGCTACCCTAACTTATATATATATATATCCGTGTGCGTATAGATCTGTGTGTGCGTGCACGTCTGTGTATGTGTGTTTGCGTGTGTGAGTGCGCACGCGCGTGCTTGCGAATGAGTGTGTGGCGGCGAGTTCCTGCGGGGTGTGTAGTTTTGAGAAAATTGCAACAATTTAAGTTTCTTGGGATGTTTTTATAGAATCTACTATTACGTTCATTTTTTTTTTTTCAATTTAGCACGACTAGTCGTCTAGACATAAATCTACACATCTAGACATAATCACTTTATTATATAAATTGCTCCACTGTGTGTACGTGTTAACTGCAAATTAAAATTTAAAAATAAAGCCGAGTAAAACTTCTCTCAGGAATCATTTTGATCACACCGTGTACTCACTCCTGGTTTATCTTACGATTATTTACTCTTTAAGATTATGTTTCTAAAAAAAAAATCAGTTTCAGTATTTGTATTTCTAATAAGAATGTTCTCTGGGGGGGGGGCACAGTTAAGTCCGACGCTTTTACTCTCCCAACTGACCAAGTGTTCAGTCTGAAACAATCTCTCCCAGCAATGCTGCACTCTTCTCACCAACACTATCAAAATATCTTTTCTCTCGTCCACTCGTCACAACAGCCAAAATACTACTGCAAGCTTTCTCCCAGGTTTGTGAGGGCTGGTCATTATATACACAATTACAGTGTTCATCCGGGCTCCTTACTCTGACTTGCCCGTGCAGCACGTGCGACATTAATCAGCACGCGTCAATCCTTCATATCTGGACAGTTTAGTAATTCACCTGCGTCAGGCCACGACTCACGATCAGGAGAATGTGAGTTCAATCTCCCCACTCGCCTCTGATCTCATTCTGCATGCCAAACAGTCGTGCACGCTTCGAACCACTACGTTCGTGGTTTCTTTCGCCACAGTATTTATTTAATAAGCTTAACTTGGTACGGCACAGGGGGAGTTCTCGTGGCGTAATGGTTAACCTACTGGTCTGTAGGAATCGAGTTCGAAGTCAATTCTCGCTATTACGTTCACTTTCGGACTAATGCCCTTGTGAAAAGTATGAAAGCCCTCATCTCCACCTACAGCTATGGGTTAAATAGTATCACAACTGTTTTTCTACAAGAATAGCATTGGCATTAAATAACGGACTCAGGTTGATATGCCATTAAAACAAAGAAACAAAACCTTGGCACGGCACATTACCAAATGAGATAAATGCACATAGGAAGATTGATTGTTTGTTGGAAGTGCATTCAGGTCATGAAGATCAACATCTGATACAATGCCTTAAACTGGGTTCGAACATTAATTACTGGCTTTGGATGGAAATACTCTGTTATTTAAACTAACCTGTTTTGGGGTTATTCTGATGTATAATATTTATTGTAATAAATCTGTTTACAAAACCGGCTCATAATAGAAAAGTGGGCTGGTGTCACCTGATTGACAACTGACACTGTAAACAGAGATGTTTATATTTTCAAAGAAATTTAGATATAAATATCGTGATGTTGCGTATAAATAAATCAATAAAAAACGACACGGAGGAAAAAGTCTGTGTTGAATTATGTATATATGTTGACTGGTGGGTTTTGTTAGCAGGAGCAGACCGTGGGATATGGCTTACATATTGCGAGGACAATCAGGTGGCCAGCCCCGAAAGATGGAAGATCAGGTGTTGAAATAAAGAGAAATAAAGTTTCAAATGCAAAACATAATTTTATGCTTTTATTTCAAGTCAGGGCGTTCCATTGTGGTTTGCCAGTTCGTCTCGCAGATCCATTACTACTGAATAGCGAGTTCGATCCTCACTGAATGCTCCATACTTGTAACCTTGTGTTACATCATAACAATTCGCTAACAAATTTAACACGTGCTTTTTGTGTTTGTAAACAAATGCACGTTTTTCGTTGAGCTTCTCTGATGTCGCTTCTCTGTCATTCACACCCACTTTCATGAAATTTCAATTTTCTCATGTCATATGCCTCTAACCTTACTTGGGTGTTCCATCGTGGTGTAATGGTTATCAAGCTAGTGCCGCAGATTCATTACTACATAATAGTGAGGTAAATCCTCACTGGATGCCCCATAATTTCGACCTTGTGTTATATTCTACTCGTGGTGAACGAGTTGGGTATGTATGGGCGTCCCATAGTGGTGTGATGGTTAGCAATCTAGTTCTCGAAAATCTATTGCTACTGAATTGCGAGTTCGATCCTCACTGAATACCCCATATTTGTGACCTTGTGTCACATACTACCCGTGGCGAAATAAATCTGGGTATTTACCCTAGGTTTATTTCGAGTTACTTGGATTTAAAATACTAAAAAGGACCACAAAAGAAATAAACAACAAGGGTCCTGTGTAAGAAAATGGTTGTTGTTGATTCGCTTTCCAGCCACGGACGATATTTCTAGTGTTGTTTTTTTTTCCTGAAAGGGCGGGGGGGGGGTGGCACCCGAAAATCTTCACTAAAAGTAACATTCCTTATGTAACGTATGCATTTTGGCTACCATGTCCCTACATTACACTATTTTCGGCACTAATGGTGTAAGGTTTATCGTTGGAAGTGGACTCGGCAAGTTAAGTTCAAGTACTGGATGAGGGTGTTTTCATTTAACTTCAAACTAATGCCCTTGTGAAAGGCATAAATCCATCTCCCCTACCCCAACTATGGGTAAATAAAAAATCGTCGGTGTAAGCCAGACAGCGAGGGAGTCTATACTTTTTTCACTAGCGCTAGACAAGGAGATTGTTTTTAAGCGTCCTCACTTTACAGCACAGATCCCTGTACTACTCATACGCTGAACTGGCGAGGGACGCTCTACCGACTGAGCTGTAGTAAGCTATTCATATGACAACTGGTAGAAGAAAGAAAAAAAAAACTGAATTAAAACCAGCTGTACTCTACTTAAAAATTGAGGATGATTTAATGAGCATTCAAATAGCCATATGCGTACTACGCAGATGATTTAGCACTTTCCGTAAATACGCCTGAACAAGGCGAATCACTGCTGCATAGTCTATAGAAGGCAGTAAGAGGCATTGGCCTCTATGAGTTCATGTGTTTTGAACGGAGACATCTCCACACTGGAGAAGACAGTAGACAAAGGTCATTTGGGGTCAATGGAAATTTGGTCAAACCATACACTACAGAGGTTAATAAGAAGTACAAAACTGTGAGATAGATAAGATCATGTCTATATTTTTTACATGGCCAGCTATATGCCGGATAAATTAAATAGTAACAGATAACTATACGTATTTTCAAAAGATGGAAAAAAACAAATAATATTGTGTAAAAAGAGACTCAGACACTTATAATTCTTTTGTGTTTAAACTGTTTTTATTTTATATTATATCATCTTCATATTTCTGTCTCCCCAGAATCTTGCTAAAGAATACAAGAATTATTTCATTAAAATTCTGCACCTTAAATTACAACAAGAATACATTGTAAATGATTTTTATTATAGAAATGCATTGTAAATGATTTTTATTATAGAAATGCATTGTAAATGATTGTTACTATAGAAATCCGTTGTAAATTATTTTACTATAGAAATAATTTGTAAATTTTACAGTGTAAATTATTTTACTATATAAATGCATTGTAATTGATTTTTGTTATAAAAATCCATTGTAAATATTGTTGTTTTTTAACTATAGAAATATGTTGTAATTGATTTTTACGATAGAAAAATTGGAAATTATTTTTCTATAGAAAGTCATTGTAAATAATTTTTACTATATAAATACATTGTAAATGATTTTTATTATAGAAATATATTCGAAATGATATTTTAAAAATATTTTTCCTGTAGAAAAGCATAGTAAATTATTTTACTATAGAAAAGCATTTAATTTGTTTTCACTATAGAAATGTATTTTAATTAATTTTACTATAGAAATGCGTTGTAAATTATTTCACTATAGAAATATATTGAGAATGATATTTTTACAATATAAATACATTTAAAATGATTTCTTTACCATAGAAATACATTTTTAATAATTTTTGCTATAGAAAAGCATTTTAAATTATTTTACAATAGAAATGCATTGTAAATTATTTTTTTTACTTAAGAAATGGTTTTACTAAATTTATTACAAATCATTATTGTAAGTGATCCGGAATTAGTGCAAAATACCTGATAGAACAGAGTTATCATCATTATTATTGTTACTTGTAAGAATATGCGCTCTCCGGGTAACTATCTAAGTTTTAATGTAATGAAATATAGGAAATTAGAAAGACTAACGAAATTAAATAAGAACACGTATAAAATGTTTACTCTTATTTTAATTATATTTTAATTGCCTTCTAATATAAAAAATCATAGGATTGATTTTAATTCGTTGGAGATAAAACAATAATAAAACAACACCAAGTCATTATTTACTAAACCCGATTTTCTTAAAACCAGTATGCAAATTAACCACACTATATATTATGTAAACCTTTATTTCTTAGTGATATATAAGACACATTGCAGGATTTTAAACGCACAAATAACATGGGCTCTTTTGAGGTAAATCTGATTCAGATTTTTATAGAAACATCGTTAATAAATAAGATTTATTCTGTGTATTTATGATTTTGACTATAGATTAGACACTCATTGATAAGCCTACACAATTCCTGAGGGTATTTTGACGTAAACAGTGGAGTAGTTTCGATTACACCGAATCTCCATTATAATAAGATTATTTACTAAGCTTTGCTTAGTTTGGCACAAGGGCTCAGGCCGCTTGCGACCCACCGTTCTTGAATGGTCAGTCATCTAATTAGTGAACAGGCACATCGTCGCATTAACTTCGGTGATCTGACGGTCACCAGTGCTTTCAGCTTGACTTGACCGTCAGTTGCTTATCTTTACAGCTGTCAACACATGTCAAACACTTGGTCATCCTATCTTTTTTGTTTCTTTCTCTTTCTCTTCCCTATTTCTCTTTTTCTCCACCTCTGTTACTTTAATGACAATACAAAACATATTCCCTAATTTTCAACTATTTTCAACGTAAACGTTTTTGTGAGGATGGGAAGGGATTAGGACATTATTCGAATCCTTGGCGCTTCTTAAGTGTTTCGTTTCTCGGCAACTTTTCATCGTTTATTTTATTTTATTTCCTCATCCCCCTCTCTCTTTCTCTCTTTTCTCTCTCTCTCTGTCTCTCTCTGTCTCTCTCTCTCTGTCTCTGTCTCTCTCTCTCTCTCTCTTTCTCCCTCTCTCTTCCTCTCCTTTTTATTTTACTTCTTGATCAGTTATTTATTTTAAAGTATTTTTCTTCTTCTCCAAACGTGAATACGATCCACACTAATCGTATATAACTCTGAAGTACCTCTAAGTAGTTTTAATTACACTTCGGGTGTCACTTAATCTTTTAAGTGAAGCATCTTGCTGCGTACCTCATTGCAAGGTGAATATATTTTATTTGATGCAAGTTAGCCACGAGCCTATTACTCTCAGTTCTAAAGTACTCTCTACATACTCTGGTTCGATGCCTTTTCAACTATTTTGGTGGCATTTACCCTCAAGTCTTTATCACAATATTTAATTCACCCACCACTAAATTTACGCATTACGTTCTTTAGTTGATTGTACGGCATGTCAACACCTGTTGGGTTATTTAATGCCAAAAACAAGCAATTATATGGTTTCAAGTAAATAATAATAATCTTTCGTAAACAATTATAGTTTCAAGCAACTATTCTGAATACAAATAATCTGCATACAGTTATATGGTTTCAAGTATTCCTATCTAATGCTAATAATTTGCACATAGTTAAATGGTTTCAAGTAGTCCTATCTAATACAAATAATTTGCCTATAGTTATATAGTTTCAAGTATTCCTATCTAATACTGATAATTTGCACGTAGTTATATGATTTCAAGTATTCTTATCTAATACAAATAATTTGCCCCTAGTTATATGGTTTCAAGTATTCCTATCTAATACAAATAATTTGCACGCTGTAATGTGTTTTCAAGTATTCCTCTCTATTACAAATAATCTGCACACAGTTATATGGTTTCGTGTATTTCTATCTACTGCTAATAATTTTTCACAATTATATGGTTTCAAGTAAGTAACAATTCAATAAATCCGAAATATATCTCCAGAAAATAAAAGTGACAATAATTTACAGAAAAAGGATTAGAATTTTACTATTTTAAATTACGCATAGAAATGCATTAAGAATAATCTTTTACAATAGAAATGCTTTGTGAATAATTTTACTAAAGAAATGTATTACAAATCAGCATTGAAACCATATAATCTGGGCTAGCCGATCATTACTAGTGATTTCGATTCTCACTGGGAGCCCCACGCTTCTGGTCTTATGTTTAATAAAGGACATCTTAGAAATTAAATTCTTCTATACATAAGACGTATGAAATGTTTGAATTTGAGAGTCTGCAAAGTAACGGCTCTCGTAATTTAGTATAAACAGCTGGTTCGATAAACTCGGCATCCCGTAAGCAAAAAGAAGGCGTGAGTTCGACTCTCACAGGGAGCTGATAATTTATCATAGTCTCCTATCTACGGTACGCCTCATGAATTTTATCATTGAAAGGTATAGTAAATAAATTTACAATAGAAATCGATTATAAATGATTTTTACTATAGAAATGCATTGTAACTGATTTTACTATAGAAATGCATTATAATTGATCTTTATAATAGAAATGAATCATAAATGAGTTTTACCATAGAAATGCATTGTAAATGTTTTTACTATAGAAATGGATTATAAATGATTCTTACCAAAGAAATGCATTGTAACTGATTTGACAATAGAAATGGATTATAAATAATTTTTTACGATAGAAATGCATTTTAATTTATTTTTATAACAGAAGTGGATTATAAATAATTTCTACTATAGAAATGCTTTGCAATTGATTTTACTACAGAAATGGATCACATATGATTTTTATAATAGAAATGCATTGTAAATGATTTTTATAATGGATTATAAATTATCTTTATTATAGAAGTGCATTGTAGTTGATTTTACTGTGGAAATGGATTATAAATCATTTTACTATAAAAATGCATAGTAAACAATTTTATTATTATTATTATTACAAGCAAAATAAAAACACCCTCCGGCCGATGTAAAAATAGATTTTTGAAACATATTGCCTGAGGGGTGGGAGTTAAAAATTCAATGTCAGCGAGTTTAGAGCCTAAGTAAGTAAAATCATCAATTCATTAAAGGATTAAAAAATAAAACAATTTGAAATGTAAACTTTAAATATGTATTAAAATAAAACAACTATATATAGATATATAATACCAGTTATGTATTTATTAAAACTTGTTTTAAAAAACAAAAACTGTCTAATGTTGCATGTTCAAATTTTCAGTGTATCTATTCTATGTTATGACGATTTTGGGTAATGTGGCGTAAGCAGTGACGTAGTTTTTGTTACAGACAAAAACCGGAAGCGAATCTCCATTATTATTATTATTATTATTATTATTATTATTATTATTACTATTATTATTCAGGTTTAATTTGTATTTCAGTCGCCCTTAATTAGTCCCTCTAGATTCCTTCACCCCCACCAAAAATACCCTTTAGTGAATCCTTTACCAACTTAAGTAAGCACTACTCAAAACTTAGGGTTTCGATTGAGAGATACGTCAAATCAAAGACTGTTCTTATAAATCAAGTGTAATCTCTCTATATTTATAAAGTTTGTAACGATGTTAATATACTGCGGTATATTTAATTGCCTAAATACTTCTAAATTGATACATTGAAACCCAGTCCGTAATTCAAAAGGTCTTATCCGTGCTCACACCGGTGTTGAGGGTCCAAAAGTTTTAAAAAAGAGCATCACTCAACGAAGATAAAAGTGGGTCCTCAGTTAGTTGTGACTGTGTGGGCTCCGTGGATTTCTTCTGAAGCATAGGGCGTCACTCCAATCTCATCAGTGATGGGATTGTGGTTCCACTAGCAAGTAGGTTTATATGAGACGGATTTACTATCACCACACACCCTGATTTTGAGACCGGTTTGCCTCCTTATAAGGCAAGAGAGTTCTCTTTATCCTACCACTTACTCATAGATAGAATAAGAAATTGATTTATTGATTGATTTGAAAGGCATCTTATCTCATCAATGGTTATTTTATGCCTAGATGTTGTAGAATCACGTCCACTGTACGTTCATATCTATATTTTTGTGCAGTTGTTTCTTAAAAGTATTCAATTTACTTTTTGCCAACGTTCATATCAAATACAAATAATTTCTAAATAGATCTATTTGTGGAGAAGTAAGAACGTACTCATAAGAGACGTTCTCTTGTGGAGACCTACACATGGACACACCAAAGTGGGCCGACCAGCAAAGATTTACATTGATCGGCTCTGTGATACTGGATGTCGCGAGGAGGACTTGTCAGGGGCGATGACCGATATGGAAGAATAGCGCCACTTAGATGTGATCCACCAAAGGCTGGTTGGCTGGTTGGTTGGTTGGGTCAGTTTTACAACATGTCATCTCTTGGTTTATTTTAAGATGAAGACGTTTTTTTTATTATTCATCATTGATGGGCATTCAGTATTTTAACTCATTTTTAAAACACATTTTTAACCCATATTTAATCTATTTAAACCATAGACGGGACCCTAACAGATACTACCACTATCAAAGTGGACCTGGGAGAAATGGTGATTAAGGGGTACTCTAGATTAAGGGGTACTCAGCAATTGAACCTCACCAATAGATACAGTTTAGCGTCCCACAAAAGACCCTCAGCCACTGCCTTCTAGCCCATATATGATAAAAAGTAGGAAGCGCGTGGTGTAGTGGTTAAAGTCATGGGGAATGGACTCGTCGCCCCGAGTTCAAATCCTGGACATGGTGATTGCATTTCACTTAGCACTAATACCCTTGGGAAAGGTATGAATCCTACTCTTCCTCCAGCTATGGGTAAATAGTAGGGCAGACTGGGCTCTTTAACCTTGGTTAGGCAACCGGTCTAGGAGGAAAACTCTGAATTTAAACCTGTTAAACTCCGCTTAAGAAATAAACCTTGTGCCGCATCCTGCTCGTGCGGAGGGGTTGCTAATATATATATATATATATATATATATATATATATATATATATATATGATAAAAAGAGCAATACGGTTGGGACAATCATATAAGTGCTAGGGCTTGACATGACCAGCTGGTTGATCGGAGGGGGCCGCTCCAATCACGCATTTAGCCCAAGTAAGGGCCAAAGTGGAGATCTGCATGTGATGGGCTCCTCAGCCACCATGATTCTCTCCTTAAGAATAACGTGTCTCTACCCACAGCTTACAGGTGGCTCTATTAAAGTAGGTGTCTTATCCCCCTCCAGGATTGATGTTGCCATATTCTACAGCCCCAACTGACAGGACTGACCTATGGCTGGTATCGCAACGAAGTAGTCCATAAATAAACGTTAGGCATCCCATCGTGGTATAATGGTTAGCACACTAGTCTCACTGATCCATTACTACTGAATAGCGAGTTCGATCCTCGCTAAATGCAATGTACTTACGACCTTGTGTCACATCTTAATTGTTGCGAACAGGCTTGGTGAATACCAACCGTAGATAAAAGTTTGTTTTCCTGTCTTGTTTAGCCAACAATTAAAATCATATTAATCCCCGGAAAAGGATTGATTCCGGTCTAGATTTACATGAATATGAAGAAGATTTTGGGTGTGTGTAGAAAAGTGAAAGGTGAGACCAACTCATCATTAAAATAGAAAAAAAAAAAAAAACTGGCCCACGGTGAGGAAGTAGGCTCTTCAGGGGATTTGGAAGTTTTAAGTTAAAGGTCACCTAAACGTTCCACATTAATTAGATGAGATCTGTTTGTGACACTGTCAGTTATTTGAGGATTTTCTTTTGTCCACGACAAAAAAAAAATCTTACACTAAGATGGGCATAGAAGGCGGTCCGTAATCAGCTACAATACAAATCTATAAAGAGCGATTTCAGCTGAAATCAGCGAAGCATTAACAGAGGCCACTTTGACCTGCATTGGGGTCATGAATAAGTAATCTGTCTTTTTTATGACAGACACCCACGCACTCCCTTTGAAAATTAAATAGGCGGATCATTGCAAGATTTCGGTGTAAAATTAATATTCTAAACTTCTAATTTCTGTACATGCTTTAGTTATGTATATTTTTGCCATCCAAAATTAAAATGAGTTTGAATATGTAAAAAATAAAGACTTTCCTTAAAACATAGTTTCCACCGTCTTCATTGATATAGACTCTTTGTGAACGAAAACATGTTTTAATTTAGTGCTGATCACAAGATTTAACGGCAAAGGTCCGTATTTAATTCAGTTGACATATGGTGTATATAATCCTAACATCACTGATATTGAGCACCCCTTATTTGTAAATATTCCAAACTACACACACACACACACACACACACACACACACACACACACATATATATATATATATATATGTGTGTGTGTGTGTGTGTGTGTACGCTCTTGTCTGTATGTAGCGAAAATATATATGTGTACATGTATGTATATGTATGCGTGTGAGTATATATATATATATATATATATATATATATATATATATAAAAAGAAGATAAAAATACAAATAAGGACTGCATAAAAATGGAAATAAATCCGACTGTGTGAGAGCATAGAAATATATTTTTTTTAAATATTCACAGGATATATTTATATATGAATTAATATTTCAGCCTACGTTGCAGCGTTTTGGTTATATATATATTGGGTATATTAGTCCTAATCTGTGAGTGATGTTATGAATTTCCTTTAAAAATGTTATTTTAAAGTGTAATGAATAATTTCATAATTTATAGATTGTAGCATTGAGCACTCTTCTTTTTCTTATTAGCAGTTCTTAATTATATATATATATATATATATATATATATATATATATATATATATATATATATATATACGAAAGAGTTTTGAAAAGTTTTCGGTCCGAATATGATGCAAATGAACGAAAACCATGAAATGTATGTATTTATTAACCCCTACGCACGTCACTTTTTAAAGCTGCATTTAACAGGTTTGAATTTAGAGTTTTCATTCTCCTAGATCAGTTGCCATACTAAGGTTAAAGAACCCAGACTGCCCTACTATTTACTTAGAATAAGTGGGTTCATACGTTTCCCAAAAGTATTCGTTCTATGTAAAATGCAAATACACTTGTCCAAGATTTGAACTCGGTTCGCCGTGTCCATATCCTACAACGACACATTTTATACCACAAACACACATTGTTTTTCAAATCTCCTTAAAAATGCCCATGAAAAAATTAAAAAGATGTGTGGATTATTTATTTCTATGTTGGACCGAGACCTTTTCCCTGTTTGGCATGGCTAAAAAAATATCCCAGAAGCTGGTGTTCGGTTCATGGTTAAATCCAAAATTTCGAATGCAGATTTTCTGGGAAAACAGACTGTTCATTAGAAAATGTTGTGTAATATAAGTGTTTCCCTCTCAACTGACAATATGTTTTAAATGGTTTTCCTTATATATTTCTATGGAGGCACGTTGCGTAATGGTTATCATCATAGGAAATTTTAAACACTAACAATCTGGCCTTCCGGTCCGCTGGCTTCGGCCACTGGACTATTAGTGTTAAATTAATGGCGTGATTCCAGGGGACTAGCCCCAGACAATACTTGCCACTTGATTTAAAGGAGCAGGGTTGGGTTTATTGCCCAGTGCCTGGTGCGCCCCCTTGAGAGTGAATACGACGATATGGACACATTTTTGCACGGGATCGACGCATTTTTTGCAATTTGGCTCGTGGATCGCCCCGCATTAAAAGACATTGTGTCATACCAGCATACGTGGGGTGCAAGGTAAATATTCTATCATCATAGGAAATTGACCCGGCGACCCGAATTCAAATACTGGACGAGATTGTTTGTATTTAACATTAATTTAGCCCAAATAGAAAAGTAGAATTCATATCAGTATCCCCTACAGAGGAGTAAGATACCCCTAAAACAGGGGTCTCCTGGGTATGACACTAAACTGAATTTGATGGAGACATTCCAGTTCTGGAGATGTGGGGATTACCATTTCTCCCCGATCCACTCTTACCCGGAATGGTAATTTTTATTAGAATTCTGTCAATTGGGGAAATAGATTTTGTTTGTAAATTTTTCGTATTATATAGCAATACTTGATACATAACCGTGATAAAAAAAAAAGTTTTAAGAAACAACTGCACAAAAATATAACTATGAACATACAACGAACGAAATTCTCTTAAGTGTAGGCATAAAATAAACCGAGATGGGTTGACATGCCGTTAAAATCAATCAATTATTCAAACAGAAAAATATCAAGGAAAGCAAAGAGTTAGTGTAAATGTAAATTCTCCTCTTTTTAGCGGCATATGTTTCCAAAGACGTGTACAAATTTATTAAAGGATTAAAAAAAAACAAAGATCTGTTCTTTATTGGTAGTTTTTTTAAGACCATTTTTATTTCTCATAAATTGAAATATATGCACTTGCTCCAAGGTTCAGCAAATGGTAATCTCAGGGCTGCTTCCGGTTCGTCCAGAACATGCCCTTAAATCTTTCTAATTGTTTCGCAATGCAAGTGTCAGTGGGGCGTTTCTGTCCAATTGCAACTCGTAAATTGGAGGGGAAAAAAGAGATGTTCAAATGGCGGCAAGCATATAAAGAAACAGCAGAAAAGTACGATCACACAGCAGCAGCATTTTTGTCCTTTTTGCTTAGATCTTTTCACACCTTCTTTGAGTTTTAGGTGGGGAACTTCCTCATTTATCTTCTTTTTTTATTCACCTCATCCTTTTTTTAACTTAAAAAAAATCTTCATTTCTTTCTTTTATTTATTTATTTATTTTTTTGTGTTCTTTTATTTCTTTCATTCTACCACTTTGCTTCCAGTGAATTTACGTTTTATTTATTTTCTGTTCAGTGTTCTAATATTCTTTTTTACGTTTTTGCTATACTGTAATTTGGACCTCCTATCGTAATGTTTAGCAATCTAGTCTCGCATATCCATTACTACTGAATAGTGAGTCCAAATCCTTGATGAATACCCCATACTTAGGACCGTGTGCCACATCCTACCCGTGGCGAACGGATTGAGTGAAACTTTAGGGTGTACTATCGTGGTGTAATGGTTAGCAAGCTAGTCTCGCATATCCATTACTACTGAATAGCGTGTCCGATCTTCGTTGAATGCCCCATACTTACAACCTTGTGTCACATCCTACTCGTGGCGAATGGGTTGGGTAAATACACCAGACTCAATAATACTAAATAGCGAGTTCGATCCTCGCTGGATGTCATATACTTACGATTTTATGCTACATCCTACCCGGCATGAACGGTTTGGGTAAATACATACTTGTTATTTGGTCGTCCTATCGTGGTGTAATGGTTAGCAAGGTAGTCTCGCATATCCATTACTACTGAATAGCGTTCGATCCTCTCTAGGTTCTCCATAATTGCAACCTTGTGTCACATCTTACTCGTGGTGAAATGGTTGGATAAATACTGTTATTGTTATATTTTGCTAGTTCCATTTTCTGTTGCTGTCAGATCCCCACGTGGTGTACTTATTATTATTATTGTATTTAATTTTCAGCTTTACTTTTGGTTTCTTACAATCCTTCACTGGGTGTTTACAACAGGACTTACAGTAAGGGATGTTGGTGATTATATATATTCTATGTATTTATGTTATTTTTGTTTATGGATGCTTCTAAGGAAGGAGCTAATTTTCCACTTACATTGATAGTACTTTCCCAAGGGGATGTTAAACTGCGGAGTGCGGAGTACCCCTTCATCGCCATTACTCCCAGATCCACTCTGACCCGGAGTGGTAGTACCTGTTAGTGTCCCAACTATGGATTAAATAGGAAAAAATGAGTCTTAAAAAATTGGGTTAAAAATTGAATATCCATGTAGAATAAATAAAACAAAACGTCTTCGGCATAAAATAACCCAATAAGGGTTGACATGCCGTAAAAAACAACCAACCAACCAACCTAAGATGAACAGTTCAACAAAGAGCAATTTTGTTGTATTTAATATAAACGGGGACTATCAGGTATCTTGTTAATGCGTTTATTTCTCCCATTCTTGATAATACATTTGGCTTCCACTAATATTGGCATGGTGGTAGTTTTAAGGTGCCTCATTTTTTAATGGATAAGAATTAAAATTTAAGACACTATTTTAAAACGTCATATTTTAGAACTCAGTATCTCTTATTATAATGGAGATTGTGTGTTTTTCTGTCTGTAATCGAAACTATATTACTCCACATGTCACAATCCTTTTTGTAATTTACGTCACATTATCCATGATTTTATTTTTTATTTAAACCTCAATTATTAATAAAATTGTTGTACATTATTAATACTGTTGATCATATTTACATACAAATAATATGCAATTGTATTTATATATACAACAAAATAGCGGTTTACAGTATGAACGGAAAGGCTAATTTGCATATTGATATTAAAAATTTGATTTTAATAAATATGTGTTTAGCATTATTGATTTCTAATTGCTTGGTTTTATCTTATTGAATAAGAGCAAAAATCTCGGGGATAAATCTTAAAAGAAATCCATTAACAAGAAGAAATAACTGTAAATTTACTTCAAAATCTAACAGAATAGTTAAATTTGGAAATTTAGCAATGAAAGACGGAAAAGTAAGTTTTAGCTGTTCAATTTATTTTTATACCTCCCTTTGTTTCAAATCTTTCTATTTGCATTCTTATTTAGTTTCATTAGCCTTTCTAACTTAATATAATATTTTATTACATTGAAATATAAATACTTGCACACAGAGGGTGCATATATTTGCTAGTTTCTATAAAATAATTTGTTTAAAATATAATTGGTATTAAATGCTTTCTTTTGTGAAAATGTAATCATATTAATAGATCTTTTCAGTCAGAGCCAGATCGTTCATCCATTTAAATAACCCGGATATTTTGAATATGTCGTATGTGAACGACACATCACGAGTGGCCATCACACCCAATAGCGCATTCTGCTAGGTGCACGATATCTAGCAACTAGTCTAAATGATCCAGTAATTTTCATTCTACTGTTATAATTATAATTCAAACCAGTAAATTCATCCCCTGTGGACTCCTGTGCTTTTTATTACCCTGCCAACAATGTAATTCCCCACAGGGGTCTATAGGGATCAATTTTTCGAAATTCTGATCAAGACGTTTGTAATAAGTAATTGAGTTATCTCCCCTATTTTATGATTACTTCCCCTTTGGAGAACTCTCGTGAATATTAGACTATATAAAGTCTCAATAAGTGTACCAATTATTTTAAGTAGAATAAAGCTTTCCAAAGTCTATCGGTGTTATCGTTTCTTTACAACATTACTCTTAATGTTGCTTAGTTGCCATGTTAATTAGAATTCAGGGTAATAGAACAATGTTGTTTGGCGGCACCCATCTTCTCTACAAGGAACAAGGTATCAGTGATTAGAAATGATCCCTGGTGTAACCTAATATCGAATGCTCAAATCGATTGCGTTTTTCAAAGGCCCCACTACCCAGCTATTTACGCACAGTTGGGGGGACAAACGGGTTCATGCTTTCCTCAAGGACCTTAGTGTGAAGCGAACATGATCGGGATCTATTCCAGCTGGAGTTTGGGCTCGATTTACAGTTTATATACTCTTGGGCGCTAACCGGTTGTTCACCTACTGCTCCAATGTACGTATTTATCCAACCCCTCCGCACAAACAGGTTGTGACACATGGTCAATTTTTAGCAGTTTTGAATTCAAAGTTTTCTTTCTCCTATATCACTTCCCATACGAAGATTTAAGAGCCTAGCCAGTCCTACTATTTACCCATAGCTTTCCCAAGTGTATTAGTACAATGTAAAATGCAAACAGTCTTGTCCAGGAATCGAATTCGGTTTGCCGTGTCCACCTCCTTCGACGATATCCATTACACCACAAACACGCGCCCTTATAATATAGATGCATCAGTAAAGTCTGTCAAACAAGAACGGACCATATGAGACTTACATTATGTAGATTTCACATTCTCACACAATATACACATCAGGGGTCCGAATCTACTGCCCATGGACCTCATGTAGCCCCAGAGGCGCATCAGTGCGGCCCTATGGCAACTTTAAAGATTTTCTTTCCGCCTTTTGATGTTGACACTTTTTTCTCCAGCTATAGGTACATAGAAGAGCAGACGGGTATAGGAGAAGGAAAACTCTGTATTCAAACAAGTTATAGACCTGGAGAGGGATGGGCTCCACTAGATTATTCATACCCAAGCCATGCTGCATAAGTATGTATTTACCCAACTCATCCACCACGAGTAGGATGCGACACAATGTCAGTTTTTAAGCAGAGTTTAATAGGTTTGAGTTCAGAGTTTTCCTTCTCCTAGACTAGATGCCCTATTATTTACCCATAGCTGGGGAAATAAGTAAGAACCCTTTATTGAAACATGTTTGATAAAATAAAGACGAGGAATTAAATATAAAAAAGATTTTCTTTTGCTTTTTACTTTCCTTGATTTCATACAAGTGGAAATAAACCAATAGGAAACTTCACAAAGATGCCGCATACTGTCTTGAAGAAATACTGGAAATAGCATACCACAAAAAACCCACTGTACAGCCACTTCATTCCTACCACACAAACTATCCAAGTAAGACGAACAATACACGCTGGACACAGATGGAGAAGTAAGGACGAACTCATAAGCGACGTTATCCTGTAGATACCTACACATGGACACACCAGAATGGACTGACCAACAAAGACTTACATTCATCAGCTCAGTGCAGATACTGGATGTCGTAAGGAGGACCTGTCGGGAGCCATGAACGATAGAGATGGGCAGCGAGTGAGCGAGAGAGAGAGAGAGAGAGAGAGAGAGAGAGAGAGAGAGAGAGAGAGAGTCATGGGAATCATGAAGATGATATTGATATGTATTAATTATATTTTTTTGGAGAGGATATGTGCTTAATTGAAGTATTACTTTTGAAAGTTAATTTATTAATAATTAATTATTAATTAACTAACTTTCAAATTAATTATTAATTAATTAACTTTCAAAATTGGGTACGACTTCAATTAAGCACATATTCTCACAAAAATTGTCGGCTAAAAAAAGCCGTATCAAAAACACATCGTTTGTGTATTTACTTCTCATATATATATATATATATATATATATATATATATATATATATATATATATATATCTTTGAAAACTGCATATAATGGTGAAGTTCCTAGAAGTGCTAGTACCTGTTAGGGTCACATTTATGGGTTAAATAAAACAAAATGAGTTTTAAAAATGTGTTTAAAAATAAGTAGCTATCAGGAATGAATAAATAAAACTTCTTCGGCATAAAATAACCCAATGAGGGTTGACATGCAGTAAAACCAACCAACAAACCAACCAATCTCTCTCTCTCTCTCTCTCTCTCTTTCTTTCTCTGTCTGTTTGTCTGTCCCCTCCCCCTCTCTCTCTTTATATTTCTCTCCCGACACAAGAGAACATAGTGGCATAGATGAGCAAACAAAGGTTCTGTTTGTTTCCAACTGTACGTTCAGAACAGTCTTCGGGGAGCACCGGCAGAAAGCATGCCAACTGACAGAGCACTTTGTTGCAGTTTTACTTAAAATAAGAAATTATATTGTTTTTGTTTTTATTTACAAGACTTCAGCATTAGATGCACTGATGTCAGTCAGTGATTCTATCAACAAGTATTTGATCAGGAATTTGACTCCATCTTTCTTTTTTTTCTTCTTTTTTTTTTTTTTTTTTCTTTTTTTTCTTTTCTTTTTTTTTTTTTTTTTTGAAAAAGCCGGTTTTGTTCAGAGCAACGCGCCCATGAAATCTGCACCACTTTCTCTAATTTCATGCCGTTACCATTGTCAGCTCGTTGTCTGCTTTTCCATGTTGACATTGCAAGTCGTGTCTGTCTCCTCCTCATCCTCCTCTTCCTCCTCATCTGAAGTTACAGCTGCTGCTGCCTTTGAATCAGAGTTTCTGGTTGTTGTTGTCAAGTCTAACCGGAAGTAGTCCCTGGCTTAGCGCAAGCGTTTCTCCAGTATATCCGGTTCCAACATCCGAATCGGGTGATGACCCATCAAATGACCATAAGATCACTCATATTTCAGTCACGATCTTCTTTTTTTTATTATCATAGACGACATGAACCACAGATTTATAAAACACAGGAAATAAAAGGAATCTGACAAAAATCTAAAATTCAAATAAGAACAAAGACGAACTCTTTTACTACCACTGGAAAAAATCAGTTACAATCATTCCTTGCATAGTTATATTGTGTCAAGTATTTCTATTTAAGACAAATAAATTACACACTGTTATATGGCTTAATTTGCATATATATATATATATATATATATATATATATATATATATATATAATGTGTGTCAAAAAAGTATCGAGATTTTTTGTAATTTTTGACACACCTCGTATTCTGAAAAAATAACATTCCATACATTATTTTTTTTTTCAGAATACAAGGTGTATAAAAATGTACCAAGTTTAAAGTTGTATTTACCAAAATAGAAATGTAGAATGAATGGAACGCTATTTTTTCCAGAATACAAGGTGTGTCAAAAAGTACGAAAATCTCGATACTTTTTTGACACACCTTGTATATATATTATCAAAATTATCCCAAAGATCCATCTCAGTTAAACCTAGGTAGGTGGCTACTGAGACTGGTTCTACAAGTTTGTCATTAGCGCTTTTCTATATTTATATCTAGACATATGCAATTTATTTTTATTTTTTCCGACAGTCTGTATTGATTGATTTTTCCGGTATTTTGCATTTTTTGTGTAGATGAGTCTTTTCATTAAAATCTAAAGATGATGGTTTTCACTTAACAAATGGATATGCCACCTCACCTTTACATTTTGCGTCCCTTCTTTTGTGGCCAATCAAATACTTTGAAAACTTTATAAAGATTTTTTTTTCCACAAAATCTATTCCTCCTGACGATGACTTAATGTCGAAACTAGTTGAAAACAATTCAAAAATAAATAATATAAAATAAATATTCCTGTTTTTCTAATCACTTTTTCATCAAATCGATTTAAGGATGTCTGCAAGAATGATATCAGGTGCTTTCGCATTGCCCTTTCCAGCTGGGAAAATATGGCTCAGAATCGCCCTCGGTGACGAAAGGCTCTCCATAGTGGACTATTCATGTCTTAAGTCACCCTGGCGCAACACAATTAAGCCAACGAGTTCAGAAGAAAGCGACGGCAACAGCGCAACGGCACATCAACATCTTCAGGGACAGACTTCACATGTGACATCTGTGATCGGGGCTGTTTTTTGAACATTGAACTTCACAATCACAGAAGGCGCTGTAAATTCAGGGGCACAAGAAATATATAGTCTTCCGATATATAGTCTTCATCGGCATTGCTGTCTTGGAAGACTATATATTTATGCTCCCAATTTTCATGGTAGAGCATGTAGGGGAGA
The DNA here is from genome assembly GCA_023376005.1 of Doryteuthis pealeii. Taxonomy (NCBI): domain Eukaryota; kingdom Metazoa; phylum Mollusca; class Cephalopoda; order Myopsida; family Loliginidae; genus Doryteuthis; species Doryteuthis pealeii. The sequence continues at coordinate 57,206,471 of CM042144.1, read as the reverse complement.
CATTAATTGAAATTTCACCGTTTAGCGTAAGCATTTACTTGCCTGTTGTTTACAGACTTGAGTACTCTGGTGATTGTAAAAACATATATCCTGTAAATAGGTATCAATTAATTGTTCATCCCGAACTGACAGTCGCTGACGGCCGTAAGGACAAGGAACTTGGCAGACAAAAATTCTGTCGGTTTTCGTTTTGCTCTCGGCTAGGGATAGCTGTTAAAATTATATTTATAAGTCGAGCCACACAGATGAAACGTAAACGTCGAAACACGTGTCTGTGGATGACTGATATATATATATATATATATATATATATATATATATATATATATATATATATGTACCCGATCAGCGGGTACTGGAATATGTCAACTGCATCCCCTGCCAAGGGTAAGACCGCTGGTATGATACTAAATTGTAAGCGGTGATGAGACTTTTTCTGAAGCTTGGGGGCGAATGTGTTACCTCTTTGTTGCCATTACTCCCAAGTCCACTAGGACCCGGATTGTTAGATCCTTTTTGAAATAATAAAGTGTTTAAAATGATTGTGAAGATACATTTTTGTATACATAATTGTTAAACTGATTACATACATGAAATAACCCAACAAAATTGTTACGCTGTAAACATCAGTCACCCATCCCTCAACCAACTAACCGGCCAACCAGCCGACCAACAACAATTAAGTAGTTTAAATAAAAGTTTTCAAAGTATTTGATGAGCCACAAAAGAAGGGACGGAAAATGTATTGGCGAAGTGATATATCCATTTATTGACTGAAAACCATCTTCTGATTAAGTTATCTTCGATTGCTTTATATATATATATATATATATATATATATGTGTGTGTGTGTGTGTGATCCGCAGACACGTGTTTCGATGTTTCACGCTGCTTCAGTGTGGCTAGACACAACAACTAACTCCAACCAGAAGCGAACACCGACTGACTTTACGCCTGTCCGATCCGTTAACCTCTAGGCCATTGTCAGCTGCTGTTTAAGGAGCGGTGTTTTAACTGTTTTAAATACATAAATCTGTGTATATACTTTACGATCAGCAGAGAGATCAAATCTGTAAACAGATGATCATTGCGTTATGCGGGCGGTGAAAGTTTATTAAAGTCGCTCCTAAAGAGCTCTACCGGGATACGGGAGCATACGGTCCACAAAATGGATTATGATTTTTTTTTAATTATTATTATTTTACATTGGCGACACATGTTTCAGATCTGATTACATCTTCTTCAGGCGTTAATTAATCCCATTCTCGAAAAAAAAATTTAAGACATAATCCATTTTTTAAAAAACATAATCCATTTTATCAAATATTTAATTTTCTCCCATTGAAGCGATAACAACACACGCGCAATTAGAACGGATATCCATGACAATCTCTCGCCAACTATATCTATCACTCATTGTCCCAGGGTGATTCTCTGCGCAGCATCCAGTATCCACGCAGAGCTGGTCAATGTAGATCCTTGCTGGACGGCCCGCATTGGTATATCCATGTGCTGGTTTCCACAGGAGAACGTCGCTTATAAGTTCGTCATTGCTTCTCTGGCTAGAAGGAACTTTAAAAGGTTAATGCATTAAAAAGTAAAGTTTTTAATGTCAATGCCTTTTGACTGAAAAGTACAGCCTATTTTTAAATTTTAATCTTTGCTATCTGTCTTTAGAATTTAACTAAAAGCAGATGAAAGACAAAAATATTTCCTCACTTTTTATGGCATTTTATTTTCCGATTACATCAAAAATATAACAGCTTGCAAGAAAGAAAAATATTGTTTGAATAATAGATGAGGTGCATGAACTAAAATTCACACTCTTATTTTGATATCAAAACAGACAGACAGAGAAAGAAAGAAAGAAAGAAAGAAAGAGACAGAGAGAGACAGGTACAGAGATAGAGAAATAAACAGAGATAGGAGCGCCAAGTCAATGTTGATTGGTGGGTTATTTTGTTTCATGGCATATCAACCCTTGTGGGTTATTTACTGCCTAATCTTGTTTTTTTGTTTAAATGAGTTTTAAGCAAATAGTTTTGTCATATAGTACCTAAATAATGAGAATGGAATCGTCGGGGAAATAAACAATGAGATCTCTACTGGACTTGTTTATTCAACCTTGCAATTGCTAATTATTCTGCTCACATTGTTTATTTAGTAAACCTTTCCTCTTATCCTTAATACTCGTTGTATTTCTTCCTATTATTTCTCTGTTAACTCTGATACTCGAGTTACAACAAGTTTGTAGAAAAATATTTTGTTTGTTTTGGTTTTATAATCATTTTTTTTTTTGTAGAAATCATTTTCATTAACTTCATGTGCATTAATGAATTGCTCGAATTAATAAATGATTGTTGACCTCCATACACTGCATTTTAGCTCCTATATGATAAAAAGAGGTCGGTGTTTGCCATAAATGCCCAAGTGGAATATTTCAAGTCACGGGTCACAGACCGCTCGGCCACCACGACTCTATTCTTAAACATTACGGAAGCCACTCACGGCCAACAGATGGTCTCAATGAGAGGTTCTTACCCCTTTGCAGAGGTGCAGTTTGTGTATACTACTTCCCTAGCCGATAGGGCGAGCTAAATCAATGATAAGTATTGTATATTTAAGAGGAATCTTCATTTTGAAATGTCATGAGAAACATCTTTAACAAATTCACCAGGTCGGAAACTATTTATAATTCTCAGGTGACTGGCTTGGTTTCATTTCTTTGTTTAATCGCATATAAACTTTCATGGATTATTTAATGCCAGATCTACCCTTGTATGTATCTACCCTCACCCCCCGCATGAGTAGGATGTGACACAAGGTCAATTATTTTAAGTGGAGTTTAACAGGATTGAATTCAGGGTTTTCTCCTAGACCAGTTGCCTAACCAAGATTAAAGAGCCATACCGTAGCTGGGGAGATGAGGCGGGTTCATACCTTTCCCAAGGATATTAGTCCGAAATTGAACGTAACAGCGCAATTGTAGTTCGAACTTGCTTACTACGGTGCCACGAGGACTCCCCTTAATTCTCTGATAAAACTTTCAAGCTAGTTCATCATCATCATTATCATCAAGTTGTGCTGATAGCAATGATTCCCATGATTCTCCCATACCATCGATACCTGTCGGTCATCGCTGTTGGTAAGTTCTATAGACGGTGTCCAGTGTTCGCACATTTATAATGTCCTCCTTCTCAATCGTATCCAACATTAAGTTGAGAAAGGTCTTAGAAAAATATTAAAACGATTTTCGGAGAAATCGATCTACAACTTCTTAAATTCCAACTAATCGTCCGATCATCGAAGGAGTACATGTAAAAAAATCTAGAGGCAATAATTTTGTTTGTAGATTTATCTAAGTCATTTTCTTCAATACACAGAGAAAAAAATGGAGCAAATAACACATCACCCAATAAGTCTCAGGTCTAACATATAGATGGCGCCAGTAATATAAAAAACATCCATATAATTTTTATAAAGTACTAACCTTCAAATGGCACATGTCCAAAATTGAACCCAATCGGATAATTAGTTTACAAATTACAGTTATTTAAGAGACACCACTGTTGCAAATTTTCAAAACAATGGAAAAATCTGAATTGTGTGTGTTGATAAGCGTTGCTTTCTGATGGGGAAAATACTGTTCAAGCAAAGAAATGGCCTGATAAGTGTTATTCGGACTCTGCTCCGTCGAACACAACGGTTAAGAGGTGGTATGCTGATTATAAACGCGGTTGTACAGACACAAATGATGCTGAACGCTAAGGTCACCCAAATTCGGCAGTTGTTCCGGAAAACTCCAAAAAGCCCCACAAACTCGTTTTGGCCGATCGTAAATTGAAGTTGCATGAGATAGCAGAGGAGTGGAAGATATCAGAAGGCAGTGTATTCATCATTTTGCATAAACATTTGTCAACGAGAAAGCTGTGTTCAAAGTAGGTGCTACATTTGCTAACAGTCGATCAAAAACAACAACGCGTCGACGGTTCAGAGCGTTCTTTGCAACTCTTTCAACACAACAAAAAGGAGTGTTTGCTTTGATATTTGACATTAGATAAAACATGGATCCACCACTTCACTCCGGAATCAAATCGGCAGTCAGCTGAGTGGACAGCAGCAGGTGAAAGCCGTCCAAAGCGACTAAAGACACAAACATCAGCAGGCAAGGTTTTGGCCTCCGTATTTTGGGATGCGTATTGAGAAAGGAAGAACCATTTTGTTCATCGATTAAGAAAGGAAGAACCATCAATAGTGAATATCATATAGCATTATTGGTGCGTTTGAAGGAAGAAATTGCCACAATTGAAGAAGAAAAAAGTGCTCTTTCACCCAGACAATGTACCGTGTCACAAGTCGATCGCAACGACGGCAAACTACATGAATTGCATTTCGAATTGCTTCCGTACCCACCCTATTCTCCAGATCTAGTGCCCGGTGACTACTGGCTGTTTGCAGACCTCAAAAGAATGTTCCAGAGAAACAGATTAGGCTCCAATGAAGAAGTGATATCGGAAACTGAGGCGTATTTTTAGGCCAAAGACAAATCGTTCTACAAAAAGGCATCGAATTGTTAGAGAAGCGTTGGAATCAGTGTATCACACAGGAAGAAGACTATGTTGATGAGTAAAATCGAAGTTTGCCTAAAAGTTGTTGTTTTATTAGTTAGACCTGGGACTTATTGAGTGGTGTGTTATTTCTAGCATATGGTTGTTTCCAAATAAATTATTACCGTTATAATCATGATCTACACAGACACGAAAGCAATAGTTCGCTCAACTGACAGTGGCACTAATTTCTTTAACATTGTCACTGGAATCCTGGAAGGGGATACATTAGTATCATTTCTATTTATAGTCTGCCCAGATTACATACTTTGAACGTCAAGGGATCTAATAAAAGAAAACGGTTTTACACTAAAAAGAGCAAAAGGTAGACGATATTCAGTAGAAACTATTACTACGCAGTTGACAGCGCTTTTGACAAGTACATCTAACCAAGTCAAATTTATGCTTCATATCCTGAGGTAAGCGGAAAGAGGTAGTTGTCTCTATGCGAACTCAGATAAAAGTCAGATAAAACAGAGTTCATGTATTTTAATCCAAATTATGCCATCTCGTTATCAAATGACAAGCCTCTGAAAGTAGACCAATACCTTGATAGCAATATCTCATCTACTGAAAGATATGCATATATAAAGAATGGACTGCTATTAACAGGTTATCGGCCATGTTGAAACCTGACCTCTGTGATAAAATTAACGGGAAATTCTTCCCAATTGTTGCCGTATCAGTACCATTGTATGGTCGCACCACTTAAACTTTAATGAAATAGTTGGAGAAAAAGAAAAGCGTTGCCGATAGGAAGAGTAGTAGTATGTGTATAATTAATCTCTTATAATGGAGATTCAATTTCTGTCTGTAAACGAAACTCCGATTAAGATTTGCCTTAAAACAGCCCATGTTATTAGTACGCGTAAAATACTGCGATGTGTCTTATAAATCACTAAGACATAAAGGTCTACATAATATATGGTGTGATTAATTTGCATACAGGTTTTAACACAATTGGATTTAATAAATAATAACTTAGTGCTATTGATCTCTCAGTCGGTAGAGCGTTCGGCTAGAAACCACAAGGTTCCTAGTTCGATACCCGCCCCCGCCAACTCAGTGTATGAGTAGCACAGGGATTTGTGCGGTAAAGTAAGGAGCTGATGGTAGGTGTGGCGCTCCACCTCAGACGCTAAAATTATCTCCTTGGTCTAGCGCTAGTGAAAAGGGGATAGACTCCCTCGCTGCATGGCTGATACCGACATTAGGCCACCCCGACGACTTTACTTAAAATTATTATTTTATTCTCCAACGTATTTAAATCAATCTTACGGATGATTTTATATAGAAACTAATTAAGATATAATTAAAATAAGGAATCTTTATATATACGTTCTTATTTTACTTCATTAGTCTTTCTAATTCAATATACAGCCTGTCCATAAATTCTGTGTTTAGAGAATTTATTACTTTAAAGAGCATACGGACTTTGTGAACATCCTATATTTCATTATATTGAGATTTAAGTACTTACGCCCGGATGGTGTATATTCTTGCTAGTACATATAATAATAGATTAATACAAGCTTTGCCGAGAATGGGACTATCATATGCATGATTTAAACAGTAAAATGTTAAGATTTTTAATGCATCTTCAAGACTTAGAAAAATTAAACTTTTTATTTTTACAGAGATTAACAAACTTTAATCTTGACTAAAGGGATGAAGAAAAGAAATAAACCTTTTCCAAATACGTAGCTCAACTGAAACAAACAAAAAAAGTATGCCTGACCAAAACGCTCCACGTTGACCGGTATTACGTACTTTTGTTCCTATCATCCATCATTTCCAGCCATTGGCGTTGCGGGTGAGTGGCTATCTCGCACTCTTCACTGACCCAGTTGAACTAAGCTGGACTAAAATTTTCTTTTTTATTTCTTTTTCTTTTCCTGTTGAAAAGTAAAAAACTGAAGTGAATGAGGAGGAGGCGGAGGAAGAGGAGGAGAAGATGAAGAAAATAATGAAGGTTATATTCTCAAAATCCAAATCAAATTATTATAATTTTGTAATCACTATGCATAAAACAACCCCTGACGGGTTAACATGCCGTTAAAATCAATGAACGAATGAAGGATAACCAATTCCAGACCAGATTGAATCAGACACTATACTCTAATCCTTGCTAGAGAAGCATGCAGGTAGTACATACGAGGGAAATACTACGAGCTGTCTTTAAAAAAATCTTGGAGGCAACACAGAAAGTAGCTGTGCGGCCACTTACCTCGTATCATATAAACCATCCAACTAAGACAAACAAAACATGGTGGAAACTGCTAGAGAAGCAAGGACGAACTCATTATTGACATTCTCTTGTGGACACCTACACATGGACATTGTGCAAGCTGACCAGCAAAAACCTACATGTCAGCTCTGTGCGGATTCTAGATGCGGGGGCAATAACCAATAGGGACAGGTGGGGAGAAAGAGTAATGAGAATCCGAGCGACATGGTGATGAAGAGAGTGTTAGCTACGTTTTTAATTTAAATCTCTATGCCACAGAAAACTAAATAAATACAATCATGGCCGAGTAGAGACAGCGATAAACTGGGAATTGTGTAAACGACTTGAGTTCGGCTGTGTAAACAAGTGTTTTTGGTATAAACCAGAGCTGTCCTAGAAAATATAAAGGATACTCTGGGAATATTGTCTGTATTTCTTAGATGAGATATTGTTACGGTTATTCATTAATTTATTCAAACTAGTGTCTGCATCTCTGTCATAACGCTTCGATTGTTATTCTTTTAATACTGGAAAATCACATAATGAGAAGAAGGCCGGAGAGCACAACAGACAAAATGTTGTGACAGTTACAACAAAGATTAGGAGACTAGCCCGAATGAGATTGTATTTGAAGGTGCGTGGTGTAATAGTTAATGTCGTTGGAAATGGACTCGTCGACCTGGGTTCAAATCCTGGACGGGGCTATTCGCATTTCACATAACGCTAATACCCTAGGGAAAGTTAGGGATCCAACTACTCTCCCTCCAGATATAGGTGAATAATAGGGCAGGCTGGGTTCTTTAACCATGGCTAGGTAACCAGTATAGGAGAAGGAAAACTCTGAATTCAAAACTCCGCTTAAGAAATTGACCTTATGTCACATCCTGCTCGTGTGGAGGGGTTGGTATATATACATAATGGAATTTTCTGAGATTTTGAGACTTTGTCTTACCGATACCCAAGCCAAGAGACCAGACTTGAAGAAGAAGAAAGAAGAAGAAGAAGAAGAAGAAGAAGAAGAAGAAGAAGAAGAAGAAGAAGAGGAGGGAGAGAGGAGGAAAACTACGCCAAATTGTGAACAAAGTTATTCCATTGACCACAGGGTATAGATAAAAGAAACAAAACCAAAATATCAGTATTTTGACAGAGAACTTTAAAAAAATAAGAAAAAAGTGGAACATGTGAATGACGACGTGCCCGTAATAGCAGGTGCACTGGGAACATTTTTAGAATGTCTAGAGAATTTGGAGATTAAGGAAATGTATGAAATTTTCCAGACGATGAATATGTTATGCTTTGCCAGAACTCTGAAAAGCTATTAAACCAACCAATGAAATTGTTGGTATATCAAATAGACCAGAGTTTCATTATTTCTAGTCGAACATTTTACAATCAAAACAGATATTATTAAGTATTATTTATTACCAAACTTTACATTACTTAAAGGGCCGGGTTAGCTCAGTCGGTAGAGCGTTCGGTTAGAAACCACAAGGTTCCTAGTTCGATACCCGCCCTCACCAACTCAGCGTATGAGTAGCACAGGGATCTGTGCGGTAAAGTAAGGAGCTGATGGTAGGTGTGGCGCTCCACCTCAGACGCCCAAAAAACAAAACAATCTCCTTAGTCTAGCGCTATTGAAAAGGGGATAAACTACCTCGCTGACTGGCTGATACCGACTTTAGGTCGCCCCGACGACTTACATTACTTAAATCCGGTGACCAAAATAAAATCGTACGAATATGTAAAACACATGTACGTATTTTTTGGACTAGTACAAATTCATATTTTTGGTTACCGAGTTTCAGTACTGTAGAGTTTGGTATTGAATGATACATAATAATATCCGAATTGATTATATAATGTCCCCCTAGAAATGAGAAATTCCTCTTATATTTGGTTTAGAAGAAAATTATTTTTTAATAAAGGAAAATGCTAAAAATGTACTTATCTATGGGGGAAACATTATGTATAATGGAACTACTGAAAAGCGGATTCGATACTCGCTGGATACCTTATACTTGCTGGATGTCGTATACTTGCGATCTTGTGTCACATCCTACGCGTGTCGAACGGGTTGTATAAATACCTATTGTATTTATAATGGACATTTTCTTAGACTTTACCACAGAACTAAATAAAAAAAGTGGTATATATCCATGAGGTTGTGCACATTATAACTAGTACACTGGGGACATTTTAATAATTTCTAGAAGAATCAGTCATAAATGGTTAAGAATTTACAGACTACGAATATATTAGAATTGGTGAGAACTTTGACGCGTTATTTGCCCGATCTTACCAAAATAGTATTGGAATATGACACAATGTCTGGTTAATTTGGGGAACCTGCTGTAAGTTTATATTTACCCAACCTTCCACTACGAGCAGGATGCGAAACAAGGTCATTTTTAAGCGAAGTTTTACAGATGTGAATTCAGTTTTCTTCTCTTAAACGGGTTGTCATACCAATGTTAAAGAGCCCAGTCTGCAGAAAGTAAACCTGTCGGGTGTGGGACAATGCCAAAACCAAGAAGTTATGCCCTGTCGGCTTGGGCTGTAGAATACACTGACTGCACTTCGGCAGAGGGTTAAAATACCCCCAATGGGGACACCTGTTGGCCGTCGGTTGTGACGCGTGATGCTTAAGGACAAGACCCTGGTGGCTGAGCAGTCTATGACATACAACACTCCCCTTTGGCCCTTACTTATGCTAGACGGGTGGCCGGAAAGGCCTACTCGGATCAATCGGCTAGTAATGACAATCCCTAGCACCTATAGAATTGTCCCAACCCTATTGCCCTAGTGGCAATTCCCCAATCCTTTTTTTATCATATATGTGCTAGAAGACGGTGGCTGAGGGGTTCGGGTATGACACCAAACTGCATCGAATGGTGAAGTTCCAGTTCTGGAGCTCTGGGGAGTATGGAGTACCTATTCATCGCCATTACTCCCAGTACCTGTTTGGGTCTCATCTATGGGCTAAATAGAAAAAATGAGTTTTAAAAAAATTGTGTTTAAACAAAAACTGAGTTTAAATAAAAAAAATTTAAAAACTTTGAATACCCATAAACAATGAATAAAACAAAACGTCTTTGGTATAGAATAACACAAGAGTTGATACGCCGTAAAATCCAACCAACCAACCAACCGACCAACCAATGAAGTTTAGTGTCATACCCAAGACATCCCTCTTCTTTTTGTGTGTGTGTGTGTGGGGGGGTCTTACTTCTCAACAGAGAATGCAGTTGGTGTTTTTAAGGTCCGCCGACTGGGCTGTAAAAAAATTAATTGACTTGATAACAATGAATTATTTATTATTGAATTTTTATTATAAATTATAATTATTTATCATATTTATGAATTTATTATTGTTTGAATTATTATCAAGTTGGACACATGCCGCCACGGATATAAGGGTTAATACAGTTCTAAGTAGCAATCATCTGTATGTGTGCAGGTTCAATCCTGACTACAGGCGATCAATAAGACAGAATACTTAACTTATATTAACACTTGTATGGTTAACGGAATGAGAACAGTCTACTCTGGTGGATTGAAGAAAGGGTTCTGTTCGAAGTTCTGTTAAGGCTCCCGATTACGACATGAAAGCTCCCGAGTTCGACGAGAAGGTTTCCGAGTTCGACAAGAAACATCTAAAGAAAGCCAAAGGGCACATCCGTCGAAACGTTGCGTACATAATAATAAAGATGAGGACAACAATCCGAAAAATCCAAATAATACAAATTATCAAGTCTCAGCTAAAAAATTCAATCAAATATATTCTTTGAACATACACACAATATTTTATTTAAATAAAAAATGCTTGAACCTTTCTTTTCGAACACCTCTTATATACAACACCGCCATCTTTTGATTAAGACGGACGTTTAAGTGCAGTTGGCGGTTCATTTCACTTGTTTCATTATATTCTATATTCAACAGTACTATTGTATGGTTGCATCGCTTGGACTCTAACGAAATGCTTGGCGACAAAGCTAGTTAAGGATGCTGTGAACTGTTTTGAACAAATCCTGGAAGCAGCACCCCACAAAAGGGGTGCATATCGGTTAAATCCGTCCCGGTCTCCTGCCTCAAAAAAACGCTAAGCGGTGCCTGCTGAAAATCCAACCTGCTGAAAATCCAACCCGCGCTACTATTCGACTCCCTAGATGGTTGAAGGCGTATTTATTTAGAAATACGTGACAGTTTTTTTTTTTTTTTTTTTTGGTTAAAATAAAATGAAAATACCGAAGAAAAGATATTTTAAAGGGTGGGGTAAAATATTTACTTTTACTTGTCGATATAAAACCTGGGTGGTGGCTTACTTTTAACGCCTTCAAATCACTAAAAAAAAGTTATTTGTCGATATAACGCCTTCAAACCGCTAAAAAATATTTCAAAGGGGAGGGGGTAAAATATTTACATTTACTTATCGAAAAAAGACTGGGGGTAAAATATCGCTTTCATATCGAATTAACTTTGCGGGGAAAACGCCTTCAAACAGCTAGGGAGTTGAATAGTAACACGGGTTGGATTTTCAGCAAGTTTAATTTTCAGTAGGCACCGCTTAGCGTTTTCTAGGACAGGGGACCAGGACGCATTTATGCGATAATACCCCAAAAAGGCACCACTTACCCCCCGTCTCACAAACCATCTAAGTAAGACGAGAAAGTCATGCTGGATACTGCTGAAGAACTAAGGACGAACTCATACGCGACATTCTCCTATGGACATATACATTGACACACCAGTGAAGCCCTCCCAGCAAAAACTTACATTCATCAGCTCTGGGCGTGCACTGCGTGTAGAGGACTTATAGAGGTCGATGACCAATAGGGACGGATGACGGGAAAGAGGGCGACTTTGCGTGGCATCCTATCTGTGGTGAACGGGTTGGGTAAATATTTATTTTTGTGGGGTTGCGTTCGCGCTGAAGAACATCGAATGTTTTTGATCCTCCCAATTATCACTATTGCGGAAATAACTATGAAATACTAATTAGAATCCTTCACTCGTCCCTTATTAGGAGCAGCAATATCAGCATGGATTGCTGTCACAGCCGTAATCGTTTGTCATCTCACCTAGTTTTAATGAAATATTTCAACGTCAATTTAATGAAAAGCGTTGTCGGTTGATGTCTCGTTAATCTGCCTGATGTCCACCTGGCCATTATACTCCTCGTCTCCCGTTCCCGGATTAAAATTGTTTCCGTTAAGTCAGATCAATTAAACCAACTTCCTTTTAGCTCGGATTATGACCCTTATTTTATAACAGGTGTGCGACCTCAACGGACACCATTTAAACTGTATACTGTAAATCTGTTGAGAGCTGTAGTTCTCAACTTTTCTTTCTTTTTTTTCTTTTTTTTTCATCTATGGACCCCTTTGATATTTATCTATTTAATTTAGTGGACACCATAGCCATTGGATGTTTAAAAATACTATTCTATTTTCATAATTAAATATTATTAGGAACTGTATAAAAAAAAGAATTAAAATATTTTGTGTATTGTAGAAGTATAACAAATTTATTATATATAAAAAGGTCGTCGGGGTGGCCTAAAGTCGGTATCAACCAATCAGCGAGGGAATATATTCCCCTTTCACTAGCGCTAGACCAAGGAAATTGTTTTTGCGTCTGAGGTGGAGCGCCACACCTACCATCAGCTCTTATACTTTACCGCACAGATCCCTGTGCTACTCATACGCTGAGTTGGCGAGGGCCGGTATCGAACTAGGAATCTTGTGGTTTCTAGCCGAACGCTCTACCGAACTAGGGACCTTGTGGTTTCTAGCCGAACGCTCTGCCGACTGAGCTAATCCGTCCCGATTCACAAGTAAACTAAATATACAATGAGATATTTATTGAAAAATATACTATTTTGTGCCAATTTATTCAATGTGTACTTTGTGTTTAATGCTGCTCTGTGAATTTTGAAATATTTGTCTCTAATTTTATCAATGATAATCCTTTGTACAATATTAAGCCAGTTACAATCTCTTGATAGTAAGTTAGAGGAATGGATGAAACCAGATTCAACAAACTACAATGACGGAAAAGCAGAAACATTAAACTGCGCTTTCTCTCAGAGTAGAGGATTTTTTTAGCAGTGTTATTACTTTTCCATACATTATACTTCCCATATTTAAATCTTGCTTGAAATATTTCTGGACTCTGCAATTCAATGAGAGAAAGAAACCTTTTTTTTTTTTTTCTTTCCTTAAGTTCTAAAATACTATCTTGTACCCCCTTACTATTTTGCTTGTGTGGACTTCTAGGGACCATATGGATCCCGGTTGAGAACCACATGTTTAAAATGTATGATAACCGTTACTTTGGTATTGATGATCTTAGGCAAACCTTCTAGTAATTAATTTATTTTCATCTCTTAATTTTAATTGCTTTTTATCGCAACCCACCTAAACCTT
>CM042144.1:57043209-57188209 GCA_023376005.1 Doryteuthis pealeii | reverse complement strand
AACTAAGGCCGGTGTGAAAAACTCTCAAGGAGTGAAATAATAATGATAATACAAAAAAAGAACGAAGAAAGACTGGTTAGAGTAAGCAGCCAATATCAGATATATCAACATAATTAAGAACAAACGTGATAACAACAAATAAAATCTCTAGAAAAAAACATGGAAGCAAAACAACTGTATGGACACTTCAAGCGATAAGCTAAGGAAATTTACATGTGAAGACTTGGACATGGCTACAAAGTTGAAATCTGAACATCTTTAAAGCAGCACAAAATAATGCCATGAGAACTAATCATGTTAAAGCAAAAATTGATAATACACAAAAAGATAGCAAGTGTAGGTTATATGGTGACAGAGACGAAACTGTTAATCACATAATAAGTGAATGCAGAATTAACACAAAAGAAATACGAGACTAGTCACGATGGGTAGGAAAGGGAATCCAATGGGAATTGTGCAAGCGATTAAAATTTGGCCATACTGTAAAAAAATGTATACTGAAAATCTATTCTGGAAAATGAGGCGCATAAAACTATCTGAGACTTTAAGATACAAACAGTCTACCGAATCCCGATCAGTAAAAAGAAAACCTATCAACTAGTGGTATTGTGTCACTCCAGCGGATCATGCAGGGAAAATAAAAGAAAGCGAAAAGATAGACAAATACCTGAATCATGCCAGAGAGCTAAAAAAAAAGTTGTAGAACATGAAGTTGATGGTGATACCAATTGTAGTTGGAGCACTTGGGACGGTCCCAAAAAGCTAGTAAAAGTGATTGGGGGAACTGGTGATCAGAAGAAGAATCAAGACTACCCAGACTACAAAACTGTTAAGATCAGCTAAAATACTCCGAAGAATCTTGGAGATCTGCAGAGACTTGCTGTCACTCAGACTTCATAGAAAGACCACCAGTTAAAGTTGGCTTGAAAAACTAGCAAGGAGTATAATAATAATAATAATAATAATAATAATAATAATAATAATAATAATAATCATTAATATTACTATTATTATTATTATTATTATTATTATTATTATAGTAGTAGTAGTAGTAGTAGTAGTAGTAGTAGCAGCAGCAGCAGCAGTAAACTGTGGACAAGAACTATAGTAGAATTATTCAATAAACAGTATTCAGTTCTTTTATTCCTTATATTTAAAATTAACTCCCATAACTTAAATTATATTAAATTAATATTTTGGTTTGGCAGAAATTTACGACATCTTTACCACCTCGATCAATACCCTTTTTCTTCTTCTTCTTCTTCTTCTTCTTCTTCTTATTATTTTATTATTATTATTTTATTATTATTATTATTTATTATTATTATTGATTTACAGTTTGCGATTTTTCCTACTAACGGTAGCTGGTAGAGTCTGAGTAACAACAAGTCTCTTCAGGTCTCCAGGACTCTTCTGAGTATTCTAGCTGATCTCAACAATACGTATGGTTTCGATTCTTCCTCCGATTTCCAATTCCTTCAAGTCTCCACAGATCTCCATTGCAATTATTATTATTATTATTATTATTATTATTATTATTATTATTATTATTATTATTATAGGTGCAGAGTTAGTTTTAATTAGAGTCAAAATAGAATATTACAAATTAAATATTTGGGATGCAATTTTAAGTTGAAATATTAAATACTCTTTATCGATGCATCATCAATACGAATTGTCAATCATTTACTTATAGAAACAAAGGAAAAGAGACTCATATCAATGTCAGTGTAGGTAATAATATATTAGACCTATTTACATTTAGGAGCGTGTGCAAACACACTTACACACGCACATTAATACACACGCAAACACAAACATGTATATAGATGTGTATGTGTATATTCATACAACATATCTATAAATTAACTACAAACGCTTACACATATACACACATAGGCCTACTCATTCACTTGCGTGTGTGCACATTCCTTCATACCCACAAACACGAGTTAAAGGCGTTTTTTAATATGTAAATCATGCATTCTTAAATCTGATTGGCTATTCGTAGACAATGAAACCTCACACTATTTTCAATTTTGACAGGCTAAGACGACTTGAAGAATGGTCAGATTAGTCGGCAAACCCCTCCCATTGACAAAAACACTGATTTACTATTTGTGGTGAGAACTGTCAATCTCTACAGCGCCGCTGCCAAATAAGGAGTTGGGGCGTGGTCTACGCATGAAAAAGAAAAAAAAAGATAAAAAGTATTGCAAGGGAGGGGGAAGAAAGTTAATAGAGAAGCGTATGGTGAAGGAAGGGGAGGAAGGATAGTAAGGGAAGAGGAGGGTGGCAGTAGTCGTTGACCCCTTTTACTCCATCCTCGTGTGTTTTCCGAAGAGACAGAAGTGAATTAATTTCATCCAACAACCATCTTTCTTCGCGTTTCTGTCGGCAAAGCATCAGTCGCGCTTTGGACAAGGCCTTCGCGAAAAGTGGCCTCTCATTTGTTAACATACTTCATTGAACCCTGCGCTTCGCCTGTCGAATATATTTGTTTACCATTTTTCTGCAAGGATGATATCTATTCACCCTTGAGACGACTAGCTTGTTTCTTCTTTCTTTTTATAGTATTCACATTGTTCCACTTTTTATTTTTTATTTACTTTCTCACTCTCTCTCCTACTCTTATGCTTTCTCTCTCTCTTCAAAGTTCTTTTTACATACTTGTACACAAACAAATACGTTATTTACCGGGACTTTATTTTTAATCAGAGACCTCCCTCATAAAGTGCTCACACTTATATATATTTAAAGTCGCATGTCTACCTCCTCGTTCTAAGACAAATTATTTATTTGTTTCTAGTTATTGGAAGTAAAAAAACAAAAACAAAAACGAATCCTTATTTAGAGTGGACATAGAAAATATAACCATTCAAAAGATCTTGAACATATTTCAGAAATATATATATAAATATATTTATAAGTGACGAGAAAAAATTTTTTTAATGAAGGTTGCAAACTTTAAAAAAAAGACAAACAAAAATAACCAGCTTCCTCCATCTTCTTCACTGTACTTTATCAATAATGTCGACAAGATAAAATCGTTAAATAAACACACACATCGTGACCCACATAGTTATAAATACTAACATTCGCACACATACTAACACTTACTGATATATTCGCACACCCACAAGCTTATACACAAACACGTATATATTTTTACATCTGTTTCTGCTCGAGAAGGGTAAAACAAGTCAAATTTCCGAAAACGGACACATTCATTCCTGTTAACCTATCTAATCGTCCATCTGTATACGAGCATTGTTCGATAAAAAAAAACTTTAAGGAGAAATAAAGAAAAAAATGTTTGTGTGTGATATCTTAATATAGAATGCACGACGTAGATACTTATATTAGTTCGTACGTATTTTATACCGTGTTAACAGTATTCAGTATTATATCGTGTGAGTCATAGGGGGAGAAAATCAGCAGACAAACCACGCATAAAACAAATAACATACATAAAATAACACGTTAAACAGTTTAATAAACATCAGGTTTTGTCATCGTGACGAAGAACCTTCATGGATTTAATTACAACATTGCTTCAAAGGAAAAACTCTTAACCCCTAGCGGAATCAAACAGAGAGAGAAGAAGGAGAAAAAGGACCCTCAAAATATGTATATCAACACAAGGGACTGACAGCTTTTTTGGATTCACAATCTCTGATCGTGGTTTCATTTTAATATATTTGAAAAAAAAATGCTAAGGACACAATCTAAAAGTAAGTAACACAGTTATTCTCATTTCAATTAAAAAAAAACATCATTATATCATATCTCATTACAAACATTAATATATATACATATTATATGTATATATATATATAGTTTATATACGTTATATTAACGTATATATTAGTTCGTCCGGTCAAAATTTATAAGTTAAATCTGATGCTTGTCAAGAACCAATCGACTATCTTTTAAGGGAAAGAATATTTACATTTAACTTATTGGGCTGTAAGAAGTCTATTAAAACAAATCTTTGGTACATGATCTCATTTTATAAAATACATTTTTATTTATGTTCGTTGTAAAAGTGATAGATTTTACTTTAAATTAAAAAGAAAATAACAATTAATAGTTTTAAAAATAGTTGGTCGAGAATGAAAAGTACGAAAATAAATGAATGAATAAATAAATAAATAAAAACAACAACAACAACAACAACAAAATAAACGACGACTGCTCGTTGTTATTTTTTTTTTATTTAGCACAAGCTGATCAGTAGAGAAGAACTCTACGCGAAATCTCACGTTATTAACGGCAAACATCGAGACGAGATTGGCTGTCGGAAACAAGAATCGTCGACTTCAAAAAAACATTCACAACCGAGCCCCCTTTTTTCTATATTGATCGTTCGCGTAGATTTTTTATAAAAAATTATATATCAGAGTCTCCAACACATAAGGAGCTCCCCTTTTTCACGCCCCCTACCAAATCACTAACCAAAAAGACTTTATCTTGAAGTTTATCACCCAACCATACACCGTGGCTTTACTCGATATCAGTCAGCAATCCGTCTTTCGACAAGCGGACGGAGTTGGATACCTGGAGGCGGACGACGGAGGCGGTGGAGGAGGAATGTATCCCAGTGTGGGTTACCCGACGCCATTCTCCGTGAAGGACATTCTGAACTGGTCTGAACAACAGTCGAACATGTTCGATAATTATTCCGGAGTCGGAGGTGTGAACACCTTTGGCATGAACTTTCAGCTGGGGACCGGCTACAACGTGGAATCG
Organism: Doryteuthis pealeii; assembly: GCA_023376005.1. Taxonomy (NCBI): domain Eukaryota; kingdom Metazoa; phylum Mollusca; class Cephalopoda; order Myopsida; family Loliginidae; genus Doryteuthis; species Doryteuthis pealeii. Next base: position 57,183,457 of record CM042144.1, on the reverse strand, counting down.
CTACCAAATACGAACAATGGACGACTGGTCGAAGCCGGCGGCGGAGGTGTCGGTAATGGTGGCGCGGATCCACACATCGTGGCCGTATCCAACAACCCGTCGTGTATTTACGGGAACAATCCAAATCAACCGCCGAACCCCGCGTCTCTGCAACCGACTTACACCAGTCTATCTTGTTCCTCGTCGGTAGCAAGCGACAATTTACACAACACACCTCCAACGCCGGGGACCACGCCGTCGTCCTGCAGAGAAGATGATGGACTTGATAAAAGTAAGTTTCAAATATCTTATTTTACTTTTTGAGATAAGGTTTTTTTGGTCGATACATACAAAAATTGACCCGAAAACACGTTACCGAATCTCTACAATGATACCGTTTTATTCTTTGTATTTTTGAAGCTGAAGTTGTTAACAAAATATATTTTGAATTAGATTTACCTGTAGGGAATATTCCGAGAGGGGGGGGGTGCATACCAAAAAAAAAAAAAATCTGTACTACTTTGGTATGCGATCTATGTGCCCACGTGATCTACCAGAGTCGAATTTTATTCTTGTATGTGATCAAAATATAATATTTGTTTATCATGGTTTGAATAAAAATATGTTTATCCATTTATTTAAAAGAAATTGAAATTATAGAAATTTGAAAATTTATAGGTAAATGAAATATATATCAACCAAAACAAATCTTAATAGATGATATATATATATATATATATATATATATATATAATTCGTTATTAAAATGGAGTAGATTAAGGTAACGTTGTTCACATACCAAAGTAGAACCAAACAATCTTCACAGGGGAGAAAAAGCAATAAACTACCCCAGGAATAAAAATAATATACGGAAATTAATCAATTTTAATTTAGTTTATTTTATTAATTGTGGTTTATAGATTAATTCTTTAAGATTAAGATAATTATTGGATTTCAAGGAATTATCTTGATTAGATTAAGGTAATAATTATTGGGTGTCAGTAAATTTTATATCCAAAATTTGTGGAAATGATTTTAAGTCAAACAACTGTTTCTTTATTTAATTTTATGAAATCTCTATAAAATATAATTTGGAAGCTAAAAATATTTGTTTTCCATATAATTTTTCCCTGTTCCTAACAAAAATAACACTGTTATGAAATATATTTTTGCAATGTTTAAATTTAATCTAAATTTTATTTATTTTTGTAACTTTCACTTTAAATGTGCATTCTTTATCGCGTTATGGTTTTGTTTGGGCCCTGCTATTCCTGGGATGAATAATAAAACTGGATAATGAATTATTTTGTGCAGAACATACTATTTAACTGGTTTCTCTCATTTTTGTATTTACAAATAAAACAAAGATGACACTGATCGTCCTGTAATTCGATACTAATTTAAATTTAGTAAAGTTACTTTTTCGCCGGTATCTCAAAAATTGGTTTTGGTAATTACCGAATTTGGTAGACTTTTTCCAACAAAATAATCCTCTTAAATTAAACAGGATTATAAATATTTTTAATTCGAATAATTTACATTGGTTCTCTCGAGAAACCTCAAAACAAATGAATGATTAAAATTACACTAACTTTAATACATTGTCTACAGAGTGGCCCGAAAGTGCAACATGTACATATATTTAAAGATTTTTTTAAAGGTTAAATAATTAAACAACTTATACATTATTTTATTAAAACAAAAGATAAAGGAAATTGAAACAATATGTACTGGTGACAAGACTTTCAGACCACCCTGTACATTCATTATGAACGTATGAATGAAAAATAACCAATGAATTTTGGAAAATACAGTCTTTACTTTTTTGTGACGAAGTTTACTAAGATTAGTAAATACGGGTTGACAACCGGACTAAAAAAACAAATTTACTTTTTTGTTATCTTTTTCTTGCCTCTACTCCCAACATTCCATGACAATGGTTTGTTTATTTAGGAAAATACACACTGAAACCCTCATACACAGCAATTAAATAGATGACCCGTGAACCCCTTGGGTCCCCGTTGTAAAAGGGGGTAAATAATATTGATGCGATGGAGGAATAAATGATTTTAATTAGCACTTTATAGTTATCCTCTTTTATATCTAAGAATTTGGATGACGTTGTAAGGCGAATGCAGACCCACCAAATTATTATTCAATTGCAGACTGGAATCTGAAGATTATATTGTTTTAATGCAAATTTCAAAGTGATGTTCATTTTTGCTGGGTTATGATTACATAGATATATATACAAACATGATGGCAATTTTCAATTTTAATATTTCTTCTTTTAATATATAAACTAGTTTTATACATTTTGAGAAATTGATGCGAAACTGTTGAGCGTGCATTGCATGTTTTTTCATTTTTCGTATATTAATAAATCAGCATTTACAATTAAAATTGAAATAGCAAATTGAATTTATTTTTATTCAAACAAAAACGTTGTCTTTGTTGGTTGTGTAGAAATGTTTACAATTAAAAAATGAATTCTTTAGATAAAACGTGCAAACCGCTTTTGAAAAATAATGGCAGACCAATTTAGTGATGAACTTGTCGAATTGAAAACATATCGTTTTATTTTTGATAATCTGTACTAAATAATTACTTCCCATCGATATGTAAAAAAAATATTCCTGACACTATTTTTACTATTTTTTTTTAAATTTTGTATTTGATTTTCTTTTCTGGGTTTATTTAAACCTGTTTATCAATTTCAAAAACATTCACATTCAATTGTCTGTATGTATCATAAAAATATTGCACATATTAGAATTAACTTTAAATTCTTAAAGTGGAAGAAAAACAGCAATTTCGACAATTTTCTTATTTCCGACTTTTTTTTCTTTAAGAGTAAAAACGTATATTCAAAGATTCTTTGCATAAAAATATTAAATAGATTCTATGCTATACTTTTTCGAATTTAGAAATCTTTTAAATTACAAAATATTGCATTATTTATCTACATTAATGTTTTGTTTTTAATTTTTTAAATTTATCTTTATTCATGTTTTAGCCATAGTCATTTTGGGGTTCACAGGCATGACAAATTATATATATATATATATATTGATCCTTTACATCTTTACAGAGTTTTTGATTGAAACTCATCCCAAAATGTTTAAAGTCAATACAGTAAAGATTTTCTTTTTAAATTATACTATTTATTAATGGTTATCAGTAACTTGGGATTTGATGATTTTTTAAAAGCATTTTCCAATTATGACAGCGATGGAATTTGCTAATATTATTAAACTTAAGAAAATATACATTTATCTAAAGCGCTAAACCTTTTTTTAACCGATGTATTAAGGAAAAAATGTCATGGAACACATGCATTCACACAAGATAATAACAAAAGCAAATTTGAACAATAGATTCTTATCTCTATTTATCTATGAAAAATAGATATATTGCAATAATTTTATTAAAATATAAAGTAATGTGCCTTTTTGTTAATTTTATAAATCCAAATATATTTTTGAAATCTTTTTTAAAATGACTTTTGAAATAAATATCATAGCTGATTCACTAATCGCTTTCTAACGTTACCTTTTAAATATTCACTAGATTATTATTTTTTATTTGTCTGTTATGTCTCCCTGGAAACATCTCTTTTTTATCATCTCATACTAACCATTAAAAGAAAAAAGTATTTTCCCAGAAAATAAACAATATTAATACAATATTTATATACATATCAAATTCTGTTAAATATTTCATTCGATAGATCCAAAAAATACTTTCTTAATTTTTATTTCATACCATAATTTCTGAATTCATTCAATACAATCTTAAGATTTTGTACTCTATTGCTGTTCTTGATCTGATTAGGCAATTTATTCCAAAAATATATTACTCTTAGCAAAAAAAAAAAAAAAAAAATCCAATTGGTTAATAGACTTAGTTTTTGAAATCTGCCTTGACAGTAAATAATATTAATTTTATCATCTATAAAAATGGGAATTTTGGAGAAGAGGTTTTCATTAAAAACTAATAATCAAAATAGATGATGCACAAAGATTATTTAAGATTATCAAATTTATTTGAAAATTTTTTTATCAACATTTGGGTTCATTCCTCGTGTAGTGAGCAAGCTTAACTAGCAATCCATTACCAGTGAGTTTATCTCATTAAGTGTCCCATACACCCCAATTAAGCAAAGCTTAGTAAATAATATATATATATATATATATATATATATATATATATATATAATGTGTGTGTGTGAGAGAGAGAGAAAGTGAAATAAACAACTCATTCTAAAAACGTTTTTATAAATCAAACAATTCTTAATATCGACCAGTAGATCAGGATAAAATCTAAATAATGGTAGTTTCATATGATGATTGTGTATATTTTTTTAAGTACATGAAACTGGTAGTAATGAGTCTTCCTCAAAGAGGTGAGTAAACATTAATTTGTTTTAGGTATATATATATATATATATATATATATATATATATATGGTTGTTTAGATTAGTTCTTAGCCTGAGTAATTAATTATTTCCATATTCCGTTATTAGTTTTTTTTAAATAAAAAAAAATAAACACACTTACACGCAGTTTTTTTTTAAATATAATTTTAGAATTGTATATACATATAAATCTACTTTAGAGGGGAGAAATACATAATACCAAAAATGATTTATTAAAAGTTGGATAAAGAAAATCGGCCGGATGATGATTTAAACACTTTCTTGAGTAATTGGACACCCATATATTTTAAGCATTTTTTTTCCTGTTCATAAAAATTAATTTTTTCAAATTTTGACGTTTGGGAGAAATGATGAAAAAAAGTTTTGAAATGTAAGATTTTATTTTTTAATTCTTATTCAATTGTGAAACAAACATGATGTACTTATTCCTTCGGCCTGAAATTGCGACCGTAAACCAAAAATTAACAAAATTAAACTCTGGAATCTGATTCTTGTCTTAACGTTATCATCGATATTGTCAAATATACTGTTCGTCCAAAATGTAACTGATTTTAAAACGCTTTAAGCAGCATATATATATATATATATATATATATATATATATATATATATATATATATATATAAAATTATAGGTATATCATGGTTTCGATCGTAATGATCTCTTCAGGACCCTACATGATGTTCGTGACGAGATACTTACGATCGGAACCGCGGTAGATCCATAATGTTTTCACATTTATTAAAGCTCTACTTTTATGGAGTTTTGAGCACTCTTGGATAAATTACCGAAATAATACTATTCCAGCGAAAACGTTAAAACAGTACTCGGAACCTCTCTCATATATATATATATATATATATATATATATATATATATATATATATATATATATATATATATACGCGCGTACAGCGAAAAGTGTATATTTTTAAGTATTTATAACTTTTAGTTTAGTGTACCAAAAAGACACCATTATGAGACACCCAATGAGGATTGATACTACAGTATTGTTTATCAGGCTATCTTGCCCATTAGGTACCTAAATAACGGTACATTTACTTTTTCTAATATAAACTCTAATGAGCACATTTTCAATTTTGTGATTATTTAACATTATTTTTTAATGCAAAATTTAATTGTCATCTATTGATGAAATTATTTGCATCAATCAAAGATCAGACTAGTTTTTATTTCTTTTCAATCTTGTAATCAAGTATATAAAACTGATAAAATTTAAATTCTGTATGGAAATATTAATATTTTTTTCTTGGTATTAATTTCATATCTTAAGCCACACGCGTTTTATTTATAATTGCAATTATCCTAATGTTAATCTGTATTGGAATTTTTTTTGTTATACTAGACAATTCGTGAATGTATTTAGTTCCTGTTGGAAGAGCGGTTTACGATGATAATGATGGTTTTATTTAGAGAAGAAGAGAGGATTGTTTATTTTTACAAATTAGCACCCATAATCAAGATTGAAGTTGAACACTTGTACGAACTTAATTTTAAATAAATAAATCGTCTCTATGGGTAGGGAATGGTCGAGTAGACCATTAGTTTGGATAATTGAGGTTTCTATCAAGCAAATAAATCCCACGTTTAATCTTATTTTAATTAAGTTTACTCGGGGGATTTCGGATTTTGCAGGTGCGGTATTAATACCTTGACGCTAAGCTGGAAATAATGGAAACATTCTAAAGAGATTTTATTGACCAGCTGTTCATAATAGACAATAAAGAAACAAATGTACTTTTTTTAAGGAAAACATTGAACGGATCCATATAGAGAAAAAATAAAAAAACAAAAAACACTTTTTTCTATAGTCTATTAATTCTGTTTTGCCGCATACAAAAAGTTTTTAGTTGATTTCAAAGGTCTTTTAGAAGTGTACCTACTATAACACACACACACACACACACACACACACACACATATATATATATATATATATATATATATATATATATATATATATATATAGCATCAAAGCATATCAAAATTTGGGGTTTAGAATTACTCTATTAGTACTTTAGAACAATGGGATTATTCACTTTTAACTTATAAATTTGGATAAGCCCGAGAAAAATTAGTGGAACCTCTTATATCTTATTAGTTTGCTGACCACAATATTTTTTTTTAGGAAAAGAGGAAACTGGGACGATCTGAATTCATTGTTGTTAGTCATGAATGAAGGATACACTTCTCAAGGTTAAAAAAAAAAGAAAAAAAAGGTTTCATATATATATATATATATATATATATATATATATATATATATATATATATATATATATATATTGTCAAAATGCATGAAACCTATAGTTATTAGATTGAATTTGAAGAGATGAGAAAACATTTTTTATTTATTTTATCATGCTTTGTACTGACTAGTATTTGATCATGTGATTGAAGTATAGAAAAATGTTTTAAATACGATTTGTTCATAAAAACCTCCAAATGATTTACATTTATTTGTTTGAGAACTTCTTTTCAAATATTAACGGTTTTAGGTTTGACGAAATGCAGTTTCATATGAAGATTGTATTTTCTTTGTTTTCTAAACATGAAACTGATCTGACGTGGTAAGATAAAAATTTATTCATTTCAGGTTTTATCCTGCTCTACTGGCTAGTATTAGAGCACTTTCCTGATTTAAGTAAAAACGTTTTTAAATAATTTATTCGTTTTATTATTGAAAGCTCCAACTAATTATCATTTATTTTATCGAGCAAATATCAACCCCATTAAGATGGATGAAAGGCAGAAATGTTTAATCTGAAGATAGTTGTTTTTGTATTTTTTATTTTATTTTACAAATACATAGAATTTGTCATATAACTGACTTAAGGAGATGAGGAAACAATTCATTCACTGTAGGTTTTATCCTGCTCTACTGACCAGTATTTGAGCACTTTTCAAGAAAACATTTGTATAACGATTTTCAGGTTCATATTTCTATACTTACACACCATCGGATTTATTTCCATTTTTCTTATATAATGGGTATTGGTTGGAGGCTTTTAAGGACAGATAGAATTCATTTATGAGTTAATCCTCCCTTTAAAAAATAACAAATAGTTGAATGGCTACGAAGAAAATAACCGTCAGAATACAAAGGAATTTTAAATCTTGTTATTAATATACTTTGACGAAAACACAACAAATATGTAAATCCAATTATATATGTATACGTTGTGCGTGTGTTTTATTTACTAGTGGACCGTCACAGTCAAAAATGACATTAATATTTAAATTTTTTTGCAATTTCGCCATGCTTACATTTTTCTAGCAATCTCTTTTATAAATCTTACCCATTTATGTGTGCTAAAAATAATCTTATATATTATCTAAGTTTAGAATAACAGAAAATTCTATTTTCAATACGTCATCGGAATTTTTACGTTCATTATTAAGTAATTACAGGGTTTTATTTACAAATATTGACAAAATAATGATCTATTTGTTGAAGGATCCATTACGTAGAGATGGGCAATTTGAAGAAAATTGCATCGAAGTGTTACACACAATAGATAACTATACATTACATTTTACATTTATTTGGTGATTTTTAAGTTTCTATTAATAGTTCTATAATAATGAAATTATAATCGCTAACCTTACCTGATAAAAAAATATTAATTTCTAAATTTGTATGCTAATATAATCTTTTCTCTGCTATTAGAGTTTATGCAATTAATACTGAGACGTGATACTTCGAAACTGGACTGTCTGCGGATCACACACACACACGCACATATATATATATATATATATATATATATATATATATATATATAATGTGTGTGTGTGTGTTGAAAAAAAGAAAGTATAGAATGGATAAAATAGGATATTTTAATCAATTTTACTTACACGTGTAAAAATTAAATTGATTAAAGTATCCTATTTTATCCATTCAATACTTTCTTTCCATTATTTCTTTTTTCAACATACCGTCGGATTCACTTCCATTTTCATTTTATATATATATATATATATATATATATATATATATATATATAGTGTGTGTATGTATGTATATGTGTGTGTGTGTGTGTGTAACATAGTTTAAGAATTCGATTCGGCGGTACATATACTAAAATTAATGTTGGGAAAGATGTACCGAATTAATTCGTATTTGATATGTTAAATTTATTTTCTTTAAATTGCTCTAAGGAATGAAATCACATTTTTAATCAATATCTTCATTGCTTTATTAAAAAAAATTGTTTCACTTCTAATTTTTGTAAACAACAACTGTTTATTTTAATCTGTTATTGTATTGATAAATAATCACTTTCTATAAATATACATTTCCCTCGAGCTATATAATTTTTTTGCGCGTGGTGTAATGGTTATCGTGGTAGGAAATGTTTGTATTTCACATAGCACTGATACCCTTAGGAAAGATGTGTATCCAATAATTCTCCATGCAGCCATGGGTAAATAGGACGAAATGTGCTCTTTAACTGTGATTAGGCAACCAGTATAGGAGAGGGAAAACTCTGGATTCAAACCTATTAAATTCCGCTTAAATAATTAACTTTATATAATTCTCATCACTCTTCATATGCATTTCTCATAGCAATGTGGGTGATATTGTCAGTGCTTATCTCCTACTATACGACACTTTTTACTGGGTTACGTGGTACCAGCAACACTGAACAATATCTGACTTATTCCAGATTTGTTTACTATAAAAAGTTAGACTTGATATTTGAATATCTTTTTCACTACGTTCAGTCTGGTACACAAAATCGCATAATTTCTTAAGAATAACAAATTGTTTGTAGATATTAATTTTACATTAAAGAAGTGTAGATCTTTCTTAAATTATTTATTTTTGGGGAAAATTATTGTGGTGTAATGATGTTATAGTATTAAGGTTTATTTTGACACAAGGTCACAAATGTAGCGCACTGGGCAAGAATAAGATTTACTTCTCTAGAGATGGTATAACTTTAGTTGTGCTAAAAACCGAAACGCTCGAACTTAGGCAGAATTATCCATTCATAAATAAATATATCCTGAATATTTGTTTTTCTTCATATTTCTATACTCACCATCGGATTTATTTACATTTTTAATTTGATATGTCCAATTTTTATTTAATTTAATAAATCCTAGATTAGAGTTTATAGTTATTAACTAAGATTAACTTAGTTGTGGCACAAGGCCGCAAGTATGGAGCACACAATGAGAATGGAGCTCACTAATGATTTGCTAATCCAACTTGTTAACCATTACAACATGTGCATTGCCTTTGATTTCCTTTATATAATCTTAAAACAAAAGTTAATTATTAATAATTTACTTTAAAAGTTGATCTTATCACCCATTGAAAAAGTGTATGATTCTTGAATAGTTTATATTTAACTATATTTTACAAGTAACTTTTGCTTACTCTGTTATAGGAATACTTTTTCTCTTTTTAATTCACATCTGAATAAGAAATAAAAGTGCATATTATGTTATTGTAAAAATAAACCTAAGCTTGATAATAAAACGAAAATGTGTTCTTTATTCTAATAACCATTCTTTTAAAGTTATCAAACATTATTATTAGTATTACTATTAGTAGTAAATACTTTACTCAAAGTTGGGAAACAGTAATCTCACGTGGGAAATAAAATATCCGAATATAAAATGCCCGTACTCAAGAAACCTCACTGTGTGTCGGAATCTGTTGCAATTGATTGGTTTTTAATGGCGTGTCAACTCGTATAGGGTTATTCCATGTCATGATGATTAGGAATCGCGTGCATTGTACATTCACATCTACATTTTTGTGCAGTCGTTTAAGAGTTTTTTTGCACACACACACACACACACACACACACACACACACACACACACAACACACACATATATATATATATATATATATATATATATATATATATATATATATAGTATTTCTATATAATACAAATAATTTGCACACAGTTATATGGTTTCAAGTATTCTTATCTAATAATAATTATAAGGTTTCATATAATTCTTTCTATTTAATAATAGTTATTTATTTGTACACCGTTACAGAGTTTCAAGGAATTAATAATGGATCTGTTTTGGCATCGATAAAACGAGTAAAAAAAAAAAAAGCAAAAAAAAAAAAATATTTTCAATTTAAAAAAAAAAGAATTTTTTGATTATGCAGTTTTTGAGAAGCAGATATCGATATTCATACAATTCAAAAACGATAATAAATTTGAAGATAGTAACTTTGCAGCAAAACCTTTCACAGTTAGATCATTCGATTTCATTTATTTTATTTTTATTTATTTATTTACTCATTTATTGGCGGTTCTCCTGATCTCTCACGTGATAAAAATGTCAGATGGACTCAGACTTTTTCAATAATAGTACATTTTAAGGTCCAATCTATGCATTAAATATATCTATAAATATTAGTATTAACGAGGAATACTTAGAATCAATAAGCTATGTGCAAACAAATGGCCCAGCGATGGGTTAAGTAGTACCACTACTGTTCTTCTACAAGGTTAGCTTTGGCACTAAATGAATCACTCATGTTGATGTACCATTAAATAAAGAAACCACAGCAAACAATTGATCATAATTAAAGAGAAATAGTTACTTGAAACCATATAATTGCTTGCAAAAAAAGACTAGCTTCGGTATAAAATAACCCAAGAAGGTTGGTATGCCATAAAACCAGCCAACCATATCTTTGTGGTTATAACAACGGACTGAGGTTAGTGAGAGTCTATTATTTGACAATTATTTATTTCATCTTAATTTCTGTTGCTTTTTATTGCAATTGTCAGAACGTTATTCTCTAACCAAATATAGCTATATGATTGATGCATAAAAATGAATCCTTCGTAGCTTAATTAGTCAGGCGCTCTCACCGTAAGATAGGCTCCTAAGCCTAAGGGATGCTCGATCGAATCTACCTAAAGATTCTGTTCTTTGCTTACGAGCTACACTGCTTATTTAACGGTCGTAGAATAACGATCTGAGAATTGTAATAGAATAAGACAACACAAATATTAACAGTGCCCAAAAGGTTTCTTTGCAAGCTAATATTTGAGGTACTAGCGAGCGAACTTCAGATACGCTTATGTTAATAAGTTCACTAAAAACATCTAAGTTTCCAAATTTATTACGCCTAAGAAAAATATTATTAATAAAAAAGAAATAAACATTAAACATATTACAACACATAATTCATTACATTCTATTTTATTATGTTTTTGTACAATGCAGTGCTATTTTCTTATTAAAAAATGGTTTAAAAATTAGGGTGCTTTTTTTTTGGGGGGGGGGGACGGATTAATGGCATTTGACTTTATTTCAATACAGAAAATTTATTTGATATACGAGGAAATTGAGTTGCAAGTGAAGCGAATTAAACTCGTAAGTAAAGCTACCCCCCTCTCTCTCTCTCCCTCTCTTATATATATATATATATATATATATATATTAAAGTAAAAAAACAGAAAATTTTGATTTTTAGCTTTATTGCCTATTTCAGGGAATCTAGAGAAATTGTCGAGTATCTCCCATCATCAGATGCAAAATGATGATTCCTTTATCATTCTTAAGTCAGTAGAAAAGTTTTTTTTTACAACGTCGTAAGGAAGATTTCTTCACCTGATCTTTGGATATATATATATATATATATATATATATATATATATATATAAACTAGGTACGTTGGTGTTGTGAATGATTCTAGACAGGACCTTTTTTTATATCGAAATATTAAAATTGATTTAGTCCTTGTTGAGAGCTCAGTGCATAATAATTGAGGAATTATATACAGAGCAATAATTTTAGCAGAGAAAAGGTTTAGATACAAGTCATATAAAGTTATAAATTTATTTCCACTGATATCAATCGGCTTCATTAGACTGTCCTTTACAAGCCGATTCATATCGGCGGAAATAAATTAATAACTTTTAATATGACCGGTATTTAAGCCATTTCATTGCTATATATATATATATATATATATATATATATATATATATATATATATATAATGTGTGTGTGTGTTAGTCCCACCATTTTAAATAGTATGTACTATTTTATGTCTTGCAATTCATCAGCCTATATTTCGGGAACGGTGGTTGGGTGGCTAGACTGATTCTCATAAAGTGCATAGAGAAATCAAACTTTAAAAAATGTGAATGGTCTGTTTCTCATTAATAATCTGAATGAAATTTGTTTGCTCATTTCTTTTTAAATGACCTTTCGATCAATTTTTTAAATTTTTAATTGCTGAACTTAACCTAAATAAACAATTTCTGTAGGTTTTAATTTAACAAATTACTTTTAACTCTTGTATAATCATGAAAACCCAGCAACTCTATGGAAAGACAGCTATCTTTACTAAAATAAACGAACGCGGGCATATTCGCCAAAAAACTCCATCTCTATGAGAGTGCATTGGTGTACTGGTTACGAGTCGTAGGAAACGGACTCGTCGACCTGAGTTCAAAGACTGGGCTCTTTAACCTTGGTTAGGCAACCAGTCTAGGAGAAGGAAAACTTTGAATTCAAACCTCTTAAATCTCCACAGGGGGTCAGGCCTACTTAGTTACTTATTTCAATTTTTTTTAAATTAAAAATTTCTTTTTTTTTTTTAATTCGAGAAGCAATTTTATTCTCTCACAACTGAAGGGACCGTCGGGGTCAAGTGTTGGTTATGCTGAAGAGCTCCTCAATAGACCGTTAGTACTAACTAACCAAGATCGGTTGCTTTACCAAATCTAAATAACTCAGTCTGCCTTACTATTTATTCATAGCTGTAGAAAGAAAAGGGTTAATGTCTTTCTTAAAGAAATTTACACTGAGTGAAATACAAATAGCCTCTACTAGGAATTGACAGGTATAGCTCTTTACCACTGATACAATGTCAATGTTAAAGAACTGATAAAAACACATTAGAGTGAGAGTCCCTGCGGCGTGGTAGCTAACGTACTGGACTGCGACATCGTAGTAAGCCAGTTCGAACTCCACTCGCTCTATTACGTTCACTTTCGGACTGATACTGTTCTTCTTCAAGGATGGTTTTATCATTAGATAACCCACGAAGGGTGATATGCCATTAGGGCAGCTGAACATCTATTTATCCCTAATCCCACAAATCGTCCTAATAAGACGAACATGCTAGAGAAGCAAGAACGAGCTTATGTGACGTTCTCTTGTGGGCAGTTACACATGGACGCACCAGTGTGGGTCGGCCAGCAAAAACCTACATAGTTCAACTCAGCACAGATACTGGATGCTGTGCAGAAGACCTTCCAGGAGCGATGGCTGATAGGGATAGCTGGTGAGGAATCGATAGTGATATCAGTGCTGTTGGTACGACTTGATGAATAGAATGAACCTCAGGGTGGGATATCTTCGGAGAGGGCAATAATCCTTTTATAGCCATGGGCCCAAATCCCTTGGATGACGTTATTTTGATAGCTGAACTTTTTTTTCTTTGGATGAATATTTTTCGGAATTAAAGTCTTTCTGAACAAGATCTGAAGGCTAAATCTCGCCTTATAATATTTTCTGAAACGTTATTTACTGCCGAGAACATTTCACAGAGAAGAGTAAATGACTCGTGTGAAACACTTGGGGGAATACAGACGAAATGTGAACACCTGTATCGGATATCAGAATGCTTCACAGGATGAAGTTACATATTTGTTCTAATCCTGTCTTTGTGCGTACTGTGAATATGTTAAAGATGCCATGAACGTTACTGTTTAGGCTTAAGTCGTGATTATACGGATATCACCACAGTATTGCAGATTTGGAAAAAATATATAATCATGAGTTTGTGACCGGTATGAAATCTAGAAGATTTACCAGTGACACTGATAAACTTTTGAAATCTTTCAAACGCTTCATGTAAATAAGTTAGCAATCAACATTATCAATTTTCGGCTAGTTTTTCTCTATCTTATTTTTGTTTCAACACTAAAGTTTTTTTTCCTTTTTTACATTCTCCTATCGTTAAGTAAGCAGCAAGGATCGGAAATAAGAGTTGAACACGTATCCATTACCTTTTGGGGCCTGTCTGACAGGAACAGCACTTTACCAATTAGGCCACGGGGTATTGAACCATTTTTTTCTCACATTTGTCATATTTTAGAAAGATTGCAAAATGACGCCGCCTCCCCACCAGCATAGAATTTTAAAATATTTCTACGGAATTTAGCACAAAAATAACCGATAATTTTTTAATCGAATTATCACCTCCGTAAAATCGCTAGAAGCGGCACAGCTCAACTAACGACTTATGAATTTGGCTATGAAGAAGAAAAATTTCTGACTCCTTACTAGGCCGGATTAACACAAGGTCTTTTTTATGTGGGGATTTTTTTTAGGGGCATCCAGCAAAGATCGAACTCGCTTATAAATAATGGATCTTAGGCTATGCTGAATAACCAGCAGATATCTCATTATTTATGGATATCTCACGTGGTGCTATGCTTAGCGAGCTAGATCATTGTTTGTGAGTTCGATTCTCACTGAGTGCTCTTTACTTCTGGTCTTGTGCCACAACTACGCTTAGTTAATAACTCATTATTTATTATTCATAATATTTGCTTCATGGTTACAGAGTGTAAAAACTATATAAAAAGCAACAAAAATAAGATGAAAGACGAAATAGTAAAACTTAATTATGACAGTTCTTCATCTAATATAATTGTACAAAATTAATTTTGAAATATTAGATGCTTTTTTTCTCAATAGCTCAATAAAAAAAACATTTCTGTAGTAATGAAAAAATATAGAGAAATGTAATACTCTTATCTGGCTGGTGAATGTAAGTTTCAATTAAATCCTAAAATACGTCTTCAACTATCTAGATTTCCCCCAGCGGTCATATTTATTTAGTCTTTCCTTCTTCTAAGAAGATATCGAGTTATGGTGGATGTCAGATATATAATCTTTGAGACTTAAATGTAACTTTTCAGTAAAAAAAATAAGCAACCCAAAGTCGAGCTGTTTTAGACCTTATTTTTCCGATGCAGGTATCATTGAGAACAAACAAGTTTTGGTAAATAGGCCAAAGCCTGGTCCGCTTACCAAAATCTTTGTTCCTAACCTTGCCGCGCTTTTAACTTTTTTTTTCTTAAAAGATACCTGCATCGGAAAAATGCGGTCTAAAACTGCTCGACTTTTGGTAACCCTTACTGTACTTTTAACTTGAACAATGACTGAAACTTCTTATTTGAATAGTGAATGTATTGCATTTCTATCTAATTACCGCAACAATATAATTTACTAACAGGTAGCATTACTCCAGGTCAGAGTGAACCTGGGAGTTATGACAATGACTCACTGCAGACTCCTTTAGGACCACGGAGCGGCAGCCACACCACGTGTGTGATGGTGCTGCAATCTTAATAGCAATTCATTTTTAATATGATAGAATTCTTAGCTCTACGCCCCCCCCCCCCCTAGTTTGAATTCAGTTTTCATCCTCCTAGATCGATTGCTTTTACCAAGTTTAAAGAGCACGGTCTGCCTCACTATTTAGTCATAGCTGGAGAAAGGAAAAGGATTCATGGCTTTTTCAAACTAATTTACACCGAGTGAAACACATATTGCCCTTTCTAGGAATTGAACTCAACACGTCGATTTCATTTACAACGACCATAACTATAATACGATGCGTACTCACCTGTAGATGTTAGAATCCAGATACTCAATTATGATCTTAAATAAAAAAATTTTAAATAGTAAAGTCGTCAGGGTGGTCTAAAGTCGGTATCACCCAGACAGCAAGGAGTCTATCCCCTTTTCCTTAGCGCTAGACCAAGGGTATTGTTTTGGCGTCTGGGACGGAGCACCACTCCTATCATCTGCTCCTCACTTTACCGCACGTATCACTGTGCTACTCATACGCTGAGTTGGCGAGGACCGGTATCGAACCCGGGACCTTGTGTTTCCTAGTCGGACACTCTGCGGACTGAAAATACATCAAAATGATCTTAATTAAGGTAGACCAGAATGCACAAGAAAACTGTTTTGATTACAACTGTCGAATTCGTTGACTTATTCCTGTAAGTCTTTCATTTGGTAAATCTTCTGCAAGTCTTTAACGGAATCCCTTATTTGCTAGTGAGGGTGGGAATTAGTTGTTTATTCTATCCATTTGTTATTCCGTCCCAACCCTTTTGTCTAAGGATCATACAGTTACCAAATTCTTATCTAATAATCTTTCTCAATCTTTCAATGAGGTAATCTTTTCTCTCGTATCTTAGGTCTCGTGTATCAGTGAGAAGTCGACAGATACTACGAAATACGTAGCGTGGGGACTGAACTCTCATCTCTAAGAATTCACAATATGTATCAAGTCTTTCTTTTTACTTTTTGCTTCCTTTCTTTTCTAAATTGTTTTGTTCACGTTTCAATGAACGGGTATCACGTGACCTATGGTCAGATTCCCAGTGCCTTCATTAATTCTTTTAAAGTTTAACTGAGTTTTGAGATTCATTATTATTTTAGTTTCACAGATTCTCTTCAATTTATTTCTTATTCCTGTGATACTCTGTGGTATCAAAAATATTTCTTTAAAGTTTACTTCGCTGTAGCAATGGCCTCCTGCAAATGACCAGTTTCTTTTCTGAAACTGGGGAGTCAAAAAAGAAGAAAAATGTCTTGAAGACAGTCAACTTCCTAGAGTTCAAATAAAAACACAGAGGTTTACACTTGAATGACCCATTCGTAACACCCCCTGGCTCCTTCTTCTTTTGGATTCTTCTAATAAAATGGCGGTCTATGAGCAAATACATTACTATCTCTCTTTTTTAAAATTAAAAGGAAACATAAATATTTTTCTCTCTTAATATAACAAATTAATGAAACTGAAGTGATTTTAACATTCATATATTCATTAACTGATGTCTTTGTCTCAAAATGAATAGCTGATATTGACGAATTTGTTAGTTACACAACCATTCAGATAATGTTATTCATTTCACACAGCAACCACCATTCTATAATATCGCTCATAAATAAGTACACACCAACAATTTTCTTCTAAACAAAAGAGTTGAATTTGATTATTTTTAGTGAAAAATTATACAATCAAAACGAATATTATTAACTATTATTGCCAGACTCTACAGTATTGAAACTCTGTAACCAAAAATATGAATATGCAGCAGTCAAAGTACACACACACACACACACACACACACACACACATATATATATATATATATATATATATATATATATATATATATATATATATATATATATGTAATTATATTTTTGGTCATTCTGTATCAATGCAATAGAGTTTGGTAATAAATAATACCCAATCAATGTTTTGATTGTATGTGTGGATTAAAAGAAAATTTACAATTTTATAAAGATACGTCTGGTGAGTCCCATCGTAGTGTAATGGATAGCAAGCTAGTCTTGCTGATCCATTACTACTCAATAGCGACCCTTGCAAGATGCCCCATACTTGCAACCTTGTGTATTTACCAAACTCGTTCGCCACGGGTTCCTACCCATGGCGAACGGGATGGGTAAAGCCCTATCTGTGGCCAGAATAAAGATCACGGTAAATTTACGAATGTTATTTTAAATGCTTTTAAAAGTGGCATTATAACGTTTATAAGTTCCGTGATATGAAGCATCATAAAAGCAACATTCATCATTGCCCTTAATGGGAATATAGATTATTAAAAATATTCAAAACGCTTCATATATGATTAATCAAGATATACTTTCAGAACTTATCTATTCAGTTATATTAGATTGGTGCAAAAGTTTCAATTATTTCGAGAAAGACACTTATTCATAGCATTATTATTATTGGCTGTCTATGACTTTGTCCAGTTTCAGTTGTAAAACAACGATTCCAGTTTTGAATAGACATTTTCAATGGCTTGAAATCGTTGAAATCCTTCTGAAGGTGACCTATCTGATGAATACATGTAGAGATTCCCATACCAGCTGCGTCGTATTTGCAACATTAAATTCGTACTATTCTCTATTGGGTGCTATAACTTAGTTGTAATAAATACTTCTATGTATACTAGGCAATGCCAAAGATGACGTAAAATCCATATTTTACAAAACAAATTTACTCCCCCGCCCCATTGAAAAAATTACCAAAAATCAGGGAAATATCCGATTTTAATGAAATTTTCAATATTGATTTATCAATGATTGAATTTTATAATGTATCAGTGATTCTATTTTAAAAAAAACAAACTTTCTGATTTTTTTCAGTTCACATAATTTTGACACCCCTTATTTTTGGGGGCGCAAGATATCGGTGGGGTTATATAAATTCGAAACTAATTACAGTATAAATAAAGACAAATGACCGAAGCGAGCTATCTTGGTAGAAAATAAGTACCGAAAATTGGAAAAGTAAAATAAAAACTAAAAAAATAATTTTGGGATTTTTTTTTATTCTTTTCGATAATTATTATCTTATAAAACAAAAATTATATATCGATATTTATTCTGTTTAAGGGGGGGGGTAAATTTTCAATAGTTTTCTACAAAAGTTATTAGATAACAAAAATGAACTGAAGTAGTTATTAAATGAATATTTGTTTTTAGAATCTAAAAATATGAAATTTAAAATTAGGCTTCATATTTTAAATGAATTTTATCTACTAATTAGGTATGATTATTTATTTTTGCTATGGTAGCCAGCAATGTTAATATTTATTTCAAAGAATTTCGATTTATTTTCATTGAATCAGTTTGATTGAAACAATTCAGTAATTAAAAAAAGACAAAGAATTCGTTGATTAATAAGACAACACAGAAAATGTTATTAAAATCAGATAATTCCCTGATTTTTTTATAATTTTTTTTATCAACATAGGTTTTCCATAGGAGCATAGGGTCATGTGACATTTTTTCCGGTCATTTTTTTTTTTGTAAACAGATGCGCAAGAATTTTCAAGAGCGTCTTTTTTCTGCGTGTTCAGACCAAAAAGAAAAAAGATATTTCATTTAAAAGTTATCAATTCTTCTGTACTTGAGTGTATTTGGTTTTTGTTATTGATTTCTAAGAAGAAAATGTTATAAGCTTTAAAATCCTTAGTAATGTGGGTTTTTTTTTTTACTCCAGAGGTACATAAAAACAGCGGCCATGTTTACGATATATTTTTAAGTAAAATTGACCGAAAATAATAGTTTAAAATGTATTAAAAATAAATGACGTGTAATATTTTGCTTTTCTTAATGATGCTCATTATGTTACTACTTTTCGACTTCGACAAAAAATTTGACCTTAAATAATCGATTTTATTATTTTGATTCGTTTTTAAAATGAAAATGAGCGAACAATTGGCAGTGCCTAATGTATACAATACAAGGATCGGCTGAAAAATTCATACTCTCATGGAATGTAATCAAATGAGGTTTATTTTTTTTACATAGTCCCCCTTATACTTCATTCCCTTTTTTCCATCAGTGTTGCAGTGCTTGGATCTTATTGGTCCAAAATATCAACGCAGATATTACGTCATGAACTTTTCAGCCCACCCTGGTATAGAATTTTTATGTGTTTATGTAAAATATTTGGTCTGAATTTGATCTTTGGTCATAACTCTAAATCTTGAATATATTAGATTTCTTCTTTTTTTTTGAGTCGACCCTGTTAACTTATTTAAAGGTGTTTGGCATCTGAAAGTTATTTATTTCAAATTACTAAAATTTTGGTTTAATTTCGAAATATCTACATTCTTAATATCCTTAATTTGCTGATTGTGATCTTCAACATATTTTATTAATTTTTTAAAAAATTGTGACAAATCTGAGGCGAGAGTATTGGGTAGGTTTATGAATGTTATTTGGGTGAGTGAAATGCCATTGCTTTCGTAGCTTAGATAATAGGGCAGCTGATAGAAAACACCAGGCTCTCCAAAAGTAAAAAAGGGGTGATGGGTTCGAATCTCAACGAGAGTTTATACCTTGTTTCCGATGCTCGCAGTTCGAACAAAACGGCACACCATAGCGAGTTTTGTATTAGAGCAATACAACTAAAAAGTTCTTAGAGAATAAAACAACTGAATAATTTTTTGGCGTCAGCATTCGCACTAGACGGCATTTTTTATTATCTGACGTGGTGTAATGGTTAGCAAGATAGATTCGTAAACCATTGTATGTGAGTTCGATTCTCATTGTGTGTCCCATACTTCTGGCCTTGTGCCACATCTAAGCGAAGCTTAGCAAAAAAAATATATTAGTTATCCCATCGTGGTTTATATTCTAACCCAATTCAGCTATGGAATTATGGTGGTCAATACATATTTTGGATTTGATCTCTGAAACAGACTTATTGAATGTCCGTATGGTGTAGATCTGAATCGGAATTAAATTTTGACAGTTTTATTTTCATATTTCATTTAAAATAGAATGACGCAAAGTCATTAAAATTCATTCTCAGCATGAGTCATGACAAAAAGCTGAAAGTAGTAGCATGATACATAGGTTTCTTTGTACCCTAAATGTAATAAGAGTTTTAAACTGATGTCTCCTTATATTAGTTTACTATATACAGATTACTAAAAATTCTCCCCCGTCTCTCTTATATATATATATATATATATATATATATATATATATATATATATATATATATATATATATATATAGGGTCTTTTTTTTTCTGTGATCAAAAGTTTCATGTTTTTTTTCCTTTTTTTAAATTTTTCATCTATCCATCTACTGACAATCGTTTTTTATTTATTTAGCACAGAAAACTTGAATTTTTATGTTGCTCTGCTTTGTCGGCATTCGACTACTATTATTCATTCCCAAAGTCTTTCTCCGTCTTGCTTTTGTTAACACACAACACACACACGTGTGTATGTGTATCGCGATTTTTATTTATTTATTTGAGCAATACACTTAGAATGCTGTCAGAATAAGGTCAATTCCTGTCCAATTTGCAACTAAATAATTCTGTGGGGTCTGTATTCACCCTAAACATAATTTTATAATCAAATTCCCGTCATAACGGAGATAATAATGGAATGATAATTAGAATCCTTCCCTCTTTTCTAAATAGAATCATCAATATCATCATGGACCACCGTTACAGATACAACCCAACGGATCTACGACTCGTCTAGTACGTGATAGTTCAGTAGCTTTCTATACAAATGTTTATGCAGTCTTTACTACAAAACTAATATAATCTATGCCTGATGGCCTGGTTCAAATTTAATTCGAGTTAAAATATTTAAATAAAAAAACTATTAAATAAAACAAAAAAAAACACTCCACCATTCCATTTTTCAGGATACGCACAGAATTTTATAACTGAATATAAAACCACAAGTTTGAAATTAAAATGAAGCATATTTTAATATACTTTAAAAGCATAGAAGCGTTAACAGTTCACAGGCACTTAACAATTAAACTACTTAATGACAAAAGCAAAACTTGGAAGAGTCATTTTTCTGAACATTTTATTTCATTCATTTAATAAGCTATTATCTGAAGTTATTTCATTTTTGTTTAAAAAGAAAAAAAGGTTTTCACTGATCGCTATTTTCTTAATTAGTTCGGTTAAACTGACCTATGGAAACTTATTGCCCAGAATGTGTCCCTTAATTCAGTTTTATAACGGGATTATTAACACCCGAAAAATATCCTTGCATATTGAAAAAAAAAAAAATGTAGGATTAGTCACGGTTAAAAGCACGATAAAAGTATGCCAAAACTGAACGTTTTTAGATCTTATTTTTTGCGATGCAGGTATCATTGGGGAACATAAAAAATTGTTTTTTATTTTTAATTAAAAAATTTTTTTTTTTTTTTTTTA
Organism: Doryteuthis pealeii; assembly: GCA_023376005.1. Taxonomy (NCBI): domain Eukaryota; kingdom Metazoa; phylum Mollusca; class Cephalopoda; order Myopsida; family Loliginidae; genus Doryteuthis; species Doryteuthis pealeii. The sequence goes on along the minus strand of CM042144.1, from coordinate 57,161,242 downwards.
CTAAAACTTTTTATGTTCCTCAATAATACCTGCATCGCAAAAATAAGATCTAAAAACGTTCGGCTTTGGTTTACTCTTATTACGCTTTTAACCTGGACTAGATGTACTAATGTTATTGACTTCATTCACAAAACAATTATTTGGTGAAAGCTTAAAATCCTATAAACTTCTTGATTGTAAACAGTTCTTTTTACACCATTTTTCTGTTCATCTGTTGTTTTTGTAGATATTTTTTTTCATCATATTAACTTAAACGTAAGATCTTTCTCTTAGAGAAAAGTGTCTATTGTTGAATCAGTAATGATTACAATCTAAGATGAATTTGATCATCTTTTAGGTATTAATACATTTCTATAGTGTCATGTTTAATGCATGTTTAAACAAACATTTATATCAATATCGTTGATCTCTCGTGACGTCGAAAAAGATAATTATGCAATTACATTGTACTTGTAAAGTGTGTTATTTACACGAGAAGTGGTTGATGGTTTTCGGACCAACCTTTTTAATTTTTGATTTTAAAAAAATATCAAAGTTTTAAAAAAATAAAAAACTCTAAAAGGTATTTCAACTGAAATTTGGGAGAAATACGTACGTTTGATAGGACTTATCCTCTTGGTCGGGCCAAGAACTTTTTAACATCACTGTGTATATAATATATATTGAGATGTGTTTGTGTGAGTGGATTACGTTAAGATTAGACATTTACACAACCTGCGCGCTACTGGTTGAATATAATAACACAAGGTTACCGGATTACATTAAGGATGTTTTCCTTGAATATTTTATATTTATGAACATTTCTTTCCAGATTTCTGTTCAAAATCTCTGTTTATAATTAAAACTAACAATTACTTCAAAAATTTCAGTATAAGCAGTATCAATAAGTTTGTTTAAACTTTGCCATAAAAATTCAAAACTTTTTGTTTAGAAATATTCAATTTCTTTTTATTCTTTTTCTTTCTATTTTTGATTCGTAAATATTTATGCGAATCGATCAGCTATGAATTTTTATTTCAAATATGATTGTCAAACTTGCAACATTATCCTCACCTCACCCCAAAAACAAATAAAGTATTTTTTTTTTTTATTTTTTATTCAAGTTGGAGTTCAATTTTGATTATTTAGATATGAATACTAATTTTGATTATTTAGATAGGAATAGTATTTTAGTATATGATTCTAGAATTTGATCAAATCGTATCTTAATTCCATTAAAATGTAACCTTAAAAGAAAATAATTACATTTAATGAACAGGGTGGTCTGAAAGTCTTATCACAACTACATATTCTTTTAAGAGGTAAAGTAATTTCATAATAGAATCCGAAATTCTAGAAAATAATTTAATCTTATATATATATGTATATATTTAGGTAAAATAATTACATACCTTGTATTATTAAAACAAAAAATAATGAAAGATAAAACAATATATAGGGGTGACGAGACTATTGAACCAACCTGTACCTTTGTTTATCAGTTCATTTCTACTTTTGGCACATGGGAATTTATTTATTTATCTATTTATTTTTAGATTTTTAAATCTAATATTTAAACGTCTGAAAAACTAGACTGTATCCGCCATATTTATTTTCCTCCCACACTCAACTTGTATTTATGTAGATAAAGCATGCCGATAAATAAATGAATAGATAAATAAATAGATTAAAAAACATAGAAAAAAAAAAAAATGCGGTTATTTAAAAAAAAAAATGTATTTTATATTTGCAGCCGGTATAAAGTATGACTTTTAATTCTAACTCTTAACAGAACTGTGAATAGCAGTCGTCAACTGCGCGCGCGAGACTCATCTTTCGTGTGCTTTGCAGAGTTGTAAAACCAAAAAGCGAAATATTTTATTTCTGCCCTTCCAAAATTTAATAAAAGGAGCGAAAATTATCGTAATCTCTGGTTAATTTGGTTAGTAAATCTTATTAAAACACCTCAAAGCTAATTTATAAGGGTTTGCATCAATTATCTATCAATAATGGCGTCTTTTCTTCATCTTTATAAACAAACAAATAAAAGTGAAGATGCGTTTAGCTCAAATTTATTTTACGTAGTGTAAAACTTATTTTTATTTATAGGCGCTTATAGGGCGTTGTTTACGAGACTCGTCTTATCTCGTAGACCAGTTCGCCGACAATTTTTTGTCAACTTTTGAGATGAAGAATTATCATATACACGAATCTATTTAGATTAGTGTCCGGAAGATACACCATCGAAACATTGTTACAATATAAAATTAAAAACTGAAGCATTAGTCTAAATAGATTAGAGTATAATAGTTAATGAGGATAAGTTCGATCATCACTAAGTGCTCTATTAATATTACCATGTGCCATACTTGAATTTATCTTTTGTTGGGGACACAAGCAACTCCATTTTATTTTTGGTTTGGTTTCTTTGTTAATGGGATAGCAATCTTTGTGGGATATTTAATGTCAAAGCCACACACACACACACACACACACACACATATACATATATATATATATATATATATATATATATATATTCCTTTAGAACCAATCATGAATACAAATTCAAAGTAAAATTGATATTTTCCACAATTACATGCAAAGATAAATTACAGCCTATTTAATTTGTATGAAGTTAATAATTGATGTACAAAAGCCAAGAATAAAAGGGGTAATACCCGTGGCGTAGTAAGTAACTTGCTGATCTACAACATCGGGGCAAGCGAGTTCGAACTCCAGTCGTGCTATTACGTTAATCTTTCCCTTAGAGATTTTTTTAAATTTTTAACAAACACAATATGGCTGCCTAAATTAGTTTTGCTTATGTATCACAGTTCCTTATATATATATATATATATATATATATATATATATATATATATATATATATATTACTTGAAAAGTCAAAGTAGATATTGACGAAGCTTTTTTTAAGTTGTGGCACAAGACCGGATGAATGGAGCATCCAGGGAGAATCGAAATGGCTATGAATGGTTTGCTAGTCTAGCTTGCTAACCAGTACACTAGTGTACATGATTAAAAAACTATAACTATACTAGTGTAGATAATTACAAACTATAAAGTATGTATAAAAAAAAATGGTAAAAGAAAAAAGGAACTTAGTAGGTATAGTCGGTAGAGTATCCGCCTAGGAATCGTAAGGTTCTGTGTTTAATACAGGTCCCCGCCAAATCAGCCCTTGTGTAATCTGATCTGTGTGGTAAAGTATCTGGAAGCTGACGGTAAGTGTGGTGCTCTACCTGTTAGCAAAACAACCTCCCGTTGAGAAAGGGGGATAAACTCCCTTGCTATTCGACTGACACCAACAATAGGCTACTCCGCAGACTTTACTACTACGTATAATAGTAATACTTAATTTTATATGCATTGTCAATTAGTAATTTATGATTGGTTTTTCTTTTATATTTTTTCCAGTCACTTTTCATCACAATTTATTTCTTATCCGCGCTATTTACTAATGTTCCATTTGAGTAATTGTGATGAAAAGCAACTGAAATTAAGATAAAAGAAATAAGTAAACATAAGGGGATTGATGGGATAAGGGTTAATAATGATTTAGCTAATAAAAATTCAAGATCAAATTACTACTACTAATAATAATAATATCAATAATGATATAATAATAATATAATATAATAATAATAAATAATATAATATTAATAATATAATAATAATATTAATAATATAATAATAATATTAATAATAATAATAATATAATATATAATATAATATAATAATATATAATAATAATATTAATGATATAATAATAATAATATTAATAATAAATATAATAATAATATTAATAATAATAATATTAATGATATATAATATTAATAATAATATTAATAATAATAATATTAATAATAATATAAATAATAATATAATATATAATAATAATAATAATAATAATACAAATAATAATAAATATATAATATATGATAATATAATGATTATAATATGATAATGATATGATATATAATATAATATAATAATATAATAATAATAATAATAATTATAATATATATATTATATAATATAATGATAATATATATATATAATAATATAATAATAATATAATATAATATAATATAAATAATATAATGATAATATATAATAATATATAATAATATAATGATATATAATTATAATAATATATATAATATAATATATAATAAATATAATAATATAATAATATTAATATAATTATAATATATATATAATATAATATATAATATATAATAATATAATAATATAATATATAATATAATAAATATATAATATAATAATATAATATAATAATATAATATATAATGATAATATAATAATACAATAATAATGATAATATAATAATACAATATAATGATAATAATTATAATAATATAATGATAATATAATTATATAATATATATAATATAATAATATAATGATAATTATAATGATAATAATATAATATAATGATATATAATGAATATAATGATAATATTATAATATATAATGATAATATAATATAATGATAATATAACACTATAATTATAATTATAATAATATAATAATAATATAATGATAATAATATAGTAATAATATAATATAATTATAATAATAGTGTAGACAATAACAAGACGATACCATCAAAGATGGTGACATTGAACAATCAGTGCGGGGAAAATAAGCAATTTTTTATGGTTAGTTGGGATAAAAAAATTAAAATGAAAAATAAGCAAAATAAAGAATTAATAGAAATATAAAATAAGGTAACCTTTAATTCTATGATGTCAAAGATGATATTGATTTTTTTTTCCTAGTCTGAAGGATTCGTGAAAATGGTGACACAGGTCTTCAAACGCTTTTTCCCTGTGGTGACTCGAGAAAGGGGATTTGTGTAAATGTACATATCATCTATAGGTATTTATCCAACTGGTAGGATGTGACAGAAGATTCCAAGTATGGGGTAGCCAGCGTGGATCGAACTCGCTATTCAGTAATAACGGATTTGCGAGACTAGTTTGCTAACAATTACGCCATAATGGAACGCCGTGTATATATCATTTATCTATTTCAAAAATTATTATACACATTATTACAGATACACACAAAAAAAGCACGTCAAAGCGAGAATTTGATTAGATCGTGTCAATTAAAATGTTCTCAGAATTAAAAAACAAAAAACAAAACAATTTCTAGTCAAATATGCAACTAAATGTTAATATTTGTGTTAAACATAATTTGTCTTTTTATTTTAAAAAATCCAAATTCTCATTATAACGGAGATAACAATGAAAAACTAATTTAGAAGTATTCCTTCCTTCCTTAATATATATATATATATATATATATATATATATATATATATATATATATATTATTATTATTATTTATATTTTTGCTTGAAGGCAATTACAATGCGTATATCGCATAAAATTTGATAATTATAGAAGATAATAATGACAAGTGAATTTCGGTAAACAATTATTCGGTGTGTAGAACATCGTACAGACTGTTTCAACTTTATTAAGTCTCATCAGCGATGTATACTACACGTACGATGTTCTACACACCGAATAATTCTTTACCGAAATTCACTTGTCATTATTATCTTCTATAATTATCGAATTTTATGCGATATACGCATTGTAATTGCCTTCAAGCAAAAATATAAATAATAATATATACTTTATTCAACAATGCTTCTAAAAAAACAAACATCCAAAATATATATATATATATATATATATATATATATATATATATATATATATATATATATATATAATCATCAATGAGCTAAGAGGTTCACGGTTCGTCTAGCTCCTATAAAAATCCGACAGTTTCTTTAATGTGTTAACATTAAAGAACATAAACACATTTAATTTAAAAGTATTTGATAATTTGCTTGAAGCATTTCATAAAGTATGTTATGTTTTATTTATTCATTTTAGGGCTATGAAGATACTCTGAAATTAATAAGACCTTGGATAATTACTTTTGCATTACAATAGCCTTCAAAAATAAAATAAAATAAACAAAATATAATAATTTAATTTATTAAAGAGAGTTAATTCAGAGGCTTTTCAATATTTAAAATTTCCTTTTTGAGTACAGAAAATCCTTCAACCTGCCTTTTTATTCTTTATGTAATATGATATAATATATAATATATATATATATATATATATATATATATATATATATATATATATATATAACTTTATCAGTCTCTCTCATTAAAACTTTCCCTTCCTTTTTATTATATTGAGTCTATGTAAATAAATACGTCTAAGTTTTCTTGTCATCAGTGATATTAAATTTCAATTTTCTAAAAATCCTCTTTTGCGGTATTAGATAATTCAGATAATGATATCTAGCAATATAATAACGTCTTAGTTCCTTCCAGCTTGATTATTATCAGTTTCTTTCCCGCGTGGAAAGAAAACCCGCATTTTTTTTATTAATGATACTTTTGTAAACTTGTACTGCAGTTTTAATATCAAATACATTAAAACAAAACGAAAGTTTTATTTCAATCTATTTAGACCATCGTGTCAACTTCATAACATTGTTGATATCTCATTGACTCACTAACATTTACAATAAATCGATTTGCAATTTCGAATATAATATTAATTGAACTAATAGTTTTATTCATATCTTATTTGTAAAAATAAATTTTGAATTAGAATTTCTTACTATATTGTTATATGATGTCATTCCCTCTACCCAGGCGAAAAAAAATTCTGACACCCCACTAGGCCGGATTAATACAAGGTCATTTTTGTGTAGGGATTTTTATGGGCATGCAGCGAAGATCCAAATCTTGATTCAGTAACAATGGATCTACAAGACTAATTTTTTTATCCCCACCTCTACCCAGGGGACGCCAGATAGTCGCTTCTAATTTACAATAAATCGATATGCAGTGTCCATATGCATTGGTGAAGCGGGGGAAAGACATGCTCAATGTTCCATAGATTTGTATTTTATTTTTAAAAGAAAACACAGAAAAATACAATAAGCTTGCGATAACAATAAGCTCTCATGATGAGAAACGAAGTTATAAACAAACACACATTCCAATGGATATTTCTCTGTAACGGTGTAAAATACATGAGTTTGAATGATAGATATAGATTACTTTCGGTCATCAGTCCCGAATATGGTAAGGCATGTGGTCAGAAAAAGTTATTGTGTATAATACGCGCCTAAATTTTGTGTGGAAAAATCTGAAAAAATAGTGCGTCTTATAAATAAATAATTACGGTATCCCCCGATTATTTGAAATCCCCGGTTGATGAAACAATATTAGATACTAATTTTTTAAAGCCAAAATAAAAAATTTTTACGCAACAATATCCTCTCAAACCAAACTCTGCCATATTGTTATCTTTTGAACGCGGAAAGAAAAATGTTTCGAGATTCTTTGTGGAATATCAAAGTATAAAATATTGAACATTATTCTGGAATTCAAAATATCAATTTTACCGATAAAAAAATACATAGAAATATAGAATAATAAACTAATTGGTATGAAGTATCTATTTGGGATACTGATAGTTTTTCACTATTTCTTTTATTTCATTAGTGTTTTACTATTTTATTCCTTTTTTTTCTTTCTTTGATGAAGTATTTTTCTAGTATATTTCAGTAGTATTATTGAATTTTATCATCACATTTAGATAGCTACATTCGCTTTTTCTTTTTTTTTTTCTTTTTCTTTTTTTGCTTTGCTTTGCTTTAAATGCTGCTACGTTATTTTCAGTTTATGTCGCTGACTTAAAAGAAAAAAGATCGTAGAATTTAACGACTTTTTTTTAATATCAAATAAAAGTAACTTAGACGAAAGAAAGTCTAATAAAGAAAAAAAATAATTTGTGTTATGTTAAGAACAATTGAAGTTATATTTTTCTCTTTATTTAAAAAAAAAATTAATACATAATATATATTACATTTCAGTCTGATTTTAAATAAATAAATAAATAAATAAAACGAAAATATTTTACATAATGGTCGCTTTTTCACTACCAAATCATAAGTTACTGGTAATTTTATACTATAGTCCAAGTTAAAAGTGCGGTAAAGGCAATCCGAAATTGAACTTTTTTTAGATCTTGTTTTTCTGAAAAGAAAAAGTTTGGTAAACGGGATAAAACTTAGTTACCATTACTCCATTTTAATCCTGACTACTAGGGGTGATTTATAGGTTATAGTAATATTCAAATGAAAACTTATATATATATGTTATATAAAGTGTATTAAGGCGGCAAATTTTCTTGTTTTATCAAAGATGATAGACAAAGATTTAAAGAGAGTTTTATTTTCATGTTCGCTGGTGAAATGTTACGACTGAGGATGAAGGCTGTATCATAATTATTCGAAATCTCTGGTGTTGTATCCAGAGTGGAAAGTACATGTGCTCGGGATACAATAGTTTTCATATATATATGAGTTTAAAATTTATTTTTACTATAGCACAAATTATTTATTTTCTTTACTGGTCTTTCTTTCATTTTATTTGCTTGTTACAATTTTATGGTCATTACATTCTACGGACATGTTTTATTCTAATTTTATTTTTTCAGTAAACTTCATGGATCAGAAATAATAATATACTGACAGAAATTAAAATTGCAACACCATAAATAATATTTCAATTGATTTTTTTCAAGCTCAAACGAACATGTAATATAGATTACAGTTAGTTATAACATGTTCATATCTATGTGTGCACAAGTTATATAGGTGTAAAAAATATCGAGATTTTTTTTTGTACTTTTTGACACACCTTGTATTCTAAAAAAATAACGTTCCATTCATTATTCATTTCTATCTTGGTAACTACAGCTTTAAACTTGGTACTTTTTTGACACACCTTGTATTCTGAAAAAATTAATGAATGGAACATTTTTTTTTTTTTTTTTTTCAGAATAAAAGGTGTCAAAAAGTACAAAAAATCTCGATACTTTTTTAAACAACTTGTGTGTATAATATATATATATATATATATATATATATATATATATATATATATATATATATATATATAATGCTGAAGTATAACGTAATAATAAAACTGTATTAAAATTCAAGACTAGCATTTTCACATTATCGATACCCAAGTGAGCTGGTATTCAACACATTTGATTTTGTTATTCAGTTTATTAATCATTTCTCATTGTTTTGAATATGCATGTAATAACTTGAATGCCTTTCCCCCAAATATATCCACGATTGAAACCCTCTGTTGATGAGTTGATAAAACAGGACATTAATTTTTTTAAAAGCATATACACCGCAAAAACAATATCGAACGTATTGAAGACTAGCTCACCTGAGGATCAACAACGAGAAACTGAGAGTCGTGGGTTTTTATTCTGTTTATTAATTATCTTATTCTATACTTCAAATATATTGTGGTACTACTCTGCATTTTCGTGCATAAAACACAGTAAATGTTTTACGGGTTAAACATGCTTTTAGCGTTAAATTTTAATCATATATATATATATATAATATATATATATATATATATATATATATATATAGTGTTTGTGGCGTCTTACCGTGGTGTAATAGTTAGCAAGCTAGTTTCGCAGATCCTTCACTACTGAAAAGCGAATTCTATCCTCGCTAGATGACATATACTTGTGACCTTGTGTCAAATCCTACCCGGGGTGAAGGGTTGGCTTAATGATTTGTGTGTACATGCATATGTGTGTATCATCTGCTCGCTTTGACTGCACAAATTCCCATGACTCTCACCATCCGGCCTTATCGGTCATCGCCTCTTGTAGGTCTTCCGCACGGCATCCTGAATAGAGCCAGATCTGATTGATGTAGATTTTTTTCTGGTTGGCCTACACTGGTGTGACCAATAGTTATATATGCGTATGTGTGGAAAATATAAAAATAAATCTGAAGGTATGTAGAAAATAGAGAAAAAAAACCCGAAGTATTCAAAAAAAGGAAAAAATATTATAGATGTTGAAAACGTTTCGGTTATTCATTAAACCTTCATCAGGACATTAAGGTGAAAATGTGTTTTTGAAAAGATGTCTAAGGTACTGACGATAGTTTAATAAAAACCGAAACGTTCTAACGTCGACTTCACCATCTATAATAAATTATTTTTTTAATACTTTGTTTTTTCTATTTTCTGCATATATATAATATATATATAATGGGAAATTGTTTTGGCAGATCTCGTTTTAAGATAGTTTTTGTTTTATTACTTTGAAAAATATATATTGTTGAGATTATCTATGAAAATACTTTATAATTGAATCAAATCATATGATTAATCTTTTGTTTAAAAAAACCCTTTAACTTAAGAAATATTGCCTTCCCTTTTATTTGCTTATTTTCCTCATTAACAGGCCGATTAGCCAACTTTTAACGTTAATCTAATCAAGACTATCAGAATTTTTATTTCAAGTATTTTACTGGAAGAACGAAGGGAGAGAAGTAGAAAAAAAAGGATGTTGTGGTAGTGGCGGTGTGAGGGGGGCGCTACTCAAAACGCTGTTGAAAAGTTGTTTGCAGCAACCCGAGGAATAAGGCAGAAGCAGCCAATCAGAAACGAAGCTACTTCGCTTGATACTGTGTTATAGTAGTAACGTTATATAGCAAACACAACGTTGTATATTTTTAGGGAGAGGTACGTATAGCCAGTCATTTGAGCTGGTGATGATTGGAACTGAATCCGGGGGACGAATCGGAGGAAGAAGCTTGGCTGGGAAGGAAAGGGCGGGTGGCCGGCCTTCTGAACGAGGTTAAGATCATTTACAGCCTTGAAGACAAGATGAGAAACAGACTATTGATAGATATAAGGCTTAAGAGTTTAATTGGTTTACTGTTAAGTTGTTATAATATGGGGGTGGGGAGACGTAGATGATGGGGTCTGCTTTTTGGGGTGAGGAAAGTAACTAGTGTCGAATATTGAAACAGTTATGACGTATCATATGTAAATATTGGTGTTTGTACCTTCAACCACACTCACAAATATATATATATATATATATATATATATATATATATATATATATATATATATATATGAATGAGACAAACGCCTTTTTATCAAAAGAAATTCTACAAGTGTGACATTTAAAAAAATATTTTTTTAAAGTTAAATATATGCTCAGTTAACGCCCTACCAAAGCAATACAACCCACAGCCCCCTCAACCCACAGCCCCCTCAACCCAGAAATCAAGACCGTTCTTGGTTCTGTCTCAAGATATGCTTCAAAAAATGGTTTCATGCTTATGTTGAAATATGAAATTAAGTTGCTATGTCGCTATACAAGACATTTTTCCCCTTTGCAATTTTGTCCATTTTATTTACAGTTTAAGGCCATCATCTGAATACAGTACCTAGTGTTCTAAAGCAGTCACCCAGCTAAGTATTGTTCAGGATCGATTTACTTAACGTAAATAATCTGACGAAGACCGGTGCTTTCAGTGTGGCCTGACCGTAAGGTCTCTCTCTTTCTCTCTCTTATATATATATATATATAATATATATATATATTCTTTGAAAGAAAATGTTCACCACGGAAGCAAGAACTCTATTCCTAAAGTCCTGAAGAAGGTCTAACAGACCGAAACGTTGCATCGTCGACACCACTACATACAATAAACATCCATTTTCTACAACATCCCGTGTATGTCTACCTTTCTCCACATACTGTCGGATAATCTCCTCATATTTCTCTCATATATATATATATATATATATATATATATATATATATATATATATATATATTTATAAAACATAATCTGCTTGAATGATAACATATAAATATAACTTTAAGTCAGTATTGCTTTTTTATAATAAATGTTTACTTCCTACTATATTCGCTGCCATATTACTTTAACTCTATCCGGTATTAACTAAAGTTTGTCTAATCTAGCACAAGGTTAAGTCGGGTTAGTGGAAGATTTTATTCCGCCAATTGACACTAAGGGCTGGACACAATTACCTCTGGGTCGAGGCAAGTTTCTAATCAACATATCTACTAATTATTTGATTGTGCTGAATAGAGGATAATAAAAATTATGTCTAAAGGCACTAAGGAGATTCTGTAGATGTTAAGCAAAGTTCAAACTTATCATTATAGTATTATTATAGTAGGATTGTAGTGGTGAAGTTCTAATTCTGGAGCCCCCTTTCATCACCAGTACTCTCAGTACCACTCTGACCCGCTGTGGTAGTACCTGTTAAGGTCCCATCTATGGGTTAAATAAAATAGATCAAGAATGAGTTTTAAATAATGTTTAAAAAATGAAGTTTTCTTTTAATTGAATACTCAACAAGAATGACTAAAACAGCAAATTTATGTAAATAAATAAGAATAGATATGAAATCTGGCACATGACAGCATTACATATCATATGTTGAACAAATCGTTTCTTTTATAAATGTTTTGCGCAATGTCGTTTCCAAACACTAGAGAGCGTTATATGTACAAAAGGTGTGTGAGTGTACCTGAATCAGTTTATAACTATATACACGCACGTGCGCATAACACACACACACACACACACACACACACACACACACACACACATATATATATATATATATATATATATATATATATATATAATATATATATATATATATACACGTATTCAAAATTGCTGGTTTAACGTCTACACTACATCTTTAATAATAGTTAATTTCTAAAAGTTTTTGATAAAATAATTGTACGTGTGTGAAATAATTTAAACTAGATTCTTAAACTTTGAAATCACATACACGTATAATACGCAGCTTAATAATGAAAAAAAAAGGCTATATATATATATATATATAATATATATATATATATTATGTGTGTTTGTTAAAAATGACAAGGATTTGAAGATAGAATTAACTCCACCCACTCTAAAACATTGGAGCAATTGCGTCCTCTAAGATGGTCAAAAGTGCCCGTACTCGAACTACACCAACGGACTCTTTGCCCAGTTATAAAACTGCCTACAGCCACAGATGCAACATTTCGTTCGCCTAAAAGAAAAGCTAAACACCAAATTCTTGTCAGTCATTTTTAACAAAACATGCATACAAGAGAATCTGGTGCACACACACACACACACTCACTCACTCACTCACTCACACGAGTGTGAAGGAGGAGCTTGTATAGCTATTTATCAAGTTAGACTAAGAAGCATTGTTACAATTTTGTGATAACAACGTGGCCTTGTTTATCCAGTTGCCTCAGCCTGAGAAGCGGAAAAATAATATTCATTATCTAATATATGTATTATAGATAAATAAAATGAATACTGTATTTATGTAACATAGTCTATTAGATACTTAAATATTTGGTTCGTAAGCAACAAATAAAAGATCACTTCCTTTTCTTTTTTCTTAAAATTGTTTTTAATTATTATCTTGAAACATGAGTGTCCTGGGTATGACACTAAACTGCATCTGATCGTGAGGCTCCAGTTCTGAATATTTAGGGAGTGTGGTGTGTCCCTTCATTGCAATTTCTCCCAGGTCCATTCTGTAGTAGAAATATCTGTTAGACGCTCATCCGTGGGTCAAATAGATCTATTTAAAAATTATTTATATTCGATAGGACCATGTGCAAAAGAAAACTAGAGAAAAAACTACACAAAATATGTAAATAGGAACGCGATTCCTTGATCTATAGACATAGAATAACCCTAGACTATTTGACATGCCATTAAAATCAATCATTGAAACATGCGAATAAATTGTGATCATGAGAATCCCTTTTTTAGGATAATACATGGCTTTTAAAAAAGAATTATCATTGATCATATCAGATTTTCGATATAAATACATACATATAAATAACACACACACACACACACACACACATATTATATATATATATATATATATATATATATATATATATATATATAAGCAACATATTTTCACTTCAAACAAATTTCATTAAACACGACACAATCCAAATCATTTTGTATTTTTTCTTTTCAATTTTCTAATTTTTTTTATTTCATAAAGAAAAAAATGAAATAAAAAAAATAGTCTCGTTTGAATTCTGTCGTGTTTAAAGAAATTTGTTTGAAGGAAAAATGCTGCATATTTATTAATAATGAATATTGATTATATAGGGTACTATATTTATAAATAGACCATTTATATCTTGGTTTAAAAATCACATAGGTGAAAAACTCAGTAACCAAGCACCATTGACATCATGACCACACTACCCTATATATATATATATATATATATAATGGATGTCTCTCTGTAACGGAAACTACGTCACAATTCCCTTAGTTGTTTGTTGTATTTTCAAAGATTATTAAATAATCATTATTTAATCTTAATTAGCATCTTATCTATTAACGTTGTCTCTAGGAAGGTCTAGCTTTGCCTCAAAACAGCTCCTGTAATGCGTTTTAAATCATATAATGTATTTTATATATCACTAAAAAATAAACACTTACATTGAAAATGGTATGGAAAATTTGCATAATGGTTTTTGTAAAATCGATTTTAATAATTAATTACTTGGTGTTATTGATTTCTAATATCATTGTTTTATTTTCAGACATAGTAAATCAATCCTATCCGTAATTTTATATAAAAATCAATAAAAATAAATTAAATTTAATCTTTTTATATGCGTTCTTGGTAGTGTAATGGTCGGTAAGCTAGATTCGTAAACAATTGATAATGAATTCGATTCTCCTTGGGCGCCCCATACCTCTAGCCTTGTACTACATCTAAGCTTAGCTTAGTAAATAACTATATGCTTTCTTGTTTAGTTTCGTTAGTATTTCTAATTTAATTTATTAAATAATGTATTCATTAAAATTAAAATACTTGCGTCCGATGGCGCATATCTTTTCTAGCAAGTATATATATGTATATACATATATATATACACACACACATCTGAACATATATGCCCGCCTGAAATTCATTAATTATTAACTAATTAATTTTCAAAAATTAGGTATGACTTCAATTAAGCACATATCCTCCAAATATATATAAATTAGTTTGTCATATGTACAAAACTAGTTCATTTTTATATTAGTTATATGCAAAAATTTCTGACGTTCTTGTTTTTGTTTTTTATTCGTTATCTATTAAATAAAAATGTTGGAAACTTTTGTGTTTACTTAATATATAGAATCTGCAACAGGGAATATTAATTTCACTTTGAATAATCTTAGAATCAGCGTCATTAGTATAGAAAGAAAAGCTATTAGTTCTCAACTATTAGGCGCAAGATAAGTTAAGTAATTTACTAATCTCAGTTTAAGCAAAAGACCAGAAGAAGTATGGGGGCACTCAGCGAGAAACTAACTCACTAACAATAGTCAGCTAGCCAAGATATCTAATCATTACATCACGCCAGGCGCCCACGCATGAAATAACTTACTGAATATGACGAATGCTTGCACATATGCAGTAAACTTTTCAGTAAAGAAAACATAGTATTAAGAAATACCTATTTATGAAATTAAGATACGAGTCAAAATTTAAAAAAAACAAAACAAAAGACAATGCGTCATAATATAAATGAATAAAAGATGTACTAAAAACAATAACATGGAAAAAACAAAGGGATGTAATTTATTTATTTATTTTATACTTCTGTAATGCTAATAACTCTCTCATCTGAAAGAGTGTATGCATGCATGTATGTATGTGTGTACAACGACCGAGCGCACGTCCTTTCATATAGGAAATTTGGAGATCAGCAAAAGCCAAATTAAAGTTTTAAAAAATATATTATACTTACTTATTTTCCATAATAAAAGCTGAATAAAAATATAAGCGTATAAATCAATGATATATTTAAAAAATCAGTTTAAAAAATGATAAAAAAATAAAACAAATTTATTAAGGATAAAACATAATAAAAAGCAAATAAAGAAAAATACAAATGAGAATAATGATAGAAATAAACAACTTAAAGACAAGAATATATAAAAGATAATAAAACAGATATATACAATTTTTTTATCTATCTATGTAAGAGATTTACTTTTAACTATTTAATCCTGGACAACGACGGGTACTTCTGCTAGTAGTTGATAAAGCATCGGGTATGGAGGAGCAGACTTCCTCGGAGCAAAAGGAAGCGAGATCTTGTCTAGCAGTCAGGCTCAATTCTCAATACTCTTTGATCCACATATTTTGGTGAAAAACAAGGTTGTGCGAGTGAAACATCCTTTATGTTCACCAGATCAAACTTCGTGAAACTTTCTCGTTTCCTAAAGTAAACATTCATCTTCAGGATATGATTTGAGGACGTGGAGGCCATTAAAAGGAATATGGTGAAAAGCTGCACTGTATCTGAAGATGTTTCCGAGACGCTTCGACCAATGAAAAACTCGCTGGAATAAATGTTGAATACTAAGGTTATTATTTGGGGAAAAAAAATTAAAATTCAATTCATTGTTCATTTGAGTATTCGTAAATAAAACTCTTGTCCCGATACTTTTCAACTCATCCCGTATGTTCTGTTTTGTGAGAATTACTCGGCCTTAAGTCTTGACCACTAACCATACCTGTTGTCCTAATTTTCAGTGTATCACTACAGCAAAATCATTTATGATACATTTAAAAGTCTCTTATTAATTCCTGACCAATGACAATACCTACCTTTTTGCTTTTTTTTATTTTTGTTTTTGTTTTGTGTGTGTGTGTTTTTTTTTTCGTTTGAAAATTGTGAAAGTTTTTGTTTTAAAACAATGGGTGATTTGGTAGCTAATATTACATTTTTTTTAAATTGTACTATACATATTCAGTTTGTTCATTTAAGGAATAAATGAAGGAAATATCTAACTTATTTGTTTAATAAACTCTTTTCTTCATATCCCTAGTTACATTTAAAAAAAACTTGGTTCGGCATTAAATGACCCAACTAATTACACAAGATTATGAAATTAGAATGTAGCTATATACCCAACCCATTCTCCATTGGTAAGAGGTGATAAAAGCTCGCAAATATTAGGCATCAAGCGAGGATCTAATTCGCTACTCAGTAGAAATAGATCTGCGAGATTAGCTGACTAACCATTTAACATCGATTGAACGCATTTTACTTACATAACCCGTTTGTCACGGATAGGATGTGACACAATTATGGGACATCCGGCGATGATTGAACTCGCTATTCAGTAGTAATTAATCTGAAAGATGAGTTTGTTAACCATTACACTACGATGGAAAAATGTATGTAATCTGGGAAGGAATGGAGGATTCTAATTAGCATTTCATAGTTGTATCCCCGTTATATCGAAACTGTGGATAATTAAAAATGACGTCCAACATGAACTCTGACCTTCATAAAAGTACAATTCAGGGGAAAATTTCATTATCCTCAGAATTAGTGCATTTATGTGCATTGCTCTAATAAATTCTCGTTATGCAGTGTTTTTTTTTATAGGTTACGGTTTTAATCATTTGCGTATAGTACAGCGCATAATTGCATTAACACAAAAAAATTTTTTAAATATATTTTTAATCTTTTAATTAAAAACTAAAGTTTGACACCTATTGGAATACTCTAAATAAGAAAATATAAAGTATCAAATCCGTTGTTGGCTGCCGAAAGTCTACATATTTCAAAGCCTCCATGCTTCCTGTAGTCTGCCAACACTATACCTGATACTCCCATCCACACACATATACACGAACGCGCACACATACATGTATATTATTACTGTACGCTGTTCATGTTCATAATACATCATTCTGTGTACTAGACAGGAGACTTTCATGAGTTTTGGTGCACTGTACTCAATAAATTTCATCATTATTATTCTATATATTTTGTGCATATCAACTTTAGTAATTACTGTTAAAAATGTTATTTTGTGATACTAACCAATGTCTTTTTATTCAAATATTTCTCACAATAAAAATCTTGCACTTATAAATGTTCTGGTTACTAAACTGCATTTAATGGTGAGGCTTTAGAACTGTGAAGTGTGGAATACGCCTTCGTTGCCGTTATTCCCATGTCCATACTGACCCAAAGTGGTAGTACCCATTTGGGTCCGGTCTATGGATCAAAAAGATATATTTAAAGATTAATAGTATTCGATAGGACAGTGTGTATTAAAAGAAACGAAAATAAATCTTAAACAACTACACAGGAAATGTAAATATGAACGTACAATAAACGCAATTCTCTAACCTCTAGGCATAAAATAACCTTAGATTGGTTGACATGCCGTTAAAATCGGTCAATCTTTCGCACTAATGTATATTTTAGCTTTATGTAAATATTTTTGATAAAACAGTAATCATGAGCTTTAAAAATATTCAAAAATTTATAAGCTGGTCTGATCAAAGCATGATATGCTGCTGGTAAAATTGGAAAAATATATCCGCATTAATATGATAATGTAAATGAATTCTAAACGCGGAAAGAAATATTATTTACTTTACCTATTACTCGTGAAAAAAAAAAAACGATATATATATATATATATATATATATATATATATATATAATTTTTAGAAAGAAACCTAATAACATATATACGAGAGTCGAATTAAAAGTTCATAGGCTGACCAAGATGCTCTTGGAATGTGACCAAATGAGATTTATTTTTCAGCATATTCTTCTTTGCGGTCCATACGCTTCTTCCATCAGTTGCAGTGCTTTGATCACGACCAGATATGACGTCATTACTTTTTCAACCCACCCTCGTAAATTGAACTTTTAATTTGTATTACTGTGAGTTCGAAAGTCTTGGTTTAATTTATATTTTTTACCTTTTTTAATTTCGTAAAATTGTGGCAGCAACCCAACGAATGCTTAATACCTTCAACGAGTAATGCATGCGTTACTATAACAACGGAATTTAACTCTATAGATGAAAATATATTTAAAGAAATACATGACTATTTCTTAATTTTCATCAGATTATTTTAGTTCTATCTTATTCATTTTTCAATTTTATTTTTTATTCATCTATTTTTTTAATTTTAATTTTTTTTATGAAATGAAGCCAAAAAGATAAGATAGGTTGGGTTATTTTAAAGCATAGAGAATCGTTTGAACAGCATTTGTAAAAATGCTGAATAATAACAAACAAAAAAAGCAAAAAATTTACAAAGTCATCGTAACATAAAATGTTATTCTTACTACCTCACCATGTGTCAAAGTAGAAAAATGTGACACAAAACAAAAAAGTCACATTTTTTATTATCATCATCTAAGACTTTTATAAAAAATGAATTAGCTATGAATATTTATTGCATCCTACCCTTGTATAGACTTACTAAAGAGAAATAAGAGTAGGAAGATTGTATTGCGCCATTTTTTTTTCGTGTGGCTTAAAAATGTGATATATTGGCTTCATTTATTTAACCGTCAACGTCATGAAATAATTTCAAGAAAATTCATAAGATTGATTACTTCAACATTAGCAATTGGAATGGAAAAAGAAATTAGAATCTTTTAATATTGCATTATACCCTTAAGATATATTAAAAAAAAAAACAGTCCCATAATTTTTGTCATACAACAAACACTAATGAGGAAAAATTATGAGTCTCAAATGTGAGCGCATATATATATATATATATATATATTATATATATAATATATATATATATACCATTGTTGGGTTTATTCTCCATTAAATATTTTTCTAATGAATTTTAATCTTTTAAAAAAATTATTTGAAATAAGAAAAAATCAAATCACTGTATCCTGGCGATGACCTAAAGTTGAAATTAATTAATAAAAATAATTAAGTAATTTTAAAGAATTATAATTCCAGTTTCTCTTATTTTGTTTAACCTTATATATACTCAAAATAATTCTGTTATTCCATAAAGGTGAGAATAGACTGATTTTAGTTTTTATATTGCTCTGCTGGCCAGCATACGAGCACTTTTTATCCAACGTCTTTAAACGATTTTTTCATCTGTTACATATATACCAAATTCGTACGCAAACTGATACGTACTTAGTTTAATTTGATTTGAAATATTCTCCCTATATGCTTATCTGCCACCAAATTAAAGGAATTAACAAGGAAGATCATGTTGAATTTTTTTTTTAATTACGTAAATTAATGCATTTTCTTTCCTATATATATATATATATATATATATATATATATATATATATATATATGTGTGTATGTGTGTGTGTGTCTCACAAGAAAGTTTTATGAGATTAAAAATGATGACTATTTTTAATTACACGTGTTTCATGGGGCATTTGAAATAAATACAACATAGTTTTATGTTTATTTTAAAATCTTTATCTTTCTCTCTTGGGTGTACATATTCTTATCAACTATAATCAGCTGTAGAATAGAACAGTATTAGAATCTAAAATATTAATTTTAATGATTAAACACATTTTACATATGTTCTGCTATTGGTGTATTATACTTAACTTTAATCTGAAATTCTTTATTTCCTGTCTAGTGTAGAAATCTTTTTAATGAATCTGCTGCTGGCATTCAAAAAGTGGATCCATGTTGATACTTTGGACTGAACTAAATTCTGTTCGGCCATATTATTTGCCCCTCTATTTGAAGGACTTTAAACTGTACTTTAAATATCTCCTAAAATGTCTTTTAAAGTTATACCGCGATAAGCAGGATAATGAGTATTTTTTATGATAAAATATCTTCTCGTATTCAGCACAGAATGGTGTCTATAGCTAATGTAGAGAGTTCGATCTCAAGTGTCCCTACTTGTGCTAGAGGCTGAGCAAGATTTAGTAAATTCTTATCTCTCTAAAATAAAGATAAAAAATCTTCATTTAATAATAGACAAAATTCTCCGGTTTATTCATATAAAGGCATGAATATACTTTGATATTTCAGTCAGATATAGAAGTTTAAATGCAATTATTAGTATATTTATAAATGAAATATCCCCCCCCCCCACCCCCAAAAAAAAACCGAAAACAA
Source organism: Doryteuthis pealeii (assembly GCA_023376005.1). Classification (NCBI taxonomy): domain Eukaryota; kingdom Metazoa; phylum Mollusca; class Cephalopoda; order Myopsida; family Loliginidae; genus Doryteuthis; species Doryteuthis pealeii. Next base: position 57,140,332 of record CM042144.1, on the reverse strand, counting down.
AGAAAATGCAGAAAAAAATTCCCTATTTAAAACTAATTTCTGGGTAGTTTCATTTTTCATTTTTGTTTGCTTTTTATCGAAATACTCCGGTCATTTTTTTTTTCCTCTCTTTTAAAAAAATATTCTATGATAGTTAGCAAATAGTATGATTCTGAAATTCAAGGATGCGCTGAAAATTTCATAGGCTGACGAAGTTACTCATAGAATGTGACCAAATGAAGTTTATTTTTCAACATAGCCCCCCCCTCCCCGCTGTCCACACACTTCTACCATCAATGTTTTTGTACTTTGATCACATTTGTCAAAAATGTAATCAACAGCAGATATGATGCCATCATTTGAAAGTTTCAGTCCATCCTCGCCAGCAATTACGCTTTAAAATTACTTTCGCATTGTCGGCGAGGCTTAGAATACACTGGTGTCCTGGGTAAGACATTAAATTGCATCTGATCGTGAGGCTCCAGTTCTAGAGCTCTGGAGAGTGGAGTACCTCTTCATTGCTCCCAAATCCACTCTGACCTGGAGGGGTAATAACGGTTAGGACCCCATCTATGAGTCAAATAGATATGTTTGAAAATTATTTGTATTAGATAGGAATACCTGAGAGCACATAACTGGTAAATTATTTGAAACTATAGTTGTTTAGGGCCGGCTTAGCTTAGTCGGTAGAGCGTCCGACTAGGAATCACAACGTTCCTGGTTCGATACCGACCCTCGCCAGCTCAGCGTATGAGTAGTACAGGGATCTGTGTGGTAAAGTAAGAGCTGATAGTTGGTGTGGCGCTTCACTTCAGAGGTTAAATCAGCCTCCTAGGTCTAGCGCTAGTGAAAAGGACTCTTTCGCTGTCTGGCTGATACCGACTTTAGTCCACCCGACGACTTATAGTGGTTTACTAAGGTTTTAGTTACTTGAAACTATATATTTATGTATAGATAATTAGTTTGGTTTGGTTTCTTTGTTTAATAGCATATTGACATTCGTGGGTTATTTAATGCCAAAGCCATTGGTAGTGATACTATTTAACCCATAGCTAAGGGTTTATGGAGTTCATCTTTTTCCTCGAGGGTATTAATTTGAAAGTGAACATAATAGCGTGACTAGAGTTCGAACTTGCGGACTACGATGTCGCTGTCCATCATGTTAGTTACTATGCCATGATAACCCCCCACCCAAGTTATTAGTAGGAGTTGCAAAGTATTTCTATTAGATTGAAATATTTGGTATCATAACTGTTTAAAACAAACTACATAAAAATGTGAATATGAACGTAATTCCTTTACCTCTAAGCATAAAATAACCCTATACTGGTCGAGATGCCGTTAAAATTAATCAATCATCTGAAAATATCCAAACTCACCCCCAGTTTCTCTAGTAACCTGTTCGACATTAATAGCAATTAAAACTGGCAATCGAATAAAAATGTATTAAATTTAAATTTCGCATGTTGCCTAATCAGTAAGGCGCCGTCCGTGTTTGACAGGCTCTTAAAGATACGGGATGCGATTTCAAAACCCATCAGAAGCTTATTCTTTATTTCCACACTGCTTACTTTAATGGTCGCAGAATGAAAATAACGACCTGAATGTTTCGCTCAAAAACGACAAAAATAAAACTATTTAGAATTTAATAACAACGTTTCCTTTAAGAAATGTGGGCAACTTAAGACTAATTTTCTAAATTACACGTAAGAAACCATTTACCAATTAAGACACAGTAACTTTGTTTTCCTCTCCCCAGGCGTATATATTTACTGAAATTTATTTATAAAGTAAAACTAAATTCTATGGAGAGGATCTAGCACAGATGAGAATAATTTTCTCTTTAGGGTATCCTTTTTCGTATACATAGTTTTTGGTGCCCGGATGGATGACATACACACACGCACACACACACATACACACATATATATATATATATATATATATATATATGTGTGTGTGTGTGTGTGTGTGTGTGTGCATGTTTTTCATGGATGGATACGTTTGAATTAATATGAATATCTTAGTATTTTGACACGTTCCAAAGTAGCAATAAAATAGGTATATTATTCCTTACAATTCATATATCCCCTTAATTTAAAAACATTTTTTATTGAAATTAATACAAGTTCACTGTGAATATCAATTCTCCACAGAAAGGGTGGGAGCAGAATATTTAAAAAAATGATATGCAATCCCTCTCCAACATCTTTTGAGAATGATAAATGCAGTTATGTTACTTTTGTTTCGGATATATCTAAAAAGTTGTAAATTAAAATTCTTTTTTTTTCTTAACCGAATACAATTCCCATATTAACCTTATGTGAATTGTAACACTTGAATCTAGATATTTTCATCCCATTTCAAGAGTACACGCATATATATATTATATATATTATATTTTAGGAATTTTAACATCACAGATGCTTAAAATTCTTCTGTGAATATTCTAATATCTTTGAATGATTACTATTATTATTATTATTATTATTATATATTACTATTATTATCATTACTATCATTATTATTATCATTACTACTACTATTATTTTTTTTTAAATTTATGAGTCTACGACACAATATTATTAACGTCATAGGATATTTAACATTTAATCTGCATCTAATGGTGAGGTTCCAATTCTAGAGAGTGTAGAGTTGTCATTAGAGTTGCCTTCATTGCCATTACTCCTAGGCCCACTTTGACCCGGAATTGGGTCTCAATAATGGATCAAATAGAACTGTTAGCAAATGAATTAGAATTATTTATAACAATTTATTAATACTCATAAAGATAATGAAAAATCTAAGTTAAAAATTATTTCAACCGGTTTTTTAAAACCAAACTAAAACAGAAATGTTTACCATATCATATATACAAAAAGTCGGGATTTGGCATTGGGTGGCCCACAAGGGTTGATATGCCTTTAAACAAAATAACAAACCATGAAAATTTCTACCAATTTATTATTAAGTTAAACAATTCATATACATAAAAAGATTTGACATTAAATAATCAGGGGTTGATATGCCATTAAACACCAACCAACCTTTCATTAGCATTTAGTAAATCGCTTTCGTTACAATAAGTAAATAAATATATATAAATAATTGCTTTGGATTTTTTAGCGGGGATACCCGGCGTTGCCTGTGTATTATTTTTAAAAATAACACCACTAATGTAAAAAAAATTTTAAATTTTAATCAGAAAATAATTGTAAGATGGAAAATATTACAATTTAATTTTTGATACTAATAAAATAAATATTGTCTCTGTATCATATCAGATAAACATCAGTAATGTAAACTATTTTAATAATTGGAAATAATATTTATTTATGAACGAGTAAAAATTGCCAATTTCATATTTTTAACATAAATCTTACTTATCAAAATTCTTAAAAGAAAGGATAAATCTTCTGAAATTAAGGAATATTTCAAAAATATTTTTTAAATCTTAATTTTTAATAGTGCAATCTAAAGCTCTTAAAGTACCTAAAAGAGACTACTTTTTATCATATATACATAAAAAAGTACGCAAAATGGATTTTTTTTCTTATCATTTTGCAAATAAATATCTGTAAAATAATTAATTTTTTTTTTCAAACCTAATCCATTTTGCGGACCTTTTTTTTTTTTTTTATAAAATAATTAATTTTCTACTGTTGGACCCATAACACACACACACACATATATATATATATATATATATATATATATATATATATATATATATATATATATATATATATATATATATATAAACTTCTCTACTCGCAAATTTCAAATTTGTTCCCTCATAAGTATTTGATTTTGATTCCACGTTGATGAGTTATCAGATTGTTATTTATATTTAACAACTTCTTAAACTGAAAAAAAAAAGACTCTTTAGATTGTGAAGGAGGATCAATAACTCAGACTGATACAGTTTTTTTTTTATTTAGCTTAACTTTGATTTGAAAATGTCACTGTATAATACTAGATCCATGTAATTAAAATTAAAACATTGGAGTAGGTAATGGGAAAATATTATTTTTCCTTCATTGTTCGGCTGTGGACTTACTAATGTATATACGTGTATGTAATATATCACATTACATGATATATGCATATGTATGGAATATATTACATTTTATACATATTCTATATATATAAATGTAATATTTCATTATATATATATATATATATATATATAACAATAATTTCATTGATTAAATGTGAATAACCTTATCATACCTGTAATGTTGATCTAAAACGTTTAGAATACATTTTACTCTACACTTTAATCTTTGAAAAATCGTTAAATGTGTTTGCTAGTATCAAGGCAAAAAGCGTTAGTAAAATTTTGCCATAAATGAATTAGTTTTTCCCTCTGTTAGGTATAGAGAAAAAAAACGTACACATTATCTTGTGTAACCTTCGTAAATCTATACCGAGAACTCGTCGCGTGCTAATAGATGACTGGTCCATTTTGAAGTAGTTTAACCTTGCACTACCAGCCCTAGGATCGTCACTACAGTCGACTTCGTTAAACATATATCGTCGTCGCCATGTACGTTAAGAACGACATTTGTATAAAGCTGGGCATGTTAAGTACGTATTTGATGAACTGTTGATTATAAACATTTTCCACCATATCTCAATCAGTGTATTTTTCTTATCTGTAAAATGTACACATAGCGTTTGCCTTTTTAAAACCCTTTGCATTACGATGAAAGGGAAAAAGAAACTTTGACGTGCATATTTCAAAATAAACATTGCACAGGAAACATCTGAGCAAAATATTTTCTTACAACATTCAACACCTTTTTATAAAACATTTCGCGCCTCTTTCAAGAGGGTTGAAATAAGGGGAAGATAACTCTTCAACCAAATTGACAGATTAACAACTGCATTTTCACTTAGAAATGTACAATCATTTTTTTTTTTTTTTTTTTTTTTTTTTTTTACGTGTAGGATGTGAAGTATATTTTGTTCGACTGGACAGGGGAGTGCCGACGGTGCTACGCTTCTTTTTCTTTTTTTTCAAATTACCGCATTCACATACATTTGAATAGACTCCTCATTAAACTTACCTTCTTTCGTCTTTTGGATATGATAATGAACTACATCTGATGGTGACGCTCCAATTCTGGAAATGTTGGGATTATGGAGTATCCCTTCACTGTAATTACTTCCAGGTTCACTCTAACCCGGAGTGTCAGTATCTATTAGGGATGCATCTATGGGTCAGATCGATCTGTTTGAAAACTATTCGTAATCGATAGGACCGTGTGTAAAATAAAAATTTAAAAAGAATAAACAACTACACGAAAAATGTGAATATGAACGCAATTCCCTAACTTCTAGGCATAATAGAATAATCCTTGACGGGTTGGCATGCCGTTAAAATCAATCGCGCAAATCTATTGCTTATTTTTACAGGATTACTTTATAAATAAATGGTAATGTCTCTCTTTATAGCGTTGATGTTTGTTTAGTTGTGTTAAGGTTATAAGAAGCATATTTGTTAAACTACTAAAAGAAAAAAACGAGAAAATTAGCCTCTGAATTAGTTTTGTGTATGAATAATTAAAAAAAAAGGTTAGATGTCGATTTAGGTTACAAACGCATATATAGAAAAAGCTCAAATAACAGATCGATCGAGATTTAGCAAAATAATGAAATGTTCGGTATATTCCGGTTAATCAGACAACCGTTTAATTTAACCAAATATATTTTTTTTAAATATACAAAGTATCTACTTATAAAGTTACACATACACACACACACACACACACATATATATATATATATATATATATATATATATATATATATACAGAGATGCTGACATGTACGCGTGCTGCATCTATGACGCATAAACATTTAAAAGGACTTAGTAAAATCGTATCCATGCGTCCCAGTGTTTTTCTTTTTTCTTCCCTCTCCATTTCAAGTAAACTATAAATACATTTCAATAGTTTCTTAGAAACGAATTATACAAGATAGGTTACAAGGTAGGAGTTATACTTCTTTAGTTGTTTCCCTAGATCATAAATGAAAATCCTTCAATTTATTAAGAAACTTTAATTGGGACCCATCAAAATTCCAGGCGACTCATTCTTAGCAAATATGTGCGTCCTAGCACGCACTATATTATATATATATATATATATATATATATATATATAATGTATGTGTGTGATTAAAGCAATCTTGCCTCACGGCAATTAAATTTTTATGGTTTTATCTATAGATTAAATACATGTCTAAAAAATTAATCGTATTCGATCGTATGCGAAAGAAAGAAAAAAAAATATATACCTTAAGAAACAATTATACAGAAATAAGGATCTAAGAAGAGTACCCTATTACATGGGCAATTGTGCTGGTGTAGATATACATTTTGGCGTTTAATTAAATATCCTATTATTAATCAATAATCTATATAATATTATTTGTTACCTTTGACGGGCAGATTTTTTTTTTGGGGGGGGGCATTTGAGTGTGTGTGTGTGTGTGTGTATATATATATATATATATACACGAAGTATTGTGTTAATCCCGTACGTCAGAAATCTTAAATTGAATATGTTGATAAACTTTTAAATTAATATAGATTTAAATATATGTAAATATCAAAAAATAGTTTAAATCATAATTGTTTTATTCATAACAAAGGGGCTTGGAATAGGATCACTTTTAAAGATCTTTCCTTAAATTTAAATTTTAGTTTCATATTCAGAAAGTATTGAAACATATTCAATACTTTCTGAATATTGAATTAAATTTTTATCTTTTTTATTATTCTTTTTTTAATTTTATTTATAGTCTCCTTCACCAGAATTTGTCGTGTCAATGTAGGTAATAAAATGAATGAGCTTCTATTTGTTTAAGAAATCCTACGCAAACCACATAAACAGCTAATATAAAGTAAACAACTTTTATGATTACGATGTAATTACAAAATTACATTAGATATTACTATGATATTTACGGCGCAAGCAAACTGTAATAATTTCCTTCGCTTATCAGACCAACTAAGCCACAATGAACAAACGAATGCGTCTTTGATTTGCGTATTCTCTCCCCGCTTAGACTCTATCTATCGTGAGCAGTCTTTCAGAGTACATGTATAAATATGTAAATGTATGCAAAAAAAATCCAAATCCTTTAGAATATTATGAGGAGGAGGTCCTCGTGGCGTAATAACTAACGTGCTGGAGTGCGACATCGTAGTAAGCGACTTCGAACACCAGTCGAACTATTACGTTTACTTTTTGACTAATGCCCTTAGGAAGGTACTCTCTCGTCAGCTATGGGTTAAATAGTACAATTACTACTTCTCTGAATTTTTGAGAAAAACGTTGTATAGATAACAATGAAGATGAGGACAATAGTCCGAATAATACAAATAATACTAAGTACCATTACGGTTTTTCTACTATGATGGCTTTGGCATTAAATAATAACTAAGTTTGATATATCATTAAAAAAGAAACCAAACCTTTAAAATACTATAAATCATAAAGTGAAAATTTATATTCTAGAATTATTCTGCAGCACAGGTCATCGGTATAGTTATGGGTGAGTGGTTTTTCTCGAGTCTTCACTCATCTCTGTTTTCTCGGTCAGTCCCTGGGGTATGCCAGTGACGAGACATTAAAAAAAGATATTTGGCAGTGAAAAAAAAAAGCGGATTTAAACCTCTTAAGGCATTAGTGGGAGTTGAATTTAAAGCATACCTAGCCGATATTTGAACCCTGTTCGCCTTATTCAGTGCTGGTAACTGTTCTGCCACCCCCACTGCTTGTAAGTAAATAAATAAATTAAAAACAAAAGAATTTGGATGACAAATAACTAAAACGCAACAAAACTACTGACCAAATATAAACATGATGTTAATGCTAGTGATGATGCTAGTGATGGTATTAACAAAAGATAAAAGAAAAATGTCAGATAAGAACTTCAAGTAACTAATGCCTTATTGAAGGAAGAGACATGCGCATACATGTAAGTAAAGAGGAAAAAAACAACAAAAAGATAAACAAGAGAGGCAAATGACGATGGACTTTATCTTCTTTATCTATTTACACTTGATAGTTTCTTGATTCGTTTCCCCATTAAAAAATACCAACCTCCTAAAATAAATTATATTGTCATCATGGGGTCCTGACCTTGCATTTGGCGCAATGTCTCGATAGATGTTTCTTCCTTTTTTTTATCACAGGATATTGTGTGAATAGCACCATCTACATCACACACATCTCTGTACACATTGATGCTTGTTGTATTGTTGCCATTTAAATAAAATAAAATAAATCAACAAAAAAGGTAGAAATATGCTAGCATCTGGCGTACTACTCTTAAATCCTTATTTCTTTTTTTTTTTTAAATTTTTTTTTCTTTAGTTGCTAGACAAACATTTTCATATTTTATACAATCAGATAATAAAATCTAGTCCAGTTTTATCAACATGTGAGAAACAAATTTTACGTAGCCCTGTCGGCGATGCTTAGAATATTTTGACTATATCCCCTATAGAAGAGTAAGACCCACTCCATAAAAAGGGGGTGTCTTGTGTATGTTACAAAACTGCATCGGATAATTAGGTTCCAATTCTGAAGCTGTATGTTCTCATGTCTTTTCTCACAAAAAGATATATATTCACTTTATTTTCATTTATAATTTTTAATTAAATATAATTTGTATATAATGGTTTGAAATGTGCCATGAATATTACTATACATTTTTTAATCTTTTTAGTGATTGTTCACCGCGCATTCTTACTTTCCGGAATGACTCTACGGTGAGAAAATAAAGATAATCAGAGCTAATATTGATAGTGATATTGATCGTAATTCTTTTTCTATTTACATATTCTCAATGAATACTCGCAAATGCTGGCACTGCCGTTGTCGTTAAATTTTCGATTAAAAAATTAAAAAAACTGCCAACTATTCTTAACCTTGATGTTCGACAATCTTAGTTTCTGGCTAAAGTCGTGTTATTTATAATCATCATAGTTTTTTTTTAATCTGTAATTCTTATAAATGTTTTTATATCAATTCTACGTTCATTTCTTTAAAATAATGAAACCGAAGTAGTTCTTACTTTATTTCTTTTTTAAAAAAATCACTTGTCTGAATTTTTTAGATGGGGCTTGATAATTTACTTAATTTTTAAAAACTTTGCGTATATAAAAATAAATATCGGAACAGTTCGAAAAATCTAAATAATGCCAAATAATTTCATTAATAAACATTAAGTTTAGTCTTATTTTTAATACTGATTTTTTTTTTAAATACCCCATTTTTTTGCTAAACATCTTTATACAGTGGTACCTTGACTTTCGCCATCTTTGAATTACCTAAACGGATTAAAAAAATTATTTTATCATAAAATATTAAATTTTATATTTGTTATTTTATTTCTTCGTCGGTTTTATTAACAACCATCCAATCAGTTTTTGATACAAGTCAAGGTACCACTGTAATCTAGTGAGAGTAAATACTGAAGTGAATTGTGGATATTTCAATGTTTTAATAATTGTTCAATATCGGAACTATAAGCAAAATTATTTCATTAGATTCGTCATCGAAATTTCATTTCTGATGTATTTAATAGTGTGCATCTTTTAAAAACATTTTTTGCCGATTTGTTTTATCAAATTTAAAAATCTTTTAATCATAACTGTTCGTGAGTATTTGCTACATTTGTATATAAATTGTGTGTACTAAATGTAACAATTACTATAATGCATGTAATATTTAGTATTAGTCAATTTAGACCTGAATATTTTTAGGTTGTCTAATACCAAATAGTTTTATAACAATAAACACAATATTAGTATGTATAACGACACCATTAAACAATGTTAAAATATGATTCATTATGATCAAAAGTTTTTACAGGATAACATTAAGTAAATATTTTTGCTGATGAAAATGTTTAAAAACATTTACAAGTAAATATTCTAAAATCAGTTATGTGTAGATATGGCTAAAATTTAATTCTTAATTTTTTTTTAACCCCACATGAATTTTTCAAACAAAACATAACTCGAAAAAAGGAATGAAATTTGATGTAATTTTTGCTGTATTATGACGAGGGGGCATTTTAAAAGATCACATGTAAAATTTATAGAATTTTATCAAGTAAAATCAATCTCGGTCAGATTGACGTATTTTTGACGTTTTTTTTTAAATTTTTATTTTAATTTTTGGAGATATGTTTTTTTTTTTTTTTTTAAGGTGATTCATTTTATTGTATAATTAAGAAAATTGTGGAAAACTCTTTAATATATGTTCAGGGTCTATTCTTAAAAAAAAAAAAAAAAAAAAGAATAAAGGGATAATTTACAATTAATTTTTTTTTATTATAAAAGTCTAAAGAAAAGGAAATGGTGTCGTACTGAAATTTTGGCCATTTTATTATTTATTTATCTATTTTATGTTTTCCGAAGGCATTCTTATTTGATTCTTAGAACAAGAGCAGCCAGAATTTTGGTTGTTATAGACCCACCGATTATAAAAACCAATAGGAAGATACTAGTTAGAGTAAATCAGTATTTTAATATCATCTTTAATCTTTCTACTATTTATTCATATTTGCTTTAAAATAATCCGAAATTTAAAATAGATATCTCATTTAACTATAATTTATTTAACTATATATATATATATATATATATATATATATATATATATATATATATATAAACATCAAAATGGTAGAAATAAATTTGTTTTAGTTGGTTGATTATTTTGTTTAATGGCAAATAACATTTATGGGTCACCCAATGCCAAATCGTTTTTTTTTTTACATATATTTTGTAAGCAAACAATTTGTTGGTGAATATTTTTTAATAAATTGGTAGAAATGATTTTCATTAACTCAATGTGTATCAGTATATTGGTAGACATTATTTCGTTAGATTTTTTTAATTAACTTCATGTGTATAAACGAATTGGTAGAAACAATTTTCATTAACTTCATGGGTATAAATAAATTAGTAGAAATAACTCCATCTAAACCGGTAGAAATAATTTTTATTAAACTCGTGTATATCAATAACTGGAAGAAATAATTTTCATTAACTTCCAAACAGATCTATTTGATACATAGATGTTACCCTAATAGGTAATAACACTCCGGGTCCGTGGACCTGGGAGTAATGACAATGAAGGGGTAATCAGCACCACTCAGAGCTTCAAAATTGGAACCTCACTACTCGGTGCAGTTTAGCGAGAGTAAAGTTTAAATTATTATATATATATATATATATATATATATATATATATATATATATATATATATTAGGCCAGCCTCCGTGGTTTTTATGACACAACAGACCACGTTTCTTTTTGTTCATATCTAAAAGAGCAGAAATAATATTACTCGTCCTAACCATTTTTGTACTGAAACATTATAGCAATTGTTGCAAGTTTCTTAGCAATTCTTGTAAAGATTGCAATCATTTAAGAATATTTTAGTTTTCAATTTTGCTTTTAGTTATAAGAAAATAAAATAAAATTAGTCGTAAAACTTAAAATTACTTTCAGTAAGATTGTTTTTAGGGTCCCTTTTTATCATCTGAAATTTAGATATCATTATTGATATCTATCAAACAACAAATAAGATCTTTCAAAAATAAGGGAGTCTTTGGGGCGTAGTTGCCAACGTGTTGGACTGTGACAACCTAGTAAACGAGTTCGAGCTCAAGTCGCGCTATTACGTTCACATTCAGACTAATACCCCAGTTATGGGTCAAATAGTACTACTAATTGTTCTTCTCCAAGGATGACTTTACCATTATATAATCCACAAAGGTTGATTTGCTATAAAAAAAAACAACCATTCAAAAATAAAGTATCCATTCTAGGAATCGGTAAAAATTGGTTAATTTGAAGATTACTAAAATGGATTTGAAAAGAATACTTAAAACTGGAAAAATACATTTGTTTGCAGCCGGTATCTGTTACTGTCAATTCAAATCAAAGTTCAAGTGTGTAGCGAGTCAGGTTTCCTTGCCCAATATGTGATGAAAGCCTGCTTAAATTTTCGAGTGTCTCATGAGACAGCTTAAATATATATGACCAAAACAAAATCTGATATTACCCTCAACAGCAAACCTATAGTCTCGACAATGAAACACCCGTCGTATGGCAAACAAAAATTCAGATCCTAATCCTAGTCAATTTGCCAATAAATAATAAATACCCTTTTCTCAACATAATTTTGTCCATTGCCAATGCAAATAGTTTTCAAATAAAAATTCATATATCTTATGGAGAGTCTCCGTGGCGTTGTGGCTAACGTGCAGGACTGCGACATTGTAATATCGAGTTCAAACTCCAATCGCGCTATTCACTTTCGGACTAATACCCTTGAGAAAGATATGAACCGCCTTATCCTTCCAACCATGGAGGAAATAGTACCATAAATGTTCTTCTACAAGGATGGCTTTGCTATTAAATAACCACAAAGTTTCATATGCCATTTCATATAGCGCTAATAATCTTGGGAAAGGTAACTATCCTCTCTTCAGCTATGGGTAAATAGTAGGGCAAACTGTGCTCTTTAACCTTGATATGGCAACCGGTTTAGAATGAAAACTCTAAATTCAAACCTGTTAAACTCTTTTCGATTTCTCAAACTTTAGTTATTCTACCTGTCTAAAATCACGGGGATTAAACACGAGGTTGCTTATAATATATCCATGTAATTAAAATATATATATATATATATATATATATATATATATATATATATATATATATATATATATATATATATGTGTGTGTGTGTGTGTTTTTCGCTGAGTGTTTTACTTAATTCCAGCTCTGACCATCTTTTTTTATAGTCTCTCTGACCTTTTACGATGAGAGATGAGCAAAATCTTATCTCTAAGTTATCTTAGTGAGGTCACTGAAAGAACATTTGTCAGCTCCCCAAATGCGTCAGCAATTTTGCCCTCTTCCTTTCTTTGTTTTACAACCCCCAAACTTTTGCTATCATCATATTTATGTACATATTCGAGGCGAGGGGTTATTTAATTTTACCTCACATATTCCGTGACATCTAACTTCACAAGATCATACCAAACTTTATGACCATTTCCTACAGTGTTCTCCCCATCTGTACACTCCACATATATATATATATATATATATATATATATATATATATATATATATGGGGTAGGGGATTCGGATGTTTATAATCTGCTGACAATTTTTAGTCTTTGTTTTCTCTCCCGTTTTCAGTTGTGCCTCTCCCCCACCTCATTATCTCAAATATTTATTTCTCTCCCGTTTTCTACCCCTACTTTGTCCTAAAATGTTCTTTTCCAACTCTGCTTGCATGTCCTGAGCACCTGTTCATGCAACTCTCATCTTCTCGTATTGCCCTGTCATTTTAAACCCGTTCCCATTTTCAATTTACTCCTGTGCCATTGGTCGCAACTCCTTTACCGAAAATCTCTTGCTAACTAAGTCGTCGATGTTTTATATTCCGTCGTAACCCTGCCTGCAAATCAGACTGATTGTGTCCGCACATATTCTAATACCACAATACATCTTATGTGTACTTGTGTGTCTAATATATATTGTTTTATTCTTTTCATTTTTTTTATTATAAATTTTTCGTTGGAAAGATAGTAAGCATTCTCCTGTTGATGTCAAGCACTAGACGACACGCTTCCCAACTGATATTGCTCTCCCCTTTTTCCAATCGAGTGATACATATGAACTCGCTTTAGTTTACATCGCCCCCATGATGATTTATAGCTTAGATTTTACAGATATTATTTTATTCATTTTCTACCAGGGATACTCTGCTTTGCCCAGGGAGTGGGAATCGCTTTAAATATGACAACCTAGTCAAAATATGTACTCTAATGTATTTTTCTCGCACAAAAATATCTGAATAAAAATTAACACAAAACATGATAACGTAGCTGTTACATAAAAATTTTCTGATGCCTAAATTAAAAATGTCTTTCCTTAGAACGATCGAATTTCTGGGTACACAGCGTTAGCAATTCTTCTAATGATTGCTTTGATAAAAAGATTATTTGGGGGTCCAATCCTAAATTAACTAACATAGAGCTGACTATGTAAAGTCGGCGAAGTGGCCAATTGTCGGTGTAAGCCGGACAGCAAGGGAGACTCTTTTGTTCACTAGCATTATATCAGGGAGATTCGGATAAGTTTGCATCGAACTATTTTCCTTTCAGCTATGGGTGAGTATTAGGGCAGACTGGACTCTTTAATCTAGGTTAGGTAGTCGGTCTAGAAAGAGGAAAACTCTGAATTCAAACCTGTTAAACTCCACTAAGGAAATTGAACTTGTGCCACATTCTACTCGTGCTGTGGGGGGGGGTGATATATATATATATATATATATATATATATATATAAAGTACTTTTTTTTAATTGAACTCGAATAAATGTCTAATCGATTTAGTGAGAAAGTGTCAGCACCAAACAGGAGATCCATTTTATTGGTGTAGATTTATTTTAGTAATCTAAATTAATAGTATCGCGTGGCAACTCTCGGTTACTATATCTTCCGATCACCCTGGAATTTTGTATGGAACCAGCTGGAAGATAAATACAATACATTAGATGATTAGAGGTTCTTGTATACAAGTGACTAAATTCGACCGCCAGTTGTCCACCACATTCACCAGCTGGGATCCATACGTCGTTACATTTGTGTATATTCACACCAGGAGTGACAGCAAGTCTTATTAATATCCTCATCAGTGTCATGGTTTATATCTTTTCAATCTTTCTCCGGATTTCCAATTCCAACTTCTATCATTGATAATGGATTCTCTCTCCCCAGTAATTTTGCTGGCCCACTCTTGTTTGACAGAAAGAATCTTCAATGTCGGTATTACTTAGTATTCTTGCCTATTTCCAGATTCTCGGATTTAAGTTTTTTTGCAGTCGTTATGAATGATTGTTAAAATTCCATTTTTTTTTTTTTTTTTCTTTTTTAATTTCTGGAAATTTATCCCGCTTAAATATATTAAAACATTAATTGCTAGTGGAACAGTATTTTGTTTTTAATTACAGCATTTTGACATTGATTGAATGCAAAAAGCGAAAAGGTGGGGTTTTCTATATTATGGCTCATGGTGGAATAATATATTACTAAAAGGTCATCCTGGTTCAAATCTGTTCCTTCTCTATAAACCAAGCCTGTCGTATATGTATATTTGTCTTTTCCTGTAAATGATACAAAACTATTTTTCTCAACTTATTAATATGGATTACAACTTGTCCACTTGAGGTGTAATGGTTAACAAGGTAGTCTCCAAGATTCATTACTACTGAATAGTGAGTTCAATCCTCGCTTGATGCCTCGTACTTGCAACCTTCTGTCATATCCTACCTGTGGCAAATGGGTTGGGTAAATACTTACAACTGTCTTTTAAGAACTTTGGTGTCTTGCGTCGACCAAAATATCAGTTTCAAGAATTTATATAGTATTTTTTAATACTGAGTATCTACAGAAGTAAGACATTTTCCCCTGCCCCATCCAAATTTTAGATAGAATAAAACCGGACATTGAATAAAATCTATTTTATTTACAATTATGATTAATTTTGTCATTGTTTACATATCTAATGAAAATATTTCCTTTTTCGTATAAAAAAAAACCCAAATGTGATCTCAATT
Organism: Doryteuthis pealeii; assembly: GCA_023376005.1. Classification (NCBI taxonomy): domain Eukaryota; kingdom Metazoa; phylum Mollusca; class Cephalopoda; order Myopsida; family Loliginidae; genus Doryteuthis; species Doryteuthis pealeii. Next base: position 57,124,682 of record CM042144.1, on the reverse strand, counting down.
GTATTGCACGGGTTGCCGAGAAAAGGTTGATCCGATCGTCACAGAATAGTTTGTGTTAGCTGTGAATATCTAGAGCCTATCAGTATATTTACTACTGCACGGAGATACAGAATTTATATTTCTGGTTTTCACACACACAAATTGCTCCTGGAGAAGGCCGTAGAATACCATGTGTTTGAAGTGTAATTATTTGTGGTTACAAAAGCAATAAAAAGAATGAGCGCACCAATACAAAAACTTGGATAATGTTTACTTGCAACATCCTTCAAAAGGGAATAGTCAAACATCTTGTACTGTTAAACACTTCCTCGTAGAATGTGAAGCTTTCGCTCTAATCAAAAGTGCTTTTTTTTTTTTTTTTTTTTTTTTTTTAACGCAAATGATAGGAAAGAGCTATTTGAAAATGTCAGTATAGACGACATACGTTCTTTTTTTGGAGAGAAATAAAAAAAATCATAGCGAAAATATAAACGTAAACCTGATCAATACCATACAAAAGTAACCCTCAACACGTCCCCTGACGATGCCGGCAAAAACGTCTAATCTATCAATGCTTATGAGCTGAAGTCAATTCCATTCATTTTTGGTTAAGTTTTGGTGAATCTATTCTGTCTGGAGAGCTTAAGCCGCTTCGTTCTCACAAACTAGTAGCATCGGCATTGAGTCTTAGTGATTCAGATAGAAGTTGTCTACCCAGAAAGCGTTCGTTTTTGCGTATAATCTCAAGGAATTTGCCACTTGGATATTTTAGCTTTTACGCTTGTTGAATACTTTCTTAAAATATTTCAGCTGATCAGCACAAGATAGTTTTATCTTTTAAATGTCAGTGTTTTTTTTTTTGTTTTTTTATATAATAAAATAGTTACAACTTAACATATATATTAGTAGGCCATAACTATTAATACATGAGATATGCTACACATTAGGCACTAAAATTGCATCTATCCCTAAATAAAAGATTAAGCACACAGCCTCATCCAGGATTCATAAATAGAACTATCAAGATCTCTACAATGCTATGACTTTAATCATTAAAACCAAAAAACTATAGATATCCCGTTTATGACCCACCCTGGGATAACGCGATGTATTATACCACATAAGGAAGTCTATTATCCAAAACCCGGAAAATGTAAAAATCCAGTAGGTGTTTCGCATATCTTTCCACTCTTGACCCTGTGAAGCACCTGTAGGTATAACGATGTCCGTTGGCATCAATGCCTATTTTATTTAGCGCCAGAGAATAAAATAAACTTGGTAATTTAAATTCTAGTTGTGTACACTTTCACATAAGACTGGTTGCCTTATCAACCTGGCTTTAAAGAAGAAACAAATCATCATGGAATTTATCCACTGAAGCATAGTATTAGAGAAATGGACATAGTAAATGATCTTTTCTTGGACCGTCGTCATAATAAAATTTAGTATGTCGATGCAAACTAGCCACAGTCTACCACGTGTCATTAACTTTTGTCTTTTAGATGTGACGATGTATTAATACATGAGTCGGGGAAGACCTATTTACAAGTATTACATTACCGTATTTGTCCGATGATAAGACAAAAGTTTTATTATCAACAGACTCACGAGTAGGTATTTAACCATAGTTGATCTTTGGATATGTGTGTTAAAAATGAATTCGTAAGTTAGTCAATCAAGATAACATATTACGTACATTTTTCAAACAAAAATAGATTTATATAACAAGACATTTCATGAGCAGACTATAAACATTTTAATCGTCTGTTTTGCGCAAAGCCAAAATAACACGAGTATTAGTATGAATTTAAGACATTTAAATTGTTTCTCTGTGTCATATATTTGTTGTAATGATTGTTTAGTTCTAAAATGTCCTGGCTCCTCTGCCTCTTAAGATAACATCCTCAATATACTTAAGATCATTGTTAATCTTTAAATGTGTGTGCTACACCACTTTTTTTCATAAACATTCTCTTAATTTTAAGCATAGATATTGGTTCATCTTTGTTGTGTTTCTTCTATAATTGTCGAGACCTTGTGCCACCGACCTCTCAAATGATTATGCAGTAAGTTAAGGATACAGCTTCTCTCAAGTTGCGTTTGGTGTTGGGTCAATTTTCATGCTATATGAAAACAAGCGCGTGAATAAACATTTTCCAAATCTCGTATTTCGGTTATACGCGGCCAAGCGAACGAGAAGAAAAAGAACTCTGGCTCCACTAGGTTCTGAACGCAGCTCAGAATTGTCGGACGGTATGGTGGTTTTAGGACGGGCGTGATGAAGTCGGATAAGTCTCTTGCGAAAACACTTTACTGTTACACCCGGCAGAGCGCAAAATTGCTGGGCATAGAAACTTCACCATTCCTTACGATGGCTCTTCCATGATTTATAAATATTTCCTCTACCCTCTTTTCTCACGCTTTTGATATAACGAGTGCTCGCGCGCTATCTTAGAGGAAAGATAACACAGCCTCGCAACCTGGATAAATTATCGCTTCTAATTTTTACCTTGGCGTCTCTCTTTGGCACATTACATATTTATTTTATACCCCATAAGGCGTATATGACACGGGTTAGGATGGTTTTAGTAAGTCGCAAAATAGCTTTTTTGTAGATAAGATGTAGATTATTGGTTGCTGAAAAAGGAGTGCTTTTGTGGCGTGTGGATACAAATTTTATACAAATAAGTAAAAGTGTGTCGAATATATGGCTGCGTGATAGAACATCGAATAAAGAACATGGGTATATAAACGAACAATCTTCGAAGATCTAGCTCTAGATTAGTCTGGAATTAGGAGGAGCGGTACGCGCTCATTACCCTCAAATAATAATGTTTACTCCAAGAGCGCTTATCTTTATTCTGACGAGACAGCGCGCTATTACCTATGGTGGAGATAGAACGAATAATGGCATGTCTAGGAGAACTGGTGACATGCTCACCCACGAAGAGATCTCTCGCTATTCCGTTTTTATCCACAAAACATAACCCTGTCCTTAATACCCCCAATGATGCCCAACATCGGCAAAACCAAGTTTACAAAAATTTCTTTGGGTCTCTCCTTACACAGCTTTTAACCTGGACTAAAGTGTACTTAGATTATGGGGTTGCTATACACTACCATACAATCCTGTTGAGAGATTTGAATCTTAGTAGTAAGCTATCTCATTCTCATTTGCGCTGTAGAACCATGCCAAAAAATATTGTCTGGGCGTGATGTATATTATATAAACGTGTGAGACGATTAAAAAATGAAAATACCATGACGGCAGCATCAGATCTAACAGAACAAAAAGAGAGACGCTACCAACTCTCAATACATATGTTATTCCACTTGGAATACAGTAATACATGAATTTGCACTATCATAGCGGGGATATTAATTTGATAATTTAATTGAAACTGGCAATTTCTCGCTTCAGGTATTATATTGTCGCTGCCTGTGATTCTTTTTGTCTCGCATATATAGCCACAAGCTGTTTTTATTTCATTGTGTGTACTGTTAGCTCGCGGCCTTCTCTTCAGCTCGCTGTTTTTGGTATTCGTAAAACGCAGTGACATCGAAATCTATATATAGAAATTTCTGCTTTACTGAAAAACCCCAGATACATTTATTTGCATAACTCATCCCAATTTATTATAGTTTTCTATGAGGATAAATTACCCGGTACGAAAACTCATAAAATTTAATCGTGAATAATAAAGAACGCCCATTATACTATATCAAAAAAATTTACACAAATAAGAGCGCCGATGACTATAGCAGTTTGAAAAGCAATATTAACGTATATTCGCGATTGTCTCCATCATTAATACTGGTAACTTTGGTAAAGGTTCAGCATGCTTTTATTTTTTGAGTATGTGATAATTTTTTAGCTTGAGAGCCAAACATCATGAATATTCAGAGCCAAATTAGAAATATGACCCTAATACATGCACTAAAGGCCCTCTCCCACTCAAACCAACGAATATGGTGCTCATTCATGTTGTAATATATACGAATGGACCGGGGATATAGATGCCTCCTCTCGTTGACTGATTAATAGAGTCTCTTTTAAGATTAGACTGATTTCTTGTGTCAAGTGTGATGAGAGTAGTGGCAGGTTTCGACTATAGAGCAATGCTCTTACAAATCACGTATACTCGGCTATATCTTTTTAATGTAGGGTATGAAGCTATAGGTCAAGAGCCATAGATGTTCTTCCTCCGCTCTCTGATCAAAAATTCTCACCTGGTAAAAATACGCTTGGATGTCATTTTACCCTAATCTTTTAATTGCATAAAGGCCTGGTAAAATTACTCCAAATGAAATTCTGCCGCCGTGAGTATTAGTTTAGTATTGGTCCACTTGATTTATGCTAATGTTTGTTTTGTTTTGTTTTTTATAAAATTCAATTTCTAGTATTGTTTTCTCTTATGACCAAACTCGAAGACGCTGGCAGGTTAAAAGGAGATAGTTATCCAAGATTAAAGCTCAAAGAGTATTGTATTCTTGAGGATAGCACAACAGAACAAACGCATTGAATCTATCATTTTTTTTGAGAATTAGTTCATTTTGGAACATCCCAATACCACTTATTCGTGTGAGTTTTTCCCATTGTCAAACAAAATGTAAAACCATCCTTAGAATACTTTATGTCTTATAAAATATCCATGTGATAGCCGATAGTAGTTCTTTATATATTTCTTATAAATGTCCTCCACGTCCTCAAAATGTATATCATTTCTTTAATATAGGTTTTCAAGATTTAGTTGCGACGCACCCGTCAAAACTACAAAGTCGATCAAATTGGTGATGTTTAAGATGGTTTTGGGTAATCGAAGATAGCACTTCTAGATTAGTGGCATAGAACACTCTCATCACAATTTTCCTGAGTTGTTATCGGTTCTCAATAGAATAAGAGTTTTCTTCGACTCTTCGGATGAAACATCCTTATACCGTGCTTGTGCTGTCGTCTCTCCGCTACGCTCGAGAAACTCTCTTCCAAAAGCTCAGAAAACAGCTGACTTGTACCCATGTATTTATTATGATTAGATAGTTATATATTATGGATTCTCATGGAAGTTAGTCATAATTCTTTCGATCGTTGTTGATATCATTTATCTCATACTCTTTTTCTAATATGTATCATTAATATATATGTCTTACAAATTTAAAAAAAGTGTAATAGCAAAAGCTATAATATGGGACAGACGGAAGGGTAGCGAAGACTTCTTAGGACGTTTTCTCTGAATGCTGAGTATTTTTACAGAGTTATAGAAAATTTTGTTTTCCCCATGTTTCTTATAGAACTGTGGTTTTGGCCAATTATTACGCCAAAGAGTTTAGATACGGGTTCCATTATCACAATGAACTCAGAAGCTCTTGAGTGGTAACAATAATTGGATTCATACGCTTTACCAAGGCGTATTAAGTGCTTTATGAGGCGTAAAATTGCATACAAGTCACAAGACTTCCCTTGACATGCAGATGAGCATTCTGAACTTTTACACGTCATGTGAAGAAAATCTAAGGCTATTTCGCTTTGTTAGTAAAACTATGTATATGTGCAACTCCTATAACTCTACGGAGATTTTTTTATATTCCGTATTCACCAAATCTCACTATTTTCGGTTTGTTTTACGCGTGAACAATAGATAGATAGAAGTTCTCAAGTTTACACTTTATTGAGTTAGTCATATAAAAAAAAAGTATCTTAGTGAAGATATAAAACTATAAGATCGAAGAGTTTTTAAGCTTTATTATTTTTTGTTGGCTTGATAAAAATCTCATATTAAAATCATATTTGGTTTTAGCTTGGCTCACACACTCTGAGTCTAATACTTCGTCGATTAAAGTCTTAGTTTCTCATTGTGGTAGCACAGAAGGAAGGTAAGACGCAGAGGATTTGATCTGAGAGATACTCCAAGGCTTTTATCCACGAGAGGTTGTTTAGTGAGGCCTTGGGTGGAATTTTAAGCCTGATATTCATAACATATGTAGACATATATAAAGTCGCTCCCATTCCGAAGCTATAATTAGACTTTCCGCCTAGTGTAGTGTATGTATGCGATATGCTGGGACATCATTGTCAAGTAGACACAACCTCACCATACTATATAACGTGACTCCAGTATTATGAGTGACTATAGTCTATATAAAATACTAGGTGAGTATAGAATTAGATGAGCACATACCTTATTAATATATATCCCATACAATATATAATATGGTGAAGTCTGGTTCTCCACGCTTCAGTGGTCAGTACTATCATAACAAGGTTCTTATAGCTCATATCATAAGAAGATATAGTTGGTTGTTTGGTGGTAAAAGATAATGCTACTTTGGTCCCTTTTTACGCTAATAAATAATAGTTCGCTGTTATTAATTATTAAGTGTTAAAGCTTTACTTGTATTTCAGTTTACGCCAGTCTAAGAGGATCTAGTAATGTATCCTCACTAAATTTATATTGACATTTGTTGTGGAATAAGCCTTTTTAGCTGATGGCAAGAATGGTGCTCGCTCGAAATATTATAGCCAGAACTCCAATTTCTGCTTCTGCTCGGGCATTGCTTGACTGTTTAAAGTTTTAATGTCACTTCTAATCCTTTATCTATCTTTCCGTATGGTGTCTGTTATGTATGTATGTATATTATAATTATATATATAATACCCGCTTGTGCTTGCGCTTGGGTAGTGGTGTAGTTGGTTGTGTTGTGTGTGAGACGAGGGGTGTGAGTGTGGTTTTGATGTTGAGTTGAATAAGTTGTACATGTTGTAAGGTGTTTGTGTCTGGTTTTCGAGTTTCATTTGGATTTTTTCGAGATACTGTAATTTAGTTATGATTTCACGAAATAGATACTTAATAACATCGGCCTGTAATACCCCCAACTTGTCCAAAGAACTTTTTACATGTTTAATTTTTTTTTCTTTATACGTTGTTGTTTTCCTATAACGTAGATTAACCTCTCACTTTGTCCCCGTACCAATCAATGATTGAATGACTCGTAGTCATACTCATAGCATGATAACATTTTCAGAAACAAGTTACAATACCAAGTAATTTGACTATGAATTAATGTTCCCTTCGACCACTGTAACTCTCTCTAGATCACAACAAAATGATTTAAATAAGTAATACTTATTTTATTTAATTAAAAATATTTTATTACATTAGAAATATGATTTTTTTCCCCCAAAACTTATTCGGATATAAAGTCACTTTTAAAGGATAGACTACATAATTTACATTAGGAATAATTATTTGATTAGTCTTCGTGATGATAAAGGTAGGTATTTACCGAACCCGTTTACCATCAAGGTCGCTATTATAGGACATCCAGCGAAGATCGAACTGCGAGACTAGTTTATTAACTATTACACAACTATGAGACGCTTTTGTGACGCTAGGATTATCCTTTTTTTTTATTAGTAGGAAAAGCATTATTAGAAAAAATTATTTTTTAATCTTTATTTTAGAAATATTTAAAGAAACCATAAACAATAGTTGTAAATTGAAAATTGTGAATATGTTGACTACAAATTTTGTTTTGGATGGAGGTCGGGGGCAATATTTTAAATATTAATAAATTTATGAAACTGTTGTATCTTTAATTTATTAGTTATTAGTCCAGTTTAAAAGCGCGGTAAAGGTGACATGAAATATTTTGGACTTTATTTTTCCGATGCAGTCATCATTGGGGAACGAGAAGTATTTTGGTAAAAGAAAAATCTAGACCAATAATCTCTCGTCCCTAATGATACCTGCATCGGAAAAAAAGGGCTAAAATGTTCGGTTTACCCTTACCACGCTTTTAACCTCAACTATATACATTTAATGTTCATTTTTATTCCAGATTTAAGTCTTATATTATGAAAAAAAAATCGACAATCTAATTAAATGTGTATTGATATTTTTTAATAGATTTTCATGCTATAAATATTCCATTTATATTGTGTGAATAAGAGCCTCTTCTAGAATCTTTATAAATTTACGTAAACTTTAAAATTTACAACTGCATCTACGTTAGGTTATTCATTCTTCATAATATGAATACAAATTCGAATGAATTGGTGGTCGACGTCAGCTTTAAATTATAAAAATAGGCCTTCATTCATCCCTGGTCTCTCCTTACATTCTAATACAGTAAATATTCTTCTTTTCTATATAGCTTAATCAACACAGGATTAGAGTAATATACAGATCGCATCGCTCAAATGTTTTAAAAAAAGAAATATTAAAAAAGATTTTGATTAAAGTCTACTCATTTATAAGAGTGGGAATAATTAAAAGAAAGACATGTTAAATATGATAATGGCTCACCTAAATAACCGAAATCTATGTGCTATATATCTTAATAGTATGGTGATGCCTTAAGTACTTAATAGTAGAAGATAGACATACATTATAGTGCTTAGGTTCCACACGCGCTCTCATAATACAAAATAAGGATCATTAGCTTAACATCCTAAACGCCTTATTATCAGAATTTTAGAATTGAAATATATTTACGAATTTAAGCTAGAACCTTAGATTCCATGATATGTATCTAGGGATAGAATTCTTATATCTAAATTATTGTCTTAAATACACTATATACAGCTTTCATGCATACTGAATTGCAATTTATTGAAATTGAATAATATGTAAAATAATTAAGTTTCAATAAATTGGCTTTAACCACTTATATCTATATACTCTTACTGGGGTAGGACATCAGTCACCCGGTAGGCAAGTAATAATCCCATACATAACTCACATTGATATGTGTAGCTGTGGGCCACTAGCTCCATAAAAGAGTTGTTGATTATTAAAAAGAGAAAAGATAGTGGTCTACATGTCAGAACTCAAATAATAGTTCCTTTCGTCGAAGTTATAGAAAGCATTTAAATAAACTATAGTCCTAATATATTTTCTACATCTCATTTTGTAGCAACATATCTGAAAACACTCCCAAAGTAAGGTCGGCCTGTTGATTTTGAAAATTACCAAACGAGATAATTCAGATGTGTCTTCAGTTAATTGATGATGAGCATGCACACTTAATATAAGTGTAAAATATTCTTAAAGCAGTAGTTTCAGACCATAATTCATTAAGACTAAATTTAAAAACGATCTTAATTGCTTTATACTATATAACACTCAGTAGTTGATTAGTATGATCTAGCTAGGTTTGATTTCATCGCAGTCTCTCATTAGTCATTCCTCATGTGTGCGTGATATACTTCCAATTTTACCTCTTCTTATACAATCCAGTATATTCCATCAGATTGTTTAAAGAAGTAACACTCGAAGTCATGCTCGCTCACATACACTTAGTTCTCTTCCCCCTCCAAAAATATACATCTATAATTTTTTTACTGCTCTCATCGAGCTTTTTGGATGCGGGAGAAATGTAGAGTAAAAATAGCGACTATGTGTTTCAGTTATAAAAAGAAATAGAATCGGCGCATGTTGAAATCTCAATATAGCTCAAGCAGATAATTTGTCATCGACATGGTGCAATAAAGTTATATAATATTTGCTATAATTTCCTAATACACAAATATTAGTTTGTATTTTGATCAACACTGCTCAATGAAATTAATGGGAAACTTAATGGTGTTTTTAGAGGACGAGATACGAAAGTTCCATTATCTAGCCATGACTTTAACCATAGCTGTCAATCACCACACGAGCTGCTGGTCAAGGCTTCCTATTTAGATAAGAGATTTATACTAAAAACACAAAGCGAAAATTCAGATAATCGGTAGTGTAGCTTTACTGATTATCCCCAAGGCACTCGTAAATCAAGTTACAATTTAGGTATATTAGACTATAGTTGTAGGCGCGTTTTGTAGAACTTATAAAAGTGCAGTTCTAGACTTAAGATATAGCCGGAACTGTCAACGTTTATATGTTGTGGTGTATTATTTTAAATTAAAAATCGCCTAACATAGCATTCAAAAATGAAAGACTACGTAACGACATATTTTAATCACAATTCCATATAAGGTTGTCGGTTTTTAATTAAAACGCGAAATTGGGTTAAATCTCGCTATTTTAATACTTTTATAGATATATGAGTGTGTAAGTCATAGTAATTAAAGTTGTTAAATAAAGAAAGATCTCTTTTAATGATACACTATTTGATAGTCTATTTTCTTTTTCTGCTCCCGATATTGTTAGAAGAGAATTGGTTGCCTCCTTAATCAGCAATATCTTCTGGTCTGTCTCTCAAGTAGTCTCTCGATGCTCAGTGTCTCTATATGCTGCTCACAGAAAAATATACCTTATACTTGTAATAAATATCTGCCTCTTCTTATTTACAATAATTTTTATTCCCACTATCCAATGGTCAACTGCAAATTTTAGACCATATTTTTTAGTTTTCCTGTTTATGCGTGAAAACCCACACAAGAATATTAATGAGTTTTATTATTTCTAATTTTTGTTGTTTAATTTCCATATTTAATTTATGTTGGCAAGATTTAATGGTGTATAATCATCTTTATTCCAGTGTGGGTGTATATTTTCTCGCATATGATAATACCTACTTGACACACCACACTCGAGATTCTACGTCAAAAATTGTATAGACATTGGTTTTGTTCTGAACCTTAATTATGAATTATTTAGCTATCTTAAGATGTACGAACTCGTGGTCCTTCTTGTTTTGTGTTTGTCCGTCTCTCGCCTGTGAATCACTAAGATAGGTTAAGTCAAGCTTATGTGTCAATACGAACGCAAGATCATATTCTCGCTTATATCGCGAAGAGTTCTAGATTTATACTCAGAATGGGCTATTTGGTGGCCTTAATGTAATACTACTCGTCGATAGAATGAATCACTCCTAGTGTTATGTCTCCTTGAAATAATCTGAGGGATGGATTTCAATTTCTTGCTATAAACGATCTGATATCATGATTGCAGAACCATATGTGCTGAGTGTGATGTGTTGTAGATAAAACTATTAGAATATTTTATTACTAAGAGCAAGGAAAAGCTTACCTATTACAACTTATCTTATGTAGATTTGTAAGGTGGAGACCTCAGCTCAACCGTTCAATGTTACCACTTTGTCAACTTACTTTGTTGGAGGCCTCCAGCACTCATAGTTATGAGTTTGTTAAATGCACTTCGCCATAAATAGCCTTATCTGACTAAGTACTCTTTAACGCATAGTACTTTATTATTACTTAAAATTATTGCAATAATCTTTTTTATTTTTATATTAAATCACTCAGCGCTAATTCCTAATAATCTTTACTCTTTATGTCAAATATATAATATATATATATCTAATCTATGCAATCTCTCACTATATTCACTCAATATAGCTATTAATTCAACAAGAAATATATTTTATCATTTTATACAGCATACCTTTATAAAAAATATGAAAAAGCAGGAAACTCTGTTCAGTTAATTGCGGATAAGTTAAAGACTAACTGATACTCAATTTCAGAGATAAAATAGTAGATCAACACACTAACCAATGGCTCTAATACTATATTGTGCATAACTTGACATATACTAGCAGTGACTTAAAGCTCCATTACTAAGACCCGTATTATTTCGATGTGATATTTATGCTTAGTATATGATAAACACATAATTGTAATTATAATTACTGATTTCCATGAAATTAATAAATTCTTAAATAAGTATAATAAAATAACAAGTCTTATAAATTTCTTGATCACGTCATTCATTGGTCAACAAATGTGAGTCGATTGGTCGCCAAATAACCATATTTTAGACTTGATTTGATGTCTCTGCCGCTTAGTTATCTTCTATTGTAGACGCAATGGTAAATGGTCGAATCTATGTCCGTCGTTTATCTTTTATCAACCTTTTGATATATATTTAATGCCAAATCGAAGAATCAATACTTGTTCGCGAATCTTCCCTGTGCTTTTCTGGGATGAGCTTATAGTAGAGGATTCCAATTTCACCGTATACATAATTTCATCTTTTGGATGAAAACCGGTTTGTGATACGGTTCATAAAGGTTGGTTCGTTAGCTTCACGATCTCTTGCGTTCGACGTTGTAAAGTAGTATTCACTTTTCATCGCTTGTCCCAACTTATTTGAAAAATGGAACATTTTATCTAGGATGATGTTATGTATGTGAGGAGGTTGTATTTGCTTAACTCTGGCTGAATTTACACATCAAAGCCGCTAATAACATTAGAGAGTTGGTGTAAATCATTATCAACACTTGGATACTTTGAAGCTGTTGATTATCTCTCATGATGGATAATGTTGTTTATTGTCGAATTTTGTCTTGATTTCATCGCTATTAATCACGATCAGCTGCTCTAATTGTGGAATGCTATTTAGCGAGAAATCTCCAGCACATCATTTCGTTAACTATTTTTGACGGGTTTCATATTCAAGAGTACCTTTTTATCGTTAAACCATATAAATCGTCCCAGCATTTAATTCGCATATCTTATCTATCTTCTATCTATACATATATAAAGGACAGTTGTGTGTATGTATTTATGTTTTGTATGAAACTACGAAAATAAAACAATTAACGACAAAGTAAATATATATACACATTCACTATCACCAGGCCTTACCTCTAGAGCAAAAATAATGAAGATTTTAACCAATCTTTTTGTTTTTATTTTTCATACGCATTGTATTGGCCTTCAAAATATTAATATATTATAATGAAGATTTTATTTATATCTGGGATGATATTTGAAAATTAGGATTTGAATAATAAGAGAAAGGAAAGTAATTGGTTGCGTTCGTGATCAAAACGTAAATCAATTATGTCAGACCAAAACAATCAATGGATCTGCGATATTAACTTTTTTATTATCCCCCTCTACCCAGGCAACGCCGGGTAGTCTCTTCTAGTCTTTACTAACGTGGTAAGTCGGCGGAGTGGCCTATTGTCGGTATCAGTCGGACAGCGAAGGAATCGATTTCCCTTTCACTGGCGCTCGACCAGGGAGACTGTTTTTGCGTCTGAGTGCCACACCTACCACCAGCTCCCCACTTTACTGCAAAGATGCAAGCTGTGCTACTTACGCGCTGAATTGACAAGAGCAGGTATCGGCTCCGTAACCTTGTGTTTCCGATGCGGATGCTCTGTCGACTGAGCTAAACCTGCCCTACTGAAAAAAATATTGCTTAAAAGAGATGTCTGAGGATATTTCAAGTTCATCTCTTTTGAATTAGAACCAATGTACAAATTAGATGTTTAAATATACTCACCCAGACTATGTAATAAATTATTCTGGAGTAAGTACGATACTATGAGACTAAAGCACATTGAAAATATTAAACCGTCCTTAAATACCATTTGAATCACTGTAAGCTACAAAAAATTTTTCCACTCTCTATTACTTCAATTAAAAGCGTTTGCCGTAACAATCCAGATTTCTAGATCTCAAGATGTGTTTGGGGTACAGCGAGATAGATGCAACTCACTTGGTTATTAATTTAGTCCGCTTGAGGATAAGTGATGTGTATAATTAAACAAGCACAATGAGAATCGCTCGCAGAATGTGTCGATTACGTTTCTAAAGAGTTTTATCACAGCGCTATTATATAGAGTCACTCTCTGCTTTCTGTTTGGCTGATGGACTTTTCAGCTTACTTATTTTGGTGGTCACTAGCTTCGTGGCTAGATCATAATACGCATAAATTCATCATAAGTAAGAAATGAAAAAAATAAGGTGAGGAGCAACGAGATCTTACCAACCATGGATGCAGCGAAATGACTCAAAAGAAGAAACAAGGGATGTGCTTTGAAACGTATAAAATAGATTTTAATAGCAAAGAAGTGTGAGCTTTATAACTTGTAGTCATATATGCTAAATATGTAGTATTAAGCCAACTAAGTAGTGCATCAATATTGGTGTTGAGTCGAGAGAGTAAAATACATATCTCAGCTCCTCAGATAGCCGCATAAGATCAGTTGAGTCATACGGTAACTGTCTATGGCGCTGATGGCTTCTCAACCAATGGGACCATTTTCGTCAGATCAAATGTGCAGACAATTAATACTAGCTACTGAGAGATATTCTCTTCTATATGAGTGTCGGTATATAAATTGGGTCCTTTTTGGCCTCATGCACATGACATCACAGTCTGTAAAAGCCCGATTTAATGTTATTGGCATATCTATATAGTGGTTGAAAGCCCATGGCTCTGCAAATATTTTAGCAGAGAAACATATCTGCGATCATAGTTCCCCGACTGCGCAACTCGGTGAGACTTGTTATTTTGTTTTATTAAAAGCCATTTAGTTTACAGTATAACAGAATTTTCTGTGAATAAGATGTTTGTATCTCAACTTGTTCAATTCGTGCAAACCACATTTTGTACTTTGACTCGTCAGATTTAGTATATTATCACGCTGTCGGATGCGGAACGACCACGTTGGTGTTGCCTCTCAATGGTTTTGTTTATAGACAATATAGGGAAGATATGTAATTTTATCTCATACATCTCAGCTCGCGCTCTTACGTATGTCATCTTTTTTGCGTATCCTACAACTTTCGCTCTAACTTTGTGTATATCATACGACGAGTGATAATTTGAGTTCTTTAAATCTCCATATATTAATTTTCTTTTATTAGATTCTCTTTACTCTCGTCTTGGCTGAGGTAAATATATAAAAGTCATATACGTATAAAGTGATTCCTCGATATATATTGTAGAATAACAATTCGGCTTCTGATGGTTTATCTTAACGGTCAGAATACACTCTTCTTTACCGCTAATTTTCTAGAGTGGTATTTAACTACTGATAATTTTTATCTGTTCGCCGAGAGAAAGCACCGTTTTTTGTGTTGCGCCAATCAATAGATTTGTGATTGTATACAGCAATCAGCATAAACATACATAAATTATTACTTAGAATGTTTATTTAATATTTATGATTACTTAATAAAACTCATTAAGAAGTAAGACTAATGCGATATTTGACTCTATAGTTGGGAGTTATCTCCCTTAATTATGTTATAGGTGGATCTTGTTTTTTAGAGTCGTAATGAATACGACAGATTCCATAACATTACACCGTTGGACAAACCAAATATTATATAACAAACTAGATATTAAACCTGCCATATATGCGCATCTGTTGGGAATTCTCTATCTTGGTATATAGCAGTTCACTCTAGCACCATGGCGCACTTTTCGGAACGCGCGGGTTGATGGGTTCACTTGGCGTAGTGAGTTAAGAATACGCTTGGGATCATGCTCTTATGTGAGTGTTCGAGAGATAAATGCGACGAATAAGTGGAAGGCTTGCCTAATTACAGGTCTAATGGTTGTCTGCTAAGTTACAAACTGTCACTTTTTTTTCGGGAACAACCAAAACTCACACAAAATTTATGGAAAAAGGTACTGATGTTGAGAACTGTTCTTGCTAAACGAAGGACAGGTTTGGAATTAAATAAACCCATAAATTGTTGATATGTCATTAGTCAAAGAAACGTCATAAGTCCACGAATCATGTTGAAGTCCTATAAGTGAACCAAGAACGTTAAGTGAGTATAGATATTGTGACGCAGTACCTCTGACCAAAAATCAAAGTACGAATGAGAACACTAACAGAAGAGATGAACTACTTTTTTTGGCCTCTAAAGAGTCACATGTCAATGTTATAACTTACTCAATCTAATATCAAGGACATTAGATAGTGTAACCAAATCAGACACGTTAATTTGTGTCTAAAAAACCACCTAAGTCTAATTCATAATTCTATACTAATATTTTTCAGCTGTTTCAAATTTAGTCCTGAAACATAGAATTTCCGGTTCTGTTATGGGAATTCTGGAAATCTCAAGGAAGTTATTTTGTTTTGTGTTAAATCTCTCTTAATTTTTTCTTTTTAATCGATGTCTCTGATGAAAGGCATAAATGATATTAGATAGCTTACTAATATAATTAGACATAACCTAGCAAAAGGGGCGTTCCATCATGGTGTAATGGTAAGTTCTATCTTTCCAAAGCATTAATGATTTATTAATGTGTCAGTAACATAACAAGGAATCAATCTGCGGATCACACTTTTGGACTCAAATCTTTTAGTAGTGTGATTTCACTGACAACTAAGTATACACTTTATAACTACATAGAATCTATACACACTTTCTTGCTGGGTTATACTACTGTATGATTTTTGTATGCGCACAAAACACCCTTATAGTGTGTATAGAAGGTATCTACGTGGATAAGGGTATAGTATTGCGAAGTCGTCAACCAGGAGAGACGACATCTATTCAAGAATTCCATAGAACTCACAAAGATACAAGAGGCATGTGTTTTCATGTACATTAATCGTTACTCCAGCTTGGAAGAAGAGCTCTTGAGAAAATATTACTTTCCCTTCCCAGGTCTGTTATGGTTTAATAAAACGGATCGACTTGTGCGTTTCTTTTCACGCATATAATGACACCAACTAGTTCAAATAACACTGGATACAAAATGTTTTAATAGACTTATATTTTATAATAAAGATTTCTCTCCTTCACTTCTTTCTAATGTCCGTTTTGATTTTGAAGTTGGGTCGTTGCAATAGACCACCGTCTCCATATTAGATTCCATAGTGAGAGTCTTTCCCACAATGTACCCCTTTTCGAATTTACCAACGCTTTTCTTTATCTGTAGTAACATGTCAGTAGTATCTCGCACGCAACCTCTGACGTTTTTGATCGGTCTTCTGGTAAATGGTTTGATATTTTTGATATTACCAGCAGTTCCCATCTGCGTTTACAACCCATTTTGATAACTTGTTCGGTGGGGCTTAGATACTAATTCTCTCTTCCCAAAAATCAGTGTTGCGCCTGAGGTCTACGACTGAGGATACCAATAACTCGCATTGGCTGGGAGTTTGAGGCTCCAGGGGTCTGAACTGGTATTAGGGCTGTACAATAGGGGTAGTTCCCTAATGTAGAAAATTGTTTCACTGATAGTGTGGACAGCCCCTCTGCTCAAAGCAAAATAATTTCAAAGTCAATGTTTTTATCTAATGTAATTTTCTATAGATAGCATCGCCAAATCAATTAGTCTCTCTTGTGAAATTGTTGACCGTTGGTATGTTTTAATCAGTTTTGGTTTTGAAAAACTGATTTCACGTAGCCCAATTCGAACAAATTGGCTTCAAATTGGCTTTGGTTCTTGAGATCTGGGGAGTATAAAGTACCCATTTATTACCATTACTTTCAGGTCACCCTGATCTGGAGTTGTACCTGTTATGGTTGCACATATGGACCAAATAGATCTAATAATTATTTGTATTTGATAGGACTTTACGATATGCATTAACCTAAATTTTTAGTATAATGGATAACGAGTTAGGCTAGCATACCATTGTTAGTGTGTTCGATTCTCATTGGCTGCTCTATGCTTCTGGCTTTGTACTAAGCCAAGCTTAGTAAATGACAACCTAATAGTTTTTTATTCTTTTGTCTCGTACCGAATAATATTTTCAGAAATTAAGAGGACTTCCACAAAAAATGGGATAGACTTTGACTAAGTACCACAAAATCCGAGTCAACATTTTTCGTTCTGCTGGGATTAAAAAGGACAGCTTTGTATTAGTTTTAAAGAAATAGATTGAAACCAGTCTTTAATCTTTTTTTATTTTTTTGGTAATTCGAATACTGAATTTGGGAGCCGACATTATCTTCACAGAGATTCTAATGTGGTCGTTTCTTGTATAAGTAAACAATCTAACCTTTTTTTGAATATGAGTGTTGGGGCAGAATGAAAAGTTAGCATCTGCTCTCAGACTAGCTCCTCTCTTGGGTAATAATAGAATAGCTTAATTAAAACACGCTCCTTATCACCACGTCTGAACTGCCCTGTCTAAGATATGATTTTGACTACACAACAACGCGCATACTTATGAAATAACGCTTAATCAATACAGCGGTTTGTATATATATTATTATTAACAATAATTATCCCCAACAACTGAATAATAAGACCTTGGATAGTGTTTAAATTGTGAGAGGCCTTGATTTGTGTAAATAACATGCCTGGATTATTACTTATCTTATGTTTAAGCTGTATCTCAATCATACATAATATGTCGTTCAGCTCTGAATTTTAAGGTTGTTTATACCTCATAGCTCCATAATCTCAGCAGCATGCGATCATGAGCATAAAAGACAGATATCATATACACTCTACACATACAAAGTAGCTGATATCTGAATAAAGAATAAGATTTTCCGATACACTTCTCAGCGCTCTTTAGCGAAGCTCAGATCACCTCGTGCTGTGCTACAGGTATACTATCGTTTACAAGATCACTGCTGTTTATGTGTAAGATCTGAAGAAAAAGCTCTATTGGACAGGTAGGATGTGTTTTGTCTCCAGACTGCTCATATAGCTAGAATGTCATTGTAACAATGCCAAACTACGAAACCATTGTTAAATTGACTACTTTGTTGATATGCCATTGTGAGTTTAAGAGGATACATGAGATTACATGATACATGGAGTTGGCTATCTCGGTAAGGTAGTCTGTGTGAGTTCCCCAACATTCTAGGGAGATCTTCTCTCTCCATGAGTTGACATGATCCAGTCTGTCACTGTCGTTGGCTTCCTCGATTATTCTTTGCTTCAGATATGCTTATAGTGTAAAGAATAAGCTTGTACTATAATAAAGTACTTTCAAAAAAGTTAGTCATTAACCATACCCTTGGAAAGACTACATGTTATTTCTATACAAAACTTAATACATTACAGCACATCATTTCTCTCACAATACTAGTTAGAGTTCTTCATGCTTTATCCATGCAATATGCAGCCTTGTCTGTGATAAAAGCACAGAATACTTAATTTTTTTCGGATGCGCGGGCCACTCGTCGCTCAGTGGATGTAGTAGTCTTGTGAGATGTTCTGTTTTATGGCTCACTGGAAGGATAAGATTTTGCATATTATTGACAATAGAGATTGACTAATTCGCAGTTTATCGGTGGGTGGGAACGTAGATATATATCTGTAAAACACATCGCTACCGCACACTCGTGTGATCTTAGTCTCTAATTAAATGCCCTGACTTGATAGATAATCTGTGATGCAGTCATTTGTTCTATTATATATTGTTAGCATAGTATATATATAATATACTACGCTCTGACTGCATCGTTTCTATACGATGGCTCTGTATTTTAGCTAACTTGCACTTCTCAGAGCGAAATGCCAATAATAAATTCGTTTTCTTTAGAGTGCTGTCAAGGTGGTTCACGGCTAAACAGAAGTTTCTCATTTTTTTCATTACTTAACCTGTATTTCTTTATTTGTCATTCTCTACTCACAGCACAGTAACTATAGAGATGAGCATAAATCTTACAGTTAAATCCGGTAAAGATCTTGTGTTCATGTTATTTAATAGCTATCGGAATTCATTATATATTTCTTGTCTTGATAATGTATTTTGTAGTGTAAAGTGAATAAATATACCATCCCTTGAAAAGTATTCAGGGTGTGTGATGCTTTCTCTAGTAGGGAAGTTGGTTAAGATATTATACCTAGATATTCTAATGCACATTGTCGTTCGGCCGCGTCAGGATCGAAGGCTTGTAGATTGTCTCACTCAAATAAACACGCCTGAGATTTTATATGTGAACGATTATTAATACTGTTTCCTACTAGTTCTGTTGCTGCTCTAAGAAAGCTATAAGAACGTAAAGGGGAACCTGAGGATATGGAACACCCCAGTTTAAAACGCGAAGAAATTTCTACATTGATAAATTCTTTTTTTTTTTTTTCATTGTTATGTGCTTTCAATTTAAAGCATTAAAAAAACTTTACTTAACTGAGTAATTTTATCAAATAAGTAAAGTAGATTACTGTACTTTCTGGGGGAAATCGTAGCCTATATTTATTAAACTCATACTATCATAATTGGTGATATCATAGGAAATTCATCAGAGTTATATTTCCAATGTTATATATTATATATATTAAAATATAATTTAAAGTGTTACTGATATTAGCTCCATGATTAACTAATTTTTTCGCATTCTATGTTTAGAAAATGAAAAAAAAAATAACTTATTGAATTTTACTCACTTAATCGCTTTCGGTTCTAGAATTAGTTTCCTCAATAATAACACCTGGTCATATAAGGGGCTGGTTTTATAAGAATTGCCGTAAGCCTGTACAGGGTGGAGAGCTCAACTTATTATATTCATATAATAGTTAGCGATATTTTTAAACAGGCCTTTAACATATAAGAGTCATGCTTTGTTATCTCAATCACTCTCCTAGCCTGGTTCGCCACCTTAATATATAACATGAAACCAACAAATCAGGTTCTGAGAAAATAAAGAGTAGGACAACCTTGATCCTTATGGCCACTATTTAATGTTTCTATTGATTACCCATAGTTGAAATATATAGTGTAAGGTATCATAACAAAAAATAATGAAAAAGAGTTAAAATGTAGAGTAGTGGGGACCAGATTCTTTTATGCGCTTCTATCACTCACGTTGCAACCTTTTGTTCAGAAATGCATATATGGAATGGTCTTACTTAAGATTTAGTTAGACCAATCCACTAATATTGGCAAAGCAGTTTGAAAAATTAGGCACACTGCATACATGCGAGTATTAATGAATATTAGCAACAATATGATTTGAATAAAACACTCGTACTCACGATCCTCTCCTTGTGTATTGTATGTTTATAACCTGCATCCGAGGGTTTGTACCTATTATGCCGTCTCACACATAGATATCCTGTCCATATATCAGTAGATATCCAAGTAGGGATACCTCTTGTAAACACCCATCTATATGTACATTATAGTACTAACAATCACATAGCTGGCATCTCCAGCCGCCCATGAGAGATCACCCTATCCCGGGTGCAGAAGTCTTTGTTCTGCTCTCTCCACTGATATATAAAGTAAATTTTGTATTTGGATATATAATATTAAGAAATGGGTCTTCTATTATGAAATAAAAAACTAGCATATGAGTAAAATATTTGGAACATCAGACGGGGAGGATAATATTACCGAATAAAGAAGAATTCAACGTGAATACTTACCTTTTGGCATACTTTATAACTAGTCCTTTCCAAGTTTTTGATTATATTCTACATTTAATGTAATTTTGTGTGACAATAGGAGTTAAGATAAACAGAATAGAAATGGGTGGTTAATCTTAATTTAATTGTTAATCGTATCCGGTTTTCATTTGAGATTCATTGGAGCACGAGTTGCTATAATTGGCTTAATTATTTACTATATAACAATGTAGTATAAATCCAAAGATGGAATTTTTAGAGAAATTCAAGTGTAATCACCACTGTAAGGTGACACATATTTAAGGTTACAAATAAATAGTATTTAATATCATAATTATGCATCAAGTTAGCCCTCGCTGTTGCCATATCCACTGATCACACACGGTAAATCTCGACACATTGTGTGTGATAGTAACGAAATATAAATGAGGAAAATGTTTGGATAGGTATGATAGAATATTGGACCGATTAAATCAAGTAAATATTATAATGTACTGAACAAATTAGTTATTTGAATATGTGTAGGTTTTAAAGATTGACAGAAATATAGAATCATTGATGTAATGTATTGTCATATTAGACTAAAGACGCAATTGTGATTGAGTAGTAATAGTTAAGGTTTTCTGTGTGTTCTACTCATTTTTAATATAAATTCGTAGAGACAAGATAGAAAGGAACACTATCTTACAGTTGCTCTCCAATTTCATACAGAATCAAAGATTAGAGACCATAAGTATGCGATTGAGTTTTAAAACTTGTAAATAGTTGGAATTGATGCATATGAAGGGGTGAAAACTGAGTTACACAAAATCTTGTTGAGGATATACTAAGTTCGAAGATTTTATAATGATGTGGTTAGAATAAGGCTCAGAGGCTGCGAATTGTTACTCACCAGTAACGAGACTGTCTTGATGAATACCTGTTTTTAAATAATTATAGACCCAGCAAATCACTGAACTTAAATTTTCAACTTTTGGGACTGATTTTCATTAATCGCATGATTCCCTTTATCTCTGCCCTCAATCTCTGTAGAAAGAAAAGTGATAACAGAGTACTGAAAGCTATTGTAGAACAAATTAGTCCATAAGATTTGGTCACACGAAAAAATGATTTCATATCTGCTGTAGTTCCGATTGGCTTTAACAAAAAGCTCGAAATTACTGTTTCTCTCAAAAGATTATCCAGCGTCTTTTTAATCATAAAAAAAAGAGAATTATATCTCTTGATAAATAGATATATACTTTTTAATCTTATAAATCTAGTTTACTGACTACACCAACATCTTTTTTCAACCGTTGTCTTTCCAATGAGTTTAAAAGAAGCACATTTTATTCATAAGGTTTATTTGAATAAAATGATTGTTGATACTTCAAATATTAACAGCGGTATCTAAAACTAAACTACTGATCTTTCAATAAATAACGGGTTTTTGAATTCATATCCCACGATTCCATAAAGTTCGTTCAGGAAGTAGTTTCCGGCTGAAGGTACGATGGGAAATAAATGTTTTTGGTATGTTGAGGATGTTGATCACAAAGTTAAGCACTCTGTGAGGAACAGATCAGGTGTCAAGATAAATAATTACGAGGATGAGTCAATCTTGTAGGTGTATTTTGAAATTAAAATTAAAAATAGAGATTGACATACAAATATCAATTAAGTTTACCTTAGTCTGGCACAAGGATTGATCACTTAGACGTAGTTATGGCCCAGCTTACTAACCTTCACTTTCCCGAGAGGCACCCTCACTAAATTTAGTGTTAGTTGTTGCTTTCTCGCAGCACGGACTCCATAACTCTTCCTTGTTACCTGTCTCTATCAGCCATGGCTCCTGGCAGGTCCTCTGCTCAGCATCGAGTATCCGCGCATATCTGATCGATGTAGTTTTTTGCTGGTCGACCCACACTGGTATGTCCATGTGTGGATGCCCATAAGATTACGTCACTTATGAGCTTGTTCTTGCTTTTCCAGCAGTATTCAATATGTCCTATTCGTATTACCAAGATGGTTTGTGTGATAGGATGCAAGTAGCCGTCCAAATGTGTTTTTGTGGGGTGCTGCTTCCAGGATTTGTTCCAGACCGCTCGTAGCATAATTGTACAGTTCCAATCAAGCTTTTCTTCCTAGTCGTTTTGTTAAAGCCCAGGTGATGCAGCCATAAAGTAGCACTGACAAGGTTACAGTCTGGAAGAATTCTCGCTTTAAAATGTTTCATGGTGACAGTTTCATGACAGAGTATTATCTTGGAGGTTATAAATTGTGAGATCCAAACCTCGGCAAATTCAAATGCTACAAAATAACTGGAAAAGTTAAGTTTAATTAAGTTTTTGAAAAGTCGCATAAATATTTAGATATGTAATTTTTTTGTCAAAGGATTTTATATTTGCTTATCTTTACCGTGTAACAAATAAAACCTTATAAATAACGAGGGGAGGAAAATGTAATATTTCTTTTATTGGCACACCATTAAAACCATCGGAATCTATCCACGTGCCACTTTGGACATGTTTGCACATAATGGAACAAGTTTGATTTTATCAGCTGTCACACATGCGCAGAGGAAACTTATTTGCCGGAAATTGAATTGAAGTATGAAGGAAAGGAAACTTCCATTACGATTATCTTGTAAACATGTGTAAACAAACGCCAAAAAACCCGTAGCTACTAAGAATCATGTTAAAGATAAACGCGTCAGTCCTTTCTCGACAGTGTATAAAAAAATCGTATGTTTTTGAAAAACAAACGTCCATTTGTGGTTTGTCTTTCGACGTAAATCTAGCATGATTTTCATTAACAGATCTGAATATATATATATATATATCGGTGGAAATAAATTTATAACTGGTAACATGACTGTTATTTAAGGCTTTTTCTTTGATCTATATATAATATATATATATATATATATATATATATATATATATGAAACTGGGTGGTCATAATATCATCTTGAAATGTTTAGGTCAGCTTAGACTGTTGACTATTGGTTCATTGAGCTTTGTTTGTAACTTTTATCACAAAAGTAAATAAAATGAAAACAAAAAGAAGTCGGTCCTTTAGAAAGGATTCTTCATTTCCTCTGAGAGTCGCCATATTTTCGATACTAAAGAATCACTGCCATAATTCTACGCTTTTGATCTGTGGGAAAAAAGTTAAAGAAATTTCGACCAAAAGAAATGATTCTATTTCAGCTGTTGCAAAGCCCACCCATATCTCTCAAATATAGTTTTTATCTTGACACTTTGGCCTAGTTAATTGTATTAAAGAAGAAAAAAAAAGAAGGAAATTGAAACGAATGTTTTTAGAAAATTATTATTAACAAGGAAGACAACCTGGCGTATCCCATTAATTAAAAAATCAAAAATAAACATTAACTCATATTTGGTTAGACCAAGAATGTTTGGTGGCATTAGAGGAGTTTCTATTTTTATTTATCTATTTAATTTTATTTTCGATATGGCTCTATTAATTATCAATAATTTTGACGAGTGTTAACCTTTATTTTCCTAATTTCATTTGCTTTTTATCGCAACTTACTCAGATCGCATCATCTATGACAGCGATGAACAGCACACATTAAAAATATAAAGATTAAGCTCCCGCAGAGCCTCTCGTTCCTGAGGCGGAAGAGAACGTGAGTTCGAGTCTCACCGGAAGCTTATTCTTCATTCCATTCATGACCCTAAATATGATTGCACTCTTCATATGCAAGCACTGTATGATTTATTTCTGCTGGAGATAAGACTATCTAGGTAAAAGCTTTTATTTATTCATTTTTAGTAGCTAATACTTCAATGTCGCTCTTGTTACTTATTTAAAAAAAAAACCTATTGAATTGTAATGGGTTGGTCCTTTATTTATTAATTTTGTGTGTGTGGAGTTACGATGCAGGACATGACTTTTCGGCAGTGAATTGGCAATGCCCATCTTTAGGTAATTTGAGATAGGTTGCATTATTTGCATATTACCAGTAGCATCAAAGAACCCCTAATCTTGTCTACACTCTTCCTCAGCAGCCGTCATTGCATGCCAGTGACACGACCTTTGTCAACACGTCTGATGTTGAAACGTAGTGCAAGGAGAATTGACTTTAGCTTGTGGGCATTCTTAGTCTGGCACATTCCAATAGGCATTGTCTGTCAAACATTGCTGCACGTCGAGACGCAGAAATATTTATGGAGTTTAGATCAGTCTAGTACAAAGATCAAACACTCCAGAGTAGTGACTTGATAGACTAGCTTGTTAACTATTACTTTACTGAGAGGCGTTCTTTTGCTAAAATGTTAA
Source organism: Doryteuthis pealeii (assembly GCA_023376005.1). Classification (NCBI taxonomy): domain Eukaryota; kingdom Metazoa; phylum Mollusca; class Cephalopoda; order Myopsida; family Loliginidae; genus Doryteuthis; species Doryteuthis pealeii. The sequence continues at coordinate 57,099,435 of CM042144.1, read as the reverse complement.
CTATTACTCTACAATTATACTTTACTAAATTTTAGCTTGACAAATGCCTCCAGTGTGGGTACATAGGTCTAATTCGCCACATCAGAACAAAGGATTTTAAAACTAGACCTTTTGAGGTTTTCTTTTGGATCTTGTTACAAACCGGGAATCAAACTCGGTTTGCAGTTTTTATGTATTTATTAAATACGTCATTGTGTGCTGTGTTGAATTGTTTTTATGAAATTGCTAAGTTGGGGGAAAAGTCATTATTCATTAAAAAAAAAAAAAAATTTTTAAATACATTATGCAAATTAGATTATATCCGGCATTTTGTTTTTAAGAAAGATATTGCTCATTTGACGAGGGAAGTGTTAATGAAAAAGAACAATCTGAACTTAAAGCAACTATGTGGTCAATGTAACATCTAAGCAAGGCTTAGTAAATAACAATGTAAACTTTCTTTACCATAAGTTTTTTTTTCACAAGGTCCTATCGAATACAAATAATTTATTTTCTTATCTATTTGACCGATAAATAGAACTCTAATGCGTACTACGGCTCAAAGTGGACCTAGGAGTAATGGCATATCACCAGAACTTAAGCCTCATTACCAGGGTGAGGATGGGTCTTACCTCTCTGTAGGGGATACAGTGAGCGTATTCTAAGCACCGTCGACAAGGCGATTTTCATCCAAAGTATTCTTACTTGAAAATTTATGAACTGACTTGAAACTAAAGCATTTCGCAATTGTTATATCCAATACAATTATTATTTTTACGCCTTTGTTCATCCATAAAATTCGATTTTTACAGGGTTTTTTTTTTAATGTTTGTCTTGGAAAATATTATTTTGTATTTTACTAGGTAATTTCATTTTTCCGATACTTTTCTTTCTACGTGGCATTCTCTCCATAATTTTAATAGCAAGTAAAATTCCTGGTTTAGGAACACACACAGTTCCGTTTTCAGATATTTTTTTCTTTTCTTCAAAAGTAGTTTGAATAGGATAAAAGCCGTTTCCAAATATTGCCACATGTTAAGGAATCACATATGGTTGGCTAGATGAAATATGTTTTTTCTTCTTTCAACAGAAAACAACTTATGCGGAATATATACGAGTCTGTATTTGAAACATCCAATGGGAGTCTCCTTTTTCTTTTCCTTTCTTTTTTTCTCATTGTATTAAATGACTACTTGTGTAGCAGAAAGTATCCGTATAATATACAATGCACATATTTCCTGTAAGCTTAGGCAATAATGTATGACAAATTTTTTTTAAAAACTTTGTAAACTTCGGAGATAAGGGATTATGATTTTCCCCTCGTATCTGATTTAAAATGTGGCTGTATAGACCGACGAATTAAGTACAAGGAAAATACTATTATAAGTATATGGATATACACGTATATCTGTATACACGTACTCACATATAGCGTGTATGTGTATGTACATATTCATGCATTTTTGTGAGTGCTAAGCATTTCCTGTCTATATGTATAAATACAATTTTCGTTTTCGAAATCGTATATCGATTTTTCTCCGAGTTTGTTATTTCGCGATATAATAAAACAACTGACACATAAATACACCTATATGCATATGCATTTATACTAATCACAATCCTGAATATTGGTATACATTTTTAAATATACACACACATACCCACCCCATATATATATATATATATATATATATATATATATACACACACACCTCGTTCACCCCCCCCCCCAAAAAAAAAAATGTTAATAGTAATTTCTAGCCATTTTTGATAAAATATGCCTACAATATATATATATATATATATATATATATATATATATATATATATTATGTGTGTAATTGTTTTCTCAATAGACGACGTGTTAAACCGTTGTGTTCCCTTTATCTATTATATAGATCCTTTTATTTAGAAAGTCAAGGATTCTAATTAGCATTTCAGGGTTATCTTCGTTGTATCATGAATTAGGTTATTTAGAATATGAAGCTTAGCACGATGCAGACCCCACAGATTTATTTAGTTGCAAATTGAACAGGAAATATGACTAAGACCATCTTAAGTTTATTACTCTAATAAATCCCGCTACATGTTGTGCCACTTTTATGTTTAGATACACATACACACACACACACACACACACACACATACATATATATATATATATATATATATATATATATTAGTGCGTATTTAGGTAACAGATTCTCTTGTAGGCATGTTTTATTAAAAAACGACTGCTAAGGATTTAGTGTTTAGCATTTTATTCAGCTTTGTTTTTTTGGCAAATGAGATGTCGCAACTGTAGTTGTAGGCAGTTATATCTACACTCTAAACCAGCGCCAATGGCCCATGCGTTCATACATGACGTCACGCCCAAATAAAAAAAATAATCCTTGAACGCCGAATCAAACTATCTCTCCACAACATAGGAACACCTACGTTATCGAAAATGCCCGAAGATAGTTGCAAGCACCCGTACTCGGGCTACACAGATTTTGTACAGTTTTTTAAACTGCCAACAACCACAGTTGCACACACCTCGTTCGCCCCCCCCAAAAAAAAAATGTGAATAGTAATTCCTAGCCATTTTTGATAAAATATGCCTACAATATATATATATATATATATATATATATATATAATATAAATTTTTTGTCTACATTCGTGAAACTAGGGTAGTAGTAAAATTTTGCGAATTCTAATATCGTTAAATATATTTTTTTAAATATTCAGATTTATTTATTCATGCATACCTTTGACCGTTTCAGTTTAAAATGATACATATTGCCCAGGTGATATATATATATATATATATATATATATATATATATATATATATATATATATGAAAATAGATGGAAATTAATCCGACAGTATGAATTTAACATTTTTGAAAAAAAAAACATTTGTTTTTTCAAAAATGTTAAATTCATATATATATATATATATATATACGCACACACACAATCTACAACGCCAGTAAACTATGATTCGAAAGTTGTAAAATAATGAGTGTAGACCAAATATCTTATGATTAAAATATAGTAAGAAATAAAGCCAACTAAAGGTTTTGAGTTTCACGTTTTCGATCGTCAGGTGACCTACTTGTAATATATATTTGCGTGTGTGTATGTATAATTTTAGTAATATATAGATGAATAGCATGTCTGTTTCATTTGAAATTCTTTATTTTAATAAATTCAACTAAAAGCACAGGAACTTTTAAATAACTGGATCAATTTTTTTTTATTAAATTCATCTCATTAATTCGGTGAAGTGGAAAACAAATTTCTCTCCCACCATCCCTCAAAACAAATTCCACATAATGACGTAATCTACGTCCATCCTCTCTCTCTCTCCTCTCTCTCTGGGTCTCTGTCCCTCTCTCTAGTAATTATTACAAATAAATGACCATTACTGCTATGACCCTATAGCGTCCGAACTAGAACTTCCGTTTCCTGTTGTCGCTCATTATTTTTCTCTCGGCAAAAGTTGGGTTTGTTATAAGCGCATCACCAAATCACAGAGTTGGGGGGTGAGCCAATGAATCAGCACACTTGGTGACGAAGGGAGGGGGTGAGAATCTGGAGGTGGGAGTTGGCGTAAATAGATGTAGTGGTCAGAATTAATTAGCCCTATTTTATGTGGTGTATTATTGAGTTTTGATTGAAAAAAAGTCTCATATTCAATGGTCAGATTTTCGGGGGTAAGAGATGAGAGTTCAATTCTTGTTGAAGAACTTATCTTTTTATTTTCTAGTTTGCGCTGCTTTAATAACATTTGTACTGGGTGGTCCGAAAGTCTTGTCATCTCTAGATATTGTTTTAACTTTCATCATTTTTTTTTTGTTTTGTTTTAATGATATGTTATGTCATTATTTTAATTTTGAAAATCTTGAAAATTAAATAATTTTCAAGAATTTCGGTTTTTATTATGTGATTATTTTACATCTAAAAATATGTAAGGGTGACAAGACTTTCGGGCCACCCTGTCGTGTAATTATCTGGGAGTTGCGATTTTTAAAAAAACCAACTAATAAAATGAAAGATAAACTAGTCAAAATTATTAATTGTTTGGAACTAATTCGATTATTATATCTAACCTTGCTTTGAAATTATTTGCTAAACTCATTTATCAGGATGAGATTTAACGCTGTCTGGTGTGAAAATTATTAGATTTATATGATGACTGGTTAAATTTAATCTGTATGAGTAGGTATTTTTCCAACCCGTTTGATACGGCTAGGATGTTACACAAGGTCGCAAGTATGAGTCATCCAGCGAGGATCGAACTCGCTATTCAATAGTAATGGATCTGTGAGAATGATGTGCTTACCAATACACTACGATGGGACTCTCTATGTGTGATGTAAATGCATTTAGTGTTGGTTAAAAGCGCGCCATGAGTAACCCAAAGCCGAACACTTATAGATTTTATTTTCCTAATGATATCTGCATCGAAAAAATAAAACCTAAAACTGTTCCGATTTGAGTTATCCTTACTGCGCTTTTAAGTTGGACTCTATATCGAATGATTGTTTTTTCCATCGCATATTTTAATGGTATTGAAAAATACGGCATAATTAATATCAGCCGACTAAGACTTGAAATAATTTCAATTAAATCGGTTATGGAAGTTTATTGTATTGTTTATTCATATTTCTTCAACGCTACAATAGAGGAATGTCCTTTAATGTTAAATTATTTTAATGTCCCCTAAAATAAAATAAAATAAAAAAAATGATTATAAAAACATACGTACAAAATCGAAAACCATTTCCCCACCTAAACGTAATGAACAAGCAATCACTGTAAAAATATTTTAACTTTCCGTTTTAGTATTTATTACTCATAATTTTAAATTGTTCTTCTCATCTTAATATTTAGGTTGCTTTTTTGTATTTTCTTTTAAGTTATGATAAAAATGCGGCTAAAATATTGTTTATTATTATTATTAATGAATTAAAGTTATGAATGATAATCGTTTATTATTTGGCTTACATCGGTATTTCGTAATATCTTAATTAGCCAAGTCACGCATAAGGTTTATTAATTAAACAATATTATTAATTATAAAAAAATTAATGAATTCACCAGAAGAATTTAAAAATTAAATGTTCAACAGATAAATATTCCTTAACACAAACCACAAAAATACTACAACAAAGCAATCTAAATCTTAGGCAGAAATGGAAATAAATCCGACAGTATGTGGGAAAATAATGAATAAAAGTGAAAAATAAGTTATGGCGATAATGTATTGATATTCTAAAATTTAGTCAACGTTTGAAATATTCTGATTATTAATATAATTATTATATATCCATGATCTAATAAGGATATTTAAATATTACCTGGTGACATGAGCATATTTATTTTTCAAATATATACTTAATAATCGAAACTTTTTAAACGAAAACTAAATTTTCAAATATTGATAAATCATATTAACTTATTTTTCACATGTATTTATCATTTTTCTACATGCTGTTGGATTTATTTTCATTTTTCCTAACACATACTCACACACACACACACTATATATATATATATATATATATTATATATATATATATATATATAATAAAAATTATCACAAGTGATTTTAGAATCACTATTTTGTTCTCAACGTAGAAAAAGAATCTGTTAGTATTTTAACATACGCTCGCTATTATGTAAATTTCAAATATAACTCGAGAGTATATGTATCACCGAAGCTAGTAAATCTGGAGGGTTTGTCAACATTCCAGTGGTTTATATTTATGTATACTAGATTTCATAACTAGATTTTTTTGTGTGTATGTACATACAATGAAAAAAAAAATCGTTGAGATGATGTGCATTTTGTATTCTTTCATTTTTTATTAATTCCACTTTCTGTTTTAAGTCTTAATCTTTTAGAACAACGAATTCGACCGAGAATTTTAGTTTGTGGTATTTTGTTTAAGACATATTTGGCACCAACTGCTATTGATGAGCACACACACACACACACACACAGACTATTAAATTCTGGTACAGTTTAGAATTTAGAAAGTTGGCCTCTCTCTCATAATATATATATATATATATATATATATATATATATATATATATTACTCATTTACATATCAAAGTAAATGCTGAGAAAGCACCCAATACCAAACATGTAGAGCATGTATTAGATATATGTAGACCAAATATTTATACACATACACACACACACACACACACACACACACACATATATTATATATATATATATATATATATATATATATATATATACTTGCGTTTTGAGGGAACGGTTATTTACTCGTGAAACTCAAGTAGTACTTGAATATCTATATATCATATAAGTGTGTGTGAACAGTGACATTCTCTTTCTTAGTTTCCTTTTGATTGACTTTTTATAACTTTTGCTAGAATAAGAGTGTAGTATCTGCAACCTGTATTATGACCAGAACGCATTTGCCAAACCATTTAGCCAGAAGGACAGTACCTGCTTCTCCACCTTCTAATCGTATTTATTTCATTACAAATTGTGTATTTCTCCGGGATCGATATTTGAATATTTGTGTAAACCTCAGATCTTTGGCTTATTGGTTACAATACCGATTGATTGATTGAATTTAACAGCATGTCAACCCATTTAGGGTTACTTTATGCCTAGAGGTTAGAGAATCACCTTTCTTGTACATTTGTATTTACATTTTTTGTGTAGTAGTTTCTTAATATAATTTATTTTCGGTCTTATCGAATACAAATATTTTTTTAAACAGATCTATTTAACGTATAGATCGTACCCTAACAGATACTGCCACTCCTGTTCAGGGTGGACCTGAAAGTAATCACAATGAAGTGGTACTCCATACTCCTCGGATTTCTAGAATTAGAGCCTCGCCATCAGATGCAGTTTAGTGTCATACCCAGGGCAGGCATTCTTTTTTGAAGTCAGGGGAGTCCTTGCTGTTCTGCATAGGATACACTCAGCGTATTCTAAGCCTCGCCGACAGGGTAGACTTTAGACGGTACCATTATAGTATGTGGTGTACCTTTTAAATGTGGCCTACGAAATCATGTCTCTTATAGTATATGGCCAACCATTAAAAGCATATTATAAGGTTGTAATAATAACTGCTAACCATAACCCTATTTAAGAATATTAAAATATTTTAGAATTAAATAGATCTGATTAATGTTAATTATGAATAAATTCTTTTTAATTATTCTTAATTACTATATATAGCTTATGACTGAATTGCATTTCTTGAAATTGAATATATGTGAAAAATAATTAGTTTCAATAAATTGCCTACTACTTATATCTATAAATATACTCTTACTGAGGTAGGACACATTCAAACCGGGTAGGCCACATACTATAACAGAATCAAAAAGGTTAAAGGTTGGCCACATACTATAACGGAACCTTTTAGACTATATTTATTTTATTTCTTTACAAGCCAATACTCATTTAAGGAAGTTTTATTTTTTTAAATCTCTTTTTAAAAAAAAAAGTTAATCCAACGTGAGGCTGTAGTTTATTCCTCTGTCCTCTCTCCTATTCTTTTTAATGAACAGATTTTGTTACATGATCTCAACATGAAAATGACTAGAATTAAAGCAAACACTCATGCACAGCAAACGATCCCAGACTTTGTATTTTCATTACAAAAATCAAAATGCCTCAAGAATATAATTTTCACATTTCTTGCCCAGCCAAACATTTCAGAATTAGCTCTCTAACAAATCGTATAATTTTCCCCCTTTCCCAACTTAAGCAAATGTACAAAACTTGACCGTGTTTTTTGTTTATATATAAAGTCTTGTTATGGGTCCAATGGGAGAAAATTAAATATTTTATAAAAAGGAAATGGGTTATGTTTTTAGAAAAATTTTAATCTTACATTTGCGACACGTGTTTCAGATCTGATATCTTCTTCAGGATATATATATTTAATAAAGAAAGCGGTCTGATGAGGCTCATGGGTATATACAGATACATATGAGTGGAAATGGTACCATAATAGCCGATTTTTAAGCTTTTTTTCTTTACTAATTATATTGCACTGTTTATAAAAAAAATTAAGCATCGAGCTCTCAAGTTTGACCTGAACTCTCTAACATTTTACCGTTGGAAGAAAGGGCCAGCTTCGAATCACCCTAATACCAAATTACCTGGTATTCCATCTACGAACGAATATTATATATATATATATATATATATATATATATATATATACTTGTGATCATTCAAACCTGAATTCAGTTAGTATTGATTTTTCGACAAAGGTTTTATTGAAGTCTCTACAGAAATTTTAGGCATGGAAGATTTAATCCAATTTTCTCAACTATTGTATAATCAGATTTTCTCTTTGACAGTCGCGCAGAATAAATAAAGCTTGGTGTAATCTAAATTGAGTTATTGAGCTAATTAAGAAAGGGTTACCTTTTATCGATTTATTTGTAAGGAATAAAGAAATTGTCAGACAATGTCCCAAATGAGTTGAACAGCAGGATAGATGTATGATATATAGATCTGTTATCCCCATTTTGGTCAGGCTAGGTAAATAATTACATAATGCAAGCCAAAATTCTATAAAATATTCTAATTCTTAAAGATTTTTGAGAGGTAAAAATAAATATATAAGTTATGTATTAGACTAGAAGCAGCTACCCAGCATCAACTGGGTAGAGACGGGGGGAAAACCCTGGTGTATTGATTTGTTTACTTTTGAGATTTACAAATGCTGGATATTTTAAGTAGAATTTCAATGTTATTACTAGGTATATTTTAATTTTTAGATACCTTCGAATATAAATCAAATCTTCATAATTTTTGGACAAAAAGCAAGGGCTGGTGGTATTTATATATATATATATATATATATTATATATATATATATATATATATATATATAGTAAATTTATTTACTTTGTCATTGTTTTATTTTCGTAGTTTCATCCAGATATACATACGTACATATATACACACAAACTGCCCTTTATATATGTATAGATTTTTTTAAATAATGAAAGTTAAAGAAATATGTAGGGGTGGTAGGTTAACTTAAAGGATTTAAAAACCTTTATGCTTTTATTTGTCTATATATATATATATATATATATATATATATATATATATATATATATATATATATATATATATATATGCTGTTTAGCGATATCAAAATAATTGCAGACACGCAATAATATCTCTTTAATCATTTTGATTCCAAGCCGACCCGAAAAGTTCCATTTTACTGAAAAAATTAACTCTCTGCCAACCAAATATCCACCACAGCTGTACTAAATTATTCCTTTCAACTGGTTCCCTATTACAACAGGATCAAGTACCAGTCTCAGGCTTGATTCACTTTAAAGAAAAAAAGAGATGGCTGGGGTGTTCACAAAGTGATTTTTCAATGTAAACAAGCAAGAGCCACAGCCACCGGTTAACGGTAGGATAGCAGTGGTGGGAGAGCCACCGTGAGCGGTTTAAAGTAGGCAAAGAGTTCAGTACCTATTATTTGTAATTTTTATAATTTTTTTTTCCTTATAACTTTACCTAAACCCAAACTACTGAAGATGTTTTATATGAATTATTTTTAAGGCAAAAAAAATTCAGCTTCCGTCTGAAAATAATCAAGGTGGCACGGTCCTTCTATTTTGGTCTGTGCTGCTTCGATGGGAAACCTGATCTGCAGGGTATTAGTTGGCCCTTAAAGATGAATCTTGATTAAATATATCTGCTCAAACTATTTACAATCATCTTTCTATACATACACACTTGTATTTTTTTTATGCGTAAAAAGCTTAATATTTGAAACTTTAAACTAATTATTTTACATACGCACACCTAATTTCCTCGTTATTAGAAAGATCTTGATACTTTTTGTATTTCTTCAAAAATCACCATAATACTTTACAGAATAAATGCCTTGAAGTATTGAATGTCATCTTATGCATTTTGTTTATTTGTACAATGCATCAAGAAGGGCAATGACTATTCTATCGATCAGATTGAACATTATAATTTCAATATTATATTACCTTGTTTGAAAAATAATGATTGGCTTTTACATTAAAATATATTATAAAATCGACCATTACTTTCTGATCAATCCAAGAAAACCTCATATATATTTCGTTGAACAATGCAGCTATTTTTTTGTCTGCAAATCTTGTCCTGTGTCCTTTCAAGTTGCCGGATTGATCTAATTATATCTGGCGAAAATTGGCTGATATATTTGACATAGTTTATTTCCCGAGTACTATGGCAAATATATTCGCCAGATATAATTAGATCAATTCGGCAACTTGGAAGGACACAGAACAAGATTTGCAGACAAAAAATGGCTGCGTTGTTCAACGAAATATGTCTTAGAGAAGAAATGCTGCCTAACTAATTATATATATATATATATATATATATATATATATATATATATATATATATATATATATAATCAGAAATATTGAATTGGTTCGGTAAATACCTACTGTTTGTATATGATTTAATATTCTGTTTCTTTTAGAAAGATATTCGTATGGTTAACAATATTACACTTGAAGAGGTAGTAGTTAGCCAACACACAGTAATACGAGAAGAGTGCTCAATATCTGTGATAGAGCGTTAATAAATAAATAAAGAAAGCTTGCATAGCACGAAACCAATGGTAGCAGACTTGTTTCCATGTGTATATATATATATATAATTATATAAACCATAGTTTCAAAATATTATACATCTGAATGTAATATATTTTCCTCTGTAACTAACAGTAAAATTTGACTAGTAAGCAACATCAGGTCCGTTTGCTAAACTAAGCAAAGCTTAGTAAATAAGTGAAATTTGAATATATCTGCAAGACACAGCAATCACATTAAATAAGTAGACAAATTTTAAACTAATGTGTTTATTCATGTGTATGTGTGGTTTGTAATTTTCGTATTACCGGATGTCTTAATTAAAGTTGTATTAATTTGTAAATTTTAGCGTAATAAAAATAACTAATTACATAAGCGCGTTTCTGAGATATTAATGAAAACCTTCTACACCCCCTCACTTTTTTCTAAATAAATTTTAACTGTTAAAATTCTGTGACTCTCCCATCACTATATTTCAAGCGTATAAGGCGCCTCTGGATTTGTAGAAACTGATATATATATATATATATATATATATATATATATATATAGGCAACCAATTCCCCGGCCAGGGATCAAAGTGTAGTATCGGCCCATCTCCATCGGCTAAATTCTTGTCTTTGAATAAGACGCGGTTAAATAGAAAAAAAACGTAGGCGAGTCTAGTCTTTGGGATTTCCTCAGTAATAGCGCCTTCCTCGTTGTACCAAAGCGGGAGCACAGGAGTTGCCCGACGCCAGCACGATACATTGGTCACTGGAACAAGGGCTATTTTAAGGCTTTTCCTATGCGCATGTTAGACTGACCCTTTGAAGTATTCCAGTTAAATAGGGACGGATATGGATTTTTTTAAAAGATCCTTGGTAATTCTAAAATGCTTCAGTAAGTGAATTTCCACAATCGAACATACGCTCGTTTTATGTATTTTATATCGTGAGTTTTATACCTTAAATACGTAAGAAAATGGAGACTGCATGATACGCGAAAATAAATTCTATTCCTGTATTTTACTTAATGGAGAATTCACATTATATACGAATAAAAAAAAGTGCTTATATATAGGATATTGCATACAAGGTTCGATTTTCGATTATGAAACTATATTTACAGTCCTGTACAGGCTCAAATAAGAAGTAGTATGAAGATTTTGTCGCGCCACTTAACCAATGCTTATATCTATTAGTTTATTGTCACGTTCAAAGAGGATAATTGATAATAGGTTACTAAATACAATAGGCAGCTGAAGAAGGCTGGGAGATACATCAGCCGAAACATTATAACAACCAATGTGAGGACACAAGTTCTTCATTTCAGGAACTGTTATAATTTTAGTTTTAAATTTCCAAAGTTTTTGGTCAATGATATATACATTTTTAGGCGCATGATGTAATAGGTATTCTCGTAGGAATTGGACACTGTAATACGAATTCAAATCCTGGACGAGACTATTTCATATAAGGTTAATACCCTTGGAAAAGATATGAATCCAGCTATTCTCTCTCCAGTTACGAGTAAATAGTAGGCCTTACTGGGCTCTTTATAACCTTGATATGGCAACCGGTCAAGGAGAAGGAAAACTCTTAATTCAAATCTATTAAACTCCGCTTATGAAATTAACCTTGCGTCACATCTTGCTCATCTCTGGAGTAGGTGAATATGTATACATTTAAAAAAAAAATGTTGTATTCTAAAAATACTTTATATTCTTTATATTAGGACTTCTTGAATTCTGTAATTTCTCGTTATCACTGAAAAAATCTTTTTTTTCTCTCTTTTTTAGAAAAGACTCCCTGTCAAAATTGACATTTAAACATGTTTCCCTTTTTAACAGTGCAACATACACTCTATTTGCATATCGAGTATATAAACATTATTCTATCCGACAGTTTACAAAATAAAGACATTTTTCACTTAAACAGAACCCTCTCTACAAATTGTAGAGGTAATCTAATACAAATGATATGGCTAAGAAGTAATATAATCTCTGTTGAAATAAAACGAGAATTCTTCAAAGCTATAGCCGTGTAAGTACTACTATACAGTTGCACAACTTACACTAGCGAAACGCTTGTAGAAAGTTAAATGGGAACTATACAAGGGTCTTGCGTGTTGCTTTGAACAAATCATGGAAGCAGCATCATTAAAACATCATCCATTTCAACCCCTTGTTTGTTTTCAATTTTTAAATACTTACAAACCGTCGGATTTATTTCCATTTTCCCTGATATAGATATATATATGTTTGTATGATCATCTGCGATTATTTATTTGTATTATCCCTGGCACCGCCCTTGACCAAAAACTCCTAATTAAAATATGGCATGGGAAATGATCGAATAATTACCCATGTTAAAACTAGTAATATTAATTGTTGCTTGACTTAAAAATCTGCCTGTGCCTATCAAGTATCTGGGTCAGGATTAAGCAATCGGTGCAGTTTTTTCACAAAGAACTATTCGTAAACATTTATTTCCCTCATCCCTACAAAATAAAAATGGCGAGATATCCATCTTTTTATATTACGGTATGAGAATGAAATCTCTTAATCGGCAGCAAATTAAGCGTTTGTTGACACGAATGGTGTCAGTCAGTTCTTAGGAAAAGTCATAAAACGAGAACGAACAAATGAATAAATAAAATAAAATAAAAATGAAATAAAATAACATAAAAACTGGGCGGGAAGTTTAAAACCATCAAAATTATTCCATCTTTAGATTGACAGAAGAAATTTGTAAAATGAATAGTTTCATTGTAGGGCAAATAACTGGGCGCCTGTGTGGTTGTCTGCTTTATCATTGGTCTTAGGGTGTGAACTAACGAGAACTTACGAGATTATTGCATGAATGCTGGAGTTGTGTTAAGTACAAATAGTTAGCAAGTGTCAGAGACATTTTACATTTGAGTGGGGTTGGAAGAATTGTAGTGTGTAAATACATATAAAAATCGAGAATCTTTTAAATTCATTCATTTATTTTTAATGTCGTTGCTTCTAATGCTTACAACCTTTGTGTGATTAAAACATATAAGAACAGAATTTCACAAGATAGCATTGGTTATTTACAGCCACACCCCCTTTCTCTCTCCACTTCAACTCTATCACGGGCAAATTTAAAGCCCTAGGTATCTGATATTTGTAGAAATATCAACTTGATCTTGGATATTAGAGGCGCGCTTAGCGTACCTGTTATTGTCGTTAGGAAATGGAATCGGGGATCAGAGTTCAAATCCTGGTTTGTCCATGTGTAGGTGTCTGCAGGAGAACGTCCTTAGTTCGTCTTTACTTCTCCAGCAGGGTCAAGCATGTCTTGTTCGTTTTACTTGTATGGTTTGTGAGATAGGAGGTAAGTGGTCGTACAACTGCTTTTTTGTTTGATACTGCTTTCTAGATTTATTCAAGACAGCACTCAGCATCGTTGTGTTGTTCTCCTCTAGTTTCTTCTCTAAGCGTTTCGTTAACGTCTAAGTAATTGTAATTTTTCTTTCTTTTTTGTGGGAGGTGTTAAAATACATACAGTTATAAGATGCATTGGTTTTAATTATTTAAACATTCATTTTCATGTCTGGCGTGATTACCACTCTGTTAGTAGGGCTTAGAATACATTGATTGTATTCTCTACAGAGGAGCAAAAACAGGGGTTCCTGAGTTAGACACTAAACTGCATCTGATTGTGATGCTCGCGTTCTAGATATCTGGAAAATGTAGAGTACCCCTTCATTGCCATTATGCCAAAGTCCACTCTGACGAGGATGGTCGGGTCAAATGGATCTGTTTGCAAATTATTTTTATTAGATACAACCGTTTTCCAAAAAAAGAATAGAATATTATGTCCCCTACATACTTCCATTAATAAAAATGACGACAATTTTTAATTCAAACATTATTTTCAATATTATTTTTATAAAGACTGTACTATATTATGTCATTATTTTTAGTTAAATATTTTTTATACAATATTTTCTTTAAGTAAATTTTGCTATACACTAAACAAAAGTATTTATTTTACATAAATAAAAATCCCTAAAAAAAGTAGAAAACAGGAACTTTTAAAACAAAATTCCTTAGAAAATAATCTAACAATTAAAAAAAATACATTTTTTTCTTATCTACGAGACTTAAGTTTCAAGGTTTAAGACGCCCTATTACCAAACCTGGTCTTGTATCGATTTATTTATTTTTTTATTTTTCACATATGTTCCGCCATTGAATTACCTTTCCAAAAATGTAAAATTTATTTTCATACAGAAAAAAAATTACCAAAATATTTGTACGAGGGATCAATGCGCGAAACAAAAACTAACGAAAAAAATTATTAGCCTTTTCAATTTAGTAAACATTTATTTACAATAAAATTTCGTCTTTTATTACTTCATATACCGAAAGTTTTATCAAAGTTGGATAGTTAGTTTATTTTAGAGGATTTTTAGAAGAATTTCTTGTGATCCCCCTTAGAAGCCGCGAGAAATTGAGCATACTTAGTAATAGTCTATTGTTTCAGTTTTTGAGATGAGGCTTGATAATTTGACTTTAGATTTTTCACCTTTATTGTTATATACACAACGTTTCGGCCGATTCCGACAAACACCCGAAGAAGGCCAAAGGGCACATCGACCGAAATGTTGTGTATATAACAATAAAAATGAGAACAATAGTCCGAAAAATCTAAATGATACAAATTATAATTGTCTGGTTAATAAGTATATTTATTTATAATAGTTTGTTTTGAATATATTTGTTGAATATGTTAGACTGTTGTCTTTTTGACAAGTCTTTTTTCCCCTCTACATACTGTCTCCACCCCATCCCAACTCAAATTTGCCCTCTAGAAATAGTACAAAAACAAATGTTGGACAATGATGAGCCACTTGAGACAAGAGTTGAAGATTCCTTGTTTGGTGGTCTTTTGATGATGAAGAGAAACGATTGAGGGTGGTAATAGCCACTAATGGCGACATTACCCGCATTGAGCGCCCGATACCACGAGCCTGGTCGCTAGGTCTGCGAAACCGATCGAAAACAGGAAGCGGCATTAGCTAAAAAAAAAAAAAAAAAAGAAGTATAGATGGTGATTGGGGTTTAAAGTGCCAACTCTTTTTTAAAAGATATACACGTGTATGATCTTTAAAGAGAGAAGGGGTGATTCTTTTCCTCAGCAAAATGACATCGGAAACAGAGAGGAGAGGCCCGTTACCACCGGAGTAGATTACCTGACCTTTTTTTGTGAACCGTACCATCTTTCTAACCGCTTAGTTTAAATTCTACTTTGGTGGTTCATATAAAAAATAGCGTAGATAACTTCTAGCCGCATATTCCTTGTTGAAGCCGAAGGAGCTCGTGTGGAACTCTGCGTTTGTTCAAAAATATTTACATCTAAAGCTGGCAAGAATTTTGAACTACGTAAGTTATGACGATTGCTTTTAAAATTGTTTAAATCCTAAATTATTTCTTTAAATTCTATCTTCTGAACTATTTTCCATGTATTTTTTTGTATTTTTAATTATTTTTAAATCATAAAATCTTTATTTTCTTACTCCATTGAAACGTTCCATTGTAGTGTAATTGTTAGCAAGCTCGTCTCGCAGATCCATTACAACTGAATAGTGAGTTCGACCCTCACTGGATTCTCCGTACTTGTGACCTTGTCACACCTTACACATGGGGAACGGGTTTGGTAAAAAGAAGGGCGTCGCAAAGTAGTGTAAAGGTTAGGAAGCTAGTCTCATAGATTCGTTACTACTGAGTAGAGAGTTCGATCTTTGCTGGATCCCTCATATGTGCGACCTTGTGACACATCCTACCCACGGTGAACTCTATTAGCCAAAGTCTTTCGCAAGGACAGTTTTATAAATGTTTCCTATTAACTCTCCCGAAAGGCGAAAAAGATATTTTCCTTCACCAAGGTGATTCTCGACACAAATGCTTGAAATGGAATCTTGTATCTGTATTTACTAAGTCTAGATTTGTCTGATACAATGTTAAGTTATATGATACCCATTAAATTACTACAGAGAACCATTAAAAAATTTTTTATTTTTATGAATTAGCTAAAATCTCAAATAGAACTTTCCTAATGGTGATTCGGGGTTCTTTATTTACCTGGGCTCACTTTGAAACAAGGCTAGAAGTATTTGATATCCAGTGAGAATCTAATTTCCTAAATATACTCTGCTAGTCCAGGTTGCTAACCAATACGCCACGCTAGGTGCTCGATTTGGTTGCTTACTGATTTCAATATAACTCCCTCTTATCTGTTACTTTTAAGTTTATTAAGTTGGTAACGTTTAAACTAAATTATTATAACACACTAACGTTAATTAGCGCTAAGTCGGGTTAAGCTGCTTAACACTAATTAATGTAGTGTTTTATCCAAATATCAGATTTTTAAGATATGTAAAATGGTGGTGGTTTGAGTATTTTTAATGTTCGACAGAATAAATTACCACTTTTAAGTATAAATACTATTAAATCCATTTTTAGATAAATTCTAACTTTTATCTTTCCTTCTGTGCATAGACATTAAAGATCAGTGAGAGCTGAATGGTTACTCATGTTAAATGAGAATGTTGAATTGAAACCATTTTCAGCTCACAATTTTTAATTGATAAAAATAAGTAAAATAGCAACTTTGAGATTATTTTTGACGGATTTTTAATTTAAGATGTATATTATGTATGTATGTATTACTTACTCCTCTGTGGCAGTTCCATTACTGTCGGTTTCATATACTCTAAAAAAATACAATCTTGAGATGAGAGCAAGTTTTATCCTGCTCTGATCGGTATTGAGCTTTTCTTTTTTTTTAAATTTCAATGAAAATTTTCGTTTTTAAACGGTTTGTTTACATGTGTAGGTGACTTATTATGTAAGACAATTAATCTCTCCATGAAAAAATATATAATATATATATATATATATATATATATATATATATATATATATATATAATGACCTTTTATTTCATGTTTCTTTATGTTGCAATATTCTGATTGTATTTGCATTTTACGGTGTACTACCAGAATTAAATAAAGAATTAACCTAAAATGAAGATTTGAACTGATCTCTTTTTTTTTTTTAAACCATAATTGTCATAAGTTGAAATTTGAATTTTTAATATGTATACACTTTTCAAAATTGTGAAAATATCATTTTACACATTCATTCAAATATAAAATAAGGCCTTTTTTTCTATAATGTTCGGTTAATATTGTCTTTTTTTTATAAATCGAACTTAGTTTCTGCCTCAGCTGGCAAATGAAAGTGGATTAAAACCTTTTTTTCTATTATTTTGGTACATTAGCTTTTAATAACATTGTTAATAATAATAATAATATTTATGAATGGAGTATACTTCTACATAGGATCATTTGTAGTTGTGGATATCCTACAGTTATTTTGATATTGATATGTATATTTATATATTTATTAATTATGAAAACAGTTATTACTTCCAATCCAATACTTCCTAAAGAATAACTAAAAAAAATTTAAAAAATGGACGTATAAATATATACATGATTATTTTCAATTTTGTTAATTGTAGTATATTCAATTTGATTTCCACGGGTGCAGATACTACACTTCGATCCTAGTGAAGTAGAGCTAAAGAGAAATAGCTAGTTTAGACACAGATACTATAAAATCGAAGAAGTTACGTACAAAGAAACAAAAAGTCACTGTTCATTATATAGACGAAATATTTGCTTATATTAAAACAAAAACAAACAATTAGAAACCAATAATACCACGCACATTAAGATACATATGCAAATTAGCTTTCCTATTCACACTGTAAATTCCCTACTTGTTCATATATGTAAATACAATTGCATGTTATTTGTATGTAGATGAGGCTAACAGTATAAATAATATAAAACAATTTCATTAATAATTTAAACCTAAATAAAATCATGGTCAATGTGATGTAAATAACTAAGTAAAATTGTGACGTAGTTTCGTTTAGATACACACATAATCTCCATTATAATAAGATTGTTCATTTTCAGAGGATTGCAATTTATCAAATGAACATTACCATGAGCAGAAAAATATAATACATATATTAGACAAACGAACTGTATATCAGTTAGGTTTTTGTTGTAAAAGCGGTCCACGGTGATAACAGTGCTTCTATTTAGAAAAGAGTTAATATTTTGGATGATTAAAACATGACATTTAGCATTAATGCAGATCCTATAAAATCTATTTGCAACTTGGGCTGGAAATTATCTTTATTATCTAAGAACATCTTGAGTGTGTTTTTCTTATTAAAAAAATTCGCAGTTTTCACTCGGTTACTGCTACATGTATACAAAATGCGAATAACTCAAGAAGATTATCATTATTGTTGTTAAATATAGTTACTTGAAACCATAAAATTGTGTATACATTATAGGTATTGATAGGAATACTTGAAAGTATAAAACTGTGCAAATTTGTATCGATAGAAATATTTGATATCATAATTGTGTACAGAAAAACTCGTGTAAATATTAACTTCTAGTCATAAAAGTAACCATTGACATGTTAAAATCATTTTATTTTTATTTTTAACGTTTCGACCATTTAAACTCTGTAGCCCAAAATAGCCAGATTTTTGTTAAAATAGAATGTAAAAATTAAAAAATAAAATAATAATAAAAATGATAAAATTTGAAAAACCTTTTGGTTATTAAAATTCATAATTTAACTCTCATAATGATTTTTTTTTCTAAGAGTTGTTAAAAAAATTAACAAATGAGCATGTAAGGTTAAATAAACAAATTCTTGTATTCTGTAAAGTATTTCTGTATAATACTTCTCTTAAATTATCTTGAAACACAAGAATTGATTAACTCTAGTGCTGGTTTTATTTTCTTAAGGAATAAAAGAAAAAAAAAACGAAAAAAGCGGAACATTTTGAAGGAGCCTCTTGACATTAACTTTGCACCCCACACAGATTCTCAAAGTACAAAACGATTTTCTGTTGCATTAAAATGTGGGCATGTGATGGTGACGGTGGCGAAGTGCCAAATTCCAAGAATTCATTATGATTATTATTACATGAATTTTCACACCAGTAATATAATTAGCATATATATATATATATATATATGACTATTCTCTCAGTAAAGAATTTTGTATATTTGTTCATTTGTTCCTGACCACTGACAAACTCATAATCATCCCAAAGTGTGAGATCAGTTCTAGTTTCGCCGAAAGCTACTAGATACTTATTTTAAACCATGTTAGAATTCCTTTATATTTACTAGCGAAAATATGACACATTCCGGTGCAAATGTTTAGTACTTATTCTAATAAAATATATTGAATTAGAAAAACTAACGAAACTAAACAAGAACATATATATGATTACATTTATTTCCATTTTATTTATTCATTTCCATATGAATTTTATATAAAAAATCAATTAAATAAAAATACAGGATTGCTGCGTGTGTAAATAGTCAAAATATCAATATTGGGCAAAACACACACACACACACACACACACACACACACACACACACGCATGCACGGGTGTGAAAACATAAGGGGATTTTTAATGTATGCGATGTTAAAATTTCAACATTAGATATTAAAATATTTAACATTATTTTTGCTAAATATGGGGAAACTTTAAAGAATCAACTCTCACTCTTTGCAAGTTCTCTAGACAGCATTCACTGTCCGCACAGAGCTGATGAATGTAAGATTTGCTGGTCGACCAACACTGATGTGATCATATGTCGATAGAAGAACATCACTTATTTGTTCGTCACTGCTTCTTCAGCATTTCTTAATTTAGTATAAATCGTTCAAATCTAAGAAGACAGAGTATAAAAAAGATAGCATAACAAAATTAAGATGACTTAACGGGTTTTCCTGCCAGCATAGAAAATCAGCATTTAAAAAATCCTGACTTTTTATCTTAAACTAAAATGCCGATCACTGGCGGGGTGAAATAAGGACGTACTTTCAACCGATTGCCGTTTTTCCATAATAATATCCTGAAAACAAAGGAAGCGGGTGGCTGCTATGTGTTTGTGTAGATATTTTGGTGGATAGATAGAACTAGGGAGCTTTAAGATGCTACTAAAAAAAGGAGTCTGTGAAATGCCACCAAAGAGGTTGGTCAACTATGGGGTGGAACGGGAAGCGATAACAGGTGACCCATATCTCTGGTTCAATAGGGAAACTGGTTTGGGTTAGTCGTTAAAGAGTACGGGGCCTCCTGTTATAGTTGTCTGACAATGGCTTTCTCTCTTTTGAGGGGAAGGTGAGAAGAAAGAATTAAAAACCGATAAAGGCGGAAAGAAAAGACCACCAAGCGAGTGGAAGTCGTTTGCAATACTCATTACATTGTTTTAATTTCAACAGTACAATCATATGTAAGGGGAAAGAAAGGAATATTGAATCATTTTCGGACAAATGGAGATTTTTAATTTAAGAAAGAATTTTTTAGATAATCTCTCTCCCTCAAACACACACACACACATGTATGTATGTATGAAAACCTTGATTATTCATAAATTAATTTATTTCGGTTACCTTCTCCTCTTCAAGTCTGATTTCGTAATGGCTCATTATATATTTATACTATACACGGCCCATTCATTTATTTATAATATACTCCGTATATGTAAAAATATACACATACACTGATATTTATATGTATATAAGCAAAATGTACGTTTCAGTTCTCAGTTTTGGTTGAATCCTATCATGAAAACACTTGATACTATTCACTTTCCCATAACGCTTCTCATCCCAAAGTGACTTCTAATTTAGAACCTAATATTGCCCGACTTTTCGTTTTCTTATATATATATATATATAATTTAAGATTTTGTTAAAAAAACACGGAATATGTTTTCTTGATGCTATTTAAGTGTAGACGTTCAAGTTTATTTTATTATTTTTCGTATATCAGACTATAACGAATAAAACTCGCGCCACAAACAACAACTACAATCCATAATCCCTCTGATGACCACCAGTGACATGGTTGAAAGCGTTTGGGTAAAAATATGGGGCACCTTCTCTACCATCTGGACGCTGATATACGAAAAAGAACAAGAAAACAAACACCATTGCTCGATTCCACTCGAAACGAAAAATAAGTAAATTGGTAGACTACACTACTTATCCACTCTCTCTCTCTCTCTCTCTCTCTCTCTCTCTCTCTCTCTCTCTCTCTCTCTCTCTCTCTCTCTCTCTCTCTCAATATAGCTTTTTATATTTTTATCTCTGCTTCACTTTCAATTTCTTTTTCTTTCTTTGCTTTCCGCTTTTTTTCCTCTGTTTACTAAATTGATTTGAAAGGATCTCAGTCAACCAGTGTTCCTGAGATATTACCTTGCCAGTACGACTAATGTTAGCTTATCGAAATCACAAACAAGTACAAGTGTCAATCCATATGGGAATAGTTCTGCATGTTACTGTACTAATTGAAAATAAAATACCCCTACTTTTTATTACTTTCAAGAGTAAATTTAATGCCCGGATGTATATTCATATCAGCGTATCAATGAAATCGAGTAGACTAACGATATTCAATAACTAGGATCACTTTAGAATTTGAGTGACTTGTAGAAATAATCTTCCCGCTTTCAGTTTCCAGTTTCATTATAAATGTAAATATTTGAATAATCATTTGTCATCTATAAAGACATTATTCATTTTTCATAGGATTACAGAGTAAAAAGAAAAAAAACTACTATATATTTTTGTAGTTTGTTTTGTAACTAGCTTGCCACACGCGTACTTGTATATAAAACCATGTTTGTTGGTGTTAGGAATGACTCTAAGCAGGTCCTTTTTTAACATCGAAATATTAAAATTGGTATAGTCTATATTGAGAGCTCAATGATCAATAAATTTAGCGAAGAAAAGGCTTAAGAACCTGTTATATTAACAGTTATAAATTTATTTCTACCGATATTATTCTGCATCATCAGTCTGTGAATCTTACAGAAAAAGATTTTTCCGCTTGATTCGCAATCTGATGAGGGCGATTAATAACGGTAGAAATAAATGTATAACTGTTAATATGGTCGGTATTTAAACATTTTCTATATATATATATATATATAATTGCAGGTCGGTCCTCTTTAATGCGACCATGTGTAGGTATCCACGGGAGAACGTCAGTTATGAGTTCGTCTTTACTTCTCCAGCAGTGTCCAGCTCGTCTTACTTGGATGGGTTGTGTGATAGAAGTAATAAGATTTAATATAGCCGTTCTTTTAATGGCATTATGGGAGAGCTTTAAACAGATGTTTGCGTCCTGTGGCGAAGCTCCAATGTGTTTTTGTTTGTTTTGTTTTAGTCTAACTTAGATAACCTTGCGAACCCCGACACCCTGTATCTTAGGGCTAAGGGTTCTGATAGCGAAATTGTTCGTTTGACAAACTTAGCAAATATCTAAGGCTAATGGAATAATGAAATACACACACTACTTTATTATTAGACTTAAAAAAACATTTAAGACCACGAACCTTACTGTTAATTAAAATTCTTAAACGCTGATTCTAAGGTGATGTGTTAAGCTCAGTGACTTTATTTTGATTTGGTTTGTTGGATTCTACGGCATGTCAACCCATCTAGAGTTATTTTATGCCGAAGACATTTTATTCTTTTATGGGTATTGAAAAGTTATTTTCTTAAACATATTTTTTGAACTCATTATTTCTATCTAACACATCGATGGAACCCTAACAGATACTACCACTCCGATTATGAGTGGACCAGGGAGTAATGGCGATGAAGTGGTACTCCACATTCCCAGAGCTCAAGAATTGGAACTTTAACATTTGATGCAATTTAGCCAAAGAGCCAAAGTGGAGTGTTGCATATGATGGACTGCTCAGTCACCAGGATTAAATGTTTAAGTATCACGGGTCGCCATCCACGGCCAACAGTTGATTTCCCTATGGGAGGGATTTTATCCCTTTGCAGAGGTGTAGCTGGTGTATTGTTCTGTCCGAGCTGACAGGACGCCTCTGTTTTGAGATGATAATTAAAGCTATAAAATCTACGAAGGACTGACAAATATGACAGATAATTAGGTTTTAGGAAAAGGTGAATATAACAACACATCAACTGAAATTTGATTTTTCAAAGATTTATTGTGAAGACCAAATGCTTTTTACAGTCAACATTTATACTGAAAAGGTATTTTTTAAAAAGTAGACTGTAAAAAGCATTTGGTTTTCACAACGAATTTTTGATTAAGCTTCGCTAAATACCGAGGCTAAATATCAATTGAATTTGGTTGTGTTGTTATATCCACTTTTTCCTCCTATTTTCAACCACATTTTGTCAGATTTACACAATCCTTCATTCCTCATAATTAGGTTTTCAGAAGCAACCTGTTTTTTCTAAGACTTGGTGAACGATGTCAGAGTAGAATTGTATCTGTAACCAGAAAATATACTTTCATAAAAGTGTTATTGTTTTAATTCCTGTAACAAAACCAATGGCAAACAGCTGAAAACCCATCTAAATAAACGCCTCGATTGCTGTTATACTTAGCTAGGATTCTGAAAATTAGTAATAATGAATTATATTATAAACAAAGCACAATACCATTGAGATTTCCTCGATGGTATGATATAGTTGTACACGCGCATATATATATATATATATATATATATATATATATATATATATATATATATATATATATATATATTGTGTGTGTATGAATGAATCATTCATGCATTTTTTATTAAAAATTCAGGCATGGTACATTTTTTTTCGTATTTTATTTATTTATAAATAGCCTTACAAGTTTGGTTCAATTTTATATTCTAAAAAATTTGTCCCAGATTCCCTCCATTTTTTTTTGTTATTTCTAAAAGCAACATCATCTCACTAAGAATTTCGTTTTATAGACACCATAGGCAACTTTATATCTTATGCCTGCGTAGAATATCATCAACAAAAATATAATTGGGGTAGAAATTCCCAGCAAGCACGCTAGTTCTCAAACTATTATTACTGTGGTGAATTCAATCCGCACTCAGTGCCTGCTGAAACGTAAAGTAGATGTTAACAATCTTGTAGACTCTTAAAGCTTAGTCTAATTCTCATTAGGCGCCCAGCATTTATAGCCTTGTGCCAAACCTAACAATTTGGGAAATACCAATTAGATTTTTTTCTCCATGCTAACAGGATGGTTTCGCACGTGTTTTTTTTTATTTGTGTGTGTGTGTCTAAAGCTGCTCTGGATTTATACGGAGACAGAGATAAGCAGTAATCTGTTGGTGACTGACCAGACAAGCGACTAGGAAAATCTAGCCGGAAACAGGCGAAATTGACATGGCTAAAATGACGATAAGACGCGGGAACTTGTTTGATTTTCCGGTTTGTCGTTTTTTTGTCATTCAGACCAACAATTTGGGAACAATGGTAACAAAAAGACAAAAGAAGTATTGTTTATACATCTGTTTTGTTATTTGTGCAGTAATAATCCGTGAATCAGTTAAATCCAGCTTTCCCCATCATCATCAGGTCGTGCTGGTAGCACGGATATCCATAGCTCTCTCTCACCAATCATCCCTATCTGTCATCGTTCTTGAGAGGTCCTCCACACACCGTTCAGGATCCACACAGAGCTGATTGTTGTAGGTTTTTGCTGGTCGGACTACACTGGTGTGTGCATGTATATGTGTTCCCGCTATATATATATATATATATATATATATATATATATATATATATATATATATTTCACGGGAAAATTTATTTTATAAGGAAAATTCTGTGCGAAATAAAGAGTCAATAGTGTGTATGAATTATTGATTTAGTCCTTAATAGATATTTTATAGATATTTTATCTGTTGTGTGTTCATTTTCGTTAATGGCGCTTGTGTAACGGTCATCGTCGTAGGAAATGGAATCGGTGACAATATCTAGGAGGATGGTGTTTCTGCTAATGCCCGTGATGCATGAATCCATCTGTTCTCCATCCCAGCAAGACAGAGTTGACTGTGTTTTATAGCCTTGGTTAGACAACCAGTCTAGGAGAAAGAGAATATATATTTCTTTCATTCAGTTATTGCATTTTTTTTTTATGTTACACACATTTTAAAACTAGGGGAACAATAATAATAATGATAATATATATATATATATATATATATATATAATGGACCGTCAAAATTCAAACCAATTTTATTCCGCTTGACCTTGTCAGTTTATGCTCGTGGTGGGGGCTGGGTAAATTCAAACTTTTTTCCCAACTGACAGTATAGCCTTTTGTTGGGTGGCTGAATAGTACGTTCGGTAGAGAAATTTGAAGATTCTTTGGGACTTTAATACTGTTTTCGTTATTCGTCTAATTATTGTTTATTTATTTTTGTTTAGTGGTTGGTTTTTTTTTTTTTGTTGTTGTTTTTTTTTTCACCGTGGCTCTCTCTCTCTCTCTCTCTTTTCTTTTTTTTTTTTGTCGTCAAGGTTGTAAGTTCTTATTCTTTTTTTTTTTTTGTCTGAGGATTCTTTTCTTTTTCTTTTTTTTGTTCTCACATATCAGCTCTATTTTAAATTTTCGCTCCATTGAGCGCAACTTGTCGATTTCTTTTGATCTCTTTTAAGCAAGCCGTCAAATACTAAAAAATCTAATATGCCATGACGAAATGTTCTCTATCGCCTGAAACACATCATCCCATGATTGTCGGTTGAGAAAACAAGATTAAGCAGACAGCGACAATGACGCTTATATTTGTCAATCATTTTTGACACCGCAAATAAACAACTTCATTTCAAAACCTCCTGAGATAATGTTTTATTTTGCTTTGTCGGACAGTTATCCTCATCTTCATTGTGGTATGTAAAAACACAACGTTTCGCCCGCTGTACCCTCATGTCGCCTTTAGGTGTTCCCTATCTATCCAAGCATAGCAATGACGCAACGTGGGAAATCTTTTTGAATAGTTTGACTGTTGATCAAACGAGGCGTGGAAGAAGTTTAGGAAGATCTCACTCTAATAATGATTTCATTGTTTTTTGAACGCCTATCAACCCGAGAAGCGTCACCAGAAACGTTACGATCATCGATTTATTTTTAATGATTGTGTCGTTTCTCATTGATTGCAAAAACAATGACGTCATTAGTTGAATAAAAATCAAAATAATACACATCAAACCTCATCTCAAACATTCAGAAATAATAACCTCTTTAGATAAATTCTGATTTTTTTTAGATATAATATTTCATTAATTCTATAATAGTATTTTCTTTCTTCCTTATTTTTGTTGTTCTATCGAAGCATTCAAGTCATTTTATAATTGTTTATACTTAATTAAATCTTCTAAGTAACGAATTTAGAATGCATCGAATTTCCCCCCGTATTTACATTTACAGTATTGCCAATCATATATATATTATATATATATATATATATAATATATATATATATATATATATATATATATACCAAGGATACTTGTCGAGACATTGACTTGTGTTAACTATTGGAATGAAATTACATTGTATACTTGCTTAATGGGAAGATTTCCTTTTATACTCTTGCTCTTGTCTCGATTTGTACAGTTCAGATATTTCAGTGCTTCTGAGTTTTCTCCTTCGGAAAACGCAGTAACCCCGGCGGGAAGGCCAATATTAACGATAAAATCAAAATTGAAAACACATTTTTTATATCCACTTTAAATCAAACGACACCTGTGTATCGGGAGTGAATAAGAAAACAAGGCTTCAATTTTATATAGGTCAGAAAAGACCCAATTATTAACCTCTGCCACCGAAAAACAGTCTTTACTTTGTTACTATATATATATATATATATATATATATATATAATGAAGAGGGCTAAAGTGATTAAATGGCAATTTTTAAAGATATGTAATTAATCAGTGTCATGTGAATTGATACGTCAAAATATTACAATTACTGTTTTGTAAAATCATTAACTAGCATACTATTCATAAAAAAAAAGGTTTATCTATGTGTGGATCAGCACATGTCTATGGGTAGAGATTGAAGTACAGTATCTATTATTCTTCAGCCATGTTCACGTCTTTTGTTGGGGTGCGGGACTGGGGTTAAGGAAAATAACCAGATTATTTTGTGGGATTTTACTCTAAGGGGAGATTTGGGGAAGTCTGATACCTTCATGACAAAGTTCCCAGTGCCTTGACAAGTTTTGGTTCAGCCTACATGTACACCTTTAACAAACCTTTGCCTTAATGGGGAGCTTAATAAAATCAATCTGTAGTATATGTACATTTGATAAAAAGTGCCACACACACACACATTGTGGTTTATATGTGGATTACTGACAAAATATTTTCCCTTTTGTTTAGATAGATACAAATACTAAGCATATATATTTTTAAAAAAAAGAAAAAAAAAAACATTTGTTTTTTTTATTCGCGCCAATTTGATCACCCAGCAAATTAGAAAGCACCAATACTATTCTTGGTATTAGATAACCCACGTAGGTTCACATCCCATTTAACAAAGAAACCAAACGTATTTGGTCAGTATTATCTGCGTTATTCGGACTATTGTCCCCATCTTCATTGTTATTTGTACAACGTTTCGATCGATATACCCTCCGGCCTTCTTCAGACAATAGTCCGAATAACGCAGATAATACTAATCTTCAAGCCTCATCTCAAACATTCAGAGAAATAGTATTTGGTCAGTTTTAGCGAAATTGTCAGCCTGATGAGTTTTATATGCTTGTTGATTTTTTTCCTCTCCGGTTTATCCGATGATATTCACTGGATTAAGTGAAAGCAAGTTTCCTTAATAATCCAGTACACTAAAGTTGTTTCTAAATGGCTTCGATCTTTTCTAGTTCTTTTAATCTATTTACAATTCTTTTTGAGACTGTACTAAGCTCTTTAACTATAGAGACAATTTACCCTTTATATCCTTCAATTCCTTTTCAGTTCTCTAGCATGGTCCTGATATTTCTGTTTTATCATTACAATTTCACTGCAACGCTCCTCATTTTATATATATATATATATATATATATATATATATATATATATAATCTCACAGGGGTCATTAAAAGATAAGGGGAAAACACAAACAGGAAACTTTCTTCCTTATATATATATGTGTGTGTGTGTGTGTGTGTGCGTTTCCTGTTTATTTTTCCGTTCTACTTTCAGGATAAAATGAAAAGGCTTATTGAAATATTTTGGGAATGAACACTTCCATTTAGGATATAGACTGTAATGTTAATCTAAAAATTCGTTTGAGGTCACTAGGTCAAAGAACAAATATCTCCGGTATTAAATTGTGGAAACAAATAGTTTTAATATCAATTTTTTTCATCGTCCTTACGAATGGTACATCGATCATTCCTGTTTTTTACCCCTGACTGATTGTATATTATTTGAATCCTCAAAATCACAGACGTTGATATGCCATTCAACAAAGAAACCAAACCTAATACTAATAATTTATATCCAATTGTATGATTTCAAATAATTATTTCTATTTGATAATATTTCTTGGTTTTCATACAATTATATGGTTTGAAGCAACTAAAATAATCCTTAGTAAACGATTATAGCTTCAGGTAACTATTCTTAATACAAATAATTTACTGTTACAGTGGTACCTTGACTTACCGCGTTTATTCGTTCCGCTCATAATTCAATTTCCTCATATACCAAATCAATTCCCCCACCCCTGGAAATAAACTGAAATTCTATTAATCCGTTCCAGTCCCGCATCAAAAAAAAAAAAAAACTAAAAAACAAATAAAAACAAAAAACAGCTTAATTTTTTGGTTATATTTTTTTTAAATAAGAAAAATAACTCTGTATTGTATAAAACACTAGAATATAATGAATTCTATGCTGTAATATACTTTTAATGATTTTTTTTATTAATATATTTCTTTGGCGTAATAAATTTTGAAAAGTTTTTAGTATTATTATTAACATAAACGTATCTGAAGATCACTCCTATCTCAAATTTTAACATGCAACACAACAAGAAAAACTCGTAAGTCAAGGTATCACTGTCTATGGTATTCCTATCGATTACGACTCCTTTTTTAAACAGATCTATTTGACCCATAGATTGACTTGGAGTGGTAGTACCTGTTGGGGTACAGAGTTGAAGTAATAGCAATTACTCTTACCCTCTGCGGGGAATACAGTCAGCGTATTCTGAGCTCAAATCCCCAGGCCAACTAAAAAAAAAATCAGAAGGTGAAAGAAAATACTAGTCAAAATTAATGATGACTGATAAAAATAAAATGGTAAAACAAATAAACCTTCTTTGAAGGTGTGACTAATTTTATATGTATGCCCCACCCCTTCCAACTACGAATCCCCCCACCACCACCACCGCTTTATTCCTTTTTCTTTCCCCTCCTCAAATTCCACTAGTGGAGTATATGACCTGGTTATAACGGTGGCTGCACCGTCGGTGGAATAATCGAGGGGTGGGAACTTTGGTTTGCCTAGTGACATCGTGCGACTGAGGTGGGGGGAGGACAAATCCAGCCTATTTGGGGGCGGGTGTAAGAAGCATAAGGTGAACACGCCTTTTAGGATTGGTTCAGCTGTCAACTACTGCTATTTGGTAAAATGTCCGGGGTGGATGAATTATTAATATTTTTTTATTTTTTACTTACTATTTTTTTCTTTCCCCTTATTCTTTCTAATCCCCTGCGCCGTATAACACAGAAAAGCTCTAGGAAGCTAACTTTAATTTAGTCCCTTTAAAACAAAGGAAAAATAATTAAAGTATTTTAAAATAAATAATAAAGAAATCATCTAGTATTTACCCACTCCGTTCGCCATGGGTAGGATGTGTGTGATACAATGTCGCAAGTATGTTCTACTTAGTAGTAATGAACCAGCGAGACTAGCTTGCTAACCATTACTCCACGATGGGGTACCTTCCGAAATAAGAATTTTAAGAATATAGTTCCATAGTTTATCGAAGTTGAATTACAAGTCAATTTAATAATCATGGTCTCCAGTTGTATACGATACAAATACGAAGGCGCGTGGTGTAGGAAATGGACAGTGATACGAGTTCAAATTCTGGACGAGGCTGTTTGTATTTCATACGGCATTAATACCCTTGGAAAAGGTATGAATCCAACTATGGGTGAATATTTGGGCAGACTGGGTTCTTTAACCTTGGTTAGATAACCGGTCCAGAAGGAAAAACTAAATTTAAACCTGTTAAACTCACTTAAGAAATTGACCTTGTGTCACATCATACTCGTGCAGAGGGGTTGATATATATTGGGAGAATATATGCTTAATTGAAGTCGTACCTAATTTTGAAAGTTAATTAATAATTAATTAATTAGGCGGGCATTAATTAACTTTCAAATTAGGTACGACTTCAATTAAGCACATATTCTCCCAAAAATTGTCGGCTAAAAAAAGCTATATCAAAAACACATTGTTTATGTATTTACTTCTCATATATATATATATATATATATATATATATACACAAATACAAAATGTCTTCCTACTCATTTTAAACAGGTAAGCACTTCATTATCTCAAATAGATCTATTTGATCCATAACTAGTACACTAACAGGTACTACCATTTTGGTCAGAGTAGACCTGCGAACAATGGTAATGAAAGGGTGATTTCACTGTCTCCAAAGGTCCAGAACTGGGGTATCACCACCGATTACGGTTTAGTGTCATATCCACCGCACTTCTTAATTTTTTTTTAGGGGGGGGGTCTCACCTTCTGTAGGGTATTCCGGATTCCGCCGATATAGCGTCAATGAATAAATTAAAATTCATAATAGATTTTTTTTACATGTATTAATTATTCAGGTATAATGAGAGGGTTATTTACATATGTCTCGACACAGCATATTTTGCTTGGATCAACCTGTACTATCTGCCCACTCTGTGAAATGTATTACACACACTTACGTACGTATGTGTGTAAAGTTGAGATGTTTATTTGTTTGTCCGTGCATGAGTTGTAAATAAAATTGTATTACCCCAAAAAACGCATCTTTCTGTCTTCACACAAGTTTCTGAATATCAAGAGACGTAGTGTAATGGTTATGGTTGTAAGAAATCATGGACGGTGCCTGTTTGCATTTTACATGGGGCTAATACCATATGGAAAGATATAAATCCAACTATTCTCTTCTTAGTTATGGGTGAATAGTAGGGAAGGCTGGGCTATTTAACCTTGGTGTATAATCGATACAAAACTATCCTAAATAAGAATTGAGCATCCAGTGAAGATCGAACTCACAACAATGGTGTTTGGGACTAGGCCTGCTAACCACCATTCCACGACGAAGTGTCTTTAACATTAAAAAATATTAATTACGATTCTTACTTGACTATGCTCCAAGAATTGTTCACTTCACAGCTGCGCAGGGGGTGACTCCAGGCGTCAGCAATTCTTCTGAGGATGTGGTAGGTGGGAGGGGCAACGGTAAATTTTGCTCCCCCGGGTGAAAATTCCTGAATGAAAACTTCAGATGATGGTCTGAACGTGGGTCAGACATGGCACCTTCTGAGCTCAGACTTGAATCTCAATAATTCGTTTTTGGAGGATGTCGAAACATTTTCGAAGTTCCTCCAAGATCAGCAGAAGGACTGATTTTATATATATATATATATATATATATATATATATATATATATATATATACAAGGTTGTTATTATCATTATTTCACTCCTGTAAGGTTTTCACATCAGCTGATGGATTTTCACTGAAATCTGAGTGACAAGTCTCCAGGACTCCTCTGCGTATTTTAGCTGATCTTAACAATGCTGTTATCTGGATGGTCTTAGTTATTCTGATTGCCAATTCTTCTAGTCTATTTTCCAAGTTTTTGGGGACCGTTACAAGTGCACGAATTAAATTGGTATCACTTTCACCCTTGTATTCCAGGGTTTATTTTTCAATTCTCTGGCAAGGTCTAGTTATTTTCTATCTTTTCGTTCTCTCTCTCTCTCCCTCCCCATTTTATTATTATTATTATTATTATTATTATTATTAACAACACCCTCAAAAAGAGAGAACAATCAAAATTTGGGGTTGAGAACGTACGACAACATAAACATGTAACTTTGATCAGGGACGTTGTACTCATGTAACGTGAGTCCCGTTATGATTTTATATTGCCTTTTTCAAGGGGCTCAGTCGGTAGAGCATCCGCTTCGAAACTACAAGGTTCCGGTTTCGATACCGGCCTTCACCAACTCGGCTCATGAGTAGCACAGCTTCGGCAAGTGCGGTAAAGTGGGTAGCTTATGGTAGGCGTGGCTCTCCATCTCTAACGCAAAAACAATCTCCCTGTTCTAGTGCTAGTGAAAAGTGGATAGACACCCTCGCTGTCCGGCTGATACCGATAATAGGCCACTCCGCCCACTTTACTTTTTTTTAAATATTGCTTTTTATTTTTGTGTTTCTTATTATTTTTAATGAATATTAAAATTTTGTGTGGGTTTACGGAAATTTTAAGGTGGAACGCACGTAATTAGTTAATTAATTAATTAATAAGCACTTTAAAGTTTTAACTAAACGGAATCTGAGAAAGAATCTATCCCTTTTACATTGATAGACATTAATTGATGAAAGTATTTTCTAGACGCTGACATGCGTTCTTAATTTTGAGGAGTGTTGTTTTCTTGATGACTTGCCAAATAAATTTCGCCCCCCCCCCCATTTTTTCTTCTCTTTTTTTCAGCCTTCATTCAACCGTTTTATATTCCTCTTCCTGTAATTTTTTAGAATTAACCTTTTTCATTATCGGCATTTCTTTTAAATATAACCATTCTTTCCCAATCTTTTTTCTTTCTTTCCTTTTTCCCCTTTTCCTTCCTCTCTTTTTTATTTTATTTCACTTTTCCTCTTTTCCTCTCTCTTTTCCTCTCTCTTTTCCTCTCTCTTTTCCTCTCTCTTTTTCTCTCTCTCTCTTTTCCTCTCTCTTTTCCTCTCTCTCTTTCCTCTCTCTCTTTCCTTCTCTTTTCCTCTCTCTCTTTCCTCTCTCTTTTCCTCTCTCTTTCCTTCTCTCTCTCTCTTTCCTTCTCTCTCTCTCTCTTCCTTCTCTCTCTCTCTCTTTCCTTCCCTCTCTCTCTCTTTCCTTCCCTCTCTCTCTCTTTCCTTCCTCTCTCTTCTTTCCTTCCCTCTCTCTCTCTTTCCTTCCCTCTCTCTCTTTCCCTCTCTCTTTTCCTTTTACCTCTTTTCACAATCCTTTCACCCCCTCCATTTTCCTATCCCTTTTCTTTGTCTTTCTCTCCCTTTTCCTCTCAACTTTTCTTTCTTTCTTGCAGTTCCTTTGTTTACCTTTCACCCCCCCCTCTTCTCTGGTTTTTATTTTTTTCCCCATTTTTAGAAACAGTTAAAACAAAAGATAATCATTATCTTCCAGCCTCGCCTTCTTCACATTCTTTCCTCCCTAATTTCTTTTTCTGATTGTCTTCAACTTGAAACTATTTTCCCCTTTTACATTTGTTTCTTTTATTAGTTTTTTTTTTTTTTTTTTGTTCTTTTTCTTTTTTGTTACCTTTCTCTCTGTGCCCTTCCATTCTGATGCAAATTTCTCAACAACATAATTCACTACGATGAACGGAGCGCCAACATTCTTGGCCAGAACTGTTTTATGTCAGATAAAAACCATTTTACGTCGTCTCTATCTGTCTCGGTGCGCCTAGCGCTAGTGCCGCCAATGTGTGTCTTTAAGGGGGCGGGAAGAGTCGCCACAGTGCTGCCGCTAGACGGTAAAAGATCGGCGGGGGATGGAAGCTCATCTTGCCTTCACCGTAGAGACGCTATTAAAACGTGTTATTCCAATTGTATATATACAGTTTCGCACTTTTTATTCACTACTGACATATTTTGTGTTTTTATCCCGGGGTCGACAGCACCACACAACACTTCGAACTATAAATCTAGCATCTGCCGTAGAATTAAAATAAATAAAAAATAAAATCAAGTCAGATTTACTGGCAATCTTCATGGGATTTGTTTGTAGAAAGAGCATTTGGAAGGGACTATTCTTAAACTATTGTGTTGTTTGGATAAACGACTAACCAGGTCAAATTGATGTTGGTAAAAAATGGGGCAAGTGAAAAACTAAGGAATTATTATTCATTTCTCTTCTGAGTATTCTAGCCGATCTTAACAATGCTGTTGATTGGATGGTCTCAATTCTACCTCTGATTTCCAATACGTCTTGTTTGTTTTCTAAAATTTGCGGGACTGTTCCAATTGCGCCATTTACAAATGGTATCACTTTCACCCTTGTATTTCACATTTGTTTCAATTCTCTGGCTAGGTCCAGGTATTTGTCTATCTTTTTTATTTCATTTAGTAGTTCAGGTTAAAAGCGCGGTAAGGGTAACCCAAAGCCGAACTGTTTTCGAACTTATGCCATTATTATTGGGAAATAATAATCGTTTTGGTAAACGAGCCAGGCTTTGACCCGTTTACCAAATTTTTTTTTCGTTCTCCAATGATCGCTAAATAAGATCTGATATTTTGGCTTTGGGTTACCGTTGCACTTTTAAGCTGGACTATTTAATTATCTGTTTATTAGGAGGGTAACTCGTATAACCGACGCTTTAAAAATTATTTAGAAGAAAATGAATAGAATATAAATCAAACAAATTATATCTAACATCAGGTCAAATAGTTATTTTATTCATTCTTTAATAATTTTGCCCCTTACCCCAAACAAAACAATAATAAAAATAACTAGACAAAAAAACAAAAACAATAAAAGTAATTTCATCATTATTCTATGGTTAGTTAAAAAATGTTAATAACTGTTAATGTTATTAATTTAAAAAATGTCTTCAACAAAGAACATTAGAAGGGGGTCTCTCTCTCTCTCTCTCTCTCTCTCTCTCTCTGTCTCTCTCTGTGTGTGTGTGAAAATTATTAAAACATTCTAAGAAATCCATTTTTTTTATTAACTGAAAGTATTATTTTTCTTACGTTTGCAAATAATTTTTTCGACATAATGTCTATCTTATTAAAGCATCTTTCCAAATGTAGATGCAGTGTGCCAATTATTATTTTTTTCTGTTTCTTTAATTCATAACTGTTATTTTATGATCGTTAGTATAAGAAACACAGATAACAAATAACGTATAAGCCTTCATCGAGACTTGAATCACTTGTCCTCAAAAATCTACCTTTACGCGGACCTGTTACGGGTCAAAAAGATGTTAAAAATAATTTGTACGAAATAGGAATATTTGATATAACCATGTAAAACTACGCAAAATATATAAATATAGACATACAATGTACGTAGTTACCTAACCCGTCGACGTGAAATAGCCACTGACGGGTTGAAAAACTTTGTATGGCAACCGGTCTAGGAGAATGAAAACTCTGAATTCAAACCTGTTAAAGTCAACTTTAAAAAATCGACCCTTAGTCGCATCCTGTTTGTTCGGCGGCGTTAGGTAAATACATATAGTATTTATTTTCTAAGGTTATAAAATGGTGGTCTGAAAGATGCTATAAAATGCAACTGTAATTAAGATAAAATAAATTTTGAATAACCTGGTTAATTTTGAACTAAAAATATTTATTTGTAAAATGGATTATAGCTTAATATTAATATTCATTTCTCTCTCTCTCTTTTTTTTTTAGAAATGACGTGTCCCAACACAGCTGAAAACGACAAAGGCAAGGGTGATTCCAATAACAATGCAGACACAAGTGGCGACTGTGCCTTATTACGTCAGCGACAACGACGGAAACCCGGGTACTTTTCTCACAGGCTCAGGTGTTTGAATTGGAAAGACGCTTCAAGCAGCAACGCTACCTGTCTGCCCCAGAACGCGAACAGCTGGCCAACATGCTAAAATTGACGTCGACACAGGTGAAAATCTGGTTCCAGAATCGTCGGTATAAATGCAAACGACAACGCCAAGACAAAACTCTTGAGATGTCGACGCTGCATCCTCCAAGACGTGTAGCCGTTCCAGTCCTGGTCCGTGATGGGAAACCCTGCTTAGGTCAGAGCAACGTCAGTCCTCCATATTCGACTCCTTATAACGTTAACCCATTTGCATATTCTACTGGTCCCGCCTACAACAGCAACAACAATAACAACAACAACAATTTAACATCTGTTAACCAAATTCAGCAGAATGGATACGTACAAAGCCAAATTCACCACGGGATTCGAGCATGGTGAAATTATTTTTAAAAAACGGGACAACCTAAATGAACCTTTTTATTTTTAAAAATATTTTTTACACACACTCACAGTAAAAAAAGAAAAAAGAAAAAAAAAAGGGAGAAATTCAGTAAGATATTATTCAAGTATGAAAAGATTTTATCATGACGACTGAAAGGAATTTTTTTGTTGGCTTTTTTTTTTTATAACTTTTTGTTACCCTCTAAAATCGCTAAAAGGCATTGTTTATAATTTTTTATTTGTTCATTTGTGAGTTAAAAAAAAAACTTTTTCTACATTATTTTCCTGATCACACTTGTTTTTAATTTTAACTATTTTAAATACAAAACCAAAAAAAGATCACTGCTCTAAGCTACAAGATCTGGTTAAAGTTATACACGCTAAATATCAAAACAATGCAAACAATCTCTTATCCCTATTTTTTTTTTTTTTTTGTATCTTCCATTCTT
Organism: Doryteuthis pealeii; assembly: GCA_023376005.1. Lineage (NCBI taxonomy): Eukaryota > Metazoa > Mollusca > Cephalopoda > Myopsida > Loliginidae > Doryteuthis > Doryteuthis pealeii. The sequence continues at coordinate 57,062,237 of CM042144.1, read as the reverse complement.
TCGACGCATCTTCCATTTGGGGGCGGGGGATATAGAATTATGATGAAAGAAAAAATCCAGCAAAATTCTTACATTTTAAAATTCTCTCTTTCTAGTTTACATTTTTTTTATTTGAGAGAAGAAAAAAAATAACGAAATAACAGTAAATTTATGTTCATGTTTATTGAATCATTTTCTTCAGTTATTTCACCAAAAAATCAAATAATTTAATCGCGATCGAGAGTTAAAACATGAATATTTGAAACAACTTAAACCTTAAAATCGCTTAGGAACAAGGTAGAAATTTGTACGAATTTGGAATGAAGATCATGCGAATTATTATAAAACAAATGAGAAAAAAACCCACTGATTCTTCTGTATTATAACGTCGACAATGAAATATTAGTTAATGTGTGTATAACTTTGTGCATTATGTACATAGATAAGCACATTAAATGTATTCCCAACACACTCACAAAAATCAATTTACCTACGTCTTTAAAGAAAAAAATTCAAAAAAAAATTCATATTCAATACTTCCCCTAATTCCTTATTTAATATTTTCATTATGGTTTAGTACATCATGAAACAAAAAAAAAATACAAAGAAAATTAATTCCTGAATATAAATGGGGGAAAAACAAACAATTGATTGACAAATCTATCCTCCTCTAAACGAGGCTATAAAAAAAATCATCTTTGTGAAATATTTTTCCTGAGATTTATTAAATTTCAATTTGTAAACAAAGAAAGTTATTTGTTTTGTTATTTTTTATCTTGTATATTTCTTCCTATGTGTGCATGAGTGTTACATTGAAAACATCCATATACCTTGAATTATCTTTTTTTTTCTTTTATCATCTATATATTTATACTCTTGTTCCTTAATCTTCCGACCGTTATCATCCTGTAACACCCTCTGGTTAAAAACGAGACCGTCCAAATCATTCAAAATTAAATGCAAAAATTTAAATCTTGATTATATGGTGTCGCTTAACTACCGAATTCTTATTTTTTGTGTGTGTCGTCACCTCAGCTAAATAATGGACCATTCCGTTTTTATTATAAAGTTAAGAAAAATGACATGCTACACAGAAAAAATATATTAAGAAAGAAAGAGTATGGAAAGGATAGAGAGGTGAGCATGCGGAAGTGATAACTCTATTTTTTTAATCAAACATAATGAAAATATGGAAAGAATGAAAGAAAAGAGAGAGCGAGTGTTAAATCAAGATTATTATACTTTTTAAATATCGAACTATTAAGCAATAGCTCTTCAGTAAATATATCAAACGCTGTAATAATTAAATCATCATACTCTGGTATACCCACCGGTCCTGCTAGTCTATATATTAATCTGCTAGTTATCTACCTACGTGTGTCATGCCTTGTCATCATTTCAGATATAATAATGGACCATTCCATTCTAATTTATAAGATATGAATGCATGTATTCAAATGTTATGAATAATGGAACATATCACTGTAATGGTTAAATCGAACTTAACGGACCTAAATTCCACCATCATATGTCACCCCGCCGAACACAGATTCTCAAAGTTAATTGACCTGAAAAATGTTTTTAAATAAAATAACTGGTGTATTGTATATTTTATTAATTAATATATCACTGAAAATTTCATTAAATTCGGTTAATTCCCTGATTTTTTTCTTTTTCTTTCTTTCGGTGATGGTGGAATTTAAGTCCGTTAAGTTCGAATTAACCGATGTAATTGTGAAAAAGTAATGCGAAAGAAAAAGTGTTACATGCCAGCAGGAAAAAGAAAGCAAATAAAAAAAGGAAAGAAAGGTGATAGGAAGCGATAACACTTTTCAATGAAATCGCAAAAAAAAGCAGAAAAGGTAAGTTAGAATAAATAAAGGAGAAAGAAAGAAAGAATTTCATTGAACTATTTCAATACCTCTTAAGTAAACGTTGTAATAGTCATATCATATCATACCATACCATATCATACTATGGTATATCTACGGTTCCCGTTAGTTCTGTATTATAGCAAAGTCTGCTGATTGGTCTATTGTCTGTATCAGCCGAACAGTGAGAGTATATACCTTTTTCACTCGCGCTAGACCAGGGAGATTGTTTTTTGCTGAGGTGGAGTGACACAGCTACTGTCAGATCCCAGTTGCTTTACCGTACAGATCATATTACCCAAGCTGTACTAATCATGCGCTGAGTTTTCGAGGACCGGTATCAAACCCAGAACCTTGCGATTCCTAGGTGAATGCTCTACCGGATGAGCTAAACTGGTCTCAGTATTATAGTGAATTCCGGTTTATTGGTACATAATGAGAAAACACTATTTAATCCAATTAGGTGACTGTCACATTTAGCCGAAGCAATTGAATGTTTTCAGTTTTACTAAGCTGGAGTTTAATCAATAAAAATTCATTGAACTTATAAGGAAAGAAAAATAAACTCATGATCCAGGTTAAAAGTGCTGTAAGGGTAACCCGAAGCCGACTTATTTTTTCAATGCATGTAGGTATTTACCCAACCCGTTCACCACGCGTAGGATGTGACACAAGATCGCAAATATGGATCATCTTAAAAATAGGATAATTAAACGATAGATAAGTTTGAACAGTGCTTTATAGCGAAGCAACTATATAATTAAGAATTTTTTTTATTTTACCAGCGTAAAATGGAAAATTTCACAACCCTCTGCTGTGCACTGTTTAGGGTTAATTCATTCAAGCTGATATGCTACATTCATATGTTTATGAATTCTTGTGGAGAGAGAAGACTTTCAATCAAATTCTTAATGATATAGTTGATTCATAATAAAGCATTTTTCAAACCCATCTATCGCTTAATAGTCTTTTTTTTTTTTTTTTTTTTTTTTTTTTTTTTTTTTTTTTTTTTTTTTTAGGTGTAAGAATTTGCTGAACGCCGTCTCTACGGCCAAGAAAGTTTCAGTGTCCAAAATCCATCTGCTTGTCTTACATGTGCTCGGTTTGAAAAGTTCTGAAAATAAATTCTAACTTTGTACGACGCTGAAAGTTTATTGGTAGACTTATGATTTGATGATAAGTAAGGCAAGGGGCGGGTATTTCCCCAATCCGTTCGCCACGGGTAGGATGTGACACAAAGTTGAAAGTATGGGGAATCCAGCGAGGATCAAACTCACCAGTCAGTAGTAATGGATCTGCAAAACAAGCTTGCTACCACTACATCACGATGGGACCATCTTGATTACCCAACTCATTCGCCACGACTAAGATGTGACACAAGGTCGCAAGTATGGGGTACCCAGCGAGGATCGAAATCGATATTCAGTAGTAATGGATTTCAGAAACTAGATGACTAACCATTACACCACGATGGGACGCCCAGGTAAGTTAATAGGCATATGAAATGGGAAATTTTAAATTTCTGGTTAGTGGGTGTGAATGACAGAAGCGACATCAGATAACCCGGCTCAAATACATGGTAGGTTTATTTGCAATTGAATTTTAAATGGCGTTCCGTGTTTTAAATTTTTAAAAAGACATATAAGATATATTAATAGTTTTGGCTTGTCTTATCTCTAACAACCACGTGTTGGTTATTGCAGCATGATCGACACCTTCAAACACAGTTTCTCAGAAACTCAGGTCACATTCCTTGCAATTCATCAGTTCCTCCCTCATTTTGAATTGTCATCTACTCCCCGTTATTCTTGTAATACCATGGATTTATGCGTATGTCTGGACAGGGAAGTATAAAAACTGACAGTTACCGAAGAAGCGAGTCTTCCCACTCACGTCATCTATGTTGTCGAAAAGAGTTGCCAGAAGGAAGTTTAAAATAATGTGGGACTGCTTCGGGAACACCATCTCTTACGTTTGGATTCAGTTATCCTTTTCTTGATAGGTTTCCCGCCAAAATTATAGAGCCTAGTGTGTGCTACTATTTTACTCATAGCTGCAGAAGGAGATGGGTTCCAAAAATCTCAAAACCTTCCCTGTGGCGTTGCTGGACTGCGACATTGTGGTTAACGAGTTCAAACCCCAGTCACGCTATTACATTCACTTTTGACTAATACGCCTGGGAACGATACGATCCCTCTCACCCACCCCCAGTTATAGTTTAAATAGTACCATCACTGTTCTTCTATAAAGATGGTTTGGCCATTAAATAACCCATGAAGGTGGATATGCCATTAAACGAAGAAACTAACCAACCTGAACCTTTTTTTATGATTAACAAAGAAACCAAACCAGGTTAAAAATCATACTGTGCACCCCCACCTTTGAATAGATGTTCCATCTTGGTGTAATCTTGCAGATCCATTTTTACTAAATAGTAAGTTCGATCCTCAATAGTCGCTCAATACTTACAGCCTTGTCACATCCTATCAGTGGCAAATTGGTTGGGAAAATACCTATTCTACACCCTTTGAATGACATGAAACAATCTAATACTTCAACTTAGCAATAATACAATGTGTGTTTCAATAAGGACAAATACAGCATTTTCACCAATGCATGAAATTTAGTATTTTCAGGATCGGCAGGTAACTAAGCGACTTAAACGTAGGTATATATTTACCCAACTCCTTCACCGCAGACAGGATGCAACACAAGGTAATTTTGTTTTAAACGGAGTAAAGCTGGTTTGAATTCAGAGTTTTCCTTCTCTTATACTGGTTACCTAACCAAGGCCAAAAACCAAATCTGCTCTACTAGTTACCCATAGCTAGAGTGGGGGTCGATTGGAGCCTTTTGCCAAAAGAATCAGCGTAGAGGGAAAGACAAAGAACCTCTTTCAGGATTTGAACTTGGTTACTGATTCCATCAAGCGCTCCTTGAACTAAGTTGTTTAAGTAAATATCTACCCAACCTGCTCACTTCGGGTAGAATGTAACACAAGTTAACAAATATGGGTTAACCAGCGAGAATCGAACTCGCGATTCAGTAGTAATAGATCTGCGAGACTAAGATAAGTTGTTTAAGTATATGCATAATTGTATGTATTTGCCAACCCCTCCGCACAAGAAAGGACACAAGGTCAATTTTTAAGTTTAATGGGTTTTCCTATTTAAAATATCGTATAAAAAATCAGTGGTTTTATTTGGAGTGGGGGTTGGAAAGGATTATTTTATTTGGGGTAGGGACTGGAACGGATTGTTTTATTTGGGGTGGGGACTGGAACGGATTAATGATATTTAATTTATTTCAATTGGGAAAATTGATTTGATATACGAGTAAATTGAGTTATGAAGTGAACGAATTAAAATTGTAAATCAAGGTACCAATGTAGGTTAAAATTAGTTCGTGCTGGCTTAGTGTTTTAGTAATAGGATTAAATGACGTTAGATGCCAGATTTAATGTGTTGCTTGATCATTTTAAGAAACTCTCTCATACAATCATTCTCTCTCACTCTCTCTCTCTCCTCTCTCTCATACACACACACTACTCTCACAGAAGAAATGGATTTGAAATTCCGATTTTTCTTTTACAAGAACGGAAATGGTGAACTGACGATTTCTGAGCAACGCCTTTTTTTATAAGGAGCTAAATGGGGGAAAATCCTCGAGACCATTTCATTGAGTAAATGAAATAGTTTTGATCGTTTTGTTGGCGGTATCTAATTTTTTAGGTCAGAGAAAACACTCGAGCATAAAAAGATTGGTTGAAAAACAGATAAAAATTCAGAAAGACAAAACAGGAAATAGTGATAAGTAGGTTCAACTGGATTGTCAAAACTCATATTTTTAAGGTTTGTATAATGGAAATGTGTACACCCACTTTATAGATCACCCCTATTCTATTTTCAAAGTCTCGGGAAGACATTTATGAAATCAATGTAACTTATTCTAAACACGGTTGGTTGGTTGGTTTTTATGGCATGGTATGGGTTATTTTATGCCGAAGACGTTTTTGTTTTATTCGTTCTTGTCGGGTATTCATTTTTTCAAACTCATTTTTTAAACACACTTTTTAAAAACTCATTTTTTAAATGATATATACACACACACACACACACACATATATATATATATCAATGCGTATATCCGTATCACAGGCCTAGCAACTGGGCGTGACAAAGTTGCTGATAAAAAATTGAATCTTTTTTTAAATAGAATCTTTTACCTTTTACTCTCGGGTTAGCTTACCTTTATTATCTAAGAATACTGAATTAAGTATGTTATTTTATTCTATTTGAATTTGCAATATTATATCTTTGAAAAATGATCATATGCCAACATCTGCCATTTATAAATGAGTGTAAGGATACGAACAAATTCCTTTTCTGAAAACTTTAGGGTATTTCGCGCATAGCTAAATCTAAACAGCAAAATTGGAAGAAATTGTTTAGAAGGTAAGAGTAAGAGTTATTTTTTGTCTCTTTTGGGAGGTACTGGGCTGCTTCCTGGGGTTACTGTAAGACCAGGATAACCCGTGGCAAAGGTGGAACAAGCCCCGAACTCTTTGCTGTTTTCCAAACTTTAATGTCGTAGTTCCCATATAAGGGGGGGTATCATATATTAAGCTGATAAGAACAGGGGTCAGGAGGCGAATGGTTTGTTTCCTAAAAATTGGTGTATTTTTACACGAAAATGATCTGTCAACAACAACAATCAACACAAAAATGTAATTACAAAAGTTTGCTGCAAAATATTTTAACAAACTTTCATGTTAAAGAATTCTCGCTTTTTTATTAAAAAAAATAAAGTAAGTCATTTTTAAATCATTTGATCCAAACATTAAAGAAAATTAAGATATAGAAAGTTTTCGTGTTTGTAGCTGATACGAACATTCAAAATAGTCGCAGCCAACAATACCGTGACATTACAAAGTTTTGATTTTTAATTATAAGAACAAAATGTCAATCAGAATAAAATATTCTTGTCCAAATAATTGAAGGATAAATTGCTGTCAAAATATTTTTCCAAAAAATATTATTTTCTCTCCGAATCAATAACAAAAAGGTCATGGTTGAATCTTATTTTACTTCCGGAATTTCGTTTCCGATTAGCCTATAAAAATGACAAATTCATATATTCATACATATTTTAAATTCTTGATTCTGAATCCTGATTTAACTCTTTGAGTGTGAATGAGAGAGAAGCGACATAAGATAACCCGTTGTTTACAAACACAAAAGTTAGCGAATTTACAATTTGAATTTTGAAATGTTGTTGTCTATGATAGCTGCAAGGGGGTTGAGGTAAAATGGCTCGAATACTCCTTCCTAAAGCAGTCTCTACGCAAATGGCTGGGTTTCTCAGTCACGTACGGTCGCATACGAGATTAAACTGGGGAAGAGGTTCATATGTATAACAGTGAATAAAAACAAAGCTGGACACTGCGCGCTCACAGCCGAACTTGTAGAAATGTTCTTATTCTGTGAAGAATTGGCAATATCAAACAAACTGTTAGCGTACTCTCATATATATATATATGTGTGTGTGTGTGTGTGTGTGTGTAGCCGCTCACAGTGGCTCTCCCACCACTGCGATCCTATCGTAAACCACTGGCAACGGCTTTCACACGAATCACTGGTTTACACTCAGATTACAATAATAATGGGACTTTATTTGAATAGAATGAGTTCTGAGTTGAATAGATAGTGAATTTTGAAACACTCATGATACAGGGGAAATTTGGTAGGCAAAGAGTTAAGTCAAAATCTTTCAGACTTTGGAATTTATAGTTCATACACTTTAGAAGCTCCATGTAATTTTTACCAAATGATATAGTTTAGTTAATATTTTTTTAAATTTTAGTACCTCAAAATCTCTTTCATAATAGTCAAAAAGTGCTGTGTGACAGGTTGTCGTAGCAATTATAATGATAAAAATAAGGTTAGCGTTTTCGTCTTTTCCAAGATCAAAATAAGCGAGAACGATGTCAATATCTAAAGTCAACACCCCTGTTGCTTGTGAAAAGCATTTTCCAACTAAATATGAAACAATAAAATATGTAAAAGTACGAAGGAAAGATTTCCCATCAGTATTTTATAATTTATCATCAAGTTTATTACCAAATCCTCAACCAAAATCAAGAACAATCAAAACATCTACTTTTGTGTGAAATGTGCTAAATGATAAGCTAGCACAGTTTTTAGAAAAAGAGAAATATATCAGTTTTGAAAAATCGTATGATAAAATTCTGTTGATTAATAAATTAATAGGATTTTGTATCAACACTTACAGTTATAAATCGAACAAGCAGCTGTTCATTCGGTCTGTTTTTCTTTACTGGATGTATTCAAAGTTTTTAATTTTTAAAAAATTGAAAATTTTAATGCTACCATGCTGCTCTAAATATAACAATTTCTCTCTTTCAAAAAAATTGAGTATCAACATTTCAGCACTGCTTACAGATCAATGAAGCAATTCGTTTTCTCAGTCAATCAAAAAAAAATTTTTTAAGAACATATGTCACCAGAAAGTATTGGGACAAAATATTGTGATTCTGATATTCCTTTAAAAGTATTTGAATATTTTGTAACATTTCGATCATTATATAACAGAGAGGAGGGAGGATTTTAAGTTATCCAGTGAGAGGACATTATTAGCTTTGGTATCTAAAGTAGCAGAATTAGATGACTTGAATATTCTTGGTGATAGGAGGTATGTCCGAAAAGTTCCAAGATTGGTGTCACAAAAAAAATATTTAAATCTAAACTACAAAATACAAGTTATCCCCTTCAGAGTAATCCCTCTGGAGTCTAATGCACTTTCCCATCCTTCTCTTCCACACTTGCATGCAATCCTGGAAGGATTCTTCCGGGATTCTCCGTAGCTCTGTCGTCACGGTCTTTTTGATGTCATGCACATCGTCAAAACGGGTTCCCTTGAGCTTGGGGAAGAGGAAAAACTCACATGATGCCAGGCCGGGCGAGTAGGGATGTTGCTCCAGCACAGTAATGTTTTTCTCGGATACTGTGGGCAGGTGCGCTGTCATGATGAAGCACCCACGAGTTATCTGTCACATCTCTCGCCTCTTGCACTGAATGAAGCAAACGCCACAGTATCACTTTGTAGACATGCTGGTTGATCGTCTTGTTCTGTGACTCGCACTGGTCGATTCCCCTCACATCGAAGAATGCGATCAACCTGGGACTTTTCTGACACACCTCGTATATTTTGCAAAATTTCTGAAAATCAGAAGATGTATATTCTTTTAGTTGATGAAATGTAAGTAAAAACTACTCTAGAGAATAACCGGGGGAATTCATTCGATTTTGCTAAAATATACTTAGTGGTGCTATTATTTCTACGATGATGGCAAGTGAGATTAGACCGTTCATTGACGGATTGTTTTTTCTTGTTTTCTTTTTCTTCACCATTTCGTTTTAATTCTCGGTCTGTCCTCCTTTTTTTTTTTTTCTTCTTTTCTTCCTCTTTTCTTCTCTTACTCTTCTCATTGTGATTATCATTTGTAGTAGTAGCAGTAGCATTTGAGCTAATCTCTAAAAAAAAAAAAAACCCATGAAAAAAAAACAATAATGAGAGTATCTTCATGTACATAGATATTACTTCTGAAATGACTTTAATAAAGTTAACCAGTTATCTTTGAAATTATAAGCTTGACAATTTACAAAGAGGCTATGATTAAAATAGATAAAGCAAGTCTACGCATATCTCGACCATTCTTCACTTATTTCATTAGAAAAAGCACAAAACGTTCACATCTGGATGAGAATGACTAGAAGTATTTAAATAAGTAAGACCTGTTAAATGGCGGATTAATAGCGATCGAGAAATTCTTCACTCGGATTGACGACCAGTAAAGTAGGCATTCTTATTTTTAATTTTTGTTTTTATTAATTATTTTAAACTTTTTAAAACACTTTTCTTGCCAATCGCCCATTTTAACTGCCCTACGCACGTGAACCCAGTAAATTCCACGGGTAATGAATCACTCTAGCAAAAATTATTGCTTCAATAAAATGAACTTAGATTTTTTTCATTTAGCAATAAGAGCAGCATTTCTATTGATTCAGCTACAGGCAATAAATTGTATTATTTTTAACGATCGGAAATAACACTTTTTTTTTATTCCGTGGAATATTTCACCCATAAATTGGGAAATACAATATACCTGTTGTTGTAAGCAAATATTTTGAATCCCTGCTCATGGAATTTGTATTAGTTCCTCTATTTCCTCAAAAAGCGGGGTCGGCTGAAAAGTTCATCGACTGACCAAGATACTTTCATGGAATGAGACCAAATGAGGTTTATTTTTTAACATAGTCACCCTTTATGGTCCACAAACTTCTTTCATTGGTGATGCAGTGCTTAAATCCAGTAGTGAAACAAAAGGGGCTTAGAGAGGGGCAGCTACCCCGGGGTGCAGCTTCAGATGGCATAACATCGTCCTAACTCAAAAGCCTTTGCGTTGCTATAACATTGAAATATATTACCTACTTTTTGCCACAATACTCCTGAACTATGAATGCGTTCAAAGTGGGAGGGTAGGTGAAACTTGTGCCCCTGAAGTTACAGCGCCTACTGTCATTGTAAAGTCCAATGTTCGAAATAAAATTCTCGACCACAGATGTCGCATATGAAGGCTGTCCTTGAGATGTTGATGTGCCGGAGCTTTGTTGTCGCTGCTTTCTTCTGGACCTCTTGGCTCCATGGTGTTGCCCATTCTGAAAATCTGAATCAGTATTTATTGGCCACTGGAGGGGTGCCAGGCCGAGCTTCCTCTCGCCCCTGGATCACGACGTTGGTACGCCACTGGTTATGTCCCGTTGGTAAAAATGTAACTAATAGCAGATATGACATCTTCATAGGAACTTGCCATCCTATGAACTTTTTTCTGCCCCATCTCGTATATCAGCCAGTTGTTTTAACAAAAGGAGAAACATTAAACCACCTTTCTCTTGATGTTACAATCACGGAGATTGACAAGTAAATTAAAAAGCAATAAATAAATTGATAAATGCATCAGACCTGTTGCCTTGTTATGTATTCACCCGACCCCTCGATCACGAATAGGATGATAAGTGGAGTTGAACAGGTTTTAATTCAAAGTTTTCCTTCTGATAGACCGGTTGCCATAGCTAGAATAAAGTGCCCAGTCTGTCCTAATATTTACCCATGGACGGAGGTAGAATAGGTGGGTTTGTACATTTCCAAAGTGTATTAGCGCTATGTGAAATGCAAACAGTCGTGTCTAGGATTTGAACTCGGCTCGCCGTGTTCGTTTCCTACGTTAAGTGACGAGCGCCTCCAAAATGTGTTGTACGTTGCAATATGTTTTTGTGTGTATCTGACAAGACTAAAGTAAATTATTCCAAGTGATTTAAGGATGAAACAGCACAAATGCTAGATACCATCTCTTTACATAGACGATATATATGATTTCTGTACCAGATAAATATGTAGTGTACTTATCTTTTCTGTGGCTTCTTCTTATCTTGGGCTTAGTATCTTCTCAATCAGGAAATGTCTGTCTTCTTAAGATTCTAAGCTGACTGAGACGTCCAGTGTTGTCGTTTGTTTTTAGTAATAACACAAGACATTTCTTTGGTGAATTCACAAGTATTTTATTTGAATCTGAACCCGGGCCACTCAATTGCGCTAGAGAATCTAGCTAACTGCTATAGTGTCTTCATTCTTCAGTGGCCAACTAGAAACTATCTCCACCATGCTTGGATGGCAGACAGGAAGAGGAGTCAAAATAAGGTTAAGAGACCTCATTCAAAAATACCTATTTTTAACCGTTTTATTTTGACTTTAAATAAATTCTCTACACTAACCGTGCATAATTAACAGCATATCCATCAATTATGCAACACAAAGACAAAATCTCAAACAAGTGGAAAGCAGAGATATTGGTCCTTGCAAAATTTCTATCTAAATAAGATACACGATACACATACGACAAAGCTGTGATATACCTCACCGTAGCACAATAGTTATCTAATAAAAAGTGAACTAGCGAACTGTTTCGTCAGACAAACTTAGAAATCAAGACACCACGTTATAAATGGGTATTTTCTAAACTTGACTTAGTATGGCACAAGGTCACAGTGGATGAGCACCTGTGAAGATCAAACTCACTCTACCGACAAATTGTTCCCTGAAATTAGCTTGCTAACGATATCTCCATGGTAGGCGACCTACCTCTAATCATGTATATATTCTCTTAATGTTTTTTCTAAGTTTCAGCCCCACCCACAAAATACCCTCCCCCCGGCATCATTTACAGACTCAGATAACCAGTAGCTTGTTTACAACACTGTGTGTATCAGTGTATGTCCTGCCGTTTAGATTTATTATTCTAATATCCAGGAAGCAGATATCCACTCATTTGACGCGGGATTCTTGGACAAACAGTTAAGCTCTTTAACTGATACAAACTCAGATCCAGTTACAGCTGGTCGTAGAGCTAATGTTAAAACTGTTGATTGAAGGGCTGGTTATTTCATTTAATAGCATATCAACTCCTCTGGGCTATTCAGTGCCAAGTCTTATTCCCCCTTTTTTTTGTATATATACTTTTTAGCTAATAGTTTGTAGATAGATATTTGTTTGGTTTGGTTTTGTTGTAATGGAATATTCCATTCTCTCTCTCTCTCTCTCTCTCTCTCTCTCTCTCTCTCTCTCTCTCTCCTCTCTCTCTCTCTCTCTCTCTCTCTCTCTCGCTCACTCACACACACTTATGTGGTCGGACTATATCTATAGTGAGCACAGCATTATGCTTGGCTGACTTCAAGGATTAGTAGCGTACCTCACTATTCCTTGTCTGTCTTATTGTATCTCTCGGGAATAAAACCCTCTATCTTAAATCTACGAACGTGTTGACTGGTTCTTCCACCCGACTACAACCTTGTCTGATTGTATCCCTTTTAAGGACACAACAGGTTTATAAATTGGTAGAAATAGATTTATTAACTTCATGTGTATTAATAAATTGGTAGAATTGATAAACTGATGTTTGACCTTAGCCCTCACTTTCAAGCACCTATATGATGAAAATAAAAAGTGCGTGGTGTAATGGTTAAAGTCATTGGAAATGGACTCGTCGCCCCGAGTTCAAATCCCGGACGTGGTAATGGCATTTAACTTAGCGCTAATACCCTTTGGAAATGTATGAATCCTACTCTCCCTCCAGCTATGGGTAAATAGGGCAGACTGGGCTCTTTAACCTTGGTTAGGCAACCGGTCTAGGAGAAGGAAAACTCTGAATTCAAACCTGTTGAACTCCGCTTAAAAATTGACCTTGTGTCACATCCTGCTCGTGCGGAGGAGTTGGTAAATATGTATATGATAAAAATGAAATGGAAGAAACTATATAATTACCTGGACTTTGCTGGAGAACTGAAATAGTTATGGAACATGAAGGTGAAGTTGATGTTAACAATCGCAAATAACCTGATAAAATAACTAGGGGAACTAGAGATTGGAGAAAAAATTGAGATAGTTTAGACCATTGCACTTCTTAGACCGACTAGAATACTGGGAAGAGTCCCGATAACTGAGAAAATTTGCTGTCACTTGAAATTTAATGAAGAGCACTAATAAGTAATCATATTTCCATTAAAATCTTTCTTTCTTTTTGGTTGTTTCACTTTTCAAATTATTTTCATTCAAAAGTTATACATTTTGCCATTCCAACCTTACCGACTCCCTCCCGCTCCCCAAGTGATTCACTGAAAAAAATAAACAAAATCAAATAATTAAATAAAAGGAAAAATTTCATTTAGGAAACAAACTTTACCAAGTGAAAATACAATCATAAGATTATTTGTATCACTAATAAGAAGACTTATAAAAATGATGATCGTATTTCAAAACGACACATTCCTGTTTTCTATTAGATTTTAAGAACTTTGTGTCACATTCTACTAGTGGAAAAAAAACCTCACTAATTATGAATCGCACACAAGATGTCTTATAAGAGTAAATCTAAAGAGAGAAACTGGAGAGCACCTGGTAAGGATTGAACTCACTACCCAGGAGTAATAAGACTAACTTATTATAGACTACGCTACGGTGAGGTTCCCCTCAACTGATAGGAAGAGTGATTATTTTTTGTCTGTTTCATTTGTTTAACAGCATATCAACTCATGCACTATTTAATGTCGAAGTTAGATAAATTTCTAAATTTTTGCTTACAATCATAGCTATATTGTTATTGTCCTATTGTATTTTTCTTAAATAACACTTTTTTGTCTATAATTATATAATATATTAGTTTGCACACAGTTATGTTGATGGTGTCGATGGTGACGTAGTGTCTGTTATAGACAGACAGACACATAATTTCCATCATAACAACTAGCAAAAATATGCACCTTCACCGGGTGCAACGAAACTAAATAAGAACGTATATTAAAAGATTACACTTGTTAAACCTTCTAGACACCAATCAGTATAATCTCAATAAGAAAATTTCAAACCCAATTAACAACCATTCTATAATTCCACAAAAAACAAAAATGCAATTTCAGCATAAAATGACCAATGGCAGTTTAAATTGCCATAAAAGAAAGAAAGAAAGAGAAAAAAGAAAGAACAAAACAAAGAACACAGTTGATCAAATATTCCTAATACTAATAATTATAAGGTTCCCAGTATTATTATTCAATACATACAAATTTCAAAACAAATCTAGTTGACCCATAGATAGGACCCTATCAGGTACTACTGCTTCGGTCAAAGTGGATGGGAGTAATGGCAATGTAGACGTACTCCACACTCCCCAGAATTCCATATGCAGTTTAGTGATATATCCAGGACACGTTCTTTTTAAAGAGGAAGAGCCTTACTCTACTGCAGAGGATACTATCAACGTATTCAAAGTCCTCCCAACAGAGCGGGCAAGTATTTTGGACCTGGTGAGGATCGAACTCATTACTCAGTAGTAATTGGTCTGCGAGAATAACCCGTTAACCACCATGAGGTAGTCTCTCGACCGATATAAAAGTTATTATTTTTTGCTTGTAGCGGTCAGTATTTTAAACTTGTCACTCATCCGGTTTACGGTCAAGCCACGTTGCAAGCACCGGTTTCTGCTAGATCACCGAAGTTAAGCAGCGAGGAGCCTGTTCAATACTTTGATGGGTGACCATTTAAGCAATAATAATAAACCGAATATCAAAATGATTTGATTCGGCATTAAATGGCCCAAAAGTGGATTGATATGCCGTCAAACAAAACAACCAAAGAGTATTGTTACTCATCCATCACTAACCGAGCCAGTGTCGCTTAACCACGAAGATCATAAAAGGAAGTAGAGGTACAAATAGTGCAGCTGCAAGTCGTTGGTAGGTCAATGCTCTTTTTTTAGGGAAGTACTTGGTTAGTGCCGGGTCGCTGATCAAGCCGAAACATAAAAACAGTTAACCGAACACTTGAACGTTAAATGGAACTCTTAACTATAGCAACAATGAGAACCGGAAGTTCGGTGATAAACATAACCAAGAAAATGTCGGTGGCCCAATCGAAACGCCATGATTGTTTGACATAAGACATTGCTAAAGGGACGATATAATTATCTAATGCCTACATTTGCAAAGAGATAATTAGACTATATATATATATATATATATATATATATATAGACACTGATACATGCAAATATTCTTACATATGAACGCACATATACGCTCACACACAACCACATACACTTTACTCATACACACTTATATCACTTCCACATACTCAAAAACAGGCATTCACACTCTTATGTATACTTCTAAACACTGAGGCGCACACAACATCATTATACTCACATATAAATAAACTTGCAGGTTTGGTTCAGTGGTTGTGTAATAGGATTAATAATTAAAAGGTCAAGGAATATTGCGGTTGAACTTTTATCGAAGTCAACAAACCATCGTGTAATTTATTCTAGCTATTCTGAATTGAGTACATATTATATTTCGAGAAAGTTTCGTCGACGAATGTGTCTATATATTTAGGCTGTGATTAGGTCGAAGATCCTATTTGAGCACCCAAAAGTTCACTTCAAGATGTGAATAGTTGGACTAAATACACAGACGGTTTGTTTATAACGGTGAAGGTTTGTCAAGAACTTTTTTATGAACTGGTAACACAAAAATAAAGCACTAGTTTGTTTATTTTTTGTTTAATGGCGTATAAACCTTCGTGGGTTATCTAATGTAAAAGACATCCTTGTAGAGGTACAAAAGTGTTACTATTTAACCTATATCCGAGGGGATGATTGGGTTCACACTTTGTCCAAGGGTGTTAGTCCAAAAGTGAACGTAATGACGTGACTGGAGTTCGAACTCGCTTATTATGATGTCGCAGTTCAGCACGTTGGTCACTACACTAGGGGGCTTCTTCCCTGAAGCACTAGATCTTTATATAAAATAACACTAGATCAAATGCAAGTAAGAAAATGATTGAGTAGCTGATTGATTTTAACAGCAAGTTAATTTTATTCTTAGAGAGTCGCGTTCATATTTATATTTTTGCGTGGTTATTTCTTATGATTTTTTCAGCACATGGTCCTATCGAATGCGAATAATTCTTAAACCTGTCAATTTGATCAATAACAGGTACAGCCACTCGTGGTCATAGTCGACCTGAGAGTAATGGTAATTAAGGGGTATTTCACACTCTCCAAATCTCCGTAACTGCGGCACCGCCACTGGATACAGTTTAGTGTCATACATAGAACACCCTTTTATCGGTGGGGAGAGAGTCTTATTCCCCAAAGGGAATACTGTCAGCCTATTCCAAACCCTGCTAACAGAGCGATGTTTCAATGAACAGAAGAATGAGATAGTAGATCTTATATATAGAGAAGATAAAATGCAAGTAAAAAAAGTTACAAAGGGAAAGTGCTCAACGCTACTATCAAAATTATGTTTTCGTCGAGTTCATTACTTTAGGATTTACGAGGAGATCACAATCGTCAGACGGAAGAGGAGAAAAAGCGGGCTGTCAACCATATTTTGTGGTATGATGGATTATTGACAAAATATTCAATTTAAAATCCTCGGCATAGAATAGGCTTCATTACTTTTAGGAGCGACGCTGTGAAGAGTAAGGTATTCAGGTTCATCGCTGACAAAAAGAAAAAAAAAACAAAAAAAACATGGCAAATGGTGATGACTAGGTGGGAAAACAATATCTTGTGGCTGAAAACTTTCTCTAGACAACGGCGTTATTATACTCCCTGTATTTGGAAGCGCGTTGCACAACGGTTATCTACATAGGTAGTATATGAAGAGTTTGTTCGCGTTTGAATTTACGGCTAATGCCCTTAGAGAAGAGCATAAATGTTTTTTTTCTCTACACGCCCCATCCTCGCTTACCAGCTATGGTTAAATAGTAGAGTAGGCTAGACGCTTTAGTCTTGGTAAGGCAACCGGTCTAGAAGAAGGAAAAACTCTGGATTGAAACCAACTTTATCTGCTTAAAAATAAATTGACAATGTCTCATCCTGGTATATATATATATATATATATATATATATATATATATATATATATATATATTATTATTATTATTATTATTATTATTATTATATAATCATTATGAGATAATCACCTTTTATTTCCTAAAGGCTTTTTTCCTGTTTAATTTAATGACACAAAATTCATACTAAAATATACCTTTTTTTTAGGGTTACGTTGTATTTGGAAAAAAAATTCCATTTTAATTGGTTCTAATTAGTCGTAAATAGCAATTAAGTAAAAAATTGACCCGTCTCTCTCTCTCACATTCTGCATATTACTTTCATCCTCTCTATATCTTGATTACCCACTCTTTATATAAATATTAGTCTCTCTGTTTGAGTAAGAGGGGGAACGAAGGGTTATTGAGTTAGAGACATTTAACTATATTAAATTAATTTGAAGATAAGGGTGAGCAGGTAGTGGTATAGCTACCGTGGGCCCGTAGTGCACTCGCCTATTCTAGAACACTTCGCTCCAGAAGGCATAAAAAGGATTTTTTTGCTGGTGGGGAGGGGGAAGCATTCTGATTTTTTTACCAAGTCATTTAACATTGACCCTCCTCATTTTGTGGGCTCAAAATATCGGTGGGTTATATACTTTCGAAATTAATTACAGTAATAAAAAAAACGACTATAGAAGAAAAAAATTATGGGTATTATCCTAATAAAAAAGAAATACCGAAAATCAAAAAATTAAATGTAAAATAAAAACTAAAAAAATAATTTTGGGTGATTTTTTTTTTTTTTTTTACTCTTTCGATAATTATTTAATTGGCTAATATCTTGTAAAAGAAAAGTATACATCATTTGTTCTATTTAAAAGGGCGCCTAAATTTACAAAAGTTTTCTACAAAATTATCAGATAACAATAATAAACTACTGTAGTTATAAATAAATATTTGTCTTTAGAATCTAAAAATATGAAATTTGAAACTTAAAATTGGGCATTTCATATTTTAAATGAATGTTATCTATTAATTATGTATGGTAATTATTTCTGCTATTGTAGGCAGAAATGGTAATATTTATCTTAAAGAATTTCGATTTATTTCTATTGAATCAGTTTGATTGAAACGATTCAGTAATTAAACAAAAGAATTCGTTAATTAATAAGTCAACACAGAAAATGTTATCAAAATCAGATAATTCTTAGATTTAATTTTTTTTCCTCAACAACGACCTCCTATACTCATAACAAAGATACGTCACGTGACATTTTCTCTCGGTCATTTCTTTTTTGTAAACAAATTCACGAGAATTTTTAAGTCATCTTTTTTTGCGTGTTTAGACCGAAAAGATAAAAGATATTTCATTTAAGTTATCAATTCTTCTGTAACTGAGTGTATTTGTTGTTTTTTGTTATTGATTTCCAAGAAGAAACTATTATAAGCCTTAAAATAAAATAATTGGGGGGGGGGGTTATACATAAAAACAGCGGCCATTTACGATATATTTGAGCAAAATTGACTGAAAATGATAGTTTAAAATTTATAAAAAATAAATTACTTGTGTAATATTATTTTTCTTTTTTCTTTTTCTTTTTCTTTTTCTTTTTACTGATGCTCATTATGTTACTACTTTTCGACTTAGACAAAAATTTGACCATAAATGATCTATTTAATTAATTTTAATTCGTTTTTAAAATGAAA
>CM042144.1:57020709-57035709 GCA_023376005.1 Doryteuthis pealeii | reverse complement strand
AAAAAAAAAATCACGCGCATGGTTCGGAATAAATCCTCTAAACCTCATTTCTAATAATAAATGTTAATGTCAGTGTCGTAGTCAACATATCATACTATTTTGAAATCATGCCGATTCCGTGAGCAAATTATAAAACATTCTGGTCCGAATCCGGACCCGCAATCCTGATATTTGTATCCCCAATATTTAATTACTGCGATTGCTTTTTATTTTATTTTTTACCACGAATTTTTTTGTCCGATAGTTTTTATAATTTGGGAATAGATTTGGTAATAATCGAAATTAATTGCGAAATCCATCGAAAGTCACTCATGAAATAGAAATGATAATTTGTACGAAAAGTGAGAACCTACGTACATGAAATTGTCTTTGAATTAAGTAACAGCAAACGAATTATCGTTTTAAAAGTTAAGATCAAATCAATCTATATATGAATATAGAAAAAAGATTTATTGTTAAATTTTTCAATCCCAGGAAGCGCCGGATAGCTCTGCTAGTTTAGAATACATTTTCATCTAACGGGCAACGCAGGTCTTCTGCTAGTATCCCCTTCTCTCCCCGCTCTCTCTCTCTCGATCATATATATATATATATATATATATATATATATATTAGGGCGGGCCAAATAAAAAGCTGACTTTTTTAAATTGCCTTGAAATACGTCTCAAAGTCGCCATTTTGCTCACCATTACCAGAAGAATTTTGATATTCGTCAATTTTTAAGGGTCCACAACGCTCATATATGGTAACGCCCATGCCCATTCCAGATCTAACACTTCCATCCCCATTTATTTTGAAATTCTGGGCTATTTTGATATTTTTGCTTGCAAATATGCATCGTCTAGTTAATCTAAATATGGATAAATATGCTTTTATTAATACGCCTAAAAATATTCATCACAAGAATTGAAAACACAAAAGACCACGCGCTGCAAAATCTTAAAACTTTCAAAATTAATATATATATATATATATATATATATATATATATATATATTAATATAACAGTTTAACAGGTTTGAATTCTCCTAGATTAGTTGCCTAACAAAGGTTAAAGGGCCTAGTCTGTCCAACTATTTACCTATAACTGGAGAGAGAATAGTTGAATTCATAGCTTTCCATAGAGTATTAGCGCTATGTAAAATGCAAACAGCCTCGCTGTGTCCATCTCCTACAACGGTAACTATTACACCACGCGCCCCCATCATATATATATGTATTTATTTGGATATCGTAAAAAATGTTTATCAGATAGTATTTCATTAAAGTTTAAAAAAATTATAGCTGTTAAATTAACAAAACAAAAAAATTTAGCTTACTTTTTTATTGTTAAAAACATAGACACACAAGTGTAGGCTGGGCAGTAAAAGCTTAGACCAATCATATATGCGCGTAAGACCTCCCTGTAACGGTTGTGTGTGTGTGTGTGTGAGAGAGAGAGAGAGAGAGAGAGAGAGAGAGAGAGAGAGAGAGAGAGAGTGTGTGTGTGTGTGTCATGTATATCCGTGTTGACATTATGCTACTGCTGCTGCTGCTGATAATGATGATGATGGTGATGATGCACGTCTTGCACCATGTCTATGATGATGTGTATCGTAAACGACCAGACATGTAAGTCCACAAGGTTAAAAACAGAAGAAAATAAACAGCATTTATACATCTTAAATTCCTAACGGTAAACATGCGAATCAGACCAGAAAAAATGTGTCGACTGTATGGATAAGGTGCAACGAATGATCGAACGTATCAAAAGTGGGTTTGAAAGGTGTCTGCTGTAAATCTTTCACTGAACATAATCCACGGTCGTAAAATCTAGTTGATGTTGATAATGCGTGGTGTAATGGCTATCGTTGTAGAAAATGGAGTTAGCGACTGGGGTTCAAATCCTGGACGAGGCTGTTTGCATTTTACATGGCGCTCATACCCTTAGAAAGATATCCTATCATACTCCCTCCAGCTACGAGTAACTAGTAGGGCAGACTGGGCTCATTAATCTTAAATTAGGCCACTGGGCTAGAAGGAAAACTCTGAATTCAAGCCTGTTAAACTCCGCTTAAAATTGACCTTGTGGCACATCTCACTAGAGCGGAAGCGTTGGTAAATCTTATTATAATGGAGACTCGGTGCTCGGTATCTGTCTGTCTGTAACCGATACTACGTCACTGATTACGTCACAATACCCGTAAGATTATCAATGAGTATTAATTAATAGTCAAAATCATCAATATAATATAATAGAATAAATCTTATTTATTAACGATGTCTCTATGAAAACCTGAGTTAGATTTGCCTCAAAACAGCCCATGTTATTTGTGCATTTAAAATCCTACACTGCATCTTATATGTCATTAAGAAATAAAGGTGTACATAATATATGCTGTGGTTAATTTGCATACTGTTTTTAACAAAACCGGATTTAATAAATAATTATTTTGATGTTATTGATCTCTAATATTATTGTTTTATCCTCTAACGTATTAAAATCAATCCTCTGAATTATTTTATATAGAAATTAATTAAATATAGTTAAAATACGTTTAATCTTTTTTATATACGTTCTCATTTGATTTCGTTTGTCTTTCTAATTAAATATATTTCATTACATAAAAACTTAAATACTTAAGCCCGGAGGGTGAATATTCTTGCTGGTATATATAAAGATCAAATGAATAGATTACTTGAGAATAATCTACTTTATACGACGTTGGATATAGTCAAAAGATTAGAAATATTAAAAATAAGCATTGGCAATTGTTATCACCAGTTTCGTTTTGTTAGTCACTACGTTGTCTTTTTGCATACATGAAAAAAGAAAAAAAAAAAAGAATAAAAGGAAATGATAAAATACTGGACTGCATTTCTGTGTTTATGAGTTGGAAATGTCCTGTCTTTTAAAAAATTATTCAATTTTTTTTCTAAGTTATGAACGTGCGTTGATAATTAATACTTTACAAAAATTGAGAGTTCAAGAAATCATGGTGCACGCAAAAATTTAAAAACAAAATATTTCTCGGATGATATTATTATGGATTTTTCTGGAAGATGGCAGAAGATATTACGAGGGAGAGTCAAACATTGTCCTCACTTTCGCAATAGCATATCCCTATTATTGTCACACTGCATTCTGCGCATGCGCACTTATAGTTGTCACTGTTGAAGTTTGAACCTGATCCCGCTATTTTGCTAGTCGTCTTTACAGTGTAAACATGGCCGATCCACTAACAGTATACACAAAGAAAGTGACCCGATTTCTTTGATCGGAAAGGGTGTCAGGGCTGAAATTAATCGGAGGCTTTTAGCACGAAGAGGTGCACTGCCACGTAGAAGTGTGTATGAGTAGATAGCGTAATTCAAATTCTGCCAATCAAATCATCGATGAGCTTGGCTTCCATAAAACAAGAGTGCGGATAATTTTTGAATTTTGAATCTCCCTCGTACATATATTAAAATACGCTGACCATATCATCTGCAGAGAGATGAGACCATTCATTAAAACGGGTAAGTTGGGTATGACACAAAACTGTATCCGGTGGTGAGGCTTCTGGAGTTTTGATACAGGAATACTTGAAACTATATAACTGCACAAACAAATTATTATTTTTTAATAGGAATAGTTGCTTGAAACCATACAATATAAAATATTAGTATTAATAGAAGTTACTTAAAGCTATACATATTTACAAATGATTATCTTTACTTACTTGAGACCTTATAATAGCTTAAAAGAAAAGACCCAACAAGTGTTGACATACCATACATTCAACCATTTTCATAGAAAACACAAATTCGAACATAGTATAAAACGTGCGTTTATTTGTTATTGTATATCATATGAATTCGTCAATGTTGATTTCAAATCAAGTTGCCTTGATTCAGTTATTAGTAAAAAAATAAATAAATTGAATAAAAAATAAAAAACGAATATATGAGAAATGTCTAAAATATTTCCATATGTATATTGAGATAATATATATATGTATTGTCCCTAAAGCGATGATATTTAGGGTTTTTTAAGGTCACCATCGGCTGTTGCCTGTTCCCGCGAGAGTGAGTATTTCCTGTCGATACCTTCCAGACCACAATCAATAATCTTAACTCTCTTTTTAGGGATGGCTGTAGTTGCGTCAGATTCTACTTCCCCGATAGCGCGGACGGTTTCGAAACCCTCGATTATTTTTCCAAACACAACATGTTTGCCATCTAACCATCTGGCCCTGTTAAGAATGATGAAAAACTGAGATCCGTTGGTATCTTTTCCGTGATTAGCCATGGACACGTAACCGGCAGCTTCGTGGCTCAAAATGAAATTCTCATCATTGAAGGTGTCACCATAGACACTTCTGCCACCGGTACCATCTCCAACGGTAATGTCTCCCATCTGGATGACGAAATCGGGAACGATTCTGTGGACGTAGCTGTTCTTGTAGCGAAGATTCTGGTTGCCTCTCTTGTAGCCCTTGGTCAGCTGAGCGAAATTCATGACGGTCATTGGAACGGTGTCACCGAAGAGTGCGATTACAAAACGACCATTGTAATCTTCTCCGGGTCCTTCGTAATTCTTGATTTCGATATCGAACCAAGCGTGTTCTGTGACGGTGTGGTTGGATTGTTCGTCGCTGCCATGACTGGAGCCGATCAATAGGCAGAGCAAGAGTGAGGCGGATGAGATCAAACTTTTGTACATGATGAATACTGAAACAAATAAAAAAAGACACATTAATTCAAAGAAAGAAATATTTCTCTTTAAAGATGAACAATTTTCTTAAAAAGCGAGCTAATTATAACAGTTCATTTTTAACAGTGGTACCTTGACTTACGAATGTCTCAACTTACAAGCGTTCCAAATTACAAGATGACATTCGTTCGATTTTTTGCCTTGTGCAGAGCGCTAATATTTGAGATACGAGCGAGTTTATTATGTTAATAAGTTCACAAAAAACATTTACGTTATTCTATTTTTATTGTAATTCTGTCCCACACACACACACACACACACACACACACACATATATATATATATATTAATATATATATATATAACCTAGCGATAACGGCAAATCATAGCGAGATTTCTATTAGAGCAATGACTTTAAAATCTAAACTCGGTGTTTTACCGACAAATACTGATGCGAAAGCAAAAGCATTACTAATGTCCTCATCAACCTACACTACCAAGGAATAATTAGTGTCTCTGATGAGGGTGACTTATTGGTCATCTGCGGTCGTTTACTCATTAGCCCTCAAGTACAAGACCATCTTAGGTTCTTGTGCACGTCGCTGTTGTGCTGTACCGGGGGAGGAGAGGACACAGTCAGGACACAAAAGCGAACATAAATCAAAGTTTTAACAAAAAATAAAATTCTGTCGTCAAAGATTACATCAAAGAGCCGATTAAAATATTCTCCTTGACACTAAATGAGGGTCAAATCTATGACGTATGTACATACTTGTATATGATGCAAAAGTTTCCAGCGCTATTCTTTGTTTTTGTTCATAATGTTTGCGAAATCTTATTAGTGTCAGTTTAATCAGCTTTTTTATCGCTTGTGTCTGCATGAGAATTGTTTGCAGAAAAGCAATAATTTTACATTATTTTTGTGAAAATTACAGTTGAATATGAAATACACATTCGATAGTTTATTTATCGTGTTTAATTAGCGAAGATCATTCAGTAGATGCAAGCACGTGTCGGGAATATACTTGCTTAGTAAAATTTAAGGAATATATATATATATATATATATATATATATATATATATATAGGGGCGCATGTGTGTGTGTGAGAGAGGAGAGAGAGAGAGAGAGAGAGAGAGAAGAGAGAGAGAGAGAGAGAGAGAAATTAGGCATTACTACAAAATGCTTAAAACAACTCGATAAACAAAAGGAGCGAATTGATGTCTAAGTGTATACATGTTAATAAACATCACTTGTCTCATTTACCACTTGACTAACTCTATTCTCATTTATTTGGACTGGCTAATGATATGTATATATATATATATATATATATATATACATATATATATATACATATATATATATATATATATATATATACATATATTATATATATATATATTATATATATATATATATATATATATATGGTGTCACTTTCACATATACTTACATATTACCCCGTGACTATACATCAGACTAGAAATATGGTTGATTAGCCACTTTTCGCACATTCCGGTCTGATAATTGTGCACATTACATGAAAGTAGTAACATACTTCTAGGGTTTATAATTATAATATTCTCCTCATCAGACCATCCCTAGTTAGATTTCGATGTACATTGTTCCAGGTTTGTGAATGGACAGAGCAATATATAAATTAATAAATGGAGGAAAAGACTTTAAATTTTGTAATGATTAATTTCAACTGCAACAAGCTTAGCTCGCTACATCATCTTCAGACACGGAGCAAAATATGGCTCCACGTATTTTGCTCCGTGTTTGAAGATGCTGCAGCGAACTAAGCTTGTTGCAGTTGAAATTATTTACAGAATTATTGACTTTTGGGGGTGGTCGGGGGTCTAATTCAAAAATAATGTATTTATACTGAAAATACAAATCATAATCTGCTTCTAAAATATTCTTATGGGCACGTGAGGGGATTTCTTTTTTCAGAAGTTTATCGCCAATGTGGGCACATGTTCTCAAAAAAGCCTACCCCCTGTATGTTTCTAGAGCCGCCCAAACAAGTTGGTCTGATCTATCAGGTTCCACCAAAGGAACCAAAGCTTTCTTTGATCTACTTTTTTTTTTCTTCACAGTTCAAAAAACCAAAGGCGCGTCATTTCACACTGCTGAATTTTATATATTACCAACACGGAAGTCACATACATCAGCAGTCCACCCGGTACTTGCAGGTGTAGCTTGAAGGGAAAGCATCGTCCAAGAAGCCAGAGAATTCTGCGTCTCATATACCAATATAATTTGGGTTCTAAAAGTGACTAAGTGTAGACGAACTAGAATCGTCTCCCCGGTACTGCATGAAAGCAGGTTCTATGACAACACACACGCCACACACACACACACACACACACACACACACACACACACACACACACAGAGGGTGTCCATAAATTGTCTTTACCTCGTTCTCCAGATATCACTCCCCTGGACATATTTCTGTGGGGTTATACTAAATATATCGCGAATCGAACAAAAATGCGGGACATCACTGACCTAAAGCAAAATATCAAAATTCCACTTGAAAATTGATGAGGCCATGCTACAGCAAACATGCCAAGAAATCGAGTACCATCTAAATATAGTATTAAATGTAGCAAATAAACTTCAATATGCACCCTTCATTTTATGATAATTTCTACGTATTTGTCGGTTCATTTGCTTTTGTAATAATCTTTAGAGTTGTAAAGAAACTTTATGGACACCCTATATATATATATATATATATATATATATATATATATATATATATATTGTAGACTCCTTTTCAACAGTATTGAAAATTGAGTGTACTTCTATAATATTCCTTATATAGTGTTCTCGACGATGACTACGACAGGTGTGGCAAAAATTTACAAGGTACGGACTGCTTATTTGCCGATGATGATGATGATGATGATGATGATTATGTTAGTTGATATTCTTAAAGGTCGAGTAGGGAAAACATAAAGACGACAACAATGTTAAACATATTAGTTTTTTAGCATTCAATTAATCACATGTAAAATGGACATCTCGGTCACATAATGTTTAGAGAATCTCATATATATATATATATATATATATATATATATATATATATATGTGTGTGTGTGTGTGTGTGTGTGTGTGTGTGTGCATGTGTGCGTGTTAGTCTCATTACTGCCAGTTTCATGTACTTTAAAACAAACATACAAAAGGCTATATGGTCATATAAACACAGCTATCTGGGTAGGTAGGTAGGTAGCGTTATAGATTGATCCTTAGATAGATAAACAGACATATATATATATATATATATATATATATATATCGCTATATATATATATAGCGAGAGAGAGAGAGAGAGAGAGAGAGACGGACAGAGAGAGGGAGAGGGGGAGATGCATATAACTGGTAAAAATGCAAGCGCAACTGGCGATACACGTTCAAAAACAGAAGAAAAAAAAGGAATGAAAAATTTATGAATGAGTTTCCTTTCGTGGAAGATACTCAGTAACACGTGTCAGTGTTCAGCAATCCGTCATATGCCATTGTTGTCCGAGATTTGCCAGAATCGTCACGATTTGACTATCAAAGAGCAAGTCGACATCCTTTTATCATCTTTTTTCCCCCTACAGATGGAGAATCTCTGGGCCAAACGTGTGCTCATCAGAGCATGAAACATGTGGCAGGAAGTCTTTGTTTCTGCTACCGTTGCTTCTCGCCACTGCGCCCGGCCCATATGTTGTGCATATCTTTTACCCTACTCTCTTTCGGCCTTTCGGCGATGTGTGCGGGTGGCGGGTGGCTGGGTGGCTGGGTAGCGGTAACGACAGCTGTTTGGTCTTGGGCAAGTTTTTCCATTTACTCGGAGATTTCGGTGCAGGAAGATTGCACTCATTCACATCCATGTTTATCTTCTTCATAATTACTCCTCAAAGGAATCGAATATTTTACAAGCACGTAGCATTTTGAATAGGAAAATAAAGCCCAGTCCGTAGAGCATCAGCCCCCGGGGCACAAGATTTCGGGTTCGATACCGGTCCACGCCAATCAGCGCTTTAGCAGCACAGCTTTGGTTATCTGATCTGTACGGCAAAACAGCATCTCGGAGCTGACGGTAAATGTATTTTTCCGCACCAGGAAAAATAATATTCCTGGTCTAGAGCTAGCGAAAAGGGGAATAGACTCCCTTGCTGATCGGCTGATACCGATGATAGAATACTCCGCCTACTTAACTTTATTTCTAATACGTAGGCGCACATCGTGTAACAGTTATCGTCGAAGGAAGTGGACTCGAGTTTATATCCTGAAAAAGGTTGTTTGCATTTCACATAGTGCTGGTACCCTTGAGAAAGCTATGAATCCAACTATTCTCCCTCCAGCTATGTGTAAATAGTAGTTCAGACTGGACTCTAACTTTGATATGGCAACCGGTCTAGAAGAAGGAAAACTCTGAATTCAAAGCAGTTGTAGACCTGGATATGGTGAGTTCCACCGGACTATTCCTATCCAAGAGGCTCTATATGATTAGTTCCACCCCAACCAAACCATGTTATGGAACCAGTGAAATAGATTTTTAACACAGATTGATTGATTGATTGATTTTAACGCCATGTCAACCTATCCAGGGTTATGTTATGCCAAGCGGTAAGTTGTGAGGGGTGGTCAAATTTATTATGTCCTTTTCGAGGATTTTTCTTGGTTTTGACTGTAGATTGTTTACAGCTGTTTTTATTTTATTTTTTAACAGAGCATATTGCGCTTCCTATAAAAATATAGTTAGCAATTCAGTCTCGCAAGCTATTGGTAGTTACTTTTATCTCCAGTTGATGCCCTAGTTTGGTGTTCCTGTATCAGGCGAAGCTAAACAGATAGACTCCCTACATTATCTACATCTATATCTATATCTGAATCGGCTGTTCATTGATGGGAATAGGCTGAGATAGACAACAGGACAAACTAAGATTTAGAGAATCCCCTCCCATACATACGCACATCTATATATCTACATTTGAATTGGTTGTTCATATCTATCTCATCCAGTTAAATAATGCCCATAGAGCAACAACATAAAATCTTCCTTTATATGGGGGTATATTTGAGAGAACACATGTTTGATAGGCCAAGCATGTATTATTTAATATATGTACATTTAAGTGTATATATATAAAAGTACTCACTGCCACCGACCCCCAATACGCGCAAACATAAATACACACCAGCGTGCGAGTTAGCGAAACGGTTGGAAGCAAGAAAAATGAAACCAACGAACAGAGTTCGAGTTTCAGCCGTGGCAGTTGGTGTTCACTTGGAACTAAATGATCTTCTGCTCTGTACCATGGAAAACTATGTTGATAAAAATGACCTCGTGTCTAGCACGAGTGGTTGGGTAAGAATTCCGACAAAACTCTTCAATAATAGCAATGTCAATAACGGAAAAAATCCAAGAGATGCTAAGAGTAACATGATAAACACAGATTATCGTATACAGGCGTATTATGTAATGGTTATCGTCGTAGGAAATGGACACAGTGATACGAGTTCAAATCCGGAACGAGACTGTTTGCATTTCATTTAGTGATAACATACCTGCTAGGTAAATAGTAGGATAGACTATGATATTCAACCTTGGTTAGATAACCAGTTTAGGAGAAGGAAAACTCTGAATTCACACCTTGTAAACACTGCTTACGAAATTGACCTTGTATCACATCCCACTCGTGCGGAGATGTTAGTAAATATGTATATACAAATTATCATATTGCTATTTAAGATTTAGTGTAAGCTCAATAACTGTAAGATATTGAAGAGAAAGAAAGTATATATATATATATATATATATATATATATATATATATATATATATGTATGTGTGTGTGTGTGTGAGTGCAACACACATACACACATACATATATATCCCATAGACACATACATGCACGCAAGTATGCACAAACTCACACACACACACACACATATATAAACAAACATATATACATAGTCATACACACATATATAGTCACATAGAGGAATATATAGATAGATATATCGCACAATGAGATATATTAATATACACAAACCTCATACAGATATATGTGTCACACACATAAGCATTCATCATATATTCACACATAAACACACACACACACACACATGCACGCGCGCACACACACACTCACACACAGACAAACACACACACGCATATATACATAATTACTCAGAGGGATACAAGACCGCATAATGACATAAAAACGCAATCACACAGATATATATGTCATATCCACAGACATAAGAATTCCTCACACACACACACACACACACAAACACACACACACACACCACAGTACCTTAGTCAGATTAGTAAAACCAAATCTTCGGGCCTATTTGCTTCCATTTTCCCCTGTACTAGGCTATGCTAATCTTACACATCTATGAATATTTCTGTAGAAGAGACCGTCTACTTAAGCACTTCATTTAAAGTAGAAAACCAGTTTTATTTTATACTAAAATTAAAATGCTTGAAACTTTTGAACGCTCCTTTTTTTCTTTCTTTATTTCAACCTAATGATTTTATGCGCAATCAATGCATATTTTACAAATGTGCAAACAAAACGGCGTGTGCGTGTGCGTAATTGTATTAGAAAATTGACTTTAAGATATGGTTTCTCAGACATAAATTAATATACACACACACACACACACACACACACACATATATATATATATATATATATGTGTGTGTGTGTGTGTGTGTGTGTGTGTGTGTGTGTGTGAATAATATCAACAATTTCTTCGATAGGGTTCAACCAAAATAGAGAACTCAAATGTACATTGTTTTTGCATACACGCATATAAATAAATATATATGGGCATATATTCACATATACGGAGTAGAATAAAAATAAATAAATAAATAAACCTAGGTTTTATATATATATATATATATTATATATATATATATATATATATATATATATATATATATATATCCAGTTAAGTGTAATATTCAGGACATGGTTATTATTAGATATCATTTATTACTAAATCTTACAGCATTGAAACTCTCGAACCAAGAATAAAATTGCATAAAAGAAGTGAACTTATTTCTTGATGGCTGCATATGCATATTTTGGGTTCCAGAGCTTCAATATTGCAGAGTTTTGTATTAAATAATACCTAATAATATTCGTTTTGATTTTATGATATTCTACTAAAAATGAAATCCTAGTATCTTTAGCCTAAAGAAAAATTAATAGTTTTTATTTAAAAAAAAGTATTAAATTTGTATTTACCTATGGGCAATACTTTATGAGCATATATATATATATATATATATATATATATATTGGTGGGTAGAGTTGTGAATTATTGGGCCGCCACCCACTACCCTATTCATGTACATCTATTAAATCTATAACAAACTTAACTGACATATGTTTACACCATCCCACATGCATGCAGACGGGCGCGAGCGTTGACGATGCGGACACCCACATTCATTCTCAATTATGCATATAAAGTGTACACATGATTATACACGCATACTTTAACCAACAAGTGTGGAACAGCGTTACAAGCAAATACTCGCGTCCACAAGCACAAAATAATACAAACACAAAAAATAAAGGCATACATACTAAGAATTTGCGTCTATATATTCATAAACCTACTGACTAATATCAACATCTACTTTCGGATATCATTTGTTTGCAAATATTAAGACACACATCTGCTTCCATCTTTATTTGAACGATGGGTGAGTATCTTTCTCCTTTTTGTAGACCTATGAAATATTATAACAAACACGGGTGTGATTGTAACTATGTCCAAAAATTAGCTGGGGTGGTCTTCGTGGGGCTGTGGTTAACGTGCTGAATTGAGACAACCTTGTAAGTGAGTTTGAACTCCAGTATCGCTATTACGCTCACTTTCGGAGAAATACCAGTATGGAAAGTAGTATGATTAGAGGTATAAATCTCTAATCCCCTAGATATGGGTAAAATGGCACTGTCACTGTTCTTCTACAAGGATAACTTTAAAATATTATGTACAAACCAAGCCTAAAGTAAGTGCTAATTTGCAACAATGTAGAAAGCGAATCCTAACTTCTGTTGCAGTAAAACTTTCACTTTTGGACTCATATACCCCAGTGGAAAAAAATTAAACCTCTCACCCCCCAGCTAGGGGTTAAATAGTACCATTATTGTTCTTATACAAGAATGACTTTGGCATTAAACAACCCAAGAAAATTGATATGCCACTAAACAAAGAACCCAAACAGGTGAGCAGTTGGTGTATGTATGAGGGTCGGCTGAAAAGTTCATAGGTTGACCAAGATACTCTTATGGATTGTGACCAAATGAGGTTTATTCTTCAATAGAGTCCCCCTTGTGTTTCATACACGTCTTCCATCGGTGTTGCTGTGCTTGGAACAAAAGTCATCAACAGTAAATATGACGCCAGGATATCTTTTTAGCCAATGAACATTTTCAGCCCACCCACGTATGCATTTACACAACCTCCCGCTACGAAGAGGATACGAGAAAATATCAATTCTTAAGCAGAGTTTTGCTTTATTCATGCTGCCCAACCAGGGTTAAATACCCAGTCTGCCTTACTATTAACCCATAGCTGGAGGGGGAATAGTTGCTTTCATATCTTTTCCAAGGGTATTACCGCTATGGGAAAGACAAACTGCTTCGTCGGAGATTTGCACTTTGGTCGCTGTATCCATTTTCAATGACGATAACCATTACATGCCGTGGGCATCCTCATTATATGTGTAGCTATGGATTCTAGGAAAGTTCTTATTAAATACTCAGTACCAGGATAATTTTGTGTAACGTAATATTTTCAGCCACTAGTGGATATCCATAGCTTTTCCCACTTTTATCATTATCAACGCTTAGTCTTTAATTACTGTTGGATTCAGAAAATTAAGATTGCTTTTACCTCCAAGAACAACTGTTCGTGGAAAGATGACAAAGTTATCAACATAACTTTTCATTATCTGAACATTATCTTGATCAGATGACGTCATATCTCAAAGATGTTAACATTACCCGGTCCCAGCAATCAGTGCCACGTAGGTGACGGACTATATTAGCGACCTTGTGTCTTAAACAATTCAAAGTACACACACACACACACACACACTCTCTCTCTCTCTCTCTCTCTCTCTCTCTCTATATATATATATATATATATTATATATATATATATATATATTATAAAATAATAAAATTCGAAGGCAATACAATGCGTAAAAAATAAAGACAAAACAATTTTTTACGCATTGTATTGCCTTCGAATTTTATTATTTTATAACATACTTAACAATGCTTCAAGCAAATTACCAATTACTTTTTATATATATATATATATATATATATATATATATATATAATATATAACAAAAAAGAGCCGCAAGATGAACAAAAGTAATGAGACAAACAGAAATATTCATTTTGTTATTTGTTTTTCTATTGTTCTGATGGTAAGGTTGCAGTTCTGGAGCTCAGGGGAATGTGGAGTAACTCTTTACTACCATTGCATAATACGCTAGTACCTTCCTACATGTATCATAGCCTGCTATCACATCAGATGAATAATGGAATATTCCGTTTTGATTCATAAGATATGAAGAAATGTGTTCAAATGGTATGCCCTGTCGTCACAGATAATTAATGGACTATATCATTGTAATTGTGAGGAAAGAAGGGACGGAAGAAGAACATGCTACATATCAGAGGAAAAAGAAAAGAAAGAAAGAAAGAAAGAAAGAAGGAAGCGATAGCACTTATCCCTTGTTTCAATGAAACGGGGAAAAAAAGGCAGAAATGAAATAGAAAAAGAAAATTAGAAAAAATAAAAGAAATAAGAAAAAGAAAGGAATAATTTTGTCAGATTATTATACTTTTTATGTATTGAATAATTTGCAATAGCTCTTAAGGAAACATATCAAACGTTGTAATAGTCAAATTATCATATTGTGGTATATCCTCGTTTCCCGCTAGTTAATATAAATAACTTAATCTTGTTTTTTAAAGGTATATTTTATGAAGCTAAAATGTTCAGCTATCGAATAAAAATGTCTTGCGTCTTATGTGCTTTTAGTTTATTTACTGCTAAATTTAAAAAAAAAACCAAGGTGAACATCAAAGTTTTATAAATCTATATTTTTTTCTAAGTATCATATTTAGCTAAGTATGGAACAAGGCTTCAAATAAGAGAATTGTTAATGTTTTTCATCTCGCTTGACAATGTACGTGGCATTGCTGTTCACTGTCCCAACGATACGTGGCCGTACTCAAGCCTCATCCACTACCCCACACCCTACGA
>CM042144.1:56943209-57015709 GCA_023376005.1 Doryteuthis pealeii | reverse complement strand
CTCCACTCTATTACGTGTCAATTTTATACATATATAACCCACCCTTCCTGGCCCCAAAGAAGGCTTATTCCAATCCGGTCGGGGAAGGAGGGTCGGGGGTAGTACGTAACGATCCTAAGGTAGGAAGATTATGTTGCATAATAGTTTTTTTTTTTTGGGGGGGGTATCTTTACTTGGGTTAGAATACACAATTGTCTTAGACGCAACTATCCCTGCTATGAGAGAGGCAAGGATTAGAATTTCGAGTTGAATCCTCATCAAAATATTGACACGTAGCTGCATCAATCTGTTCGCCACGGGTAGGATGTGACACAAGATTACAAGTATCGGGCTTCCAGCGAGGATCGAACTCGCTATTCAGTAGTAAGGTTTTTTACAGTAATATACAGATACAATGTGCAGCGTGCACTTTGTTAATGGACTGAATATAGAAATTCATTTTCAACCTTTCGCTGTTGGGGAAGGATTTTGATACATTCAAAATGAATTACCTTGAAGAATGTACTCAATTTGAATTGGAGTAGTTATTTTCTTGACCCCCCCCCCCTCCACGCTAGATTAACATAAAGTCTTTTTAACGTAGAGAGCCACGCACGAACCAATGGCCACTGCAAATGGCCCCGTTGGCATTTTCCTTGGGGGATGCACACATGAACCGGACAATAAATCCTGCCCTTAACTTTTTACGCGAGGAGGCAGGTGCTTCCTGGCGGGGGACTTCAACTTGCATATTGTATAACTTGAGTGTTGTTATAAAATTATTTTCAAAATTTACTCTAACTAAATATTAAACTATTTAAAAAGCTCTAAAATAATGTTTGACCAAAATATTCCACTAAAAAAGTTCCCTTTATATATGTGGTAATCTACAAAATTAATATACACAATTAATAATTACATTTAGATATCTGGATGATGAATGTAAGTATTACATTTATATATATATATATATATATATATATATATATATATATATATATATATATATATACATACACCATATATATAATGCCAAAAGTCGAACTCTGATTTTCTAGGCATAAAAATCTCTTTCTATAAGTTTTGGTTAGGTTTGTAAATATTAGGCTTGGTTGATTTTAGTCCTTTTCGGGTCTTTATTGCCAAATCAAGACATTTTGATAAACAAAGGAGTCAGATTGCTTACAAGTCCCTATTATTGCTTAAGTGGTCACACAATTAAGTATTGAACAGGATCATAACTGCTTAAGTTCAGTGATCAATCAGAAAACGGTTTGTATTGCGTGACTTTACTATAATTTGTAAATATCAGGATAGTATAATAAGAAAATAATTGTCTAAAATTCTCTCTTTTTTCTCTTTGTTTTAGATTTAAAAAATGCCTATAATAAATCAGATAAGAAAGACTTAATGAAAGGCCTAATTCAACTAACATTTTTAAAAAAGAGAACAAATTAATTGAAAAAGTCTAAAACGAAAAAAAAAAGACAAAAAATGAACTTACATTTCAACTGAAACAGCAAGGAATTGAGCAGAGATCAGGAAAAATAGCTCGGATGAATGTGTGTCTCCCCTTGGGTGTTTGTTGTTTTATGGAGAGTTGAGTGCCACGAAGGTAGCTTATTGTCCAATGGTTGGCGTCTCACCTGGGACCATGCCGCCGTGGAACATCCACCTCGCTGGCCTGGCTGACTAGCCGAACTCGCCAGCGTAACAAGGCGAAGTGTTGGCGTGTCGACGTCACAACATTTATTGATTTATTAACATTCAAAGTAGGGAGCTCGTTCACCTAATAAAGAAACAAAAAAAGTTTTAAAAATCAGGGGCCCAAATTTCTGTAATAATCATCATCAGCATTAGAATTATAATCATTATTAAGACTTATACTTTAATTTATTTAGTGGTTGTTTTTTCAATGTTCACACCCGCATAAATAGATATGTAATATATGCTCACACGCCCGTATATATATATATATATATATATATATATATATATATATATATATATATATATATATGCATACATACATTATAATACACACACGCACACACAACACACACACAAACACACACACACATACACACACACACACACACACACACACATATATATATATATATATATATATATAGTTTAACTCATTAAGATCTACCTAGTCTTCTATATTACTGTACTTGTAAAATCCGAACAATTCTCTCTCTCTCTCTCTCTCTCTCTCTCTCTCTCTCTATATATATATATATATATATATATATATATATATATATATATATATATATATATATGTATATATATATGTATGTATGTGTGTGTGTGTGTGTGTGTGTGTGTGTGTGAGAGTGTGTGTGTGTGTGTGTTTCAAAGTATTCATATTTATACATATTTACCGTTCAGAAAAGGTATCAGGTTATAACAAAAAAAAATTCTCGTGAAAAAATTTTTTTATAATGCTTGGAGAAATTTCCTTTTAAGAAATTTTATATAGAGTTTTGCTTGTACACTATAGATTAATTTATTTATCCAAATATGTAAAATTAGCCCTTTTTATAAACCGAGAGAAACAATTCAGGGTGTTCTTAATCTTTTGGTTGGTAGTATATCTATCTATCTATATCTATATTTATATCTATCTCTCTCTCTCACTCTCACTCTCTCTCTCTCTCTCTCTCTCTATATATATATATAATATATATATATATATATATAAACATGGGTCACCCTGAATTATTTATCTCCGTTTATAAAAGGATGATTATACACACACACTCACACACACACGCACACACGCACACAAAACACGCACACACACACACACACATATATATATATATATATATATATATATATATATTTAGTAAATGAAGAAAAACTCTAAACTTGCTTCATTACAATAATTTATTTCAACCGTATTAATACGGCATCTTCAGGTAATCACAAGAACATGACTCTTACTGAGAATTTCCCAAAGTAACATCCCTTTTATATCTATCAATTTAGGGGAGGGAGGGTTGGTGTCGTATTTTGGAATGGGTGGGGTTATTTTCTTTGGATGAGGCAGGGAGGTCTATGTTTTGGATGAGGTGTGGCTTAGCTTGGGGCATAATACTTGGAGAAATAGTTGTAAGAGTGTATATACAAAATGAGCAGAAATTCAAGGCCAAAAGTATTTAAAAAAATATTTTTAAAAAATTATTTTAAAAAAATTAATTAAAAAAAAATTAAAACAATTAAAAAAACCAAAAACTTAACAAAATTAAAAAAAGGAAAGATGAAACACATCCACACTGATATATATATATATATATATATATATATATATATACATATATATATATATATCAGTGTGGATGTGTTTGAGTGAGCGTGTGTCTGTAAATATGTATGTATTTCGTTGTCAGTTATTAAGCTTAGGTTAGTTTAAAAAAAAACACCAGAACTACAGGGTATCAAGGGATAATATGGCTGACCAGTTCTAACTTGTACCATGCGTGGTACCATATATGTATGTATATAGTTACTTACTAATCGTAATTTTCGTCCACTCAAACCCGTAGAAGTTGAATACTAGTTCAAACTGAACTCGTCTCACCTACTTTTCACTGTTCCTTTGAAATGATGATTATGACGGAAAATCAAATTGCAAAACACTAATGATATATGCCTATCAACTGATGATATATGTAATATAGTTAAATTATAGTATATATATATATATATATATATATATATATATATATATATATGTATATATATATGTATATATATGTGTGTGTGCGTGTGTGTGTGCGTATGTGTGTGTGTGTGTGTGTGTATGAGTGTGTGTTTGTGTGTGAATGTGTAATGACTGGTGTCAGTGTCGGTTTGTGAAGCAAAGGGATTGGAATATTTTTTTTTTTGGTGTATATATATATATATATATATATATATATATATATATATATATATATATATATATATTAGACCATCTTCCTGGCAATATTACAGTGCGATGTCAGGAAGCCCCATCAAGAAATATTATTTTCAAGCAAAAATGAAACGAAAGAATAAACGAATTTATTTGGTTATTTTTAATGGCATTCTTTTTTAATGGGTTGGCACAATGAAAGTATTCGAAAAATGAAACAAAAAAGAAAAGAAAATCTAAATGCTAGCAAATTTCTGCTCTACCGTTCAGAAAAGTTATCAGGTTATAAACATTTTTAAAAAATAAAGAATTCCAAAGCTTGTGAAAAAATATTTTTAATGCTTGTAGAAATTTTTTTTAAAAATGTTATCAAAAGCAAAAATTTGGGAATTCACCTACGTAAAAATTTTATGTAAGGTTTTGCATGTACACTATAAATGAATTCATTTCTCCAAATATGTAAAATTAGCCTTTTTATAAACTGAGAGAAACAATTCAGGGTGTTCTTAATCTTTTGATAAACTAACGAGAATAATAAAGATTATGTTTAAAGACTTAAACCTTCACGTACCCCCAGGGGAAATAATCACCAGCATATAGATCTGGTAAGCGAGGCGACCACTAGATATCACTACTTAGTGAGATGAGTTTCAATCACAAACACACGATGTTCACCATTTCACGCTATGATGACATAGCTGCTACTGTGTAAAAATATACCTCCCATCTACTTATTCGTGTGCGACGGTAATTTTAAATCCTAGAGATCATTCTCCCGAACTCTATTGTTACCAGTCCACCTCAACCCTCAAGTTGGGCAAAATATGACACAAGGTCAATTTTAATGTGTACCCAAACATATGTACGGATTTTAGGCACTAAGTAGTGTCTAAAATATTTCATTAGATATTAGATCTGACCCGCCTCTTTTTAGTACAAAGTCTGCAGAATAAACCCCAAAGCTGACCTGACATCTTACTTGTTCATTTTTTAACGTGTTGCCTCTTTCAATATTTGCTCCTTCAAATTAAACCTTTACTGGAAAAAGTGTGAGGTTAACTATTATTGCATATACTCGAATAATGAACGACTTAGTGTAATGAACGACCCCTAATTTTTTGCCACAAAAAGCATTTTTTTTTTCATATATAACATGTAATGAATGCACCCTAACTTTTGGCTATGCTAGCCTACAAAAATGTTTCTTCAGCATTCATTGACACACACACACACACACACACACATATATATATATATATATATATATATATATATATATATATATATATATATATATAAGGAAAAATATTCAAGCATTTATTTTTACTTTCAAAGCCACTATAATACAATCAGAGCGTCCCATCCTGGTGTTATTATTTTCAAGCTAGTCTCACAGATCAGTTACTTGTGAAGAGTGAGTTTGATCCTCGCTGAATGCCCCATACTTGCGTCGCATCCTAGCTGTAGCCAATGGGTTGATAAATACTTACTGCACATGTTTACCAACCCACCCGTGTGAGTAGAATGGGACACAAGGTCAATTTTTAAGAGGTGTTTACAGGCGTTTACAGGTTTGAATTCAGAGTTTTTTTTCTCTTGGGCCAGTTGCCTAACCAAGTTTAAAGAACCCCGTTTGTTCTACTATTTACACATAGCTGGAGGGAGAATAATTGGATGCGTCCTTTCCTAATGGTATTATCGCTATGTGAAATGCAAACAGCCACGTCCCTGTAAAACAATCAAAATCAATGCAATACCATAAGTAAACAAAGGTTTTTAGTTAAGATAATGCCTTTGTGTAACTTTGTTTACTGTTTATAATATGTGTGCATAGTATATGCTCAGGCATAATAGATAGTAAGCAAAATTGGAGGCACATGTTGTAATGGTTACCGTCGTAGAATATGGACTCGGCGAGACGAGTTCAAATCCGGGATACGGCTGTTTGCATTTCACATAATGGTAATACCCTTGGAGAAGGTATGAATTCAATTATTCTCTCTCCAGCTATGGTAAATAGTTGGAAAGACTGAGCTCTGTAACCTTGATATAACAACGGGTTTAGGAGAATGAAAAATCTGAGTTCAAAACAAAACTATTTTGACAACTCCTCCTATTTTCTCCTCCCTTTTTTTGGTGAAGAAGAAAGAGGAGGAGCTCTCAAAATTTTACATGACCCATGAAGCTTGATCGTACCTCAAATGTTAAATAAAATGTTTATCTTTAATAATGGCCTTTGTTTGGGAGGACATTTTGGTTGGTTGGTTGGATTTTACGGCATGACAACCTTTTTATGCCGAAGACGTTTCATTTTATTCAATTTTTCAATTTTTATTTTTAAACTAAACTAAATTTTCTTTAAACATGTTTGTCACACTTTTTGTTTCCTATTTAACCCTAATAGGTTCTACCACTCCGAGTCTGAGTGGAACAATGAATAATGGTGATGAAGGGGTACTCCACACTCCCCAGAGCTTCAGAATTGGAACTTTCCCATTAGATACAGTTTAACGTTTTACCCGGACACGGAGTACATTGGATCGAAGTTACAGCAAGGTTTGGTCTAGAATCAGTGTAAACTTTGATTTTAAAATATATATATATATCTACTAATGAACACCCCCTTATTTTTGAGGTGAAAAATTGGTGTTAAAGGGTCGTTCATTACACGGTATACACGGTATATTTATTGCTTCAAGCTGTTTATGTAACCTTTGATTTCAAACGGTAATTTATTAAACAAATATGTCAATATTTTTACTGATAGTCGTTAGTTGGAGAGGGAGATAAACTAAACATCCTCCTTCCTCCGGATTAGCTCTTCTTATCTAGGATGAGGATGTTTGAAAATTGAAACCTTAAAGAGGGCTGAGAATCAAAGGATCACTATGAACAGTAAGAGCCTCGGATGAGATAGAGCTAAAGGAGAAATGCGGACGTTGTTAAAATTCCGTCATGTTTTGGCAAACAAATGTTCGGGTAATATATATCGTGACATCCCACGAAGTATAAACTATTTTTATTTGTTAACAACAGCTATTATTATTATTATTATTATTATTATTATTATTATTATTACAACTACAACTACTATCACCTCTATGGTAATAAGCACTTACATTATGTAGAATAGATAATAATTATTTTTAGAAAGAAGATTATTTGCTACTGAGGCTTCAATGAAACTTTATTTTAAGTATTCAAAATGGTCTTTTTCGCACTAGGACATGGCTCACAAATAGCATCAAGAGACTAAGTTGCGAACATCAACTCGAGTGTTTCTTCTAATTGTGAAACCATTTTCTTCAATTATATATATAATTAAAGAAAAAGGTTTACACACACACACACACACACACATACATACATACACACACATATATATTTTTTTTGGGGGGGAGTATGTGCTTGATAGAAGTCATACCTAATTTGTAAATTAATTAGTTATAATTAAATGAATTAGGCGTGCATATTGGTTTAAATGTAAGGCGTAAACAAATCGTGAAAAAGTATGCCTTACATTTAAACCGATATGCACGCTTAATTCATTTAATTATAACTAATTAATTTACAAATTAGGTATAATTTCAATTAAGCACATAATCTCTCAAAAATTGTCGGCTATCGCCATCTCAAACAGATTGTTTGTCCATTTCATATATATAATATATATATATATATATATATATATATGCACCAACCACTCCACAAGGTCATTTTTAAGCGGAGTTTAACTGGTTGGAATTCTGAGTTTTCCTTCTCCTAGACCGCTTTCTGTACCAAAGTTACGCCATCGAAGTTGAGGATGTTTAAAAGTTTAAACCCTACAGATATTGGAAATCAAGGGGAAACTCTAAATTTAAACCAGTTGTACTCTGCTTAAAAATTGATCTTGTGTCACATCCTGTCCGTGGCGGAGGGGTTGGGTAAATAAATTAATTTCTGTTTTATGAAGAACCTCAAACCAATTCATTAAAAAACGAAATCATTTTCTCGACTATATTTCGAGTTTGTCACTATTACATTTCTTATATTTCATTTACTTTTTATTATGTTTTATCCTTTATTAAATTATTCTATTTTTTATCATTTTTAAAAATTAAATATATCATTTTTATACTCTCGTTATATTTGTATTTAGCTTTTTTATGGACATGAGGGATAAAAAGTCCCCCTACACTCTCGGAGAATTATAGGGTAAGGATTTTATTGAACTTTAGTCTTTGCTGGTCTCCAATAGTTTTCCTTTATAAAAGAATGTGTCCTTGCTGGGTTGTTGCACAAACAAACACATACTCATACACACACACGCACATAAATACATAATCTTTCTATCATATATACTAGCAAATATATGCAACCTCCAGGTACAAGTATTTAAATTTTAATGTAATAAAATATCATATTGAATTAGAAAAGCTAATGAAACTAAATAAGAGTGCAGATAAAAAGATTTGAAACAGGATGGGGGTATAATCGAAAAATAGAACAACTGAAACTTACTCTTCCATCACTCCAATCTTTCATTGTTAAATTTTCTTATTCTAATTATTTAGTTAAAATAGGAAGTAAAATGACAGTTATTTCTTCTTGTTAATGGATTTCCTTTAAGATTTATTGAAGAGATTTTTGCTCATATTCATAAAGATAAATCAAACAATTACAACTCTATAAAACTAAGTATATATTTATTAAAATTAAATTCTTAATATCAATATGCAAATTAGCCTCCCTGTTTACACTATAAACGGCTATTTTGTTGTAGATATAAATACAATTGTACATTATTAGTATATAGATAGGGCCAACAGTATTAATAGCGTAAAACAATTTTTAATTAATAACTGAGGTTTAAATAAAAATAAAATCATGGAGAATGTGACGTAAATAATTAAGGGAATTGAGGCCTGATTAGTAATATAGTTTCGGTTACAGACAAACAAATACACAATCTCTATTATAATATAATATATTCAAGTTTGTACAAAGTTTATTGAAGTCTATAACAAATAAAAGCCGGGCAGCCATGAACCTAGAATATTTGAATGGAGGCGAGCATGTGATAGTACAAATCTTTAATAACCTACAATTATTGAGAACTTATTTAGAAAATGACTTTGTAGAGACATCCAATAATCAACTAATTAACAATTATACTCATTACCAGTAATCAATTATGATTTCTTAAATTTCTTTACTTGAATTGATTCAGGACATTATTGCACGAAATGTGGATATTTGTTGGATTAAGTGGCATTCCAAATATTTTATCACTTACCAAATCTAGAAATCCGTATCCCCAAAATATTAAAACGTCACTTTATATACTAGGCTAGGTTACACGAACATTTGTCACGGAGAGGAGAAAATATTTAAGGACACATTTTTTTTTATTTCAAGAATATGTTTTTTTGTTTCTTTTTAA
The DNA here is from genome assembly GCA_023376005.1 of Doryteuthis pealeii. Taxonomy (NCBI): domain Eukaryota; kingdom Metazoa; phylum Mollusca; class Cephalopoda; order Myopsida; family Loliginidae; genus Doryteuthis; species Doryteuthis pealeii. The sequence continues at coordinate 57,006,398 of CM042144.1, read as the reverse complement.
GGAAATAGATCCTGTGGATTTAAATATTTTACTGGATATGATAGTTCAGTGAGTGTTTTTTGTTCTTGTTTTTTTTTTTTTTTCGGTTTTATGATGTTTAATGTTGTCAAATTAAAGGCTTGCAGAAATTCTTTATAAAATATGTTAGTTTCTGAAATGCATCATTTCAATATGAAAAGTGAGCATAGCATTATATTGTCAAATATGGTTTTCAAGAATTATGGTTTGTTTGAGTCTCTAGTGGTTACGAAAGAACCCACCCTGTCGGCTGGGACAGAAGAATATATCGACTGTTTCTCTCATAGGGGTAAAATCTCCCAAATGAGGCCACCTGTTGATTGTGGGTGGCGATGCGTGATGCTTAAGGGTGGGATCCCGGTGACCGAGCAGTCCATGTTATGCAACACATCACTTTTGTTTTTTACCTCGGTTAGACGGGCGGTCGGAGAGGCCTTCTCTGACTAATCGGCAGGTCACATCAAGCCCTAGCACCTATGTGATTGTCCTGACCCTACCCTATTGCTCTTATGGCAACGCCCAACCCTTTTTTATCATACCATGTGCCAGAAGGCGACAGATAAGAGTCTTAGTGTTGTTGGTATTGAGTTAATTTGGAACTCTGGGGAGTGTGGAGCATCACTTGATATGCTTTTTTGTCGGGAAAATAATTTACCTATTTTTTGATTTACCATATTCACAAAAGAGTCAGAGCACAGGTATCATTTTTTGGTGCTGTTATAGAATGTGGCTTACTTTTTTTTATTCTGTTATAGCATGTGGCCTACCCGGTTTGAATGTGTCCTACCTCAGTAAGAGTATATTTATAGATATAAGTAGTAGGCTATTCATTGAAACTAATTATTCTTCACATAAATTCAATTTCAAGAAATGCAATTCAGTCAGAAGCTGTATATAATTATTAAGAATAATTTTAAAAAAGAATGTATCCATAATTTACATGAATCAGAGATCTATTTAATTCTAAAATATTCTAAAATTCTGAAATAGGGTTAGAGGGTAGGGTTAGGGGATAAGGTTAGGGTTAGGGTTAACAGTTATTATTATAACCTTATAATATGCTTTTTATGGTAGACCACATACTATGAGAGAGACATGATTTTGTAGGCCACATTTAAAAGATAGGCCACATACTATAATGGTACCATTTTTTTTTAAATTGAGTTCATGTCTTGTAAAAATGTATTGTAGAAATTCAATTGAAAACAATTGTTTAGGTTATTTGGATTTAATTTATTTGTATTTGTATTTTATCCGAGGAAGGGTGCACTTTAAAATATCTTAATTGATTTGCCGATGGAAAGAGTGCACAGTAAATATCTAAGTTTGGCCGTTTTTACGCCTGTCACCGTCAAGGAAATATATAGCGTAAATAAGGACAGAAATCCGAGACTACAACATGTTTATAGACCCGAAAGGTGCAGTTTAGGGGACACATTTTGATTTTTAATTTACCATGATTCAAAACTGAAGACACCACCTGAAAGCGAAAACCTATCAACAAATTTCTCTGAATGTTTGAGATGAGGCTTGAAGATTAGTATTATTAGCGTTATTCGGACTATTGTCCCCATCTTCATTGTTATTTGTACAACGTTTCGGCTGATATAAAATAAAAATAATTAATTAACACAACTCCTACCCCAGCTATGGTTAGCGGAATGAGAACAGGATACCCCCGTGGAATAAATAAAGGGTTAGGTTCAAAGTTCCGTGATGGCTCCCGAATACGACAAGAAAGTTCCCGAGTTCGAAAAGAAGGTTCCCGAGTTCGAAAAGAAGGTTCCCGAGTCCGAGAAGTTTCCAGAGTCCGAGAAGAAATACCTGAAGAAGGCCGGAGGGTATATCGGCCGAAACGTTGTACAAATAACAATGAAGATGGGGACAATAGTCTGAATAACGTTAATAATACTATCAACAGATATTTAACAAAATTGAGAAATAATCCTATGCGCAGAATATTTCTGAGTTATCAGTTTCTAAAGGCAAAATGGTAATGGCATTAGCGTGTTTCTTTGTTTTAATGTGATTATTAGAAAACGCCAGAGCTTAGCGTTGATGGAGCTTACACGCTATCATCGACTTGTTGTATATCAAACGGATGTGCGACTCACAAGCGAAAAGTAGAGCTATAAAACAGCAGTCGGTAAAAATATGTATTGCCCCAGATTGTTCATTATTGCTGATGGGCATATTTATTTTGTGGATGCTTGTGGATACATCTGTTCAAGTCTGTCATTAAACTCAAAAGGTTACGAGTCATGAACAGCGTTAATATATATATATATATATATATTATATATATAGAGAGAGAGAGAGAGAGAGAGAGAGAGATAGATAGATAGATAGATAGATATGGATAGTTAGATAGATCTGATATGAATGATATATATATATATATATATATATATATATATATATATATATATATATATAGTGAGAGATAGAATTGAAAAGACTGGGATAGATAGATAGATAGATCTATCTGAAGACAAACTAGAAGACGCTTAGTAAAATAATATTTTAGTTTCTTCAGATCTATCTATGTCTTCAGATCTATCTATCTATCTATCTATCTATCTATCTATATCTTCCGATTGATCTACCTATCTACGTATGTGTTCAGATCTATCTATCTATATAGCTATTTTATCAAGCGTCTCCTAGATTAACGCAAGGTTACTGGAGTGTGCTGCACGGTTATCTGAAGAGACTGATCGTTGAGGTTCGAGCGCATATAATTTGACCTAATAATCTGTTTACTAGTAATCACTCTACAGTAAGCTTCCATTATAGTATCACTTAGTTTTGCAACTAAGTACAATAGGGAGACTGTGTTGTGCCAATCTACAAATTCAGAAGTATTCGGAAAATTGCAATTCCGACCTTCGCCAAGACTCAAACACGGATCATTGGTGATGGTTTACATGTGCGTAAATGTCCTAGCTTTTAAGTAGAACCCTGGCTGTCTAATCTATAGGAATTAATGTTCAATTACATTTTGTTGGTATAGCCAAAATGTCGGTACGATTGTTCTTCCCCATTTCTTTAAACTTTTATGAAGAATTTAAAACTATAAAGTGTCACTTATTCTAATTTTTCCTTAAGAAAACATATAATTTTTCTATGATTTTCTTTATTATAACTATTAAATAAATCCCGATGAAAAGTACACATCTTTAAACGGAGGAAGAAAAACGGCTAAAATGCGCCATTTTGACAGATACTGATGTTGATTTATAATATTCGCTCGTTTTAAAGACTGTAAAACAAATAATTTTTACATGTGATTGTTCTTTAATCGTCCTACTTCTTAATACAACAAAAAAATTATATTAAGTTACATTTATTTTCCCAAGTTTTGTTGAATTTTAATTAATGGGAGGTTGAAACAACGCATGAAATTTGACCATACCTAACAACTTTATCATCGTTTAAAATAAAGCCAATAAAAAAAAAGAACAAAAAACAATTTACAGATTCCAGAATTAAGTAACACAAAGAAAAGGTGAAGTAAATTTTCTCAACAATATTTTATTCTAAACTTTTGTTATATTTCATAAATGAGTGATAACGAAATCATAAAAGATGATGGATCAATTCAATCTAGCTCTATATACACCACAAAAAATTACTGGAGGTATAAAAAACAAATAATGATGGTAGAACATCAGTTGAGGAGAAATACAATAAATATATATATAAAAAAAGAGTCTAGTTGTGCAACAAATCTACATTGGTGAGATTCAACAGATATATGAACTTTGTGAAGGTTTAAACTCTTTGCCAACCAAATTACCCCCATGGCTGTACCATATTTTCTTGATATTCCTTACATGTATGATGGAATACTTCAAAGTTCACTATCTATTCACCTCAGAACTCATTTTATTCAAATAAACTCCTATTATTATTGTATTCCGAGTTCTTCTGCTCGATTATAATGAACTAACCATCAGTTTTGTACTTTGTTTGGGTGTGGTATATGCAGTTGGTGGGAGAGCCACTGTGAGTGGCTTTAAGTAGTTAAAGAGTTAAATCTTAGAGAATCATCATCACCAGGTCGCACTGTCAGCACATATTCCCATGACTCTTTCTCGTCCACCGTTCCTATCGGCCATCGCTCCCGGTAGGTTTTCTGCGTGACATCAAGAATCCACACAGGATTGATTGATGTAAGTTTTTATTGGTAGGCCCACACTGTTGTGTCCATGAGAAGGTGTCTACAGGAGAACGTCACTATAGAATTCGTACTCGCTTCTCAAACGGTGCCCAGTATGTCTTACTCGACTTACTCTGAGTTTGAGTGATTGGAGGCAGATGATCGTACGGCTGTTTTCTTGTTGGGTGCTGCTTTCAAGATTTGTTCAAGGTAAGCGCAGCACCCTTGTCTATCCCACCATCTTGCTTTTTCTCTTAGCGCTTTCTTAAGGTCCAAATGGTGCAGCTGTACAGTAGCACTAATACGGCTACAGGCTTCAATCAAGCAGCTTTTAATTTCCTTGTGTTTGTTGGCTGAAGGGAATGCCCATCTACTTCTCCTTCTAACACGGTAATCAAATCATTCACTCAGAAGAGAAGCGAACATTATCTTAAAGGCTTAAAAATATGAACACTGTTAGAATAAAACAATACAAAAAAAAGCAAATATGTTCGACTCTTTGCTACTTGACACAGTGTTATTAGAGTCTTATAAAAATGAAGATAGTTAATTTTGAACTGTGCGGTCTTTGCGTGATCCTATGAAAATTTCTTAAAATATTCTCTTGCTTATCAACCAACTTATTACCCTTGTAATAGTTTCTAAAATACATTGCGACACTCTTAAAGCCAGTATTGGTCTTGGTTTTGGTTTGTTTGGTTTTTTGTCTAATGGCATATCAACTTTCGTGGGTAATTTAATGCCAAAGATACTCTTCTAGAAGAACTGTAGTGTTACTATTTAATCCATAGCTGGGGGTATGAAGAGGTTCGTATCTTTTCTGAGGGTGTGAGTCCGAAAGTAAACTTAATAGCGGGACTGGAGTTCAAACTCGCTTACTACGATATCGCAGTCTAGCACGTTAGCCACTACACCATGGGAACTCTCCCAAAGCCAACTTTATTCTTGTTCTTATCTTGCAAATGTTTTCAATTTGCTTTTTATTTGTTTAGTGACCTATGTTTTTTAGCAATTACCAACGGTTTGTACCCATTAGACACACACTCACACACACACACACACACACACACACACACACACAGAGTAAAAAGAACTTTGCGATATTTTGTGTCTGTTCCTTTCAGTGAAAATCTTTATAAATCTAGGAGGTGCATGGTGTAATGGCTATTGTCATAGCGTATGGACTTGGGGAATCGAGTTCAAATCCTGGGTGAAGCTGTTTGCATTTCACATAGTGCTAATATCCCTAGGAAAAGCTATGAATCCAACTATTCTTCCTCCTGCTATGCATAAATCGTAGGGCAAACGAGCGGAACGAAATAAACTCATTAGTCAAAATAGAACTGTAGTTATCTTTATTTAAATTATTTTCATATTAAAAATATAAAATTTAAAAAAAAACACCAAAAAACCAGAAAACATATATATAGCACTTTGTGTTTTCAATTTCAAATATTCCTTTCTATTCAAGTGTTGAACCCCCACCATAAAACATGAGTGATCCTATATAAAAAAAATAAAGACCGTGTATATATGTTTATCTTTTTCTTTTAATTATAGCCGTAAAAAAATAATTTGCTCCTAATTTCTTTATTGTTAATGGAAACATCAAATGTTTTGTTACATTGCAAATTGTACCACTTTAAACTTAATAAAATAAATATAAATTTTTGACGTTTCACGTTTTATGATCTGTTAAAACAAAAGAAAATAGTCAAAAGAAAATTTAGAAAGTGTGCGTACTTCTCAAAATAAACTTCGGACCGATGTTAGCTTCTTGCAAATATAGAAACAAAATTAAAGAGAAAATGATGTGCTTAATTAAATAAAAAATATCTTAATTTAATTTTTAGTGTTATTTGATTGAATTTTTGAGAAGAGGTTTGATGTGTATTATTTTGCTTTTTCGTACTGTTATCCTCATCTTGATTGTGATATGTAAAACAAGGTGTTCCCTGTCTATCCAAGCATAGAAATGACCCAACCTGGGAAATCATTTTCAATAGTTTAACTTTTGATCAAACAAGTATCAAAGAAGGCCGATATGATAATACTTTTCACATTCATTTTCCATTATATTATATAGCATATCATATATATATATATATATATATATATATATATATATATATATATATATATATATATATATAGTCCATGTAATTATCTGTTATTAATTGTCCAAATTATTGTTTTGTTTTTGTCACAAGAATGATGCTAAATAACGCTACCGGTTTATTTTGTAATAATTAAGTTATGATTTTTAAATATATCTCACGAGCTAGCCAAACATGATTTAGAATATAAAATATTCTATCTAAAGCATTTTAGAATGTTATCGCTGGTTTCATGATTCATTCTATTATAAGAGGATGTCTAAATTTTATATAAATTCAAATAGAATTAACAATTCTCAATGCTGGCAAGTACTTTTTCGCCTTCTTTTCTTACTATATAGAGACTGTCTACATCATCACTAGGCAGTAAGGCCTTGTGCCGAGTTATTAATTTCAGTGGTCCATATTTCTCTTGTTCAGTTTAAGAAGGGTGTAGAGTATCTCACAAAGCAGAGTGTCTACCACAGAATTAGTTTTCAAGAAGATTTTTTGTTCTTTTGAGGTACTTCTTTCTTAGTTTTCGTTTCATCAATACTACTGTATGGCTGTACCACTCTAATGAAGAAAAAAAAGAAACCTAGATGAAAACTATACAAGGAGGCTGCGTAATGTCTTGAACAAATCCTGGAAGCGGCATCCCACTAAACAGCAGGTATAAGACCATTTATATCCTATCACACAAATTATCAAAACAAGTTTTGCTGGGCTCTACTGGAGAATTAAGAACGAACTCATGTGACGTTCTCCTGTGGACTCGTACACATGGAGACACCAACTATGTGCAAACAGTGGATTCTGTGTCGTGGACTTCAAGGAGTAATGAACGAGAGAGAGAGAGAGAGAGAGAGAGAGAGAGATAGAGAGAGAGAAAGAGATAGAGAGAGAGAGAGAGAGAGATGGTATTATGAGAGAGAAAAAGAGAGAGGGGGAAGGGGGTCCATATTTTCAGCAAAACTTAATGATGCTGATTATTAAATAAATAATAGATAGATAAAATTTAATGATTGGTAGTAAGCGAGTTTAAATTCCAGTCGCTTTATTGCATTCACTGTTGGGAAGGGTATGACACCCTTTCCTCACCCAGCTATTGTTTAAATAATATTACTACTGTTCTTCTACAAGGATGGCTTTGGCATTAAATAACCCACAAAGTTTGATATGCCAGTAAACAAAGAAACCAAACCCTTATTTTTATCTATTTAGTTTAACCATATAATTTAATTCACTTGATACCTTCCGTTTGTTACTACACATTTTGCAACTAACGCAGTCATACTCATTCATTCTCTCTCTTCCCCCCCTCTTTCTCTCCCTACTTCAGTTTCTCTCTCACTATTTCTCTCTCTCTTTTGCGCACACATACACACACACACACTGTCTTTACATACACTCTCTTCTCCTCTCTCGTTTCTTATCCCAACATGTTTAAATTCAGTTTCACTCATTCATTACCCCCCCTCTCTTACATACATGTACTCTGTCTTTATTACACACACATTCTCTCTTCTTATCCCCAAAAGTTTACTTTTCTATTTATCTTGGTTTTTAGCAATTTTCACATAATTTTAAACATCTTATTCCGAAACAACAAACTCATTAATATAATGAAACGTTCAATCGTATTAACACATCAAAGGAAAGCCTTGATTGTTTTGTATTAATTAACAATTTACCCATATATATATATATATATATATATATATATATATATATATATATATATGTGTGTGTGTGTGTGTGTGTGTGTGTGTGTGTGTATGTGTGTGTGTGTGTGTGTGTGTGTGTTTGTATTTGTGCGTGTATATTGGTGTGTGGTGTAATAGTCTTCATTTTCGGAAATCGACACGGCGACCCGACTTCAAATCCTAGACGAGTGTGTTTGCATTTCACATAATGCTAATACCTTTGGGAAAGGTATGAATCTAATCATTCCCCCTCTGGCTATGGGTAAATAGTAGGGTAGGCTTGACCTTTAATCTTGATTTGGCAACCTGTCTAGGAGAAGGAAAACTTCATTTATACCTGATTAACTCCGCTTATATATTGACTATGTTCCACATTCCGTTCGTGTGGAGGGCTTAGGCAAACACATTTATTTGTATGTGTGTTTTTGTGTGCGTATATATGTGTTTGTGTGCGAAGATTAACACAACCCATGCGCCAAAAGCAGTATGTAGCCCCATGTCAATTTTCAAGTGGAGTAATATTGGTTAGATTTCAGTTTTCTTCTCTGAAAGTGGTTGCATTACCTAGACTTAGGAACCCAATCTGTTCAACTATATAACAATAACCGGGAAGGTAATATATTTATGCTTTCCCAAAGGACATTAGCATGAAATCAGATGTAAACTGTCTCGTCCAGGATTTGAACTCGAATCACCGATTTTATTTCCTACGAAAATAACCGTTATGCGAAGCAGCCTTCGTAGTATCTCCTGTATACATGTGTGTGCGTGTGTTTGTGTGTATATTTACATATAATTATGTTTGTGTGTGTGCGTTGGTGTGTGTGTGTGTGTGTATTTAAAAAATATATATATTAAAAGCAATTAAAGACAATTTAACCGGAAGATGGTTTTCACTAAAAAAAATGGAAATGCGTCTATTCTTCATCGTTTGTTTTGGGGCACATCAATTACTTTGAAAACTTTTTTCTCCTGACGATGAAACACGGTTAGGTAATTGTGAGGAGAAAATTTTTTAATTGATAATATATTTATATATAGAAGGGCCGGGTTAGCTCAGTCGGTAGAGCGTTTGGCTAGAAACCACAAGGTTCCTAGTTCGATACGGGTCCTCGCCAACTCAGCGTATGAATAGCACAGGGATCTGTTCGGTAAAGTAAGGAGCTGATGGTAGGTGTGGCGCTCCACCTCAGATGCCAAAAACCAATCTCTTTGGTCTAGCGCAATTGAAAAGGGGTAGACTCCCTCGCTGACTGGCTTATACCGACATTAGGCCGCCCTGACGACTTTACTTACTTTTATATATATATATATATATATATATATATATATATATATATATATATATATATCTGTGCGAGTATATATATATATATTAATATGGGGTGCTATGTTCATAAGCAAATAGTGCTCAATATATTGGATAGACCATGTATATCTAAGTTAGGATAGCCTGGACATGAAGTCAACGCCGCTTGGTTACTGATAGTCTTTCGCCTATACGATTTTAAAACCAATATATATATATATATATATATATATATATATTGTTTTTATTGTTGGTAGCATAGACATGAAGTCAACGGCGCTTGGTTAATGATAGTTTCTCGCCTATGTGATTTTAAAACCAATATATATATATATATATATATATATATATATATATATATATATTGTTTTTAAAATCGCATAGATGAGAAACTGTCAGTTACAAGGGGCCGTTGACTTTATGTCCACGCTATCCTAACTTAGATATATATGTTCTATCCATGTATTGAGCACTATACACACACACACACACACACACATATATATATATATATATATATATATATATATTATATATATACATATATATATATACATATATATATATAACACGATGAGTAATACCTCTTTGATTATGCTTTGCATATTTTTTTCCCATTCTTTGCCATTTAATTATGAGGTAAATGGCAAGATACGCGGGTAGGAATATAACATGATGAGTACATTTGTTGGCGTCAACTAATTTTTAAAGGAAGTGGAAAGTGTAGAAGTTATTTCCTTTTTAGTTAATGTAAATGGTTTTATTAAAATGCAAAATGCAAAAATCAAAATATCATATAAATTCTGATTTTACGTATTGTGTTTATACATAGAAGATAATGTTACAGTAGAGTTAAGATGCTAGCTGGGGCTGTCAAATATGATGGCATGTTTATCGAGCTGCCAGAAGCGTAGCCATGGTTTTTCGGGGCTAGCACTTATCGACCGAATTCCGATGACAAAAACATAGATACAATATTTTCTATAAATACTCGCTCCGACTTGTAAAATTTTAGTCGGAGGCCGGATCGCCAAAAACGAAATTCGACACAGGCCCACAGGGAATTCAGAATTGCTGAAATAAGAAAATTGCCACTAGAACAAATAGAATAATTCTATAAAGAACTAAGTCCACATAAAACAAAACGCCAGACAAAGCTTCTCACCGTGTATTTTCTATCCGACCTAGTGTGCAAAGCGTACTCATTCATTATATATGAATAAAAACCTTTCTTATTGGTGACGGTATGTGATCTTATTTCCACTAATTTCTCAACCCGTCACCAATATCTCCGATCAAGTTGCATCGATCCCTGTTCTGTGGGTCAAAGGAACATAGCGGAGGCGCAGAGGGCATCGAAAGAGCAGCTGGCCGGAGACACATGTCGTAGTCACGGAAATAATTCACATCGTGACTGGTATAGGACCCACACACACACACACACACACACACACACACACACACACACATATATATATATATATATATATATATATATATCAAAAGAGAGTTTGTCATCAAAAAGGTTATTCAACGCCCACTCCCGTTTTTGTTCATCGAATGGTGTTAATTCTAAGAACTGTTTAAAAGACACGAAGGTGTCTTTCATGACGCTTTAATTAGTCAAAATTGAATTAGCATCACGTGATGATTCAGCCAATAATCAAGCACCTTTAATTCATTGAATTATAGAACAAACAAAGAAAATAAGAGAAAAACTGCCTTGTACGAAAAGCTTTTTCTTGCATGTTTATGATTGTCAAAGCATGTGTTTATGTCCATAATCTTGCGTATATTTGGGCGTGACAAACGACTTTAAATCTGTTCAGATATATATTTGTGTCTACATCGGTTTGTTTCTCAGTGAGTATATGGATGTGTGTGTGTGTGTTTGAGGTCGTTTGCACTGTTCATATCTGAGCGCTTAATGAAAGCAAATATGTGTACCATTGTGTGTGTTGGAATATTGACTGTGGGTCCACATGTTAATCTAATCAAACCTAATCTGACTGATGAGGAAGAAAGAGAAAACCAAATTAATAACAATCTATTTGAATGTATTTGACGTAAATATTAAGTTAGTGAAGTAAGAGTTTGCCGACAGTTTAATTTTCTGACAAATTAACTTTTATGTGATCATTACCACACCATTTTCTATTGGCAATCAGTTTACATATTGGTGCTTGAAATGTTCATATACACACAAACACAAACACAAACACACACACACACACACACACACACATGCGCATGCGCATGTGTACAGTGCATCTGTTATCTATGCCTTCCTTTTGCGAGCCTTTGGTTATCCGCAGTCAATTCTGGTAATAAACCAATCATAGATTTTACGTAATAATTCTTCCAATGTAGAAGTTTGGTGGTGGTGTCAGTTCGGATGTGACAATAAGAAGCTGTGAGTTGTTTTCTTACGTGAAAAGGTAAAAGTTCACAACTAAATAAATAAATAAATCTTATGCTAATTTTTATAAGATCTACGGATATTCTGTCTTCATTCATTACATTACTATCAGACCTTTGCCTGGGATTTAAAAAGTTAAAAAATAAATCTCTTGTCTCGCGATACTATGGATCTGAACTTGGATCTCGGCACAGACCTGGATAAGGTTGTACGGAAGACCAGCAGTTTCCTATGCAGCAAAACTCGAGTCTCCGTGGCATAGTGGCTAACGTGCTGGACGGTGACATCGTACTTTGCGAGTTCGAACTCCAGTCGTGCTATTACGCTCACTTTCGGACTAATACTCTTGGGAAAAGTATGAATCCCCCTAATCCACCCCCAGCTATGGGTTACTATTGAAAAACGAGTTCTATCCTCACTGGATGCCCCATACTTGTGACCTTGGGTCACATTCTACCTGTGATGAATGGGTTGGGTAAACACCTGCCTATCCCAAGAGCATTAGTGTAAATTGAATGCATGATAGCCTCACCGATTCTAATTTTCGTGTCGATAGCCATTTCGAGAATCGAACCAGTGAATTCAGTTATATGTCCTCCAGCTACCATTGTTCTAAATGCTCAGTAGAACAATATTCCTCTCCATCCCCCATCGGTATGACAGTCTGTGTGTGTGTGTGTGTGTGTGTGTGTGTCTTTAGCATATCTATTAACGGTACAAAAAATTGAACTAACGAACTAAATTCGGATTTTGAATAAAGTTCTTTGAATGGTTTGAATATAAATTCCCTACGAGTTGTCCCATCACCAGATTTCTTTATTGTATGATGTTTCACTATTATCTTTGATTTAGAAAAAATTAACTTTTTATATAAAATCGTTAAGGGTGTACTTATTTTGTGACAATGATGTATAAGTCGATCTCATATATAAGTCGATGTACATATTTACCGACCCCTCCTCATGAGTAGGATGTGAGACAATATCAATTTCTTAAGTGGAGTTTAACATGATAGAATTCAGAGTTTTTCTTCTCATAGCTAAGGTTAAATCACCCAGTCCACCATACTATTTACCCATAGCTAGAGAAAGAATAGTTGGATGCCTTTTCAGAAACATGAATTTCCATTACTCTCTCCCCCCCCTCTCTCTCTCTCTCTCTCTCTCTCTCTCTCACACACACACACACACACACACACACACACACACACCAACCGTCCTTATCAGTTATCGCCCCCGACAAGCCTTACGCACAATACGCAGTATCGACACAGCTGATTGATATAGGGTTTTGCTACTCGGACTATGCTGGTGTCCACCAAAGAACGTCACTCTTAAGTTCGTCCTTATTTTTCCAGGAATGTCCAGCACATTTTGTTACTCTTACTTGGATGATTTGTGCAATAACAGGTAAATGGTCGTAAAACCACTTTTTGTAAGATGCTGCTTCCAGAATTTATTCAAGACAGCATTCAGCATCCTTTTGTAGATTCCATTTGAAAGGCATGTATTGCTATAGACAGATTATCGATTGTATGGAAATCTTATTTCTCTGATAAGATTAAGAGAGAATTCTCCCAAGCAGAAATTTGGTTGATTCTGTTGTTAGTGAACAAAAAATGAAGATCTCTCTTGGATCAGAACCGTAACATCCAATGGAAAAGGAACCCGATACCACATAAAATGATTAGCACACCAATTTATCTATGAAACCCCAAAGTATTTTTCAAGACCAGCATTTCACCAGCGAGGGAAGATCTTTCCAGTAAGGAGAAGTCCGTGACAAGTGTTTTCTACCACAGAGATAGAATTTCGTCAGAGGCGACTAATTTTGTTCTAGAAGATCTCTCTGATAAGACAGAGTAAACATTCTTCCAATTTGTTGCTGTATCAGTGCTACTGTATGGCTGCACTCTTTGGGGTATAATGAAATGCTTAAAGATATATATATATATATATATATATATATATATATATATGTGTGTGTGTGTGTGTGTGTGTGTGTGTGTGTGTGTTGTTTGTGTGTGTGTGTGTTTGTGTGTGTGTGTAGAATTTAGTTGAATTCAATGATGCGACTAGATTTGGAACCAAATAGTTTATTCTAGGTTATTATGCCTCAGTAATTAAGAAACAGAGTTTTTGATAAGCGACAAACGTTCAGTTTTTTCGTCTGACATCAACTCGAAACTGTGTCATAAATATCGGATGATGTTTTGAACAGTTATTCTTTTAATTTTTGGTTATACTTGATGTAGATGCAATAGGAGAAGATCCCCGTTGCTTTCAGACGAAATGAAACAAGTCATTGCTGATGGTGATGTCACATGGATGGCCGTATGTTGCAATTTTCTTAAATGTTCAGCAATGGAAATTGAAATGATGAAAGAAAGTTGGGGCGTTCGCCTGGAACGCTCTTGGCGCTGATTCATCTCACTTCAGTCTGTAACCATCCATTAATGACACAATCAGAAATGTGAAATGGAGATCGACAATATTACGAGTAAGTTTACAAATTCTATTTTGATAATAATAATAATAATAATAATAATAATAATATATAATAATAATAAATCAATGTTTAATCATATAACAAGCGAATAATAATCATAATAAGCGAATAATAATCATATAATAAGAGAATAAGCGAATAATAATAATAAATCAACGGTTAATCATATAACAAGCGAATAATAATCATAATAAGCGAATAATAATCAAATAATAAGAGAATAAGCGAATAATAATAATAAATCAACGGTTAATCATATAATAAGCGAATGCAGCAAACTAGCACAAAGAGAGTACAAGACTAGGCACAACTCTGTGGGAAAAGTGATCCACTGGGAATTGTGCAAGAAATTCAATTTTCACCGTGCAACTAAATGGTATCTGCACAAGCCGGAACCTGTCCTGGAGAATGAGACGCATAAAATTCTCTGGGACTTCGAGGTACAAACGGATCACCTAATCCCGGCTATGAGACCGGACCTAGTATTAATCGACAAGAAGAAGAGTACATGTCATCTCCTGGATTTTACCGTCCCAGTCGACCACCGAGTGAAAATGAAAGAAAAAGAAAAGATAGACAAATACTTGGACCTTGCCAGAGAACTGAGGAAACTGTGGAACATGAAGGTGAAGGTTGTAGTAATTGTAATTGGTGCCCTTGGAACGGTCCCCAAAGCTCTGGAAAAGAACTTGGGTGAATTAGAAATCAGAGGAAGAATTGAGACCATCCAAACTACAGCATTGTTGAGATCGGCTAGAATACTCAGAAGAATCCTGGAGACCTGAGGAGAGTTGGTGTCACTCAGCCTCCAGTAAACCAACAGCTACGACAGGTGTGAAAACCTAAATAATAGTAATAATAATTACTTTATAAAGGTAACTTGACATATGAGTGCCCCAACTTACGAATTTTCTGAGTTACAAACTATCACTCAGTTGATTTTTTGGTTCATGTTGTGAGCCAAAGATTGAGGTACGAGCTAATTCCAGATATGGACAATGAACGGATTAAAGGCATTTGAGTTTATTTCAAGGGGATATATTAAAAAACAATTATATATATATATATATATATATATATATATATATATATATATATATATAATCCAAAAGTCCAGAGAAGAAATCTTCCTTACGACACAATAGTTTTATTTTTTTTAAATGTCGCAGTTTGAGAGCTCAATGTGTGCTCTTAATGTTAGAGTCACAGAGCAAATATATAAGTAAAGAAATAACAAAAGACTTAGAGATTGAGCATTATAGTCTATTTCAGGGAGCTTAGTCTAAGCTCCCTGAAATAGACTATTATGCTCAATCTCTAAGTTTTTTGTTATTTCTTTACTATATATATATATATATATATATAATATATATATATATATATATATATATATATATATATATATATATATATATATATATATACATACATATATATATATATATATATATATATATGTGTGTGTGTGTGTGTGTGTGTGTGTGTGTGTGTGAGTATAGCATATCAACTTTAAAAATTTCTAAAATATTTTTTTTTTTCATGAAAACGTTTCTATTGATGTCAATTTATTTCAACCAAAAGATTCTCATCTTTTAAAATCCCAGATATCCTCAGACCGTGTACAATAATAAATGAAAGGAGTTGCCGGGCCCGGCTAAATTTGTTAGTAGTTTCTTTAGTTATGTTTATATAACTGGATTTATGATGCTTATATTTAGGGTAGACATTTAAATTCCTCTGCCACCTGTCCTGTTTATCTCAACAACAAACAACGACCTCAAGGAATCTTTTTCTAACCGTTGTGATTTAGAATCAACTCTAATCCAATGTCCAGAGTATATATATATATATATATATATAAAGTAAGTAAAGTCGACGGGGTGGCCTAATGTCGGTATCAACCAGACAGCGAGGGAATCTATCCCCTTTTCCCTAGCACAAGACAAAGAAGATTGTTTTTGCGCTTGAGGTAGGGTGCACCGCCTATTATCAGCTCCTCACTTTACCACACAGATTCCTCTGCTACTCATACGCTGAGTTGGCGAGGGCCGGTATCGAACCAGGAACCTTGCAATTCCTAGGCAATTACCGACTGAGCTATATATGTATATACATATTATTTGTCAAAATTTCTAAAATGATTTTTAGTTACTATTTACATTATACGATTTTCCTAATCTTGGTTGTTATACTCAATCATGCAACCGTGTGCCGTAGGACATCCACCTACAAAATAGTACTCTGTGTAACATCCTGCCCGTAATCGAAAGGTTAAGTAAACGATTCTAGAGTATACCTTTAAATCTAAAGTCATGTTTTGTTCCGATTTTTCAATGTGTGCATTGTTTATATATATATATATATATATATATATATATATATATATATATATAAAGATTAGAGAGAGAAATGTGGATAAAGGAACAAAATTCAAAGTATATGTAGCAAAGATATATATACTTGTCTGGGTTTTGTTCCTTTGTCCACATTTCTCCCTCTAATCTTTACTACATTCTGTCAGATTTACTGCAATTCTCCTTTCCTCATATATATATATATAAGTAAAACAAAAGTAAAGTCGTCAGGGTGGCCTAAAGTCAGTATCAGCAAGACAACAGGGGATTCTATCCCATTTTCCCTGGCGCTAGAACAAGGAAATTGTATTTAACGTCTGAGTTGGAGCGCCATTCCTATCATCAGTTGAAATAGTGAGGGGCTGTATCGAACCAAGAACCTTGGGATTCGCAGGCGGACGCTCTACCGACTGAGCTAAATATATATAAATATACGCATTTGAAGATTGTGTATTTGTGCGTGAGCGTGTGTGAGAGAGTGTGTGTTTTGCCAGGAATTAATCTTTGAGACCATCAAGTATTTCAAATTCTAATTCTCCAATCATTTCCACCCACCATTTGAGGAATTGGCCCGTCGTAATCTTTTCATCTCATACTCGTCAATACATCTGTGTACTTGCAAAATATGCAATAACCACTGTTGTCTCACCAGTTGTTTTACATTTCTGTACATAGACGTGTTCATACCGTCCTTAACCCCAGACTTAGATTTTAATTATGACAAGGCCTGAAGACTTATAGCAAATTATACTAATGGCACCATCCGAGGATTTTTCAACAAAGATAAATTTTCTTTTCTTACACACACACATACAAACACACACACACACATATTTTGTGGATGTATTTCTGTGAGTGTATATGAGTTTGTGTGCGTATTGATCGAATTTTGCACTCACGACAGGGTCTCAGAGGACACCCTCTGCGCATGCCCGTCATAAATCCCTAGTGGCACATAAGTAGTTCGTCAATTTAGAATGGGGGGAAAATGACAGATAACGAAACAGTCTAACGTTCATTTATCATATTTTCTACTCAGTACTTAAAAAAAAGAAAAGAAAAAGGACCAAAGAAACGAGTAGACAGCTAACTGCGACCCGAACTATTTGTTTGTCATTAATTCCACTCAAAAGAGATGACAACTAATGTTGTAAAAAATGAAAAAAAAAAAAAAAAAAAGAAAAAGAAAGAAAAATAATACCGTCATTCAATTTACTGTTTTTCTTTCTTTCTTTCTTTCTTTTATAAATAAGCATTTATTTATTACTAGCAGGGATCCCCGACGTTGCTTGGGAAAAATAATATGTTTAAGATATGTAAGTAAAGTAAAAAGTAAAGTCGATGGGGCGGCCTAAAGTCGGTATCTGCCAGACATCGAGGGAGTCTATCCCTTTTCACTAGCGCTAGACCAAGGAGATTATTTTGGCGTCTGAGGCGGAATGCTACACTTACCATCAGCTCCTCACTTTACTGTACAGATCCCTGTGCTACTCATACGCTGAGTTGGCGAGGGCTCGTATCGAACCAGGAACCTTGTGGTTCCTAGTCGGACGCTCTGCCGACTGAGCTAAGCCGGCGCGATGATATTTCTTCTATGATAATGCAAGAAATAAAAGAAATATGTTAGTTCAGTCGGTCGGACATTCACTAGACTAACGCTTGCGAAAAGGGATAGAGCACCTCGCTGTTTCTTTAATACTTACAATTGGCCACTCCACAAATTTTACTTATTTACAACTAGCTCAAAAGGGAAGAAAAAACTTTTTAGAAAGTTTTTAAAAAGTTTTCAAAGTAGTTGATTCACCACAGAAGAAGGGACAAAACAGGTACTAGCGAAGTGGTCTAGGGAAATCCATCTTATATATATATATATATATATATATATATATATATATATATATATATATATATATGTGTGTGTGTGTGTGTGTGTGTGTGTGTGTGTGTGTGTGTGTGTAAAAATGGAAATTGGAAATTAATCCGACAATATGAGGAAGAATGAAGAAAGAAAAGAAAGAATGGAATGGATAATAAAAGATGAATTTAATCAATGTCACTTACACATGTGTTTCGGTCAGTTTATTCTAACAGTCTATTTCAGCGTTCCAAATGTGATTTTTTTTTAAAATTCTATTCGAACATTTCCAAAATTTTTTCATTCAAAATAAAATTTCACTCTGATGTAGGTCGAATCTTCTCTGTGTGCGAAATATTTTCACACAGATGAACTGACCGAAACACATGTGTAAGTGACATTGATTAAATTCATCTTTTATTATCCATTCCATTCTTTATTTTCCTTATTCATTCTTCCTCATATATATATATATATATATATATATATATATATATATATATATATATATATGACGATAGAATATATGATTGTGAGAAATGAAATGGGTAGGGATTTAGGACGTAGAATAGAAAAAAGATAGAAATAGGAAAATAAAATAAATAAAATGTGTAAAAAGGTTTTTATTTTATGCTAATGTGTTTGTACCACGGTGGGACTAGTTTTTATAATAAATGTACGGTTGCTCCAACACTTTTTGATCAGATTCTTGCCCTGATGAGCTACTAAGTAAAACTATTTGTAGCTATATCTGACTCATTGGGATTAAGATATATATATATATATATATATATATATATATATATATATATATATCATCATCATCATCATCATGTCATACCGACAGCAGGAATCACGATGGCTATTACACGCCACCTGTACTTATCGGTCATCGCTCCTAGGACTATAGCATTCAGTATGCATTGCAGGGTTGATCGATGTAGGTTTTTTTGTGGCCAACCGACACTAGCGGGTGGCAGTTAATCTGGCTCCAGCGGAGGGCTCTTCCTGCATTCAGTTTGTATTAAATTCTATTAGTTTTCAACAATACTTTTCAAACATTATTCATCAAAAGAATAAGATTTGTCTATGATGAACTTATTCCAAAGCTGCATTATTTTCGGTTTTCCCATTCGGGGTCAGTACGAAAAGCTTGTTTTCATTCCCAACCCTTGAACAACCAGCATAGAGCTGTCTGTGATAAAAGCAGGGTTCAATCACATGAAGCCCAGTTACTTTCAATGATTGCCCTTATGACTATTTGATTGACATTGCATTGTTATCGTAGAATAACATTCGTCGCAAAAAAGCACGTAAAAAAAAAATCGCCGAAAAAATCGTAGTAATTAAAATTTACGAATCCAAAATTTGGGGATTCCGGGTCCTGGTTCGGCTCGGAATGTTTTTAATTTTCTCATGGAATCGGCCTGATTCCAAAATGGTACGATATGATGGGTTTCAGCCTCTAGGAGTAAAGTAAAAAAAATGTGACACATTGTCAGTCGCATTTATATAGAGATATTTACATGTGATAATTATGTTACCGATATAAATATTATGTTGTATAAACCAAAGCCAACGACTTAGTCTCTTATTATGACTGTGTTTCTGGGTACAAAACATTGGTGCTTCTCTAATTGGATGTCAGTATGAAAGGTTCGTTTGGGAATCCAATTAGATAACACAATCTACCCTACTATTTACCCATAGCGCTCTCGGAAGCGTTCGTTGTGTAATGATTATCGACGTAGGAAATGGACACGGAGAACAGAGTCCTTGACGAAGCAGCATTACACATAGCGCTAATTCCCTCAGAAAGGTATGAATACAACTATGGTAAAATAATAGGGCACTCTGGAAGTTAACTTTAATTAAACGCAAAATGGGAAATATTCAGAAATTGTCCATACAGGAAAAAAAATGGGCTGTATAAACAACTACACAAAATCTTCCACTTTAACTGGAAAAACTTTACCCAAGTTTTATATTCATCATCATGCATACACAGGGGAAGGCGCGAGGACAAATATAGCGAGAATAGCTCAACGTTATACATAACGGATTATTAATTTGGATGACATTTTTTCCAAGGCGATATATATATATATATATATATATATATATATATATCTCCGCACGAGCAAGATGTGATACCTGAATTTCTTCAGCGGACTTAAACTGGTTTGAATATATATATAAATAAAGTAAAGTAAAGTAAGTAAAGTTGTCGGGGTGGACAAAAATCGTTATCAGCCAGACAGCAAGGGAGTCTATACCCTTTTCACTTGTGCTAGACCAAGGTGATTGATTTGGCGTCTGGGGCGAAGGGCCACACCTACCATCAGCGCCTTACTTTACCGCACAAAGCTAAACCGGCCATTCAATTTGAGTTTTTTTTTATTCTGTAAATGGCAACGTTATGAAACTGAAATAAAACAAAGAGAATGAAACTTTAACTTCTCCGGAATACAAGACCTCACCAGAATTTAGACTTGTATACCATAACTGTTTTTTTACGGTACCGCCTCAATCACACTGTCTTCCTGCCGCCCTACGGCATTGTATATTTGCAAAACACTAAAAGGTCTGGCGCCTGGAGGATTTCTTCGGAACAAGTCACTCGCAGATGGCTGCCATTTTGCTATTTATTCAAATACAAATCTTGTTTCTTTTAGCTTCACATTTAGAGAAATCCGTAAAATAAAATGAAAAAAAAAGCGAATAAAGAATAAAACTTTTTAAAGAGGGAAATACCGCGCGGGATTCACCGTTTCTCAAAAGTTTGACAGTAACGACTTTTACCTAACTCCATATTTAACTTGGTTTGACACAAGGTTACACATGTGGGGCGCTATAACAAACACATATATCCCATATGATCTCTAGATTTTGTAAATATATTGAAATGAAAGTTAATGAAAAGTCGAAAAAGAATAAACATGTTTGATTTTGTAAAATTGATTGATTGAGTTAAACGGCATGTCATCGCGTCTAGGGTTATTTTACGTCTTGATATTAGAAAATCTCGTTAATCGTACATTTATATTTAAATTTTTTCTATAACAGTTTCTTAATTTATTTTGCACACAGTTATATGATACCAAATATTCATATCTCATACAAATAATCTGCACACAGTTGTGTGGTTTCATGTATTCCAGGTTAATTATAATAATTATATGGTTTCAAGTATTCATTTTATTTGATAATAGCCATTTGGCTGTACACAGGTCGAAACAGAAAGAATGTAGTTTATTTAGTAAGATTGATTGATATATTGATTTAAACGGCGTGTCAAATCTTCGAGGGTTAGTTTATGTTTTGAGGTTTGGGAATCACATTCATTGAACATTTATATATTTACATTTTTTGTATAGTAGTTTATTAATAATTTTTTTTTTTTGTTTTTGGCACATAGCTATATGATATCAAATATTCTTATCTAATACAAATGACAAAATAAAAATCTATATAATAAAGATTTTTTTTTAAAGAACGCAACCTCAAAAATAAGCGGGTAGAATATTATTCCGAGGACTGCAAATGTGATTGATATTACTGTCACTTTCATAATTCTCAGCTCTCTAACAAGGTTCAGGTATTTATATAGATTTCTTTACTTTCATACTGTGATTTGCTGCAACGTTAAAATTTACGCACTGACATTTTTTTTATTAACTAATTATTATTATTATTATTATTATTATTATTATTATTATTATTATTTTACTCCTTACCAATTTATCCACTTCTTCTAACTGGTAGTTTTTCTGTTTCATATCACAAACTTGCTATTCTCCTGCGTATTTATATCAATTTTGCTTTGATATAATTAGTTCCTAAGACATTATTTTGATATGCCATCAAAAGATTTTAATTTTCTCTTCAGCTTTACCCTTTGTATCCATGTCCTGGTATTCTCAGTTGCACTTTCCTTAGTTTATCGCTTGAAATATACAAACAGTTGTTTTGGTTCTCTCTTTTTATTTTCACTCTTCTCACTCTTTTATATTGTTGTTTTCTTGTTTGTTCTTAAGTTATTTATGTTCATGAGGTCATTATTGACTGCTGTAGTCAGAATCTCTTTGCTCCTTTTTGTATGTGCTTCGAGACTCTGAAGAGTTGTACCCACGCAATACTCAATACTAGTGAGTATTATTATTATTATTATTATTATTATTATTATTATTATTATTATTATTATTTATTTATTTATCTCCATGAGAATTTTTCGAATCTGCCTATGCTGGTGGTTCACTGGATTCTGACTGACAGCAAGTCTCCTCAGGTCTCCAGAACTCTTCTAAGTATTCCAGCTGATTCTAACAGTATTTGCATGGTGTCGACTCTTCCTCGGATTTCTAATTCCTCTAGACTCTTTTCCAAACCCTTTCGGACCGTCCCCATAGCCCCAATTACGATTGGTACGACCTTTACCTACATATTCCACAGTTCTTTCATCTCTCTGGGCAGGTCCAAGTATTTGTCTATCTTTTCGTTTTCCTTCATCTTCACTCTGTGATCCACCGGGACGGCAAAATCCACGAGATGTCAAGTTTTCTTCTTGTTGTTAATTAATACTAGGTCTGGTCTCATTACTATTATTATAACTTTGGCAACTCCCAGTGGAGCAAGCTCATCTCACGATTATGATGAGTTCACTATTCAGTGGGTGCACCACTCTTGTTGCTTTGTATCAGACTAAACTAAACTATTAATTATGGTTACCTACTGTAACGCTTTACTTAGCAAGCTTATTGCGCAGGCTAACTCACTGTTGTGGTTTGATTGTCTCTGAATACTTCATTAGAGTGATCTTTTTGCAAAGACAAGTTTATTAAACATCTGTCATCTACCTAACCTAATGTTAAAAAATCTCGAAAGTTCGTCTGATTTGATTGATTGATCTTAATAGCATGTCAACCCGTATAGGGTTATTTAGGGCCTAGAGGTTAGGGAATCCCGTTTATTGTACATTTATATTTCCATTTTCTATATAGTCCATTCTTAATAGTTTTAATTTAGTCTAATCTTGTGGTGTAATGAATTGATTGCCACTGGATGCACCTGTACTATGGACTTGTGTTCTATTGAACTTAGTAAAAAAGACATTATTTTCACAATTCATATCTTTAGATAACTAATACTAAATTATCCCCAAATAAATTTCAGTTCTCCGCGTCAGTGGATCTTTTTGTTTAATTGTTTTCTTTTCTTTTCTTTTCTTTTAATATCGTTAGGTTAACAACTTTAACTCCTTACCCTCCGGGTGCGTTGGTTTCAAATACCACTCCCAAGAACTATAGACGCATCTTTCGCATGTAACAACTTTGGAAACAACACGATATTTCCAATGATAAATGGTGCAGTGGTAGTTTTATTGATACCAAGAATAGCCATCCTCTCAGCCACATATTTCTCGCCGATGCATAAAAGCGACAACAATCTATTCATTCAATAATATTGATTAGATAGTGATCATTGAAAAATGACACAATTTATCTTTGGTTGTTCAGAATGTAATTGCCGATGTGTTTACGATATTCAGTCAAAATATCAACCATTTATGTCCGTATGTACGCACTTACCAACGCCTCCGCACGAGCAGGATGTAACACAAGGTCTGTATCTTAACTCTTTCCCTACCAAATTTCCTCTACGGCTGTACCAAATTTTGTTTGATGGGATATTTCAAAGTTCACTATTCGCCTCAGAACTCATTCTATTCAGATAAAGTCCTATTATTGTAATCTGTGTCCTTTTTCATTGTAAACAAATGACACGTGCGAACGTCACTGCTAGCAACTTACGGTAGGATTGCACTAGTGGAAGAGCCGCTGTCAGCTGCTTAAAATAGGCAAAGGGTTAAGCAGAGTTTAACAGGTTTTAATTTAAGACCGGTTGCATTACCATGATTAAAGAGTCCCGTCAGTCCTACTATTTACCTATAGCTGTAGGAAGAATAGTTGGATGGATACCTTTCTTAAGAGTATTAGCACTATGTGAAATATTATCAGTCCTGTCCAAGATTTGAACTCGATCGTCGTGTCCAATTCCTACGACGATATCCATTACCCTCGGTGTTTTCATTTAAGTCTGTACACTATTGTCAATGCTTTTACGATAGAATTCTTCTCTGTTTTCCACCTTTCTAACTACAACCTAATTCTAACAGCCTATATTGGTGCCACTACATCAGCATCATTATCAGGTAGCTGATACTCATGACTCCCTCTCTCTCTCTCTTTCTCTCGCCACCAGTCCCTATCGGTCATTATCCATAGCAAGTCTTCCGCACGGCACCTAGTATCTGCACTGAGCTTATGTAGCTTCTTGCTGGTCGGCCTACACTGGTGTGTCCATGTATTGGTGTCCCCGGAAGAACGTCACATATGAGTTCATCTTTGCTTCTCCAGCAGTGTCACGCATGACTTGTTCGTCTTACTTGTATGTTTGTGTGATAGGAGGCAGGTGGCCGTATAGCTGCTTTTTTGTGGGATGCTGCATCCAAAATTTGTTCAAGACGACACGGAGCATTCTTGTGTAGTTCCCATCTCGCTGGGGTTTTCTTAGAGTCCAAGTGGTGCAGCCATACAGTATCACTGACACGGCTGCAGCTTAGAAGGATTCTCGCTTTATCTTATCAGATAGATCAAATTTTCATACGATCGATTATCTGTTTTATAGCAGTCCATGTCTTTTCTATGCGTATATTGACTTTCTGTAGATGAGATATTACTACCTAAGTATTTGAACTGGTCTACTAATATTGAGACAAAATATCAATCATTTAATTCTGTACACCATTGTATATGCTTTTATAATAGAATTCTTGGACCTGGGTTCTCTAAAACTTGGAAGAGATTTTCTGTATTTTCTCTGTTTACCAATTGTTCTTGCTATAGACTTTAGAATCCTAGTGGTCGACATTGCGACCCAGAAATATCCATTTTTTACAGTCAATGAAATTGTTAAATTACAACGTTTTAGATTTTCAGCTATTTTTCCATTCAGGATTTCAGGATTATTTGCTCACTGATATGATGATTGTAATCTGTTGGTGAGGGGTCTGTAGAATATGGCGAATGATGCAAAGCTTCAAAAAACTTTTGCGCTGAATTTCTCTAATTTATTTTGACCGACATATGTCCAGGCATTATTCTAGAGCTAAATTTGTCGTTTTTTAATTTATTGGATGTTGGTTGGTTAGTTGGTTTAATGGCATATCAACCCTTGTAGGTTATTTAATGCCATATCTTTTTTTTTAAATATGTTTATAGGAATAATTGTCATTAATTGCATTTGTATTAATAAATTGACAGAAATAATTTTCATTAACTCCATGTGTACAAATAAATACTGATGGTTGATTCAAAGCTACCGCCTTCTAGCACCTATATGATAAGGATAGGTAAACAACTATTCTATATGATCCAGTATTTTTTCTCTCCTGTTTTAAAGGGATTTATACGTGAAAACTAGTAAATTCACCCCTGTGAAACTCTATGCTTTTATTCCCCCAAAGATTTTGTATGTATGTCTGTCCGTATTTTTGTTTGTACAACAAACGAATGTCCTTTGATAAAGGAAAATTGGTAGAAACCAGAAAAGACGCCAGTTCGATAAAATCCATACCCTATTTTTGTCCGAGAGAGGTTTTTACCCATCATTTTCAAGAAGAAAAGCTAAATAAAGATATTATTGTATAACTCGACGATATATTGAAATATTAATTAAAAGGATGATTAAAAAATTAAACAAATTAATAATGGAGGAAACATAATAAAAAAACAAATAAAAGCCAAATAAAATAAAAAATTACAGACAAGAATAATAATAGAAATAAACAACTTAAAAATAAAAAAAATAAAGGTTGATAAAACAAATATATAGAAAAAGAATGTTATTAATACCCATATAGATATATATAAGAGATTTATTTTTAATTTTTAAAATTCCAGGCAACACTGGGTAGCTCTGCTAGTATATCATATAAGCAAAAGTTTCCAGCGAAAAATTAATTGTCACAGTTGTACCCACTCTCTTAAAAAAAAAAAGAAAAAAAGATGCGTAATGAATATTTGCACACGGTATTAGCTCAGTCGGTAGAGCGTCTGGCTAGAAACCACAAGGTTCCTGGTTCGATACCGGCCCTCGCTAACTCAGCTTATGAGTAGCACATGGATTTGTGCGGTATTGTAAGGAGCCGATGGTAGGTGTGGCGCTCCATCCCAGATGCAACAACAATCTCCTTGGTCTAACGTTAGTGAAAAGGGAATAGACTCTCTCGCTGTCTGGTTGATACCGACTTTAGGTCACACCGACGATTTTACTTTACTTATATTACAACATAGATTAAATGTACTATGATAAATCTAATAGATGTTTGCGATTTAAGTTAACTGCAGCTTAAGCCAACAAATAAGAAATAAAGGATTATGTTCTAGTGACATTTATTATTGATTCGTTTCCTAACAAAATGAGTCTGCAAAGTTCTTGGCGATGTACAGAAAATAAATGACAATTTAATGTCTCGCAGAAAAGATTTGAAGGCGGGCTACGAGGCATATGAGAACAGCCCATAAAGTTGTATTGTATAGAAAGAGCACATCTGATGCAGTACCAGCAACATTAGGATGAGAAACGGGCCACGATAAGCTAAATAAACGTTCCTACTTCCAGACATTGGGGCGAGCCCCCCTGAATTGAAGGGTAAGGGCATCTATTGTGTACTCCACGTGTCAGCTGCCACATACATTCACCGCCTGCCTCTTCCTTTGGATATATATATATATATATATATATATATATATATATATATATATATATATATATATATATATATATATCCCATTGTCCGGCCACCCTGACGTTTTCTTTCACTATTCACACCCCATTCCCATTCCCCTCTCTCTTTAACTAACTTTGTCACTCTCACTTTCTTTTTTTTTTTTTTAATTTTGATCTAAATATTTCGTCATTTGCTTGTAGATAAATGTTCTAAGTCCTATTCTAATAAGCTTATCTTTAATAATAAATGCGAACATCAATGTGACAGTGCAGCACATTATTTGAACTTTACTCCTACAAGCCATAGCCCAACATATCTTACCATTTTCGAATCAGATCGACTCTGTGAGCAAATTAAACACATTCTGGAACGCAATCCTGAAATTTGGGATTCCGAAGTTACTGCTATTGTTTTCGACGATTTTTTTACCTGATTTTTGTGACGATTTTTTTTTTTTTTGTACGATAAAAATGTTTATAACAAGTCGAATAAATACCCTTATGCTTCATGCCGGCTGCAAATAGATTTTATATTAGGTACTAATTTAGTCAGTTTCAATCCTAAATCTCCTCGTTTAGGGATATCCAGTTGTTTTCTTGTTTTCAGCAGCAAATCCCTTACAACACTAAAGCTTCACTTCAGTTAACAACACTTCAGTTACATATGAAAATGGGAACGGTAAAAACAGTTTTCTTACGAAGGTGATTGAATTTGTGTATTTAGTTTCTGTCTCATTACAAAGTCATGCCATCACTCCTTTTATGTTGAATAAAGACTTCGTTAGTCTCAATTGCCCCCCCACTTAAAATCAAATTGCCCCTTTGTGGGGCATACGCATTACGTTGGGAACCACTGCTCTATTCCATAATTTCCAACTGACATCAGTACTTAGAACTTATATCTCCAGATGTGCGTCCATTCTCGGAAGCTCGTACTCCGAGCATCACGGCCGCAATGGCATATGGCTCGTTTCGGATTAACGTGTTACTTTGCGAGAACAGTCGGTTCGCTAGAGGTGATAGTCGTGGCGGCGGTGGAGGCAACGTGCCGGGGAAAAAGGCGATGGTGAGTATATCATCCCTCGTAATATCTTCTAACATCTACCCCCCCCCAAACCCCCAACCCTCACCTCGCCGATCTTGAGTCACTGGTTCTCATCACACAGGCAGCGCGACGACGGACCTCCAGCGTCGATCACGGTCCGAGCCATTCAAACGACAATTAATTAAACTAACAAAGTGCCTGTAGATAGACACAAATATATAGTGTGGGAATTGTTATCTCACCGGGCGGGAAAGACCGTGATCTGGGAGCCCGTAAAGATGTTGGAAAAAAAGGAGTGGAGAGGTGGGAGGGGATATAGCGAAGAGTGGGATAAGGCGAAGCGGGCGATGATGGTGGAGTTGGTTTGTTTGCCGAGGCTGTCTCATTCCAGACTGATGGGTAGGGTGGAAACCCCGAAATGTTTGAATTGAAATAAATAAATAAAAAAGTGAAAAACGAAATAAAAAGTTATTAAAGAAGACCTGATGTTGGTAGACCTGTATTCTAACAACGGCTTGCATCCAAATATTCCTTGTAACCAAGTACGCTGTGAAGGGACAATTTTGGAATCAGTTCACATATGTTAAATTGATGTCTTGAGACTTGATCTTCGTAACTACTTGAGTCTGTTCAGTTTAATGTTTCTGTCTTCTTTATCCACCCCCTCCCTCTAACGCTGTTTATTTCTCTGTCTATTTCTTTCATTTAAGTTAATTTTAAGATATCAGAATTTCGCCTATTTGTATGTTACTGACCACATAAAAAAACGAAAGAAATAGCTGTATTTAGCCAATGGAAGCAGATGCTATACCACGTGTGCTTCCGTCATAAAACTCTAGTGATAGATAGATAGATAGATAGATAATGATATTGAAAGATAGGAACAGAATTAGATAGATATGAAGAGAGATATGATTAGATAGATAGATAGATAGATAGAAAGAAAGAAAATGTGATTAATAGATGTGAAAATAATTAGATAGATCGTTAGAGTGTCTGCCTAAGAAGCCCAAGGTTTCAGGTTCGATACCGACCCTCGCCAACTCAGCACATGAGTGATATATGCGGTAAGGTGCGGAGCTAATGGTAGGTGTGGCGCTCCACCTCAAACTCAAAAACAATCTCCTTTGTCTAGCTATAAAGAAAAGGAGATTGACTCCTTCGCTGTTTGGCGGATACCGACATTAGGCTACCCCGTCGATTTTACTTACTTAGATATAAGCAGATAGATAGAGGGATACGTTTAGATAAATAGATAGATAGACAGATAGATAGGAACAGAATAAAATTGATGGAGAGGAACAGAATTAGATAGATAAATAGATAGATAGATAGATAGATAGATAGATAGATGTGAATACTACAAGGTTATTTTTGTGGTAAATTGGAACAGAATGAGATTTATGATTAGGAACAAAGGTAGATATATACATAGATAGATAGATATATAATTTTCAGGGGAAATAAAGGTAATTCCATGTCAAATCATCAAGGTCATATCACCCACCCCCTTCAATTTTTCTGAATTTTGTTCCAGGTGTGGATTATGATAAAGTTAGACAATCCCCAAAATTTGAGCTTCCAATTCCAAATATTGGCGGAGTTATATCGATTTTTAGCTCTCCAAATTTGAGGGTGGTCGCGAAAAATGGCGACTTTTGTAACCTATTTTTTTCTGTAAAATGAGTTCTAGACCTTCCCTACACCTAAAAATTGGTTTATAAAAGCATTTTAGCCCCCACCACCACACAAACAAAAAATCCAGAAAAATTGAAGTGGGTAGGTGACAATTTTACTTTTCTCTAGATGATTTGACATGGAATTATCTATAAGTCAAAATTTCAAAAGAATGTTACCAAAGACTTGTTAACGAATATGGAAAATAACTCTAAACTTTAATTGCGAACAAGAGTGATGCAATTAAGTATTAAAATATGAAACCAATACGCTCGAATACTATTTACACCGCTGCTGTTGTTTATATCTTATTTTGTATTGTATGCTAGAAAATATGTGTTGGATCTTTAGCAATTGTTAGTTTTCTATCAAAACACATCGCTTATGTAAATATGAAGTATGTATTTACCCAACCCCTCCGCCAAGAGAGGGATGCAACACAAAGTCATTCTTCAAAGCGTGATATGGATTCAGTTTGTCTTCTTTAATTCAGTATTTATTCTAGACTGGATGCCTTGTCAAGTTTAAAGAGCCCAGCCTGCCCTACAATTTACCGTAGCTGTGGGAGAACAGATGGATTCGTGTCATTCCCAGGGGCATTTGCGCAAAGGAAAACGGAAACAGCCTTGTCCGGCATTTGATAGGTTCGTTTCTTTGTTTAATGGCATATCAATCTTCGTGGGTTATTGTTGTAGGTGACTCACATATGACACGAACATGGACTTACCCAAAGAGTATATATTTAACAGAGTAAAGCTACTCAAACGAGCAGTACCAGATACAGTTCTTCGTGTAAGCTGAAACAAGGAAACCCTTCCATTGTACGTTGATATATATTGCTGAATACAATCTGTACCCTACATTTTATACCCGTGTTGAGTTATTATTTATTGACCCTTAAACAGGTCACAACAGTTATTTAATGCCAAAACCATCCTTTTAGGAGAACAGCAGTGGTAATATTGAATCTATAGCTGGGTATGTATTAATCAGAAAGTGAACGTAATAGCGCGACTGGGGTCCGAACTCGCTTACTACGATGTCGCAATCCAGCACGTTAGCCATTATGCGACAGGGACTCCCATTTCGGGATTTGAACTCTATCCACCGATTTCCTTTCCCACAAAATAAAGTAAATGTAATTACACTGTCCGCCAGGCAGCACTCTGAATTGCGCTAAGATACGAATATGGTAAATGCCACACCTTGCTGTACACCTTGCTGCTTGGAACAAAATAGATTTTGATGAAATTTATATAACTTTGAGGCTTACTTAACGTCTTAATTATATGCAAAATTCTTACTAATAGCAGGACATAGGTATATATTGTTAATCTTAGAACATTTTATTACCCATGTCTAGAATATCAACAGTTTATTTTCGAATATAACTTATCAGAACTCATCGGAAAAAGTTGTCAGAATTTTACTACACCAGAGAACGGTTGGTTGGTTGGTTGGTTGGTTGGTTAGATTTTACGACATGTCAACCATTGTATTTTTTATATCGCTCACTATCTCTCTAAATATAAAGTTTGAGATTAATTAGAAGGACGTTAGAGTGAGTCACACGTGAGACTCGAACTCACTCCAGCAGCTAAAAGTCTACAAGACTAACGTGTTAATTTAGTTTTTATTTCAGTTTTATTCTTCATTTGTGATATTCGTTTGTTACGTCTCTATTTGTCTATTTATTTATTGTGACCTTTTACTTAGAGTGACCAACACGCCTTATAGAATAACTTTGAATATTAAGAAAATCCATATTAAGCTTGACATCTACACTGGTTGCTCATAATGTCAATGTCCGTTCTTAAACTCACATTTTTACTTAGTTCCTCAAATGTCATTGGTGATATGAGAATTTTGTTTGGTTTGTTTATTTAATGGCATATCAACCATTAGTTATTTAATGCCAATGCCATCCTTGTAGAAATACAAGAGCTATACTGTTTAACCCATAACTGAGGGTTCATATCTTTTTAGTCGGAAACTGAATGTAACTGCGCCACTGAAATTCGAACTCGCTTATTACGATATCACAATGCAGCATGTTAGCCATTACACCATGGGGACTCTCCCAGAGGAATTTGAAAAGTTTTCAGCACAAATGTACTGACACAACCCTTCCACGCGAGTAGGATGCGACACATGGTCAATTTTAAGCAAAATTTAACAGGTTTGAAGTCAGAGTTTTTATTCTCTTAAATCGGTTTCCATACCAGGGTTAAATAGCCCAGTCTGTCCTACTACTTACTCATAACTGAAGGGAGAATAGTTGGATTCATACCTTTCCCAATGATATTAGCGCTACGTGAAATGCAAAGAGTCTCGCCCAAGATTTGAACTCGGTTAGCCGTGTCTATTTCCTACGACTATAACAGTTACACGATAGTTTTAAGCGTGTGTGTAGTTACCCAACAACTTTCCACACGAGGTCAGATTTTAAGTAAAGTACAGCTGATTTTAATTCAGAGTTTTGCTTCTAGTTCCTGTACTAAGGCTAAATGGGCAAAGTTTGCCTTAATATTAGCCATAATATTAGGTTACGTAGTTGGGAAGAAAAATAGGTAGATTCATGTCTATTTATTTCAGGATTTTAGCGTAACAGGAAGCGGAAGGTGTTGTGTCCTTAACAGGGATACAATCAGACAAGGTTGTAGTCGAGTGGACATACCAGTCAACACGTTCGTAGATTTAAGATAGACAACCATGACATCTCTCTCACTTCTTCCCTGTCTGCCTGTCTGTCTCTCATAGTCTAATCGTAACTCACAGTCTGATCATATCTATCTATATTAGTCTGTCTCAACCACGACATCTCTCTCACTTCTTCCCTGTCTGTCTGTCTGTCTCTCACAGTCTGTTCGTAACTCACAGTCTGATCATATCTATCCATCTATCTATGTTAGTCTGTCTCAACCACGACATCTCTCACTTCTTCCCTGTCTGTCTGTCTGTCTCTCACAGTCTGATCGTAACTCACAGTCTGATCATATCTATCTATATTAGTCTGTCTCAACCACGACATCTCTCTCACTTCTTCCCTGTCTGTCTGTTTGTCTCTCATAGTCTGATCGCAACTCACAGTCTGATCATATCTATCCATCTATCTATATTAGTCTGTCTCAACCACGACATCTCTCTCACTTCTTCCCTGTCTGTCTGTCTGTCTCTCACAGTCTGATCGTAACTCACAGTCTGATCATATCTATCCATCTATCTATATTAGTCTGTCTCAACCACGACATCTCTCTCATTTCTTCCCTGTCTGTCTGTCTGTCTCTCACAGTCTGATCGTAATTCACAGTTTGATCATATCTATCCATCTATCTATATTAGTCTGTCTCAACCACGACATCTCTTTCATTTCTTCCCTATCTGTATGTCTGTCAGTCTGACTGTCTACACCCCCTCTTTTTCTCTATCTTTGCCTCTGTATTTGTCGTATTGTCTGTCTGTCTGTCTGTCTGTCAAAATCTGATCGTAACTCACAGTTTGATTATATCTAGCCATGTATCTATCAGTCTGTTTCAACCTTGTCATCTCTCACATCCTCTCTCTCTCTCTCTCTCTATATATATATATATATATATATATATATATATATAATATATATATATATATATATATATGTAAAGAAATTTACCTGGTGATTATTTTTTGTTTATATTTCACCTGGATATATATTTTAAAAAGAAAACAGAATTTGTTTTTCACCTGTATCGAAATTTTATTTGTTTTATTACCAGGAAAATACAAGCTTGTTTGATCAACTGCACTGCCTTACGTATATGCGCCCGTGTGCATAAATACTACTATGTATATACGTGTACATTTATTAACGTACGTTATATATTTGATTTCTTTACTCTTATAAACACTATGCAACTCACTCGTAAATTTCCTGACACGTCGTTTGTAAAAACCGGCTGTTGCCATTGCAGAGAAATTCGTTACTCATTGAAGTCCCGATGAATACGCAATCACAGATTGCATTTCTTTAGACGTTTAGTCATTGGTCAACTTTAAACACCCTCCTTCGCTCCCTACTTCACTCTTACATTGAAGGATCACCAGTCTAGCTATGTGTACGCATGTAGTACTGTTATTTGTATATAACCTTAGGATTCTTTTTTATTCTCTCTCTCACTCTCTCTCTTTCACTCTCTCACTCGCACACTCTTGCCCTCTTCTCTCCCTCTCCCCCTCTCCCCCCACACACTCTCTCACACACACATACACACATACATACATACGCACACTCACTCTCTCTATCAATATTTCTATCTCTTTTTCTTTCATACTCCCTCCCTCAGTCCCTCTCTCACTCACTCACTAACTCACTCATACACACTTTCGATATCTCTCTTTGGCTCTCTCGCTCTGCAAATTTCATTTCCTGCTTTTCTTTCTTTTTTGTTGTAGTTCGCGAATCAATCGATTTTATATTTCCTCTTGTTTCTATATATCTATTTAATCACTTCTCGTCCTTTCTTGCTTTTTCTCCCTCTCCCTCTCTGTCTCTGACTCTGTCTCTGTCTCTCTCTGTCTCTGTCTCTCTCTCTTTCTCTCTCACTCTATATTAAAATTCTAAAATAATTAGTTTTCTTAATTTGCTCATTTGTATGACTCTCTCCCTACCACATGCACCCCTACATCTATGGCCTAGCTTAGTATCTCTCTCTCTCTCTCTCTCTCTCTCTCTCTCTCTCTCTCTCTCTCTCTCTCTCTGTGTATATATATATATATATATATATATTAATTCTCGCTTTCTTTTTTGCTTTTGTTTTTCTTCACTTTTTCTTCTTTTTTTTTCTTTTTTCATTCATCTGTTCTATTGTTAATTTCTCTGTCATTCCCCAAGTTTCTGTGTTTAGCCTAACATGATAAATATTACGAGTTGTACTGTATGATGCACAAACATAAGCTTAGACACGTGTCGTTGTAATGTTATACAATAATTAACGCTGTTGGTTGGTTGGTTGGTTGGTTGGTTGGTTGGTTTTTACGGCATGTCAAATTTTGGGTTATTTTATGCTGAAACGTTTTTGTTTTATTCAATTTTTTTAAAATCATTTTAACCTCATTTTTATCTATTTAATCCATAGAAGGTACCGTAAATATTACGAAAACTTTGGGTCATAGTGGACCTGGGAGTAATAGCAATTAAAGGGTACTCCACACTCCCTAGAATTTCAGAATTGGAACAACCCCACAAGATGCAGTTTAACGTTAAACCCAGGTCACTACGTCCTTCTAGCACACATATAAAAAGGGCTGGTGCCATAAGAGCAATACGATCGGGACAATCATATAGGTACTAGGGCTTAAAATGGCCAGCCGATGGATCGGAAGGATCCTCTCCGACCGACCGTCTATCTCAAATAATGGCGTGGAGTATGGCATGTCATGGACTGCTCAGTCACTAGGATTTCGTCCTTAAGCACCACGGGTCGCCACACACGCCCAACAGCTAGCTCTATTGTGATGGCTGAACCCTCTGTACCAGTCGGCTTATCCTACAGCACCGGCCGACAGGGCAGTAATGAATGTTCTATTGTTCTCATTCACTTTTCTCTGTAGTTAGAGTAATTTATTTCTCAAGAACCTAAGAGCTCAGATGAAAAAAAATGTATGTTGATTTTCAAACTACCTTTGAACCGCGCGGGTTTAGAAGATTGGCGCAACACAATCTTCAAACTTCAACTTCTTTTGTCTTATGCTTAGTAAATATCTAATCAACTCAAACTTATACAGTGATCCTAGAAGGCGTCCGTCGTGTAATGGTTATCGTCGAAGAAAATGTACATGGCAACACGAACTCAAATCCTGGACGAAGCTGTTTGCATTTCAAATAGCGCTAATACCCTTGGAAAAGGTATGCATCCAACTATCCCCCCTCTTGCTATGAGTAAATAATAAGACCGACTTGACTCTTTAACCTTGATTAGACAACCAGTTTAGGAGAAGGAAAACTTCAAATTTTCAAACCTGATAAACTCAGTTTAAGAAATTGACCATGTGTGGTATCCTGTTCGTGTGCAGGGGTTAGTAAATGCTTATACCGTGATTCCTAATTAAGTAAACAGCAGTCAACCCCAGGAATAAACAATTCCCAAGTTTTTTCTTGATAGTTGTTCCAAAAGGAAAGCTCAATGATACTGGTAAGTCAGATGTGTTAAATAAAGGCGGTCACGTGTTTTCTTCTTGAAAGAAAAAAGTCTCGACAAAATAAAGAAATATCGAAAGTTGTGGCTGCTACAACAAAAACAAATCAGTCACAATGTTTATTACAGTATATTGTTGTTTATTAAACTTAGCTTAGGTTAGCACGATGCAAAATGTATTGGGCGCCCAGTGAGAATCAAACTAAAAGAATAATGTTCTGCAAGTCTCCAATATTGTAGCGTAGTCATTTACAAAGATTGGCTTAATTAAGCAGCAGATCAGAAGTATATGACACTTAGTGAGAATCAAACTCAATGGTCTGTTAGTCTATCTAAGTGTATAGTAGTCATTTATGAGGTGCGTGGTATAATGGTTATTGTCGTAGGACTCGAGTTAAAATTCTGGACGAAGCTGTTTTGAATTTCCCATCTACTAATATATATATATATATATATATATATATATATATGACTCTCTCTCTCTCTCTCTCTCTCTCTCTCTCTCTCTCTCTCTCTCTCTCTCTCTCTAAATATATATATATATATATATATATATATAGAGAGAGAGAGAGAGAGAGAAAGATAGAGAGATAGAGAGAGAGAGAGAGAGAGAGTCAGATTCTTGCCCTGATGAGCTACTAAGCGAAACTATTACTAGGTGTATCTGACTCATTAGGTTTAACTTTATTATTTGCTCTACTTAGGTATTGAGCACTTTTTACATTTTAGCTTTGGATAATCCTAGCGGTTTCAGTCGGTAGAGCGTTCGGCTAGAAACTATAAGGTTCCTAGTTCGATACTGGCCTCGCCAACTCAGCGTATGAGTAGCACAGGGGTCTGTGCGGTAAAGTAAGGAGCTGATGGTAGGTGTGGCGCTCCACCGCAGACGCAATATCAATCTCCTTGGTCTAGCGCTAGTGAAAAGGGTATAGACTCCCTCGCTGATTGGCTGATACTGACATTAGGCCACCGCGACGACTTTACTTTTACTTAGTATATATATATATTAATAGATTATTTTCAGTTGGTACGACCCTCTTGGGCTTTTTTTTTCATTTTTCCCCAGGTGAAGTTTGGTAGTATATTTTTACTATCAAACTACTTGCCGGGTTTTTTTACCGCAAGGGTTTACCAATAAGTTTATTTATTATCCTTTGTTGCTTTTGTCTTTTCTTCTCTTTTTTCTTTTTTTCTTTTTTAATTCATCCGAATGGGAAATGCATGCATCCAACTATTCTCCCTCTAGCTATGGGTAAACAGTAGAGCGGACTGGGATCTTTAACCTTGGTTAGGGAACGAGTCTAACAGAAAGAAAACTCTGAATTCAAACCAGTTAATCTCCGCTTCACAAAGTGACATTTTGTCGCATTGTGTGGAGGGTTGATAAATATAGAGAGATTAGGGATTTACTAAGTTTAGCTTAGTTAGGCACAAGCCCAGAAGTATCGAGCACCCCCTGAGAATTGAACTCACAATGTTCTAATCTCCTTTACTGTATAAAAGTAAAGTCGGTATCAAGTCGGACAGTGAGGGAGTCAATCCCTTTTTCACTAGCATAAACGCAGGGAGATTGTTTTTGCGTTTGAGGTGAAACACCACACTTATCATCTGCTCCCCACTTTTTCGCACAGATCTAAGTTGTGCTACTCATGCGCTGAGTTAGCAAGGGTAGAATGCGGAACATTGTGGTTCCAATGTGGATGCTCTACCGACTAAGATAAACCGGCCCTTTATTTACTAAGGTTAGCTTAGTTTAGCACAAGGCCAGTAAGAATTGCGCTCACTTATAGTCTTCCGTTGGTCAAGTTTGTTAATCATTACATTACCTGAGTCGCCTAAGTTAGAGTAGTTATTTACCCGACCCGTTCGCCACGAATCTGGGGAATCCAGAGAGGATCGAACTTGCTATTCAGTTTTAATGGATCTGGGAGACTAGCTTGCTGACCATTACACTACGATAGGACGCCTCGCCCAGGCTGGAGTGTATTGTTAGAACTGTTCTATTTTATCGTTATTATTTTTATTCTAATTTACGTCTAATTCATAACTTAAATCTTAACATATGTATGTATTTATGGAAGGGTTCTGTACTATCCGCGGTCTCAGGTATTCGCTGGAAGGTTCTTGGTGCACACAGAAACTCACACGTAGGATTCCGGTTCGTTTTGTGACACGTTTCGAACACGGAAGAAAATGAAAAGTTTCTCTAAAAGCCATGTGACACAAGTCAAAACTAATGAACTTTAAGTTGACAAGAGGATGGATCAATAAATCCGTCGACCGACACGTTGTTATTACTTGAATCTTTACCTGAAATGTGCTGACAGGATCATGTTACGAAATAGAAATTTGCTGTGTAAAATAAATGAATATCTTCACCAGCCAATCTGTGGATTTGTTGATACGCCTATCCTCGTATACATAAACTTGAGCCGTGTGGTGTAATGGTTAGAGTCATAAGAAATGGAATCGGTAACCCGAGTTCAAATCCTTGACAAGGCTATTTGCATTTTATATAGTGCTAATACCCTTGAGAAAGATATGAATCCGAACTAGTCTCCCTCCAGCTATGGGTACCGTAAAATACATACATTCCTATGTACTTAATAGTTTGAAAACACCAGTCCCCGCATCAGCTGTCAGTGGGCGAGGGGAGAAGATATCGGACTACCATGCAGTCAGTCTGAGTTCGACCCTACCCAAGGATAGTTGTGTCTAGCCACACTGAAGAGGCATGAAATGCCAAAACACGTGTCTGTGGATGACTTATTAATATATATATATATATATATATATATATATATATATATATATATATATAAACCTAAAGATCGAAAGGTGCACTAATAAAAAATAAAATATTTCAATATAAAAATATAACATTCTGGATATGTATTACGTTGATTTTTCGGACTGTTGTCCTCATCTTTATTGTGAAATATACAAACACAACGTTTAACCCATGGCTGGGGATTGGGGGTCATACCTTTCCCAAGGGTATTAGTTTTCGTTGCCTAGTGGTTAATGTGCTGGGCTGCGACTTCATATTAAGCGAGTCCGAACTCCATCATGCTATTACGTTCGATCTTGGAGTAATATCCTTGCGAAAGTTATGAATTTTTCATTCCCATCTATAGATTAAACAATACCACTACTGTTCTTCTACAAGTATGGCTTTGGCACTAAATAACTCACGAAGATTGATATGCCGTTAAACAAATAAACCAAGAAACCAGACCTGTACTCATTCTACTACTCTTTTATCTCACCCTGTCGGCTGGGACAGAAGAATACATCGACTGCACCTCCGTGTGTGGCCACCTGTTAGCCGAGGGAGGGCGACCCGTGAAGCTTATTAAGTAATACTAGGTATGGTATTCTGGTCGGGATTGTATGATCAGTTTGTATGTTATAGTCCCAGACTATTCTATATTATCATTTAACTCTTTGCGAGTTTTCACACCAGCGTTGGCTGGTGTTTATTTTCTCCAGTTTGTTTTCTAAACTCTTGGGGACTGTTCCAAGGGCTCCAACGACAATTATCACCATCATCTCTCATGTTGCACAGATTTTTCAGTTCTCCGGCAAGGTTCAGGCGTTGTTCTGTCTTTTCGTTTTCTTTCCCCTTCATCTTGTAATCTGCTGGGACTGCAAAATCTACGGGTAAACAAGTTCTCTTTTTCTTCTTAATCAATATTAGGTCGGGTCTTCTGGCTGAGATAAGGGGGTCCGTTTGTATCTCAAAGTTCCAGAAGATTTTATGCATTTCATACTCAGTGACGGCTTCTGGTTTGTACATATACCATTTTTTGCATGGTTAACATTTAGTTTATTGCACAATTCCTAGTGGATCACTTTTCTAACCCAGCCGTGTCTAGCCTTGTATTCTTATTGTGCTCGTTTGTTGCATTCGCTAATTACATGATAGATCGTTTCATCTATGCCTACATAACATACATTTGTTGTTCTGTTATGTTTTATCTATTTTTGCTTTGATATAATTTGTTCTTATGGCATTGATTTGTGCTTCAATTATGAGCGACAGTTTCTCTCTTGAGGTTTCCTTTTCTTAACCATGTCCAGGTCTTTTCATGTGCAATATCTCCAATTTATCGCTTGAAGTATCCATATAATTGTTTTTCTTTCCATTTTTGTTTTTTGGGATTTTTTTTGTTTGTCCATATGTTGCAACTGCTATTATTGGCTGCTGCAATTAATCTTTTCTTACTCATTTTTGTGTATTCTTCGAGTTCTTGTATTGTGGTATCTACGCAATTCTCAATGTTGGCAAGACTTCTTTCATCTTCTTTTCTTGATCCATATAGTCTCTATCATCTCTCTCTGGTGTAGTGCCTTGTGCATCGTCATCAATTTTATTATTATTATTATTATTGTTGTTGTTGTTGTTGTTGTTATAAAATAAAATAAAAATCGTATCACTTTTCATCGATTGATTTATCTATTTATTCATGTTGCTCTCTTGATTCTACACTCCACCCCATTTTTCTTTCTTCCCCACCCAGATTTCCGACCTACAACACCTCACATCGACCCAACTCGACTCTTTCCACCCGCACCCAACCCAAATAAATAAAAGATGAATAAGTAAAGTAAACCGCGGTTTGCCATTCCTTAATATACTTTCATATTTCTTGACATCCAATCTTTGGTTCCACAGCTTCGCATCAGCCCCAGTTGGGACGCCCCCTACCATCTTTCTCATCCATATGTACAGCCCACATTGCTACTATCTATGCTCATCTCCCCCATGCCACCCAACTCCATCTGCACTCCCACACACTCCCTCCCTCCCACTAGCTTCCCATGGCTTCTTTCCACCCCGCGGTTCAGCGCTTTTCCGACGTTCTCACCTGTCTTCATCATTCACGCTGATAGCTTGCCAGACTCTGACCCCACCCAGCCTTCCGTTTTCTTTTTCTTTCTTTCTTTCTTTCTTTCTTTCTTTCTTTGAGTAACCTTATTTCCTTTCTCTTTCCCTTATGTTCTTTCTTTCTTTCTTTCTTTCTTTGAGTAATCTTATTATTTCTCATTGTCCCTTATGTTATTTCTTTCTTTCTTTTCTTTTTCCGTTATGTTCTTTCTTTCTTTCTTACTTTTAGTAATCTTATTTATTTTCATGGTCCTTTAAGTTCTTTCTTTCTTTATTCCTTTATTTCTTTCTTTCTTTGTGAAATCTTATTTATTCTCTTTGTCCCTCATTTCTTTCTTTCTTTTCTTCTTTTTTCTTTCTTTTTCCTTTATGTTCTTTCTTTCTTTTTTTCTTTCTTACTTTGAGTAATCTTTTCATGGTCCCTTAAGTTCTTTATTTCTTTATTCCTTTCTTTCTTTCTTTCTTTCTTTGTGAAATATTATTCCTTCTCTTTGTCCCTTCTTTCTGTCTTTCTTTCTTTCTTTTTCTTTCAGCTATCTTATTTATTCTCTTTGTTTCTTACGTTCTTTTTTTCTCTTTTTTTCTTTTTCTTCCTTTGGGAAATCTTATTTCTTCTCTCTTTCCCACTCTCCTTTTCTTTTCTTTTATCTTTCTGACATTTTCAATGTCTTCTTTCTTTTTCGTGTTCTTTTTTCCCTATTATCTTTCTTTTTACCTTTCTTTCAACAATCTTAATCCTCTTCCTTACATTTCTTGATCATTTCATTTTGTTGTCAATTTATTAGTCCTTAATCTGCTCATAGTTCTTCATTTTCCTTCTCTCTCTCTCTCTCTCTCTCTCTCTATATATATATATATATATATATATATATATATATATATATATATATATATATATATATTATTTCTTATTTTTTTCCTCAATTTCTTATTTTCATCCTTCCTTCCTTTCTTTCTTTCTTCACTTCAGTATTTAATTTTCTTCACTGTCAATTTTCAATTGCTATATCTTTCTTTCCCTCTATTATTTTCTTTAGTTCATTTTTTTCATCTTTCCACATCTCGGTGACATTTTTTAACGCCTTTTGACAACCATTCTGATTTCCTTTCTGAACCATTTCATATGAACAATCAAGCTTTACCACATCAATCCTTTGCAACCAACATGACAAAGAGACAAATAGACAAAAACAAGAATAAAAAAAAGCCGAAATAGGAAGAAAAAGCAAACACACGGAAATTTAAAAAGGCAAACCAAAGACAAAAAAATGGTCTAAATTACTTGAGCGTGGCTGTGCAGAGGACACTTAAAGAGGTGGAATAGAAAATCAAATCCAAGATAATAGAAAACATATATCAAGGTCAAGACAAAACGTAGCAAAAAATTAAAGATTACTTGTGTGGATATTTACATTTACTAACCCATCCACACGAGTAGGATGTGACATATGGTCAATTTCTTAAGCGGAGTTTAACAGGTTTGAATTCTAAGTTTCCCTTCTCCTAGACTGGTTGACTAACCAAATTTAAAGAACCCAGTCCATCCGACTATTTACCCATATCTGGGGGGGGGGGAGAAATAGTTGGATTCATACATTTTCACAAGGATATTAGCATGCAAACAGCCTCGTCCAGGATTTTAACTTGGATCGTCGATTCCATTTCCTACAATGGTAACCATTACACCTCACGCCTCCACCTGCTTGTGCGCATAAAGAGATGAAAATGTTGTTCAATATAAGAGATTGCTTCAAATTAGCTGAGGATTTTTTTTAGAATTGACATGATTGGGGGTTATGATCCACAAAGAATTGTGTAAAGACTTTACTTAAAAACTATTAGTATATGCATAAATCAAATTTATCATCGAAAATATTAAAAAGTGAAGATTCAAACGGGTTGCTCAATCCAAGTCAGATCAGAACTAAATTGAATATGGGAGAAAAAAGGTGAAAAAAATCTGGAACTTTCCAGGGAACTGAAATGAATAAATAAATTGTATAATTAATAAATTGTCAAAATAAAAATTAATAGATAACTGTTTTCAAGGGTCATCTGATATCGTTGTTTGACAACATTGGTAAATTAGCTAAAAGTGAAATACTTGAAATAAATTCAAGGATCAGTCAAGTAATTGTCGAGTACATAAAGTGCGAAAATAAAAGTGGTCCGCCATAACTTTCCATATAATCATATTTGATCAAATAAACGTCCGCCACTTGTAATACAGAAACACGAACTCACGTCTAATTTATGTATTTTACAACAACAGTGATTTCAGTGTAGATTGAAATCACTATCCTCTACTCCTCAAATTAATTATCCCAGTTCATATAGG
Organism: Doryteuthis pealeii; assembly: GCA_023376005.1. Taxonomy (NCBI): domain Eukaryota; kingdom Metazoa; phylum Mollusca; class Cephalopoda; order Myopsida; family Loliginidae; genus Doryteuthis; species Doryteuthis pealeii. The sequence goes on along the minus strand of CM042144.1, from coordinate 56,963,060 downwards.
AGTGAGGGGAAATGAAAGAGCTGATTCTGCAGCTAAATCGGCTCTAGATTTGATCCCTGACAAGTTCAAGATTCCATTTATTCACTTGAAACCTAAAATTAATAGATTCCTTTATACAAAATGGCAAAGACGCTGGAATAACAACATCCACAATAAACTCTTCCTAATCAAACTCACTTTGGGAGACTGGAGACCAACTTTAAGAAAGTCTAGAAAGGAACAAGTCATTATGTCCCGATTACTCATTGGTCACACATGACTAACGCACTCCTATATACTCAAACAATAACAACAACCACAATGTGAAACATGTCAAACACCTTCGACTGTTAAACACTTATTCATGGAATGCAGGTTTTTTGCTCACATCAGAAAATGTTATTTTAATGCAAACAATATGAAAGATCTATTTGAAAATGTCAACATGGAGGACATTCTGTCCTTTTTGGAGGAAATAAAAGTATACCATAGAATATAGACATGAACTTAATCAATACCATACAACATGATCCCCAATGGTGCTAACACATTGTTAAAACCAATTACTAAAATGTATAAATATAAATACACAACATATATCACTTCCTAAACGTTAGACATGATATAACCCCAGACGGGTTGATATGCCGTTAAAATCAATAAACCAAGCCAAATCAAACCATAAATTAATAGACCAATTAATATAGCTAGTTAGTAATATGTCATCTACAGAAAGAGATGTCAATATACACATAATGTTGCAGATTGACTGTTTGTTTTGCGCGGGAAGTCGAAAAGACAAAGGAAAATTGAACTGAGAAGACAATAGATAGGCGAGACAGAAATCTTAGTATAACAAAAGAGGTGTGACAAAGGACTCATCTGGACAAACGCTAACTTGAACAAAGGGAAAGGACTTCCGGTCAAGGAACAAAGGAATGTGTGGGCGGTCGTCGGTACTTAAGCAGACCCGGACAGACCCCACAAGAGAGACCCGAGAGAAGGCGCAGAGAGCACAAGGTGTCGGACCGTCGATACGGTCGGGCGCTGCTAGCGAGCAGTGAGGCTCGCCCACCACCTTCCACCACATAAGTATTCGTAGTGTCATTACCCATGCCCGCCACTCACCTACCACACACCGAAGAAAATAAAGAAGAGTCATCTTTTGTATACGCGTATCTGTTGTTATTGAAGTTCAAATGCTGACTACTAGATACATCGTCTAGGGGTCAGGAACGATGTCCGCTGTATACCCGTTGTAGCCGTGCCAGTGCTACTGTATAGCTGAACTACGCGGACTTTTACGAAACGATTGGAGAAAAAGCTTGATAAGAACTACACAAGGATACTGCATGCTGTCTGGAAAAAATCTTGGAAACACCCTCCCACAAAGAGCATCTGTACGGTCACTTACTTCATATCACACTGTTACGAATTTAGTGGCCATCCTTTAGGCTTCAAGCAAGAGCGCTTGTACAGCGGAGACCCTTTGTGTTAAGCAAAACATAGTTTCGATCTACGGGTAAAGAATCCTTTGGCTGTTCCTTGGTGCTCCTCAGTCTTACAAGTCCTTCGTCAATGATTGCAAATGGATGTCTCTCAGTATCAGTGATTAAGTAGTCAACCAGCTACGCATTCGGGCTGTTGACTGGCTGAGGTTTAAACCACGTGACCTTGCTTAGGCTATAAATTTAAGCACACATTATATGCCAAGAAATTCCAACACACGCAAACCATCAAAGTAAGAAGAAGACATGCTGGATAATGCTGGAGTATCAAGGACTAATTCATGTGACATTCTCCTGTGGACAACCACACATGGACACACCAGTGTAGGCTGTCAAGCAAAACCCTATATCAATCAGTTCTGTGCTGATTCTGGATGCTGTACGGAGGACCCCCTAGGAGCGAATATTTTCGAAGCTTCTTTCGCGAATTCTAAGAAGGCTTTTTTCATATGGTTGAGAGAATTAAGCAGTTATTTAGAATGTATTATATCTCGAATAAATCGATGTAACAGTCCAGCACGTTACCCATTACATCACGGCGACTCTTCCCACAAATAAATGAACAGTATAAATTACTATATTATATTTGCCAATTGTAATAGCTGACGATGCAAGACAAAATAACAGCAAGCTAACCTCTCTGGACTTTACCCTAGAATTTGAGAGTGGCATCTATTTATAACCTTCTGTTGTGTTTGTTCTTGTCTTCGAGTAGGACGTAGGAAAAAAACAAGCCTGGCTGACCCTGGAGATCCCAGAACAGCACGTTCCCATTGCGTCAACACTCTGTCAGCTAGAGCTGTAGAATATACCGACCGAAATTCTGCAGATGGGTAAAATCCCACCCAATGAGGCCACCCGTTGGCTATGGGTAGCGATCAATGATACTTAAGGGCGGAATCCATGTGGATGAGTTGTCCATGACACGCAACACCCCACTTTGGCCATTACTTAGGCTAGACGGTCGGTCGGAGAGGACCCTCCGGTCAATCGGTTTGTCACGTAAGGCCCTAGCACCAATAAAGATTGTCTCAACCCAATTGACCTCAGGGAAAATCCCAACAGTTTTTATCATATATGTGCTAGGAGGCGATGGCTAAGATCTACGCATGACATTAAACGGTATCTAGTGTGTCTTGTAGTATCTGTTAGGATCCCATCTATGGGTCAAATAGTAAAAAAGGGGTTTCGAAAATGTTGAAAAAATGACTTTGAAAAATAAATTGAAAAAATTGAAAACGCATAAAGAATGAATCAAACAGAACGTCTTCGGCATAAAATAACCCAACAAGGGTTGACATGCTATAAAATCCAACATCGATCCATCCATCCCATTGCATAAAATGTGAAAACCGGAGTAATTTGAAGCCTTTGTGAAACTGGATATTGTGACTTGGCAGTTTTTGTCCTTGCCCGCGCGTGCGTGCGTGCCTACGTGGACACTCTTCGGTAAACTGCCCGTTTGTCGCATACTATCATCAAAAGGCAAGTTGGGAAATTGTTAGTATTGACAATATGCCAGGACTCTGAATGCCGATTTTCTAAGCATGTGTGCCGTCCTTATTTTTCACACCTTTCATTTGGTTAGGATTTTATGCTATTTCTACTAATGCTACAATGACTATTTCTACTAATGCTTCTATGACTACTAATACCACCATTACTGCAATAACTACATCTATTGGTGATGATGATGATAGTAATGATGATGATGATGTAAACCAGGTACCGGAAAAGAGTGAGACGCTTTCTCCAAACATAATGCCACACTGCTCCAGCGTGGTAGGCTGTTAAACATTGGTCTTTATCAACGCACTTATAAAAAGAATAAAATATAATAAATAGATAAACGAACATATAGAAAAATAAAACACAAGTTCTTCCTATCATTCACAAACTTCTGCAGCCAAAATGGAACTGATGATGTCAATGCTAAACAATGAAATGCGCTCTGTGATGCTTTACTCACATCTTTCTCGTTGTGTCAGAACGTATTCGTGGATGCGCGCACGAGCAAATCATTTGAGAACACTCTACCACCACCTCTCTCTCTCTCTCTCTCTCTCTCTCTCTCTCTCTCTTTACACAATCCTTTCTTTCTTTGCATGTTCTCCTCTTTCTCTCTCTTTCACTATCTCTTTCTTTCTTTCATTCATTCTTTCTTTGCATCACCGTTTCTTTCTTCTTTGCATTTGCCTCTCTCTCTCTCTCTCTATCCCCCCCTCTCTCTCTCTCTCTCTCTCTCTCTCTCTCTCTCTCTCTCTTTCTCTCTTTCTCTCTCTCTCATTCTTTCTTTACACAACCCTTTCTTTCTTTGCATGTCCTCCTCTTTCTCTCTCTTTCACTATCTCTTTCTTTCTTTCTTTCTTTCATTTTTTCTTTCTTGCATCACCCTTTCTTTCTTCTTTGCATTTTCTTCTCTCTTTTCTCTCTTTTCTCTCTCTCTCTCTCTCTCTCTCTCTCTCACTCTCTCTCTCTCTCTCTCTCATTCTGTCTTTACACAGCCCTTTCTTTCTTTGCATTTTCTCCCTTGTCTCTCTCTTTCATTATCTCTCTTTCTTTCTTTCTTTCTTTCTTTCTTTGCATCACCCTTTCTTTCTTCTTTGCATTTTCTTCTCTGTCTCTGTCTCTCTGTCTCTGTGTCTGTCTGTCACTGTTTCTCTCTGTCTCTGTCTGTCTGTCTGTCTGTCTGTCTATCTCTCTGTCTCTCTATCTCTCTGTCTCTCCCTCTATTTTGGCCTGGTTTCGCTTGCTTCTTTACTTCATTTGTTTATCTTGTCTTTAAGAGTTTAAATCTTCCCATAACATGCTTTTATTGGTGTACAGTTACCGAATACGACCGAAAATTGAGGAAGGCCAGAAATGTAACGATTAAAATAAGGAAATTGGTCCGAAAGAATAAGATACATATAATAACACGATTCAGTCAGTAATGTTTGGTTTAATTGCTGTCAACTGACAATCCCCTTCTTACTGATTTTAAATGCATTTCCATGTTAACATCGTTTACAATGCATTTCCGTTTGGGGAGTCCGTGTGGCGTAATGGTTAACCTGCTGGACTAAGTTATTGTAGTAAGCGAGTTCGAACTCAAGTCACGTTCACTTACAGACTTTCTTTGTGACCTAACATGTACTACCACTTCTGATGAGAATGGGCCTGACAGTAATTGCAACGATGGGGGTGATTCTACACTCACCAGATGTAAAATGCATCTGGTGATGAAAGCTCCAGTTATGGAGTGTTCACCCCCCCCCCGGTGCATTTAGTCTTATCCAGAACACCCAATCTTATCGGCTGAAGCAGTAGAATACACCGACTGTACCTCTGCAGAGGGGTAATATCCCCTCAAACTGTTGGTCGAAAGTGTTGATGCCACGATTGAGGTGGCTGAGCGTCTTGTGATCTGGGTACTAAGTGGTCTTTTATCATGCAACACTCCACTCCGTCCCCTATTTAAGCTTGACAAGTGGTCGGAGAGGCCCGGACCAATCAATCGGCTCGTCATGTCGAGCCCTAACACCCATATAATTGTCTCAATCGTGTTCTTCAAATTGATCTTATGGCAAACAACCAATCCTTTGTATCATATAAGTGCTAGAAGGCTATGCCTAAGGGTCAATATATTGATATATATGAAGTTCTTTCTTCTAATTTATTTATATACATTAAGTTAATGAAAATTAATTATACAAAATTGTTTGTAAAACGTCTTCGGCATGAAATAATCCTAACAAGGGTTGATATGATGTAAAATCAAAACAACCAACCAGGACACCCATTTTTGGAGGGTGTGTCTTACTCTGTGGATACAATCTACATATTCTAAGACTCTTCGACAAGGTGGAATGCATTTCGATTGTAAACAATACATTTATATTATGTATGCCTCTCAGCTTAGTGGACTGGTTCTCAAACCTAGGTGGTAATATCTCATCCACAGAAAGCGATGTCAATATACGCATAGGAAAGGCATGGATTGCTATAGACATATGGAAATCTGTGTTCTCTGATAAGATAAAGTGTGATTTATTCCCAGTTGTAGCCGTGTCACTGCTACAGTATGCTTGCATCACTTGGACTCTAATCAAAGGCTTAGAGAAAAGCTAGATGAAAAATATACAATGCTGCGTACTATCTTGTATAAATACAGGACGCAGCACCCCGCAAAAAGCACCTGTACACCCACTTCCCCCTATTACACAAACCATCCAAGTAAGACGAACAAGACATGTTGAACACTACTGGAGAAGCAAGTATGAAAAATGGAATTATCAAACCAAGTTCAAATTCTGCCTGAAGTAGTAAACTGATGATAAAAAAATGAACATGCATTATTTTTAGGAGATTTTTAAATGTCACTATTTATTTTAAACAAAATATTCACAATTTTCAAAACTTAATAATACCTAGGGTTTAAATTGAAAATGTCCTCAATTTAATTAAAAACTAAAAATTACAATTGTAGGAATGAGACGGAACGTGATGCATTATAAACTCTTTTCCATTGGCTATTATTTTATAAAAGAAAAAATATACATCAATGTGCTTTCTGTTTAAAGGGGGGGGGGACTAAATTCTCAATAGAGTTTTTCTACAAAAAAATATTACATAATAATAATAAACTAAAGTAATTATTAAATGAATATTTGTTTTTAGAATCTAAAATTATGAAATTTTAAACTTAAAACTAAGTGTTTCATATTTTAAATGAATTTTATCTATTAATTTACCATAGCATATATACCTGATTAAATCAGATCGTTTTGAAATAAAATAACTGATGCATTATAAAATACATTCATTGATAAAACAACACTGAAAATTTCATTAAAATCGGATAATTCTCTGATCTTTCTCCATTGCAAAGACAATAGGTCTACATTTTGCAAACATCGGTTCTACCCTAGGAAAAATCGGTTTTGGTTACCCAAAAGCTATCATAAATAGGGATGACCAACGAATAAAATTTATTGTTCTCAGAGACTGATTGAAAACTCTGACAAGCTTGACTAACAAGGAAGAGACTGGTGGGGGAAAGACTCTATCTCGAAGAACTATTTAAAAAAGGCACAGATTGAATTTTGCAGTAGAACATTTTTATATAAAGTGGTTTGAAAGTATTATATAGTAAAATAACCAACTGTTCCCTTCCTTAAATCAAGCAGATATCATTTTTCAACGAGATAACGCAACTCCACATACTGCTAAATTGACGAAAGGGTGGCTTTTTGAAAACTCAGTACAAGTGATGTTCTGAACTGCAAAAAGTCCAGATTTAAATCCAATTGAAAATATTTGGAATATAACAAAACGAAATTTGTATGTTAAGTTGTTTTCCCATGAAAATACACTGAGGGAATCAATTGAGAATATTGTGAGGAATCATTTTTATTGAACGGAAAGAGAGCATTTTTTTTTACTTTACACTTTTTCAATAAAACCATGTATAACATCCCAACCAAATCAAAATCAATTTCTACAAACAATTTTATTCTAAATTAAAAGTAAATTCAAAGGGGGGACCTATCTTTTTTAAAAAAGGATCTTATTATTTTTTAAAGAAAAGGCGAGATATAAAAACGATGGATTCTTTTAGATATGGATGCGAATATTTTCGAAATGGATCTTAATAATTTAGAAAAAAATGGTACAATCTATTTTGGATTTTATTTGTTAGAATTGTATCTAATAAATTTTGAAAAAAGATACTAATGAAAAAACTGGATTTGTTTTTTTTAGAAATCGATCGTGAATTTATTGGAATGCTATAAATGGTTCAGGCTAAACTTTTTTTGTCCAGCAGTGGATGTGTTTGCTTCCTGATTTGATGAAAGCATAACTGAACAAGCGAGGTAATAGATTATTATCTGGTTTTATTATGGAACCAAGTAAAACTTGTCACATATAACTTTAAAAGAAAAATGGGCATCAAAACATCACTACTTTTATCTCTAAAATGTTCGAGAAGAACCCATCATCCTACTGCGATTATATACTAGATCAAGACATTTAAAATCATGTTGAGGAGTTCCATTGGGTTAGTAGGCCACGTACTGAATTTGATAACTTAGTAATCTGGTTAGAATTCCAGTAACGCTATTGTGTCCACTCTCGAACTAATAACCTTGGGAAAGGTATGAGTCGCCCCCTTATTCTCTCAGCTAAAGGTTAAATAGTACCACTATTGTTCTTTTACAAGGATGACTTTGGCATTAAATAACTCACGAAGGTTGATATGCTATCAAAAATAAACCAAATCAAAATTGTGTACATGTAAACAAAATCAATTTCCATTTGCCTCCAAAAAAATTAGTTAAATATCAAATTACAAAGCATAACAATGTTTAATACATTTTCCATGAAAAAATAATCAGTAAACTAAATGCAAACACTTTTAATTCTTGAATTATTTTTTAATGGGAAGAACGGGTTTGGTGATCAATGAGAATATTAGCAAATGCTTCAGACCCTATATTTTTTCTATACATATCTGATCAAGCTTAATCTAGGTATAATATTGATTCATTTTAACAGTATGTCAGGCCACCTAGGGTTATTTAATAATTTGTTCACTGTTGTATAATGTTAAGTAATTATTTTAATTTAATAATTGTTATTTGTTTGCACACAGTTATATGGCTCCATGTAACTAATAACAATAATCCTTAATAAACAATTATAGCATCAAGTAATCCTTTATACAAACTATTTACACTTATGTCATCAAGTATTCCTATTGAATACAAATAATTTTTAAACAGATCTATTTTATAGTTTAAAAGTTTTACGGTGTCAAAGCCAGATCGTTTGTTCATTTAAATGACCAGAATGTTTTGAACAGGTCGTATGTGAACACTTGTCACTAATGGTCATCGCACATAATCAGATATTCTGCAAGGTGTACGATATCTGGTAATTAGTCTACATGATTCGGTGATATCTGTTCTCTATTACAGAGTGATTTATAAATACAAACTAGTATATTCACCCCATGTTGATTCCCATTCCTTTAGTCATCCCCGGGGATTTATATGGACCACTTTGGAGGCGCGTTTTGTAATGGTTACCTTCGTATGAAATGAACATGATGAGACAAGTTCAAATCCTGGACGAGGCTATTTGAATTTCACATAATGTTAATATCCTTGGGAAAGGTATGAATTCAACTATTCTCCCTCCAGCTATGGGTAAATAATTAGGCAGACTGGGTTCTTGAACATTGGTTAGGCAACCAGTCAAGGAGAAGTAAAACTCTGAATTCAAACCTATTAAATTCCACTTTAGAAATTGACCCTGTGTCGCATCCTGTTCATGTGGAGGGGTTGGTAAATAAATATATATTTATGGACCACTTTGAGAAGCTCTTTACTAAAACATGGAATAATTTGAGGTTCGATTTCCTGTTATTTTTAAACCTGCTTAGTCGGATAGATAATTGTGTATTATCCACTGGTGTTGGGGGTCCGCGTTCGATTTCAGATAAAAGCCTGGATTTCTAATGTTGATTTTCATGGATTCAAAATCCTGCTCCCTTTAAGGGTTGGCGCAATAAAATCTTTCAAGCCCTCCAATTTCCGCTTTATACCAGACTAAGCTAAACTTAGCACATATCTTCCCAGGCACTTCAGAAAGACATTCCTCAGTTTAAGCTCGGATAATCTCACACGCATGCGTGCTCCGTTTTCTCATTCACACGCGCGCACATAAATTTCTTCTTTATTTCCTACATAAACACACGTGCGCGCACAGACAACTGAACACAAACAACGCGGCCATTTCTTTTTTAACATCCGGTCTCGTCATCTTACGTTTTACCTCGCCTTCCACACACAAACCCCCAAAAAACAAAGAAGAAAAGGAAAAGACGAAATGTATTTCTTAGATGTCAGATACGTTGAACACTTGCATTCTTATTGTGTTTCGCTTGAAGGTACTTTTAATTCGCATCCACTTCGTTCGTTTTTTGCATGTTTCTTTTTTTTTTTTTTACCTTTTTTTTTTCATAGTTATTCTGATATTGATATTCAGACACGAAGCTTTGCTTAATACGGCATGGTGCCAAATGTAGAGAAATACGGATTAAAAACATTGATCTATACTAATCTTCTCAGCGCAAACGGTCTAAGATATTTCCTTTAAAATCAGTATTCGAAATACAGACGTTTAACTAGGCCTGAACACTGAAGACCTCACCTCTGTGTAAAATGTAGCTATCACAAACTTTGTTTGGGATATAGGTTAAATGGCAAAATTGAATTGTACGACATAGTGCCAGATGTAGAGAAATCCGGATGAAAAAAGATTGATCCATGCTATAATCCATTAAGCACAAACGGTCTACTATATTTCCTATAAAATCAGCATTCAAAATACAGACGTTTAACTTGGCTTGAACACTGAACATCACACCTCTGTGTAATATGTAACTATTTCAAAATTTGTTTGAGTAATAGGTTTAATGGCAAAGTGGACTTGGAGTAAGGGCAATGAAGGGGGAACTTCACACTTTTCAGAGTTCGCGAACTGGTGCCACCCCCATCAGATACAGTTTAGTGTCATATCTAGACCCCCATTTTTTGAAGTTGTCTATTCCTATAAATGGGAGCAAACAAATTATTATTATTTCTAAAGTGTAATAGTTACTTGAAACCATATAGTTATGTATAAATGGTTAGTATTAGATAGGAATACTTGAAACTATATAAATGTCAGCCAATTATTTGTATTAACAATGGTTACTTGAAGCTATGATTGATTACATATGATTATCATTATTAGTTACTTGAAACTCTATAATTACCTAAAATAAAGACTGATTTTTTGGCATCAAATAATCCAAGGGCTGACATGCCGTAAAACTAAATGATGAACTGTAATAATAAACGAACACACGGATACGCTTAAGAAATCTTTATTCTACTTAGAACAATGTTACACTTTACGGAGAGCTTATATATTCTTAGAAACGTCTAGGGGGGTAATAATAAAACAGGGGAGGTAACTCTCAATTACTTATTACATTCTCTCCCATTTTATTTTAATCATAAGAGATGAAGTCGCTCCATCGCCCAGGCCTATTGTGGGTTCTGTTGGAACGTATTAGTAGTTCGATATTGGGAGTAGAATCAAGTCTGAAGATATCCCGGGTTTGATTTCCTCTCTCAGAACCGAGTTGGAATAGATGCGTGTCCTTCTGCGTGTAGGTGGTTGTGATTCTAAAAACAGGGGTTCCGAATCGATTTGCGGGTGGACTCGTTTCTGAGCAGTTGGACAATTGTTCACATCTGGCTCACTTTGGGCATTTGGGGATTCCAGAGTAAATATGGACTCCGTATCGGATGCTTGCGGTGAGTCTGTAGATGAATCATATGGCGCAATGCCGACAGGTTGATCTTCAGCTGAAGTGGAAGGGTCTTGAGACGTAGGCACCTCCTTGCAAGCAATATTATGTGGAGGTAAATCTCCTTCGGGTTCAAAGTGTCTGAGGGAAACTGTGGATTCTTTTCCATCAGAGTGTCGTACGAGGGCATAATGAGGATTTGCCTCAATCAGTTCTACTTAATTTGCTAATGGGTCATTCTTACTATGACGGACGAAACGTCTCAGAAGAACCGTTTCCGGTTTCGAGAGCTAGGAAGGAAGCAAGGTTCCCGTCGAGCTTCTTCGTTGAAATGGAAGAAACCTCTCGTGAGGCCTAGCATTCGTGGCTGTATATAGGAGCGTTCTGATAGAGTGCAGAGATTCGAGGAGGATATCTACCCAGCGGGTGATTGGACATTTGCGGTTTGCCAGTTGTATGATTTTCCATATGATACTATTATACCGTTCACATAGGCCTTTATCATGAGGGTGGTAAGGTGTCGTTCAACTATTGGCCACTCCTCGTTCATGAAGAAATTGTCTCAGTCGTCCAGACATGAAAGAGGTTCCACGGTCTGAATGAATGTAAGCTGGGGCTCCAAAAATGGCAAATAAAGAGCATAAGCACTGTATCACCGAATTTGTTGACATGTCCAAACAAGGAAACGCAAATGGGAATCGCAAATATTCGTTGATAACGGTTAACATGTGACGATTCCCATTTTTTGATGGTTAGGGACCCTTGAAATCAATATTTATCCTCTCAAATGTTTGGGTTGCTTTTATCAGCGTTCCGGTTTCAGCTCTGAAGACCTGTGGTTTCTGTTCTGCACATATTCTACATGATTTTATCATTTTTTTTACGTCGTCCGTGGAATATGGTAGACTTCTGGTCCGTATCACAGGTGTCATCCTTGTTATGCCTTGGTGGGACAGTTCATTGTGTAAGGTACGAAGCTCATTCGTGTTTGGTATTGAGTTACAAACCCTCGATAGTGCATCAACTGCCGCATTCTCTTAACCAGGTCGGTAGATCGCATAAAAACAGAAGAGTTCTAATTTCCATTTAGCTATTTTGTCATTTTTAATTTTACTTGTTGTCCTCGTGTTGAACATGAATGCGGCGAATTTTTCATCAGTAATTAATCTGAAATGACTTCCGATCAAATAGTGCCTCCATTTTTTGAGTGTCTCTACTTTAGCACAAGCCTCTTGTTCAATCGCTGAGTGTCGCTGTTCTCAACGCGACAGGCTCCTTGAAAAAAAAAGCAGCGGGGAGTTCAGATTGCCTTAAAGAGGCGGCAATTGCATAATCGGATGTATCTATCTCCACCACTAGAGGAATAGCAGGATCTATAGTTGTAATCGCTAAGTTGGCTATACACTTTTTCAGATTTTTAAAAGCCTCCACTGCTGTGCAAGAAAGAGGAAAACTGTCCGTTATTACCAATGGGTGTATTTTGCTTGAAAAAGAAGCAATCCTTTGGGAGTAGTGTGCAAACATACCCAGAGATCGTTTTAGGGCACGCATATTGTTAGGAATGGGCAATCCTAGTAGAGTCTTCAGTCGTTCCAGGTCTGATGATATAGAACCTTTCCTTACAGTGTACCCCAGTAAATTGATGGTGTCTACGCCAAAAACGCATTTATCGTCATTCTGCGTAAGATTATACTTCTTAAGGGCCACCATAAAGCATTGTAAATTATGATTATGGTTTACAAAGTTGTGCCCACATACTGTTACATTATCAATATAGGCAAAGGTACCTTCCAATTTTTCGTCACTAATTATTTTGTCCATAATCTGCTGGAAGCTGGCAACACCATTTGTTACTCCGAATGGTATCCTTTTAGACTAGTAGAGGTGACCATTTGCCTCAAAAGCTGTATAGGGTCGATATAATGGTTTGATAGCCACTTGGTGATAGGCACTTCTGAGGTCTAGCGTGCTGTACACTTCGTATTTGGCAATTTCACTTATAATTTCGTCTATCCTTTGTAGTGGGTAAGCATCTAGCAAGGTAGACCTATATATGGTTTGCGAGTAGTCAATTACTAGCCTCTTTTTGTAGTTCTCGAAAGATGTTACTAATACCTGGGCCCTTCATGGAGACTCACTCGTTTCAATGATTCCTTCATCGAGCATTCTCGTAATCTCAGTTTTTATAAAAATGTTTATCCTCGAGTGAGTACCGTCTCGATTTCATTGCTATAGGGTTGCAGTTTGGAGATAAGTTATTGAATAGTAACGTGTATTTGACATTGACTGCTGTTAAACCACAAATGCTAAGGGTTCGTTTGGGTCCCCCAAAAGAAATCTCGATACGAGAATGGTGCCGAAGAAAATCGTGCCCCAGTATTACGTCACTAAAAAGGTTTTTCATTACCGAGAGTTTGATGTTTTTATACGAAATATTTTTTAAATGTAAGCCAGCCAGACAGTATCCAATCACCTGTGATGATAGGGAAGCATTTGCCATGGACACCCGAGTAGAAAAGGGGAACATTTTTGATTGGTTAGCTTTGACAATTTTGTAATTAATATAATTATCGGAGCTGCCGGTGTCAATCAAAGCATCAATAAGAATGACATTAATTTCAATTTGCCTTATGCTTTTCCAAAGGCAGTCTGAAACAGCAGTAATAGTAGATAACATAAAACAACTTACAACCATATGATTGTGTATAAATTATGGGTATTAGATAAGAATACTTAAAACCATAAAACTGTGTACAAATTATTTGTAAGATATTGAAATATTTGATATATAACTGTGTGCAAAAACTCATAAGAAACAACCACATAAAATAAACGTGAATATAAACACACAATTAATGCGATTCCCTAACCTCAATCCATTTGAAAACCTGACCTATCGGCTGGGGCTGTAGAATACGCCGACTGCATAATGCACTTCTACAGAGGCGTAAAACCCCGATTAATGGGACCAACTGTTGGCCGTGGGTGGTAACACGTAATGCTTGAGGATAGGATTGTAGTGGCTGAGTGGTCTGTGGCCCGGGTACTAAAGGATACCGTGACTTGCAACAATCCCCCTTTGCTCTTACTTGGGATAGACAGCGGTCGGCGAGGCCTAACCGATCAATCAGCTGGTTATATCAAACCCTAGCAATTATATGATTTTCCCGACCGTATTCTTCAAATTGGTCTTTTAGAAAACACCTACGCTTTTTTCTCTAATAGGAGCTAGAACGCTGTCACTAAGGACCACTAGAATTTATTAATACGCATGAAGTTAATGAAAATTATTTCTACCAATTTATCAATATACATAAAATTAATGCAAATTATTTCTGCCAATTTATTAATGCAAATGAAGTTAAAAAAGTCACACACACACACACACACACACACAACACGCATATATATATATATATATATATATATATATATATATATATATATATACCACTCCCCTTCTCAAAACTTGTGCCCCCCTCCCACATAAAATCACTACTGCAACGCTCGCTCGAACCACTACCATTCCTACAACCTCCTACTACCAATGGCTATTACCTCCCACCTCTAATTCCTTGCTACTACTCGTTCTCGTTAAAAACGAGACACGAAATCATACCATCGTTTCCTACCTGAGGATGGCAAATTGTATTGCCGAAAGCGCTCGTTTTGAAACCTTTGGGTGACTGTTACACCCAGACACCAGAAAGATGGCCCGAAAATTGGAACGGATCAACGAAAAATTTGTCCGACAGGAATTGTCTGTACAGTTCAATAAAACTTGTATAAAAGAAAAAATGCTGCCAAAATACACTTATATATATATATTATATATATATATATCTTATTATAATGGAGATTGTATGTTTGTCTGGCTGTAACCGAAACTATATTACTATACAAGTCACAATTCCCTTTGTTATTTACATCACAATCTCCATGATTTTATTTTTTATTTAAACCTCAATTATTAGTAAAATTGTTTTACATCATTAAGACTGTTAACATTATCTACATACTAATAACATGCAATTATATTTATATATTCAACGAAATAGCGGTTTACAGTGTGAATGGGAAGGCTAATTTGCATATTGATCTTAAAAAAATTGATTTTAATAAATATATGCTTAGTATTATTGATTTCTAATTGTTTGGTTTTATCTTAATAAATATGAGCAAAAATCTCGGGGATAAATCTTAACAGAAATCTATTAACATAAAGAAATAACTGTAATTTTATTCTTTACTTCCTATTTTAACTAAATAGTTAAATTATGAAAATTTACCACTGAAAGACGGGAGTAAGGGAAAATGGCGGAACAGTTAGTTTCAAAGTTGTTCTATTTTCCGATTATACCCCCTCTGTTCCAAATATTTTTATCTGAATTCTTAGTCAGTTTCATTAGCCTTTCTAATTTAACATGATATTTTATTATATTAAAACTTAAATACTTGCACCCGGAGGGTGCATATATTTGCTAGTATGAATAAATAAACAAGATTTGGCATTAAGATAACCCACAAGCGTTGGTATGCCATTAAAAAATAATCAAACCTGACCAGACTATTTTAAAACATAAATAGAATAGTTTTTTGTCCGAGAAACTAACCTCTCTAAGTGTAGTGACTGATACAATGTATTTCTTTAGTCATTGTCAATAGCAACAGTATGAGCATTATGTCGTAACAGTGCCTGTAAAATGTTTGTTTCTTCTTAATAAATGTTTCTAGCATTGCATTAAATTTATTTTTTTAAAAAAGCAAAATATTAAAGAAATTATATAGTAAAAAGATACATTTTTATATAGACGGTCTATTTTTCTTTCTGTGTTGTATTTTGGCTGTGTAACCTCTGGCTTCTTTCTGGTTAGCACCAAGAGGCCGATACGGTATACGACAAAAATGATAGAACATAGACATCCCGTGAAAAATAAATTACTATAAACTATGTTTAACAAAATTCAGACACGAATAGTCAAAAAATGTTACTTTTTTTTCTAATTTCAGCTTAGTCTTTCAAAATTCGAAATAAGTGTTTCTCAACGGGAGTCCATATGGTCCCCGCGAGTCCACATAAGATTTTCCGGGGTTCACACAAGCAAGATAGTAAGTTAAGGGCGCACAATCGTATTTTAGTGCGCAATATATTTGACTTATTTACAAGTGAATATCCCTTTTCCCTAAAGTTTAGTAAGTTGTTAAAATTTATGTGACATGAATTAATTATTCTTCTACAATACACAAAATCTTTTGATACAATTCCTGATAATATATAACTTTGAAAATAAAGTAGGAATTTTTAAACATCAGATATCTATGGGATATATCAGAGTAAATTAGGAATCAAAGGGGCCTATAGGTTAAAAAAAGGTTGGGAACTGCTGGTCTAAATAGAGTTTAGGAAGATTGTGTTGAGTCTGAGTTCCAAATGAGGAGCCGCTGCATATCTTAAAAGCCGGTATTCAAAACTATGCCCTAGACAATTGTTCGAATGCCAGCAACGGTTGTTAGTGGGAAATAACCAACTATCTCATCCACCTGCTATTAATTCTATTATTTTTATTCTTGCTTTTCTTGCCATCTTTTTTTATGCTTTTCTGTCCGTCAAATTTCTCCTTATTTTTCTCTTTTGTTTGCTTCACCTCTTTCTTTCTTTCTTTTTTCTTTCTGTTCTGCATCTTTTCTCGTATTATTCTTTTCCTTTTTTTCTATTCTAATTCCTCTCTTTTTTATTTCCTTCTTTTTTTTTTTTCTCACGGCTTTCTGTTTCTTTTCTATCATCTCTTTTCTTCGCCTTTTTCTTTTTTATCACCTTATTTTCTTTCCCAAGGTAGCCCCCCCACCCCTACTCATCCAACTGTGTTGTAGTCTCTATCATGCTGGATTGTGACATCGTAGCAAGCGAGTTCGAACTCCAGTCGCGCTATTATGTTTATGTTCAAACTAATACCATTGGGAAGGCATGAATACACTCATCCCTCTGCTATGGGTTAAATATTACCACTACTGTTTTTCAAAAGGGATGGTATAGGCATTAAATAACCCTCAAAGATTGATATGCCATTAAACAAAGTAACCAAACCCTTTTTTTTTTCTTCTCCAATTCCTTTGCGGTTTCTCTTTCTATTTTATCACCTTTATGTCTTCTCTTTTTTCTCCTTTTTTCTTTTGTTGTTTTCTTTTTCTTTTTCTATTGCATCGTTTTTTTCTCTTTCTTCTTATTCCTTTTCTTTTTCCTTTATTTTTTTTTCTTTTTCTTTTTTCCTCTTATTCTTTTTTTCTTTCTTTTTTCTCTTTATTGATTTTTCGTTCTTTTTTCTTTCCTTTTCTTCTCTCATTATTTTTTCATTTTTCTTTCTATTGTAATGCCCTTTTTTTACCTTCTTTTTTTCTTTCCTTCTCTTTTATTTTTTTCTCTTCTTTTTTTTTTTTCTTCTTCCTTTTTCTTTTTCTCTTTTCTTTTTTCCTTTTTTCTTTTCTTCCTTTTCTTTTTTCTTTTTTTTCTTTTTTTCTTTTCTTTCCCTTTTTTTTTTTCCTTTCTTTTCTTTCTTTTTTTTTCTTATTTTTTTATTCTTTCCTTTATTTCTTTTTCCCTCTTTTCTTTTTTCCTTTTTTTCTCTTTCTCTTATTTTTATTGCCTTTTTTTTCTTTTTTTTTCTCCACCTTTTATTTTACCTCTTTCTTTTCCTTCCTACCTGATTTCATCCTCTATAAATCACGATGATTAGATGAAACCAACCTCCTTTTCTATTCCATTCCAATGTTTTCTAGTTGAAAGCGAGGGTCCGTCGCGTTCTTGGACGCGGGAAATAAATGATACTGTTGAGAACAATTTTGTTGGCGCATTAATCGGCGATGGGCCGAAACTAAAAGCCGGATGCGTTTAACCTTACGCACAGAAAGAAAAAAAAAAGAAAAGAAAATAAAGCAACAAAAAGAAAAAGAAAAAAAAAACAAAGGGAAAGAAGAGGAAAACAAATAATATTAAAAACAAAAATGGAAGAAAAAAAATATCAATCTTTTACTAATCAAAGAAATCTTGCGTGACACGTTAGGACCAGAGAGTCAGTGACCCTTAACATTGCATGTTAACCTTTCTTTTCTGTAAACGTTTCATTGCTAGGCACCTCTTGATTGAAAGGGGATGGTACCTAACTGGGTGTGTGATCATTTAAATATGTGTGCGCGCACGTGCGTGAGTAGGTGTGTGTGTGTGTGCGTGCGTGTGTGTGTGTGTGTGTGTCCGTGTGTATGTGCGTGCGCACAGTTGTTTGAATAACAATATGTGTGCATGTTTGCGTATGCTTGTACGTGTACTTTTGAATATGCATGGGCATATAAACATGTGTGAGTCATGTTTGTGTGCATTTATATCTTTGAATGTATGCATATTTTTATGTCTAATGTGCATGTATGTGAAAGTGTGGGAGTTGTGCATGAATATATCTAATATTTAGTATTAACATAATCATTATAAGATATTAATATATTTGATATTAGATATCAATATATTCTATATCTATATGTGCGTGATCATTTAAATGTGCGTGTGGTTGTGTTGAAATAAGTATTAGTGTCTGCATGTTTGAAAATGCATTTGTTTGCGTTTTTGAATATGTGTGAACGACTTTGAGCCGCATTTAAATGTGTATGTATGCGTGTGTGTGTTTGATTAAATGTGTGTGGTTTGAAAGTGTGTGGGAACCGTGTTTAAATGCGTATACGTATGTGTGTGTGAGTCTTAAAGTATGTGTGTGCGTATGTAAACGTGTACGTGCACGTGTGTATGTGTGTGTGTGTGTGTTGTGTGTGGTGTGTTGTTAATCTATGTGCGTTTGTATTTTTGAATGTTTGTGTTTGTGTGAAAATGTGAGCCGAGAGTTTAAATGCATGTGCGTGTGTGTATGCGGCGCATACACACACGTATATGCATAATATGCGCCTTTGAACGTATGTCGATATGTGTCTGGATGTGAGTTTATGTGTGTTTGAACGTGTGTGTGTGTGTATGCCTGTCTGCCTGTCAGTATGAATGTGGGTATGCGGTGTGTGTGTGTCTGAATGCATGAATGTGTTTTTGGGTGTCTACTTGCCCGTGTGTGTATATGTGTGTGTCTGTCTATCCGTCTGTCTGTCTAAATGTGTGTATACATGCGAGCGCGCGCGTGCGTGTGTGTGTGCTTGTCTGAATGCCTATATGCACACACATGTGTGTGTGTGTGTGGCATCACTTTCATAAAATCTTCTTCTAAACCTTTTTTTGTTTTTTTTGAGCGTGCCGGTGGCCATTATTCTCCAATCTAAAAGACCGAGTGTTCATGAAAAGGCGACCCACAACTTTTCGGGCACCACGCCTGAACGGAAGTGTTCGTCTGTCATTGGACCCAGCAATCGTTTGAGCTAAGGGATCAAAGGAACAAGAACAAGTTAAAAAAACAAAGCAGGCGACATTCCTCCGTGGGGTCAGTAAGAACTAAGATTGCCCCAATCAAGACTGACCTGCTAAATAGAAAGTAATTTAATTTGTTAGAATTAGTTCTGATCCCAGATGGGAAGGTCAGCGTTTGTGCGGACTCTTGTATCAAACGCCTGATACGAAATCCAATAAAACTTACAGCTACGTTTAACAAATGGTTGGAGATGCCATGGCTCATCAGGTAAAAACGTTGGCAGTTTTACTTGTTATGCCACTTCAACAGTTCTCTTCATCCTTTGGAAAAATGATTAAATTTTCATACTAGAAATTTACCAAATTTTCATAGTACATGCCTGAAACTGCAATAATACTGAACCATACACACACACACACACACACACACAACACACACACACACACACATATATATATATATATATATATTATATATATATATATATATATGGTTCTCCTGATGAAGGAGTACCTTGAACACCGAAACCGTGGTAGAGAGAAAAAATTATCTACAACTATAATATATATATATATATATATATATATATATATATATATATATGTGTGTGTTGTGTGTGTGTGTGTGT